>CM060928.1:840713562-841963562 GCA_030765085.1 Allium cepa
ATAGATTGTCATTTGAAAAGAAATCTGTATGCAACTGTACAAAACTAGATATAGAAGAAATCCAAACTAGTATAAAATCACTGGTGATATATCTTTAACTCTTTTCTTTGCTTTACTGCTTTTATGTTTATCTGTGATTACATCTATGACTATTTGGTAGTATAATTATGTGTTGCTAATCTGTAGTCTAATATTTAACTTGAAGGAAATCTAAAAAGATTTACATAAGTTAGTAAACACTATTCACTCTCCCTCTAGTGTTTAATTAGCTTTAAAAACCATAATTCCACAACCAATTTTTGGTATCGGAGTACTAGTTTTCAAAAACTCATAATTTGATTTTAAAAAAGTTTTAGTGGCTAGCAACACTATTAGTACATTTGTTAACACTTTTTCGAAGGACAATCCACTGCTAGATTCCCACTTTTTAATGACAGTGACTACAATTATTGGTCATATAGAATAAAGATTTATTTACAGTGTAATGGTTTAGATATTTAGAATATTATACAAAATGAGTATATAGAACCCAAGACTAACTTTTCACAATAGATTGCTGACCAAAAGGCACTTGCACAAAATAATTCTAAAGCCATGAATATTATATTTTCTCATTTAGATAAAAATGAATTTAATAGAGTCTCTATTTGTAGGTCTGCATATGAAATTTGGAGAACATTGCAAGTGACACGTGATGGCAATAGTAAATTTAAACAGAACAAAATTCCATGTTAACTAATCTGTTTTAGTTATATAAAATGAATTCAAAGGAGTCTTTTTCTGACATGTATTGTAGATTTCAAGATATAGTTCATTTTTTAATAGCATTAGGTAAAATCTTTTCTAAATAGGACCAAGTTAGAAAAATCCTCAAATCACTCTCTTTAGAGTGGGATCAAAAGACACTAGCAATAGAAGAGGCTAATGATATTAGTAGTCTGAAAATTGAAGAGTTAATAAGCAATTTAATCTTCTATGAAGCAATTGTAGGGAAGAAGAGAAAGTAAAGCAATAGAAAAGAAATCCATCACTTTCAATGCAATAATTGATGATCAGGATTCAGATGATGACAATGATGATAATGATGAAGAAATTGCTTCATAACCAAAAATTTCAGAAAGTTCCTGAAGTACAGAAAGATGAACAAGTTTTGGAGACTGGAAAACAATACTCTTGGACTGGAACTATAATAAGATGTTTTAACTGTGATGAACCCAATCATCTGCAAAGAGGCTGTCTAAATAAGAATAAATCAAAGATCTCACAAGTTACCGATTCATCCAAAAAAAGAAAGAGGGCTTACACAACAACATTGGATGATTTAGACACTTCTTCAAGCGACAATGAACCAGACAACTAGGATACAAACATGTGTTTCACGGCAATAGTTGATTAAAAAGAACAAATCAAAGAAAAGGAGCAAAAAAGTTACTTTTTACAATTAATTTTTATTTATTTTTTGTTTTTTTAGGAATAACTTATAGATTAATAATAATATTGGATGAATATAAGTGTGTACATATATAGGAATATTTTATCTAAGTTTTAGTTTTGGATTTTACGGAATACATGTCAACATATACCTAGCCAAATGTCGACATACCTGCATAAATTTGAAATTTCATTTCAAATCCAAAATTTGAATTTCCCTCTCTTTTGAACTTTTCTCCATGTTTTGAAAAGACATCTTTTTGACTAGAGAACATGACTATTCACTCTTTATTAATTCAATCTATCTCTATCCATTCATTTACTCACTTTATTTCAAAATTCAAAAATCTCTCGATTCTCTTGTCTCTTTGAAACTAAAAAATGGCATTCTAGAGTCAAACTCCTAAAATCATAAGGCCCTCAAAGAGAACCATAGGTTTTCTTTTTAATGACAAAGAAGTCAATGATACTGATATAGAGTATGTTGCTTTTGGAAAAGTTTTTCCTAGAAGATTTGCAAAATTTGATGTTTTTTTCTCTTATGGTCTTCAAGAACTTTTCTTTCAAATGAAATTCTTCGTTTAATCGACTGTTCTCAAAATGATTTGGTGTGTTATCCAGATTTGGTTAAATTATATTATGCAAATTTAAATGGAAAAAATTTTCATGGAGAAGGGGGAAAATATGGAGTAGTGTAAATGACATTCAAATTGTTTTAAATTGTTAACCTTTGGGTCATATGCTTGGTTGCAAATCTAGTGTAATTGACTTCTCCACTTTTCAAATTGATGAACATAATCGTGAAGTTTTTTATGACATTTTTGAAAGTAACAAAGAATTTCATTTTAAACATAAAAATCTTAGACTAAAATTGATACTTATGAGTCTCTTTTTACAACAAAGTATCACTCTGAGGATGGGCAATTTCAATAACCCTACTCAAAAAGTTATTAAATCTCTTTTCGCTATTTATGAAAACTACAATATCAATTGGGCACAAATCATGTTACGTGACTTTGTTCAAAAGAATATTTCTAGATAAGAGAACAAACTCTACCTAGATGTGTATCTTATTACAATTTTCATATATTTTGGTGTTGATTTAATAGGAGAATCAACTCTTCCTCGAAAAGTTTTTGACAAGGCCAACATTTCTCTTATGCACATTCTACCTTATTTTGACTCATACGAAACTCTTATTGAAAAAGAAGAAAGAATGGCATGGGAAGAGTGAGAAATACAATAAGAAGAAGAGGAAGAAATAACGAAATGGATGTAGAGGAAGAAGAGGAGGAGGAAATGGATACTTCTTTAGAAAGTTTGGACAAATCATCTCACCCTTCCAACAAAGAGAATCTAAAGAACCAAGAGAAGCTTCTTAAAAACCAAAAGAAGATTAAACATTCCTTTATTAAAAAGTTCACTTCCCTCTCCAATAAAGTAGACAAATAACTTCGAATATCACAAGCTTGGTGGAAATTCGTCATCATAATATATACTATTCTATGTCTATCTTGTTATTTCCTTATGATATCTAGCTTTTCTATTGGTGTATTGTTCTAGTTTGTCTCATGTTATCTTTTTTTAATTTTCTTTTGTGCTATGTACCATCTTTGCTTGTTAATGAAAAGTTGTTATTGTCGTTACATATTGTTCAATAGTCTTTGGAAGTTATTAAAATAGAATAGAAATAAATATAAACAAAAACTATAACAAAAACATAACTTTTGCATTTTTAGGTATGTATGTTGACGTACTTACATTATATATGTCGACATATGTTAGCCATTTGGCAAAAATTTGAAATTTAAAAATAAAAGAGTTACCACCTATTCAATCTTTCCAAATGACTTTTCACTCCTATATAAGCCTATTTCTTCTAAAAAAAACTCGCTCGTCATTTTATTATCTACTCTCTTTTCATTTTTAAACATTTTTTTAACAAAAATGTCATCTCCACACCAAATTTTTTGTGAAAGCTTGAACAAACACTTCAATTTTTTAAGGAGGGCATTTAAAATTAAGTCATATGTAGATGATCAAATAGCAAAAAAATAATTTTGATGCCTTTTGATGGTTGATTTCTTCCGTAGTCAAAGATGATTAAGCAAACAACGCAGAATGCTCTACCAACAAGGATAATGAACATTGGGATGGCATCAAAGTAAATCCAATCTTTAGACCCGAAAGTTGGGTTGATGTTCCAAGGAATGTCTAGTTATTTTGTTTGATTATAGATATGTAAATATATAACTTATTAATACTCCTAGATTTGAATTTGTTTAGATTGATTAGTATTACAAGGTTTTGATTTGGTTTGGTGTGTTTAATATGTATACTTGGATTGATAACTTGATATGCATTGTTTGACTTCATCAATAAAGATTATCTCATCTTATTTTCCTCATATATTAATTACATTATGTTTAATATGCTTTGATTATTTTGATGCTTAATTGTTGATTTTGACCCAATAGTTTCTTAGTATTTGATTTAAGGGGTGTTTTTAATTTTCATCCATTTTTTTTGATGATAAAGAGGAAGAAAAATATAAATTATATACATGCATATATTCAGGGGGAGTTATCATTTTACATATAGGAATTTTTAATGGTTATCATCATCAAAAACGAGGAGATTGTTAATACCTCAGTTATTGATTTTCATTAAAACAACTATATACAATCATATAAAATATAGATATTAATGTTTTGCTAAGTCATATAGTGTATAGTGTAGAATATAGTATAAAGACTTAAAAGATAGATATGAAGAATACGAGTACAAAGAACAAGATATGAAGATCTCAAGATTATAATTTAACATATAGAGTCATAGGTTATATTTTTAAAGTCCTTGATAGCAATCTTTGATCTCTATCTCCTATTTTCTATCTTTCATATTTTTAAAACAAAATAAAATTTTAAAATATATATCAAAATATTTTATAATTTTTTTTAAAGTTCATAATGTTTATGAACTATGTTCAATCTATTTTATAAAGTATCAAATTATTTTACAAAGTATAATATTTTCAAAACATTTTAAATGAAACAAGTTTTCAAAATGTACATGCATACGTCGACATATAGGCATATAGTATGTCGACATACATGCTGCCAATTAGTTTTTCAATTTTGAAATGAAGTGTCTATTAGTATCGTAATTCTTCATGAACAGACACATCTGTTGATTTACTAGATAAAGGGAGTTCAAATAAGTTTTAAAGTGTAGAACTGCTTATTTTCTTCCCTCCTCTTACTCTGTTGAAAACTTCATTGAAAATATACTCTATTCTCTTCAAAATCGTTTAGAATCAATTCATACTTCATTTTATTGATTCAATACTCCTTTCATATTATTTTAGAAACGTCTTTTTTCTCAATTCAAAGACCAAAGTGCTATCGAAGATGTTATACGATCCACCATATCCAAAGTTCAACAAATCATCTCTAGAAAAACTATCAACTCTATTTGTATTTGCTTTGAGTGTGCTTGTAGCCCCTTCGAATCAAGTAGGTGTGCTTAGTAGCTTGGAAATCTCGTGGGTGTACTTATAGCCCATTTAAATCAAGTGGGTCTACCCTGAGCTCGAAAATTTAGGAAGGTGTATCTTATAACCTAAAAATCGATATTGTATTTAGGATTGCCTTTTGCCAAGTTGAAGATTGGAATTTGAAATAAAATATTTACAACTACGGGACTGGATGTAGAAGAAATCCAAATTAGTATAAAATCCCTGGTGTCATCTGTCTAATTCTTTACTTTGCTTTACTCCTTTTATTTTTATCTATGATTGCATCTGTGACCGTTTGATAGTATAATTCCATGTTGTTAATCTATGATTTAATATTTAACTTTAAGGAATTTTTTTTGGTAAGTTAGAAAAGAGTATTCTCCTCCCTCTAGTGTTTAATTAGCCTTAAGATCCATAGTTCCGCAACCCACGGGTGATGGATCTTGGCCAGCTAGAGATGTGAGGGGAGAGGGTGAGCATACCCTTGAAAGCCTATATAAGAGCAACCATAGTTCATAGAATCACTTTTATAATTTTTAAGCAATTATAAACTAGACATTCACTCTTTTTTCTTCTTCATAAATTCTTAAGACAAATTATCTCAAATCAACTCAGCTCTTCATCAAACTCTAGTACAACTCTTACAAAATTATAGCAACACTGTCCATCAACTTGAAGCTAGAAGATTCAAAGAACAACACCCCAAGAACCATCAAAGATGTAAGCACCTAGAGGCATTTTTTCCTTAGGCTATGAGAAAACAAGGAGAGGGTAGGAAGTTTTGGGATCTTGCCAAGTTGAAGGAGGAAGTAGAAGCTTGTGCTTGGTTCTTTATTGAAGGGTGAGCTAACTCAACATTTGAATGAATATGAAGTGTATAAATGCTTGTGTTTAACTATAGTTATGTGCTTGAATTTATATCGTTATATGTTTTTGTGATTCTTGCTTTGTAAAGCAAATGGCATATGTAATAATGTATATGGACTTGTATGACCTTTTCTAACTTGTCCCATAGCCTTGACATAAAGAACATAGGGTTTGGTTGAACAATGATTGAATCAGACTTGGATTTGGAAGTGGTTTTATAGCGATAGTGGCTATAGAAACACTTAGGAAATGCCTTATGTTTGGTATTTTTATAGAATTTTTTACAGAGATCCCTAGGGATTTCTCACTATGATTATGATATTTATTATGTATAATGTTTATTGGCAAAAGCTTGAATGCTAAAAGTTAGCTAACATATTGAAAAATGGAAAAACTTTTTAGTATATAAAACCGGCCAAGTTCGTAATCATTTACATCACTCTATGATAGCACTTTTTAGCCACTGTCTTTTCTCCGAACCTCATTTTCAGCATTGTAGAAATATTGTAGTTTATGTTTTGAACTTTAAATTTTTTAGATTGACTTTAATTTAAGTATATTCTTCAATCTTTTTTGTAGTCTTTTCTAATTATATTAGGTATTTTAATAAGAGTTTGGAATTTTAATATATTTTAAATAATTAATTATGAATTATTAAAGTATAAGATTTATTTTAATAAAAGGAAAACATGTTTTTTAAGATTTAAATAAAATTATAAAACAGATATTTTAAATAATATTTTAGGTAAATGTTGATACCATAATCATAAGTATTCTAAAGTATATTTTAAGTGTATATAGTTTGTAAAAAATTAGTTAATTATTTTATTAAAGTAAAAAAAAGCTTATGTAATATAATATTTTTAATTTTTTTTTTGTATTTTAGTAAATACCTTATCTTATAAATAAATTAGCGCGCGTGTGTATATATATATATATCATTTTTAATAGGTTTTAAATTTTAAAAAATGTATTAAAAAGAGATTTAGGAGTTGCTTAGTGGCTTAATCGTGTTTGTTTGTTTAACTTGTTTATGGAAAGTAATTAACTATACTTGGTGTTAAAAGCCTACGAAGTAGGCTTGTCTATCTGTGAGAGTAAGAATGATGTCATGTAGGGTTTAGAAGCAATAATGCTCTATTCTACCGGCTTCACTCTTGATCGAGGGATAGTAGGTTGAGAAGGTTGAAAACATATCAATTATGAAACTTGATTTCCATAAGCGATCGATTTTAGAACTAGATAGTCGATGAGTTGACTAATCAAACTTTACTAATTAACTTAGGTAGTATATGAAAGCTTTACGGCTTCATATGGTTTGATGTCCCCACGGAGGACTCGTTGGTATGAAACTTCTCTAGCTTTAAGAAATGAATATATACGAGATCCCTAAGCGAGGACTCCTTTATATATAGTTTGCTTACTTCTAAAAGAACCGATTGCAATGATCTTCCATTATTACACCTAATGATGACGCTTAATATATCCTTGGTATTCATGTGTCAATCATTTAAGTTTCTGAAAGACCAGTCATCTGGGGTGAAGAGAAAAGAAGGCAGAATGGAATCTCACATCGTGACGAGAAAAATATATAATATACACAATATCTTTACAAAAAGAAATCATCTTTATTATATACAACATCAACACTAACCTATTTTCTGTCTAGACAGATTTAGCAGCTTGTCCTTACACTTCTGATAAATATAGACAAGAACAAAACAAACAGAACAACGAAAGAATGTAAGATATGTGAATACGTCTTAGAGAATCCAGATCGTCATTTGAAAACACTAAAGGATACAACTAAATCTGGAAAATATGCTCAGGGTGACCTGAGAATTATAAAAAAATAACACCAGGATCAATCTATTAAAACCAGCATGAAAACTTAAATCACAAGGAACTGATTTATTTAACCCTTTAAAATCTATGGTATCACGTAAGACCATGTGGCACATAAACACGGACGGGTTTTTACATTACGATAACCAAAACATTTTCTATAGAAAATCCCATGATATTATAATCATGTCTAGGATATAAACACATATTAATCATAGCCGAAATTGTTACAATAATTAAATTCCAGCATAATCGGTATAAAATCAAGCCCAAAGGCACTTATTGTAGAATGGATTCCAACAATGAAAGGGTAAGGGCCTACCGAATGCGTCGACCTCTAGATAAAATGTACGATAGGCTACAATGCATTGCACCTCCGCTACTCAGCACCGGCTATACCCCTTACTAGATGGCGTCTAATATAATCACCCCATAGTTGATAAACAACCATAATTGACCCCGAAGCTTACATAAATATCAACTCTAGATATAGAATGATCATACCTTAATGGGAGTGAACAATAAAAGACCTGCCGCATGTCCCTGCTTTAGTCATTTTTTCGGTTAATGAGGCTTGAGGCTACGATTACCTTTTTAATAGCAAACCATCTTAGAATACAAGCACTGCCCTCCCAGTAGAAATGCAATGCCAGCAAACATCCATACAAGTTCGTTCTGGGTCTAAATGAATCCGAAGGCACTCCTCTACCACATCCATTTTGAAATCACCCTCAAGATTAGTAGCAAGCAGCCTTTGCACTTCAAAAGCTCTATCTTCAATCATATCAAAGATGTCTTTAGTTCGAAATGCTTGAGTTGGATCGAAGTTGTTTTCAGATAATTTATACTTATTTGATCTCGGTCTCTTCGAAACAACATTTGATAGTTCTGGTAAACTCAACCCCATTCCTTTGGAAATAACCAAATACATAGAAGCAGGGATCACCCCCAAACCGTTTAAGTGGATGGATCTCCTTGTCATTTGTTCTAGGAGAACAAAACAAGATTTATACGCACAGTACAACATCATCGAAGGTGTGCCATATAACTCACGCGTTTCTCCTAGATATTTCCAAAGTTAAATTTTGGTCTAGATTTGATAGTCGGTTATTTGACTATTAAATAAACAAATACACAACAATTCATAGATTTAATTACCCATGGCAACCACTAAGCCTCAAAATAAATCTTTCATTTATTTAAATCTTTTTCCAAAATATATATCAAAATATTTACACGCATATCTCATTGGCATATGTATATTCACAAAACATTGTGAAAGATTTCTCATTTCAAAATCATATTAAAAGAGACAAAATAAGTATTATTTATAATAGAGATAAGGATAACCTTAAACACTATTCCTTCGGTATTAAGTATAGAACGAATGTCCATACCACCAAAATTAAGAAGGTTAGTTAAGGGAAATCCAAATCTTAAATTCTTTTAAAAAATTATTTAGTAAATCCTTTTAATAAATCTCTTTCATTTATGAAATCTCTTTTACATAAATTCCAAACCCAATTATAAAATTCCTTGTAAAATTTCAAGTTTATTTACAAAACTCTTTTATAAATATCAAAACCATATATATAACTCTTTATAAATCTCCAAAATCATTTGTAAAACTTCTTTTCTAAGTATCCAAAACCATTTATAAAACTTCTTTTAAATATTCAAAATCATTTATAAAACTTATTTACAAATATTCAAAATCTTTTATAAAACTTCCTTATAAATGTTCCTTATTTAACACAAAAATCATTTAATAAATTTACTTAATAAAGTGCCTTTGACAAACAAAACAATTATTTTAAAACACCTTTAAACAACAAGTTATTATTTAAAAACATCCTTCATTTAATTATCCTTAAACCATATTAATAGAAAATATCAAATAAAGTATGCAGTTAACTTCTAAAATCTTTGCTTAATTATCCTTTAAATATCATTTTTAAAATGATAACAAACTTTATACTCTTTTTAAGAAGGATAGAATTTAAACATTTGACTTCACAAAATCAGAAAGAGGCTTAATGACCACATTGGTTCATTTAATTGGGTTTAATTTATTCAAGTTATAACATGGGTATTTACTTAGAAATTAGTTATATGTAAAAGGAATCGACAATCCATAATCGATAACATATAGGTAAATGTTCAATTTACCAAAATCGCAGACATGAATTTGTTTGTTACACACACGTCCAAGTTAATACGATGGCAGAATGGGTTTTTATTCTGCCTAGTAGATGTCCACATAACATACTTGGTGAATTATGGTATAATTGTGATCTGTTTTACCAAGAAGATGTCAATTATAATTTAATTACCAGAATGATGTCTTATTCTACCAATAGATGTCATTCGGTTTTATACTCAACTGGGGTTACTTAAGGGTGATTGAAACAGAAATCACTTGGATTTGAAAACATTTTTTTAAAGAGTTATTTTTAAACGAAAACCAATTTTAAGAAATAAAGTGGTCTAAAACATTAATTTAATATAATTAGATAACATTCTAACTTTTTATTTAATTTGATTAATCCTTTAATTAATAATTAAATCATAATTAAGTTAAATACATAATTAAATATAATTATCCTTTACGTAAAGAATTTAATAATATTAAATCTTTAAATAAATGTTTGAACCATGTGTAATCACTTGTTAATTATTAAATAATAATTTAAACCTTTATTGATAATTAAATTAATCTCAATCAAATCTTAATTAAATCTTAACTTCATTAGTAATTAATTAATAATTAAACCTTTTATAAATAAATAAATAAATAATAATTAATTTTTAATAACTAATTTAAATAAAAATGAATCCTTAAATAATCGATTAAACAACAATTAAACCTTTATTAATTAACTTAATTATAATTAACTTACTTAAAAATAATTAAGTTCCAATTATCTTCATAACTTAATTAATGATCAAGTACAAATTATCTTACTTAGTTATTTAATTAAACAATCATTAAATGAATGAATCAATAAATAATATTTATTTTTAAATACTTATAATAAGTTTTTCAAACATTTTGCTAAAAGATACTTAAGATGGGAACAATTCTTAAATTTTGCAAAAATGTTTGTTTTACGAACTGCAGTTATAAACACCGATGCTATATGACCCGAAATTTAAATCTTATTTGAAACTTTCAAATAGTTTTAAAATCTTTATCTTTTGGTTTTAATTTACTTTTATAAACTTTGGATAAAGTTTTGAATCTTAAAAGGTAAATTTTAAACTTTATAAAAGTCCATTTTAGGAATGCTTAAGTAAAATTAATTTTAAAGTAAGGAATTTCGATGTCGCTCCGCACAATAACCAAATATATAATCTTACTTTAGCCTATAACATTCCATGCATGATTAAAACATATACATGCTATAACTAAACATAACCAACTAAGGACATATCCAATAAACTATCTTGACTTAATTACCTGCATATTCAAGCTATATGTCATTTTCAGTCAAGCACATTCCAAACATAAATATATGTACACACAAATCAATCCTAAATCCAACCAAACACATATGACTAAATCAACAAATATTTAACATAACAACTCACTATTAGGCCTCCAAATCATGCAAAGTGACTCGAGATGCTCCCGGCTAACAACAACACTACAACACCCTCCTTTTCCTCCTTTTCTTGCCAAATGGCTTAGGCCAAGGCATAATGGAACTTGACTTTGAATGGTGCAGGGACTTCGGATTATCATCGAATTCACAAAAGTTAAACTTGAAAATGGGCCATCATCCAACTGATTTTCGGATAAGTTACTCAAGGAATTTGGAAAAGTTGTCCAAGGAAAAGTTCTTGTAAATTATCTTCTTAATAATTTGAATAAAAGAGTCACTCAATTTGGATCTGTTTTGTAGGAGATATGGCCTGAGGAAAAGAGGTGCTCTGGAAATAAAAAACTATGTCCAAAAACACCCTGCAAAAAAATGAAATTTGGACATGGCTAATTTCAAAATTTGAAGAAGTAGTACACATAAAAGTTGTAGCCATTATTATGGTTTGAAAAATAGAATTACTCCTTTTGGATAAGCCTTGAGAAATATACAGTAGAAGGAAAAGAGGTGAAATTGAAGAAGTGAAAAGACTATTTATATGCTAGAGAACAAAGTAAATTACCTTAATACCCTTGTACCTTACCCTCCATTCTTAGACTGCCACATCACCTTGTCCCATTCACCCTATGTTATTCACGCCTACAAGCTTGTCCCCTCTGAAACCCCATGAGCCAACATGTTTAAACATGTTTCTATTGACATTCACTTTTCCATTTATTTATAAAATACAACATATATTATCCTCAATAAACACCCCCCCACACACATATATATATACATACAAGTATAATACTATAATGCATAACCCTAAATTATAAATATATGTTACTATTTATACTCTAGGGTTTAAAATGTTCCCAATAACTTTTATTCAACAAAAAGTCATAAATTCGAAAAATGAATTCCAGTCGCATTTTTTATTCTTCTTTAAACTAATTATTTTTGTAAACCAATTTTGAAAACTATTTCACCATCATTATTTATTATTTAAAAGATTTTTATTTTAATTATAAAATCTATTATTGGAATATTTAAAATTAATTAAATATTCCCAAATCAAAGCAGTGAAATTCTGGATCCTTACACTCTCCCCCCTTAAAGGAATTTTGACCCCAAAATTTTTCCACAGCCCTCAACTAGAAATAATTAACACTACTCATCAATCTGTAAGATGTACATAGATCATTCCTATCTAAAAACCTATTTTATTATTCACTTGAATACATAACTTTACTTCCGTACTTGTATCGCTCACTCGATTTCCTAGTACGGACTCCAATCTAGCTTCTCAATTAGAAACTTCTATTCTCCTTACACAGTCGTATACCATGATAGAAAACTTTGGTTCTAAATTAAAATTTCTCACCAAGTATTTGCCATCAAAAATAAAGTGATAAATCCTTTTTCGGAATGGTGTGAAACAACTCAAGTCATATACTCGAATCTTGGATCGTGAATTGTGTGGAAATGAGGAACGGTCTATGTATAACTTACATACTCATCTAAAGGTTCTTACTAAGCTAATTACTTTTAAATATCCCAAAAATATTTATGAAAATATTTCAAAAAATTCCAGTTTCGGTTCAACATTTTTAAATTGAACAACTTTATTTCTGAAACATTTTCATAAAATCATTTTAATTTATTACTTGTATAATACTCATCTATATCCTAAGATTATATACAAAATATTTGATTTTAATTCCATTTACTTTTTTTAGTTATTTAGATGTTGGCCCAAAATAATTTGGGTCTTAAAACTGAGTCGACCAATTCAACCTCTTTACCTAGTCGGTCTGGTAAATAGCTAAGAAGAGTAGGATGTTGGTATCCAAAATCCATTCTAGAGTCTATTTTTTCTTACGAACCTTTAAGGTAAAAATGTTTATTTGCTTAAACTCAAAAGACATGGTTCAATAAAACATAGTTTATTAAACCTCTTTATTAAATTAAGTCAAACTTAGAACTTCATTTAACAACCCATTATTTAATCAAAATTCCTTATCATTTTGAAATCATAGGAGCTAAACACCTGAGTTTTATTTTCAAACCTTTTTGAAATGATACTTTATTTTTTTAACCCTTTGAAAAAAAAAATATAGCCAGAGTAACCCCAAAATGATATCAAGGACTTGTATACTAATAAATAGTATCCTATATCCCTTTACCAAGAAGGATAATACTCAAGAGAAGCACTTACTATTCAAATACATCTCCTACCCATTTTAGTCACTTTCGAGTCACTCGAACTAATTACTATAAAAATATGTTTTATATTCATGTCCCTTTTAGAAACAATACTATATATATTCCTAGCTAAATTGCTTTTAACAAAATATTTATCATTCACTTGCTTTGGATTCATTCGGATCTGAACTCGATTCAACCACACAATGGCAAAAAGAATAATTTACTGGGTGCACTATCACATCTACCTAATAAACCATCCGATTATCACTTAGAATATTATTCAGATCATCACAAAATAGATCGAAATTCATTCCTCAAACCAAACCAAAGAAAACGCATCGTTCTATAAAAATTTCTTTTTAAAGTATTTACAATTTAAAGTATTTTAAGTGAAGTGATTACCACTTTTCCAAATATCATTTCAAAACTTTACCAAAGTCACCAGGATTTAAATTCTTTGAAAATCCATCTTATTTTAAAAATATACTACAGTTTTGATTATCACTATATATAAAATCTTTCCATAAATATTCATTTTTAAAATATGTTTCCTTATTTTAATAAACACCCTTTTATTGAAATTCAATTCTTTTGACCCAACATTATCATCGAATGCCTTATAGTCAAATTGTGAAACTTAATTCACAAGGTGTTCGTTCGATATTCCCATAAATTCTATCTAACCAACCTATGATGGAAAAAAAGGAAAACTACCAATAAATCAGGTAATAGTCAATGCTTAAATTGGACAAGCATGGCTAATCAAACCCTATATGATAATAATGAAATATAATCAACTCTTAACAACAATCGTATCATATACAACTACACTTTATTTTTTCAAATTATTTCTTTATATATAATATATATTCCTAGGTAAAAATATTTCATTTACTAATTAAAATGCCACTATGTCAACTTGCCTAGTTTAAGTGTTTAGAAACCCCTATCGACACAATGGTGCCCCACGTCTCGATCAAAATTCATAAACCACTCAACCAATAAATCAACACAATATAAAACATTATTATAGCACTAACAAATACATACTCAATATATGCAGTCAGACTTATTCTAGGGTTTCACTTATCCTATCTCAAATGAGTTTACCCCACCAAAGCCTAGGTGTTCACTCAACCTAAGCTCAGATACCACGTGTAACGATCTCCCTTTCTTACATCTAAAGACGACACTTAATACATCCTCGGTATTCTTGTGCTGATAATTTAAGTGTTTGAAAGAGGGATCATTTAGGATGAGGAGAAAAGAAGAGAGAACATAATCTCACATCGTGACAAGAAAAATATATAATGTACAAAAGATCTTTACAAAAAGAAATCATCTTTATTATATACAACATCATAGTACACTAACCTATTTTCAGTCTAGATAGTTATAATAGCCTATCCTAACGCATCTGATAAATACAAACAAGAACAAAACATGCAAAATAGCTGAAGAATGTAAGATATGTGAATACGAATTAGAGAATCTAGCTCTTCACCTAAAAGCTCCAAAGAATCCGGCTAAATCTGGAAAATATGCTCGGGCTGACCTGAGCATTATAAAAAATAATGCCCAGATCAGTCTGATAAAACCAACATGAGAAACTCAAATACCAAGGAATTTATTTATTTGACTTGTAAAACCCTTTATAATCAAAGGTATCTCGTTTGACCACACGACACATAAACATGGAAGAGTTTTTACCTTATGATAACCAAAACATTTTCCATAGAAAATTCAGTAATATTATAATAATGTCTAGGATATAAATACATATTAATCATAGCTGAAATTGTTATACTAATTAAATTCCAGCATAATAAGTATATAATCAAGTCCGAAGGCACTTATAGGAGAATTGATTCCAACTATGAAAGGTAAAGGTCTACCCACTAAATTCGTACACCTCTATATAAAATGTATGGGAGACTACAACACGTTGCACCTATGCTACTCAGGACCAACCCTACCCCTTATTGGATAACATCAAATTTAACTACCCCATAGTTGATAAACAACCATAATGGGCCCTGACACATACATAAATACCAACTCTAGATATGGAATGATCATACCCTAATTTGAGCGACCCTTATAGCCTTAACGCATGTCCCTGCTTTTGTCATTTCTCGGTTGACGAGGCTTGAGACTATGATTACTTTTTTATATAGACAACCATCTTGGAATGCTAACACTGCCCTTCTGGAAGAAATGCAATGCCAGAATTCATCGATACAAGTTCATTCTGGGTCTGAACGAACCTGAAGGAACTACCTCTATTACATCCATTTTGGAATCACCCTCGGGCTTAGTAGCAAGTAGCCTTTGCACTTCAAAAGCTCCATCTTCAATCATCTTCAAGATGTATTTAGTTTGAAATGCTTGAGGGTGACTGAAGCGGTTTTCAGATAATTTATACTTATTTGATCCCGGTCTCTTCGAAACAACATTCGATAGTGTTGGTAAACTCCCCCAGTTCTTTTGAAAATAATCAGACAATACATAGAAGCAAGGATCATCTCTTAACCGTTTAAGTGGATGGATCTCCTAATTATTTGTTTTAGGAGAACAAAACAAGATTTATACGCACAGTACAACATCGTCAAAGATGACTTTGCCATATAACTCATGTGTTTCTCCTAAATATTTCCAGAGTTATATTTTGGTCCAGATTTGATAGTCAGTTATTTAACTATAAAATAAACAAGCAAGCAACAATTCATAGATTTAGTTACCTATAGCAACCAATAAGCCTCAAAATAAATATTTCATTTATTCAAATCTCTTTCCAAAATATATATCAAAATATTCATATACTTATCTAACTATCATAAGCATATTCATAAAACTATTTCAAAATCATATTACAAGGATCAAAATAAGTATTATTTATAATAGAGATAAGGATAACTCCAAACACTATTCCTTTGGTATTAAGTGTGGAACGAAAATTCATACCACCAAAATTAAGAAGTTTAGTTAATTGAAATCCAAATCTCAAATTCTTTTATAAATTTTCTTCAATAAATCCTTTTAACAGATCTCTTTCATTTATGAAATCTCTTTTACTTAAATTCCAAATCCATTTATAAAACTCTTTATAAATTTCCAAGTTTATTTATGAAACTCTTTAATAAATATCAAAACCATATATACAACTCTTTATAAATCTCCAAACTCATTTATCAAACTTATTTATAAATATTCAACTCTTTATAAACTTCTTTATAAATCATTTATAAAGCTTCCTTATAAATGTTCCTTACTTAATTCAAAACTTATTTAATAAATCTCATTTAATAAAGTTCCTTTGATAAATAAATGATTATTTTAAAACACCTTTAAACAACAAGTTATAATTTAAAAACATCCTTTATTTAATTGTCTTTAAACCATACTAACGGAAAAACATCGAAAAAATATATTCAATTAACTTCAAAAACACCTTTAATAAAATCATTGCTTAATTATCCTTTAAATATCTTATTTTAACATATAATAAACTTTAAACTCTTTTAAAGAAGGATAAAATTTAAATATTTGACCTCACAAAATCATAAAGAGACTTAATGACCACAATGGCTCATTTAGTTGAGTTTAACTTATTCAAGTTGTAACAAGGGCGTTTATGTAGAAATTAGATATGTAAAAGGAGTCGACAATCCACAATCGACCATATATGTAACATCTCTAATTTTTGTTATTTAGAAAATTTAATTAGATACATTAAATAGAATAATGATGATAAGGGGATTGGATTTGATAAACTATATATAGGGCCATGCTTATTAATAAACTAAATGGGCTTAAATTAGTTTATTGGCTAATCAAATTTAAACATAGACATATTAGTAAATAACCACTTTATCATACACGGTTATACTTCTTTGTAATTGCCCATTCACATTTCATTTCTCACTTTCACAAACGAAAACCATAAACCTAAATTAGAGCCAACCATTAACAAGGAGGAAAAGAGGAAGAATTCAATCTAAAGCTAAGGAACAAAGTTAGAAAGGATTAGTCAACAAATCTCAAATTCAAATAATTCATTCCATCTCTTTTTGTTTTTATAATCATATGATTTTAGATTTTAGATTTAATCTGGTTTCTATGACATTTTGAATGATGCTATGCTTAAGTTACCGATTGCTTGATTTAAATAATTCAATTATATGAAAAATTCTTACGGTTTTAGGGTAAAAACCGAGGATTATTGATTTTAGAATGCCACGGAATTTTTTTATGTTAATTAAAATATGATTTTGGATATGGGTTTCAATTTTTACAATTTTCCCAGCTATGGAAAACTTATAGTGAATTTCTAAAGGAAATTATAATATTATTTGGCTTAAAATTTATTTCAAGAATTTCATGAAGGAATTAGGTCTAAAATCTTAATATGCTCGATTGCATGATGAAAGAGATTTTCTTTGATTTTCGGGGATTTCTCCTAGTTGATTTATTAAGGAAAATAAATTATTTTAAAAGAGGGTATTTTCTGCAAATGTTGGTTATGCTAAATGGAACGGCTTAAACTTTGTAATTTCTTTGATTTAGATCTGATAAATGCGGCAGTTTTATTTGTAAAGTATTTGAAAAGTTTTGAGGTAACCAATTAAAGATTTACAAATAGGCAAGTAGTTACAAAGCAATTGCTAAAAGTGGCTAAATTTTAGCCTTTAATTCAGAAAAATTGGTTCCACCTCAAATACTAACACCTTTCGACTTCATTGATTCCGCACCATCCCAGTCCAAACCCACATAACCCACATAGTCGAAGCCAATACACAAGGTTCCACTTATGTTGTACGCAGTGGATTGGAAGAAAGGTGGAAGCCATGGTGTCCAAAGGATTGCTTTCGAAAGGGTTGAAACCCTATTTTGTTTTCAAAACATAAGATCTTGCCTTGTTTTTCTAAAAGCTTTCGACACAGTCAAAAGATATGCTTTCGAAAGGGTTTATAAAAATAACTTCGGGTAAGGCGCTTTATTATGTTAAAGTATTAGCTTTCAAAGAGGTATTTTTCTTTAAATAAGAGCTTTCGAAAGGATTAATTCCGACCTAGTTGAAACCCAACTGCTATTTCCTTCTGAGTGTATTGAAGCCACCAGTTCCTTCGAAAGGATGTCTCCATTTTAACCTAAGTTAAGCCACTTCCTAAATGCTTTTGAAAGGGGTTGAGGTTTTCGAAGGCAATGGAGTTGAAAGGGGATTCGACCATATCCTTCAAAGCTTTAATTTAAAGGTTTATGCTTTCGACTAGATGGTTCTGACACCATTAATTTTTTCGCCAAACTATTTGTAAATTGTTTCGAAAGAGATACTTTTGTATATAGCCATTTTGACCCAAATGATGTTTTATAGTAAACCCAATGAGGGGTACTTTCATTTATTTAGAAGCTATGTTTTAAAGGACGTTTTGATACCATCGAAAGGTGTGTTTGGCTTCGAAAGAGAATAACTATCAAGTGCTTCGAAATGTATGTTTATTGTGTTTTGAAGATAGCTCTTTGCTTTCTCATTAAGAGGTTTCAAAATATTTTCCAAACATAATCCAATAAATCAGATAATTAGATCGAGGTTGGGGTTAACGCTATGGTAACATACTTGTATTTGATATATATATATATATATATATAGTTATATAGTTATATAAGTGTGTATTCCTCGTTCGCTTTGACCATTCTTCTGTATCTTAGGCTCATATGAAGATTTACGAGAAATGATATATGGAAGCAGGAACGGAAGAGGAAATCTCTGTAGGGGAAGCATCACAACTAATGGAAATGCTTGACCCACTACAAGGAGGAACCTGGATCGACTGGCTATTGCTAGTAATCAAAATGCTAATGCCAATGTGGGTGATGGAAATCCACCAATAGATATGGGGGCGATGTATCAATTCTTTGTTGGTTTGATGCGAGCAGGAGTTGTTGCTGGTGTTGCTAGAAATGTCGGAGGAGCTAATCCCGTGGGTCCAGTTGGGATGTAGAGATTACACCAGTTTAGGTGGAATGCCATTCTTGGGAATGGAGAGTGCTATAGAGGTTCAAAATTGGTTGTTGCATTATGAGCGTATATTTACTGATTTGGGTTTGAAAGATGGGCAAAAGAGAAGGTTGGCCTCTAGATAGTTGTAGAGGTCAGCACTACACTGGTGGAAATAGTTTTACTGCCGGAGTCCCGAAAGAGCTGTTAACTTGGGCTGATTTTAAAATGAAATTTGAGCAGAAGTTTATATCTTAATTTGCTAAGTCACAACTGATGAGGAATTTTATGGATCTAGTTCAGGGAGAGATGTCAGTAGCCGAGTATGCTACTAAGTTTGAAGAGTTATCTTGATATGGATTTATTACTATAGATACTGACATCAGAAGGAATGAGAGGTTTATTCTAGGATTGATGCCCGAGCTTGCTAGAATGACCATGACACATGTCTGTGATCTTTGTAATGTGGTGGTGGAGATGTCCATTTGCCATGAGTCACTTGCTGATTTTACTAAGGAGAAACCAATGGAAGTTCAGGGTTCTCAAGGGAAGAAGAGGAAGTTCTTTAAAATGAAGGGAGCCCAGAAGGGAGATGCTACTAAGAAGACAAAGGCCGAGGTAGTTTGCTATAAGTGTGACAAGAAGGGTCACTTTGTGAATTCGTGCTGGTCTGGAAATGGGAAGAAAGCTGCAGATAAGAAGAATGTGAAGTGCTTCAGCTGTGAACAAGTTGGGCATTATAAGAATGAGTGTCCAGAGCGAATTAGGGAGGATAAAGGAAAAGTTTTTGCTATTGGACCAGTTAGGCCTACTGTAGTTGATAAGGGTAAGACTGTGATGGATGGTATGCTTTCGATTCAGAATATTCTCGTTAGTATTTTTGATACTGGTGCACCACATTCATTTATATCTCAGTGTTTAGTTGATAGATTAAGCTTAGAACCCACCTACCTTATTACTTCCTTAAGGGTTGCGAATCCAATAGGAGGGTATATAACTCTAGGGTTGAGTTGTGACCAGTTAGAACTTGATTTGTTAGATCATAAGTTTGCATGCAGTTTGTATGTTATTGATTTCATAGACCTGGGGATCATTTTGGGTATGCATTGGTTGGGTAGGTACGAGGATAGAATATTTTTCCAAGATAGGGAAATATCACCGAGACACCCTGATAGTCATAACCGAGTGATATTCTCAGTAGAGAATACCGACCGGAGTGTTAGTACTTTACTTAATGCTATGGAGGCAGAAAATAAGTTAAGTCTGGTTCAAGTAGCAAGAGAATTTGCAGATGTCTTTGAGCTAGTCATTGGACTACCACCGAAAAGAGCTATTAAGTTTAGAATAGATCTTGTGCCAGGAGCTGAACCTATGAGTAGACCACCTAGCAGAATGACACCGACTGAGATGAAGTAATTAAAGGTGTAGTTGGTGGATCTAGAAGGAATGAATTTTATTAGACCAAGCAGTTCGCCTTGGGGAGTGGCCATGGTGTTCGTGAAGAAATCAGATGGGTCATTGAGAACGTGTATCGACTATCGTAAGTTGAACAAAAGGATGATAAAGTATAAGTATCCTTTGCCAAGAATAGATGATCTGTTTGATCAATTGAATGGATCCAGAGCGTTTTTCCAGTTAGATTTGACGATAGGTTTCTATCAGTTAAGAGTGGCGGAGGACAGTATTCCTTTGGCAACATTTCAAACTAGGTATGGTTCATATGAGTGGTTGGTGATGCCATTTGGATTAAAGATGCACCTTCTTTCTTCGTAGATTTGATGAACCGAGCCTTTTGAGAGTATTTGGATAGGTTTGTATTGGTGTTTATAGATTACATTCTAGTCTACTCTAAGGATGAGAGAGCGCATGCAGTTCATCTTAGAGTGGTACTTGAGACATTACGACAGAACCAACTAAAGGCAAATTTCACCAAGTGTCATTTCTAGAAGAAAGAGGTTAAATTTCTTGGTCATGTGGTTTCAGAGACCGGATTGTCAGTCAATCCGGATTAGTTCAAAGTCGTAAATAATTGGAAGAGACCAGAGATGGTGACTGAGATCAGGAGTTTTCTTGGACTTGCTGGCTACTACCAAAGATTCATTAAGGATTTTTCATGTATAGCAGCACCTTTAACTAAGCTAACCAGGAAGGAGGTGAAATTTGTTTGGTCGGACAAATGTGAGGAAGCATTCCTTAAGTTAAAGAATTTGTTGACCAATGCACCCGTGTTAGTAGTCCCAGATGGAAACCAAGGGTTGGTGGTATATAGGGATGCACGCGAATAGGATTGGGAGCAGTTGTAACATCCCGCCTTTTTGTACGCTTTAAATCGACGATAAACCACACACATCAGACTTAAACCATACAGAAGGGCAAATTGTTATGGGGTAAATAAGAAAAAGCAGAGAAGAAAAAAACAAAATAGAATCTTGCAGCGGAACGATAAAATATAACAATCAAATAAACAGTTCATGAAGCTGTTTGCAAAACATTTGATTATACTTATACAATACATACCAGAGTTCCACATAACAGAGAAATAAAAATTGCAACGGAGTAAATGATGCAATGAATAATAAAATAGATAATAGTAATAATATCTTCGTCTTCGTCCTCCAAAATAAAGTCTTCAATCCTATAATGCTCAGACTGACCCGAACGAATTTAAAAGACAAAACACT
Organism: Allium cepa; assembly: GCA_030765085.1. NCBI lineage: Eukaryota > Viridiplantae > Streptophyta > Magnoliopsida > Asparagales > Amaryllidaceae > Allium > Allium cepa. Next base: position 840,735,694 of record CM060928.1, read on the forward strand.
CGAGTCAGAACTAAAAGATCTTATCTAAATTAAATCAACAGAAATAAATATGAGTGGAACGACGTTAGAGATGTTTACGAGGTTTGACATCTCCTATCCATTGTCTAACATGAGTGCAGTAACCTAAGAGATGCTCGGGATTCACATCTCCTAAGGATCCATTAAACTATTTACTATGTAGTAATATTTCTCTATCATAATAATGTCTATTAGTAAAATAAACTTACTTTTAAATAGCGTTAAGGAGTGACCCAATATTCCCCTTAACAGAATAATAGTCCTAGTAGTCCATTCAGTATCAACGCATCTCCAAATCGGGAGACGACCCTAAATACTCCACGGGCTACGGGAGAAATCCAAAATCGTATAGGCGCGCTAGGGTAGGTGACACGGCACAACTAGGCAATGCCAGGGTAGATATACCAATTACGCTTTCGGGCCGATGGTAACACGTAGCGCGCAGCTACCGTCCACCTCGAGCCACACCCTCAAATCAAAAAAGTCAAAAGTGGCCACCGAATCAATCCAAAAGTCAAAGTATAATATCGAAGAGATGTGTCCGATCATAGGTGCAACCTCATTAGCCCGCCAATCGCTCCTGTTTTAGCCACCTTATGCCAACTCACGGGAGTCGGGTCTACGTATATACCTCAAAGGAACGCCACCACCATCCTACTTCATTCTGAAATCTCCACCGAGTATACAGTTGTTAAAGTGGTTTTCGGAGTTGGCATAGAATATGACAACTTCCAATCCCGGTCCCTTTAGCAACCAAACATTATTATAACACCGCGGTATTTTCAAAATAGTTTATACTTTTAAAACCAGAATATAATATCCATTTCAAAACCATATAAATACAATATCATTTCTGTTTCAAAAACCCATCAATATGATATCATTTTATCAAAACCCAAATCAATATAACATCATTTTATTTAAATATATCCTTTCTAAAATCATAGCACTTTCAAAATAATAATATTTTGAAACCAAACGCTTGAAATATAACCTTTCAAAACATAATACTTCAAATTTCATAGCTTCTAAACCATAACTTCCAAAACTTAAATGGTTTGGATATTCAAACAATATATAAAATAAAATAGTTTGAATTTAAAATCACTTTATAAAGTAAAATAATTTCCTCGACTTCAAAATTTTATTCACTTTAAATTAAATCTCAATTCATAACTTTCAACCCACTTTCAGTTTCAATAAACCATTTCATTTTCAATATATTTCAAACTTTGAGTATTAAATAATTTCAAAACTAAGGTTAATAATTACGATTCAACAATTCAATGTTCTATTGTTTAGTTTTGAAATATTTGCATAATAAATCGATTATCCTTAAAAAAATCAAATTACAATTAACTAAATATTTCCTTCAATCTAGTTATACTTGAAATACTCATTTTATTCACCTTGACCCCAAAATCAAGTTATAATAATTATACTTTTTTAAATTTCCAATTTAATAAATTTCACATCAACTCTTTAGAGTTTAATTCTTAAATAAATTTAATTTCAAATAAATCTCCAACTTGTCTCCCATCCTTAATTTATTTAAAGCATTATACACTCTATATTAAAATAAAATTTAAATACTTACTCACATTTATTTTAATAAAATTCAAACTCTATTATTAAACTTAAATTTTTATTTAACTTATACATAGCTTAAATTCAAGCATTTAACTATATATAAAATAATATTTATGTAATATCAAAAAAAATCAATATTCATTAAGCCATATATTTCTTTCCAAAACCACAGAAATCATTTTCGAAATATTTTATATATAGACCACAGTGTGTGTGTATAATTTTCTACCTTATGGTCAAGTGATACAGATATTTATCATTTCAATCCGCAATTTAAAATGAAAATACGGTTATATATCATTTCAAACCACAATCCCAAACGAAATAGAAATGCATAACAACTTGCAGTTTATAACAATATAAAACACAACATCCATTCATCCAATATCAATCATCAACCATTTGTCACAATCATCATCCAATTCAAACAATAACATCAATATAGAACAGATAATAAGTAACAGGTATTTATTGGCAGTTTATATTCAATAACAAATTAAATAACAATTCTACTGGTAGTTTATATGCAATAATAAATTAAATAACAATTTGATTCAATATATTCAATTTAACTGGAAGGATGCTAAAAATATACCAAACAGCCATAAATGAATTTCTAATCACCTCAGAAATTAATTTAACACACATAAAAAAATTTAGAAGTTGTGAATGGGTTAAAACACTAACCTTTTGAATTTAAATTGAATTTAAATCTAATTTAACCCCAAAATTTGAACAGTCTCAGAATTCGTCCAAACCAGCGTCAAAATGTCCAAAATTCCGATACGATCCTAACAAAGAGAACACGCGTGAATCCGACCTCATATGTGAAAGCTATATCATTTAGAAGTTATACGATTTAATTTAAAACAAATAATAAATAAAGTAACTAGGTTACCATGTCAACATGCCAAGTTCGTTCGCGAACCCTAATTGCCGAATACCATTTACGCCTAGCCGCCACCATGTTCATCCTACCGCCCACCTCTATGAGCAACGCTACGCCACACGAACTCCACCACGGCGTAGCACAGCTTGAGCCAACCCCCATACGAATGCCATGCCGAATGACGTCCAAGCAGCCGCCGCTTTGTGTGAACCCTAGAGCAATTTTTCATGATGATCCAACCGTTGAAACTCCAAACAATCACCTCAGGTCGACACCCCTACGTCCCCTCTCCACAACGACATCGTTGATTTGATGATCCATCGTAGTTGATCACGATGCAACAGACGGCCTAGAATATACAAGCCAATTCTATCTGCATAGAAACCCAGATCTAGAAACGAATAGTGGATTTGACTTGCGCTCATCAAGAGCTTCAAATCCATATATAATTCGATACAGTTTGAAGAGATTTAATTTTTCGGCTTTGAATTTGATTTGAAATTGCATTTTGGGTTTTGTCTGCCATCGAGGAAGAGGAGGAGCAAATAGAATTGTATGTACAGAATAATGAAGATAACAAATAGGCCAAGGATTATAATGAGGTATATATATTCAAGGCAAAAATTAGAATGGATGGACACGATTGATATACGCGTTGAACGATAAAATGGCCTAAAAAGTCTGTTCTAACTCCGAAACGAAATTGGTCAACCCACATATCAAAATAGATGTTTTAAAATATTTTAAAATCAATGGATCAGGTTTCAAGTTCAAATTCCATTGTAAGAAGAAGTTATGCTAAAATCAAGTTATTTCAAATTGATTTCAATTGATTTCAATTAAATTGATTTCTGAACGTTTCGAGTCCGTACGATCAAACGACAAGTCCAATCGTTACGAAACTTGAAATCCTACAATAATTCACCGTTACGGATCCGATGAAATTGGTTTCGTCAAAATCCAAGCCAATGGCCAAAATGGCTATTTTTTAGTTAATTAAATAAATTAATATTAAATCAATTAACCACTTTCAAATTAATATTTTTAAAAATTTATAAATTCTATTGATTTTGATTTCTTGACCAATTGTCGTAATTTAAACAAATTTAGATGTCAATTAAAATTGACTAACCCATCAGTTTCGGCGTTTAATTGCAATTTCATTAAATTCAGAAATTTATACATTTAAAATTCGAAAATCCATTCATTAAAATTTTAAACCTTGTTGTTCACATCCTTTCATCATAGTAAGGATGCCACTAACATTGGTTCATGATTTATTACAATAAAATCTCCAAATTCCTCTTAATTTCCCATTAATGTAATATTTGAATATTATATTTCATCTATTTGCAATTAATCCAATTATTGGATTTAAATTTCAAATTAATAAATCTTGATTTCCATTCTTTAAATCAACTAGTTGTCATATTATAAATAGAATAATGTTATTTCCAATTATTTCCTTAATTTATACTAACATTGATTTTATCAAGTTACAGTTTATTACGTATTATTTCATCAATATATACTTTGAACTTATTTCCCTATTTACTAATTACACTCAATTATAACCTCACACTTGTTTGAATTAATTGGGATTGCACTAAATTAGTTATTTATCATCTTGCATTAATATTATTACCTTAATTTACATTCAATTACTGTTAACAATGTGTTATTTCAAAAATAAATGCAATACTTACTGTTATTTTCTCATATTCAATTTATAACCAGGTATAACACATTCACTACTTCATTTATTAGAATTTTACTCAAATTGTTAATAATTAGTTTTAATTACCATTGCTATATTTCATTTTGTCGTTCATCTCAATATTAAATTCTAAAGTTTTTTTTCCTTTTTTTTCCAAATTAAATTACAAAATCTTGCAAAAATAACAAATTTTATTATCGGAAATTTATGGATCATCACACTCTCCCCCACTCAAAATTTTTCGTCCCCGAAAAAGAAAAAGAAGGGAAATGAAAGAACTGTGCAAACAATACATCTTATTTAAAAATATTAACTTTATTATAAATAAATTTAAAAAATTAAACAATTTAAAAAAAAATATAAATTCATAAACAATTAAATCTTTTATTTCCAAGTTAACAAAGGCTTGGAAAAAAACATTTCAGAAAAATTTCTATGTCCAAAATTTGCGGAAAATTTTGGCAGAGTCTCCTTTGTACGGAGAGGCTCGGAAGAAAATATAATATCAAATATAACAATATAGAACATATATTTTCAAAATAATATATATCCCGACACGGGAAAAACAATATACTCATGCTATAAACCGTAATCCGAAAACGTACCTATTTGTCGGGCGATTACGCTTAATTATGAAACCAAAAGCAGTAGCAATTGCTTCCATACCCTGTATTTCACTCACATAATCCGAAAAGTGTTAATAATTATATAAAATGAAATGTTTAAAGTTGTTTCAACCAAACCTAACAAATCAATACAAACAACAATAACTTGCAACAAGGCATACAACCATCACATAAAATCAACACAAATCAATCATTCATTCATATCAATGAACAAATAGTTATTTGGGTTCAAACTTTAAATTGCACAGAATGGAAAATAAACTACTTAGTGCACCATTTACTCAACAGTCTTAGATGAAGCTAAATAGATTATTCATTCATCTAAACAATTTTAAAGTATTCTTGCCCATCCAACCATAAAACAAACCAACAACAATTCCAAACAATAGGTCAAGTTCATTCTTAATAATTTCATTTCATAACATTTGTTGTTTGATTTTCTTTTCATTCATATAATGATCTATCCTTTTATTTACATTTAACTTCTTACAAATTTCCATTTATTCGTATCATGTAAATTTCTTTTATTGCATTATATTCGTTCATTCCTCAATTTCATTTATTACTTAATTTCATTCATTCATTTATTTATAATACATACCTTTCCATCATACTTAAGTTTATAACAACTATAACATCAAATTCTTATTTATTAAAGAATTTCATTGAATACTTTCATTATTTCAAGTTTTTACTTGTATAATATCCATTACATTTTCTTATTAAACATTGAACTTTTAATATTTGGTAAGTTATATATATGTTTTAAGGATATAATTGAAAGTTACACAAGTTTATTTATTTATTATTATTTTTAAAATTAACTTAATGTTCCACAATAATATCCTTTGTTTTATGTGTTACATATTTCAACCTTTGCTTTAATTCCACTTATAACTTAGCATTAAATCTCTTATTTCCCTTAGAGGTTTCAAATACTAGTTAAATTCCATTTCACTACACTAATTGAAACTATTCATTAACGGAAACTTAAGAATTAAATACCGGGTTTTTATCCGAAATCATTTTAAAATAATAGATAAATGTAAATACTTACAACTTATATATATATATATCTAACTATATTTAAAACAATTTAAAATTTATATTTGTTTATCAAAATAAATCTGCAGTAAAACTACTACGGTGGCCTTCCCACTTCAAAACTCGAAAATGAATGTCGATGATGCGTGCACTCATCACGAAATTTTTTTCTAGCGATAGAGAGGGGAGTGCGAAACTTATTTCTTTCCAAAGTTTCTTTAAAATAATTCTTTCAAATTGTATTGGGATATTTATATCAGAAAATACTTCTAATAATGTTATTAATATATTCCAAAATCATTCGAAAGAAATTTTCAAAACCCCGGAACTTAAGTTCTAAAATTTCCAAATTTCATTTATTTTAGTTTCTTCAAATCTTATTTCCAACCAACATTTAAGAATTCCACTACCTAACAACCAATATATTACAACCAAATATAATTTTTATAAATTTTTTATTTTATATATAGAAAATAAAATAGGCAAAATTATTTCATTCACCTATATTCAAAACAAATATTGTGTCGGTCTGTCCTATTAAGTGTTTAGAAATCTCTATTGATGTCATAGCGTCCTATGCACTAACCAGAATTTATAAATACAAAACGGAACAAATTAACACAATATCAAAACCTTTTTATAAAACTAACAAATACGCTCTCTCATATATATACACTCAGCGACTCATCATAGGGATTACTACCCTATTAATTAAAGAGTCAGACCCCACAAAGCTAAGGTTTATCGCTAAACCAAAGCTCTAATACCAGATGTAATATCTCGCCTTTTTGTACGCTTTAAATTGACGATAAACCACACATGTCAGACTTAAACCATACAGAAGGGCGGATTGTTATGGAGTAAATAAGAAAAACAGAGAAGAAGAAAAACAAAATACAATCTTGCAGCGGAACGATAAAATATAATAATCAAATAAACAGTTCATGAAGCTGTTTACAAAACATTTGATTATACTTATACAATACATATCAGAGTTTCACATACCAGAGAAATAAAAAAATACATAGTACATGATGCAGCGAATAATAAAATAGATAATAGTAATAATATATTCGTCTTCATCCTTTAAAAAAGAGTCTTCAAATCCTGAAATGCTCTGACTGACCCGAGCGAATTGAAAAGACAAAACACTCGAGTCAGAACTAAAAGATCTTATGTAAGTTAAATCAACAGAAATCAATATGAGTGGAGCGACGTCAGAGATGTTTACGGGGTTTGACATCTCATATCCAGTGTCTAACGTGAGTGCAGTAACTTAAGAGATGCTCGGGATTCACATCTCCTAAGGATCCGTTAAACTATTTACTATGTAGTAATATTTCTCTATTATAATGTCTATTAGTAAAGTAAACTTACTTTTAAATAGCGTTAAGGAGTGGCCCAATATTCCCCTTAACATAATAATAGTCCTAGTAGTCTATCTAACATCAGCGCATCTCCAGATCGGGAGACGACCCTAAATACTCCACAGGCTGTGGAAGAAATCCAAAATCGTACAAGGCATGCTAGGATAGGTGACATGGCACAACTAAGCAATGCCAAGGAAGATATACCAATTATGCTTCCGGGCCGGTGGTAACGCGCAGCTACCGCCCACCTCGAGCCACACCCCCAAATCAAAAAAAATCAAAAGTGGTCGTCGAATCAATCTAGAAGTCAAAGTATAATATCGAAGGGATGTGTCCGATCAAAGATGATACCTCATTATCCCGTCAATCACTCTATTTTAGCCACCGTATGCCAACTCACGGGAGTCGGCTCCACGTATATACCTCAAAGGAACGCTACCGCCATCCTACTTCATTCTGGAATTTCCACCGCGTACACAGTTGTTAAAGTGGTTTTCGGAGTTGGCAGAGAGTGTGACAACTTCCAATCTCGATCTCTATAACAACCAAACGTTATTATAACACCGCGGTCTTTTCAAAATAGTTTATACTTTTAAAACCAGAATATAATATCCATTTCAAAACCATATAAATAAGATATAATTTCTGTTTCAATAACTCATCAATATGATATCATTTTACTAAAACCCAAATCAATATAATATCATTTTATTTTGAATATATCCTTCTAAAATCATAGCACTTTCAAAATAATAATATTTCGAAACCAAACACTTGAAATATAGCCTTTCAAAACATAATACTTTGAATTTCATAGCTTCAAAACCATAACTTCCAAAACATAAATGGTTTGGATATTCAAAAAATATATAAAATAAAATAGTTTGAATTTAAAATCACTTTATAAAGTAAAATAATTTCCTCGACTTCACAATTTTATTCACTTTAAATTAAGTCTCAATTCTTAACTTTCAACTCACTTTCAGTTTCAATAAACCATTTAAATTTCAATATATTTCAAGCTTTGAGTATTAAATAATTTCAAAACTAAGGTTGATAATTACGATTCAACAATTCAATGTTCTATTGTTTAGTTTTGAAATATTTGCATAATAAATCCATTATCCTTGAAAAAAAATCAAATTACAAATAACTAAATATTTCCTCCAATCTAGTTATGCTTGAAATACTCATTTAATTCACATTGACCCCAAAATCAAGTTATAATAATTATACCTTTTAAAATTTCCAATTTATTAAATTTCACATCAACCCTTTAGAGTTTAGTCTTAAATAAATTTAATTTCAAATAAATCTCCAATTTATCTCACATCCTTAATTTATTTAAATCATTATGCACTTTATATTAAAATAAAATTAAAATACTTACTCACATTTATTTTAATAAAAATCAAATTCTATTATTAAACTTAAATTTTTATTTAACAAACTTTATCATAGCTTAAATTCAAGCATTTGACTATATATAAAATAATATTTATATAATATATTAAAAAATCAATATTCATTAAGCCATATATTTCTTTCTAAAACTATAGAAATCATTTTCAAAATATTTTATATATAGACCACAGTGTCTGTATATAATTTTCTACCCTACGGTCAAGTGATATAGATATTTATCATTTCAATCCGTAATTTAAAATAAAAATACGGTTATATATCACTTCAAACCGCAATCCCGAATAAAATAGAAATGCATAACAACTTACAGTTTATAACAATATAAAATACAACATCCATTCATCTTATATCAATCATCAACCATTTATCACAATCATCATCCAATTCAAACAATAACATCAATATACAACAAATAATAAGTAATAAATAATTAATTTAACACAAATAAGAAATTTTAGAAGTTGTGAGCGGGTAAAAGCACTCACATTTTGAATTTAAATCCAATTTAAACCCAAAATTTGAACAGTCTTAGAATTCATCCAAACCTGTGCCAAAATGTCTAGAATTCCGATACCATCCTAGCAAAGAGAACCACGCGTGAATCCGACCTCATATGTGAAAGTTATATCATTTAGAAGTAATAAGATTTAATTTAAAACAAATAATAAATAAAGTAACTAGGTTACAACGTCAGCATGCCAAGTTCGTTTGCGAACCCTAATTGGCGAATACTGTTCATGCCTAGCCGCCACCATGTTCATCCTGTCGCCCACCTCTACAAGCAACGCTAAGCCACACGAACTCCACAACGACGCAGCACATCTCTAGCCAACCCCTATACGAACGCCATGACGAACAACGTCCAACCAGCCATCGCCATTTGTGTAAACCCTAGAGCAATTTTTCACGACGATCCAGCCATTGAAACTCCAAACAATCACCTCAGATCAACTCCCCTCGGTCCCCACTCCACAACGGCAACGTTGATTTGATGATCCGTCGCAGTTGATCACGATGCAGCGGACGGACGAGAATATACGATCCAATTCTGGCTACATAGAAACCCAGATCTAGAAACGAACAGTGGATTTGACTTGCGCTCATCAAGAGCTTCAAATCTATATATAATTCGATATAGTTTGAAGAGATTTAATTTTTTGGCTTTGAATTTAATTTGAATTTGCATTTTGGGATTTAGGATTCTGTCTGCTATTGAGGAAGAGGAGGAGAAAATAGAATTGTACGTACAGAATAATGAAGTTAATAAATAGGCTAGGGCTTATGATGAGGTATATATATGCAAGGATGAAATTAGAATGGATGGACACGATTGACATACGCGTTGAATGATTCTGACTCCGGAATGAAATTGGGTCAACCCATATATCAAAAGATGTTATAGATTTTTTTAAAATCAATGGAACGGGTTTTAGGTTCAAATTCCATTGTATGAAAAAGTTATACTAAAATCAAGTTATTTCAAATTGATTTCAATTAAATTGATTTTTGGACGTTTCGAGTACGTACGATCAAACGACAAGTCCAATCGTTACGAAACTTGAAATCCTACAATAATTCACCATTATGGATCCAATGAAACTGATTTTGTCGAAATCCGAGTCAGCGGCCAAAATGGCTATTTTCTAGTTAATTAAATAAATTAATATTAAATTAATTAACCACTTTCAAATTTATATTTTTAAAAATTTACAACTTCTATCAATTTTGATTTCTTAACCAACTACAGTAATTTAAACAAATTTAGATGTCAATTAAAATTGACTAACCCATCAATTTCGACGTTTAATTGCAATTTCATTAAATTCAGAAGTTTATACATTTGAAATTCCAAAATCCATTCATTAAATTTTTAAACCTTGTTGTTCACATCCTTTAGTAAGGAAGCCACTAACATTGGCTCATGATTTATTCCATTAAAATCTCTGAATTCCTCTTAATTTCGCATTAACGTAATATTTAAATATTAGATTTCATTTATTTGCAATTAATCCAATTATTGGATTTAAATTTCAAATTAATAAATCTTGATTTCCATTCTTTAAATCAACCAATTGTCATATTATAAATAGATTTAATATTATTTTCAATTATTTCCTTAATTTATACTAACATTGATTTTATCAAATTACAGTTTATCACGTATTATTTCATTAATATATACTTTGAACTTATTTCCCTATTTACTGATTACACTCAATTATAACCTCACACTTGTTTCAATTAATTGGGATTGTACTAAATTAGTTATTTATCATCTTGTATTAACATTATTTCCTTAATTTACTGTTAACAATGTGTTATTTCAAAAATAAATGCAATACTTACTGTTATTTTCTCATATTCAATTTATAACCAGGTATAACACTTTCACTACTTCATTTATTAGAATTTTACTCAAATTGTTAATAATTAGTTTTGATTACCATTGCTATATTTCATTTTAGCGTTCATCTCAATATTAAATTCTAAAGTTTTTTTTCTTTTTTTCCATATTAAATTACAAAATCTTGTTAAAATAAAAAAAATTATCGAAAATTTATGGGTCATTACAGCAGTATTATTGCAAAATGGTAAAGTTATTGCCTATGCTTCACGACAGCTTAGACCGCATGAAATTAGATATCTTACTCATGATTTAAAGTTAGCAGTTGTGATCTTTGTATTGAAGATTTGGAGACATTATCTCTTACGAGATAGGTTTGGGCTTTATATCATAAGTCTTTATGGTATTTGTTCTCTCAGAAGAAATTGAATATGAGGCAGCAGAGATGGCTGGAGTTTTTTGCTGCTTATGATTTTGGTATAGAGTATACACCAGGAAAAGGTAATAAGCTAGTAGATGCCCATACCAGAAAACACCAGAATGTGGTGCTAGCTATGTTAGCAGAGTGGAAATATTTAGAAACTTTAGTCAGTTGTGATGTGCAATTAAGATCGACTGTTGGTACTAGTCAAAGTTCCGCCAGGTTGTCTTGTTTAGAAGTTTGACCAGTATTAATTAAGAGAATTGCTTCTAAGCAGAAGGAAATTCAGTGTTGGCTAAGAGGATCAGAAGGCTTGAGAATGCAATTAAGATCGATGATCTAAAAGATTTTAGCCTTGACCAAGGAGAATGGTTGAGAATGAAGGGACTTGTGTGTTTCGAATATTGAGGACTTGAGGAAAGAATGGTTGAGAATGAAGGGACTTGTGTGTTTCTAATATTGAGGACTTGAGGAAAGAAGTTCTTGGCGAATGTCATTAGTCCAAGTTTACGATTCATCCCGGAGGAACCAAGATGTATCAGGATATGAAGAGGAGCTTCCCTTGGAAAGGTATGAAGAGGGATGTTGGCTTGTGGGTTATGCAGTGTGTAAACTTTCAGCGAGTGAAATCCGAACATCAAAAACCATATGGGTTGCTTCAGCCTTTAGAGATTCCAGTTTTGAAACGGGATTCAATATCCATGGATGTTATGGACGGGTTGCCAAGGACAGATAGAGGTAATGAGAGTGTATGAGTTATAGTGGACAGAGTGACCAAAAGTGCCCATTTCATCCTAGTTGAGTCAACTAGAACGACGCCAGTTTTAGCTAAGTTGTTCCTGAAGAACATAGTTAGATTGCATGGAGTTCCTAGTAGTATAGTCAGAATGAGATGCTTGGTTCAGTAGTGAATTCAATAAGAGTCTACAAGAAGTGATGGGTACCAAGATTAATAAGAGTACAACATATCACCCTCAGACAGATGGGCAGATAGAGAGAGTCAATAAGGTACTCCAGGATCTATTGAGAGCTTGTGTATTGGAATTTGGTGGATCTTAGGAGGATCACCTACATTTGTTTGGGTTTTCCTATAATAATAGTTATCAGACCAGTATAGGAATGGCGCTATTTGAAGCTTTATATGGAAGACCATGCAAATCACCAGCATGTTGATTGGTGACGGGAGACTGATTAGTCTTAGGTCCAGAATTGGTTAGAGAGGCATAAAAAAAGATTGATTTAATCCAAGGAAGGGTGAAAGAAGCTCAGTCCAGACAAAAGATTTATGTAGATAAGAGGCATAAAGATCTAGAATTCCCAGTTGGACATTAAGTTATCACCTATGAAGGGTGTGATGTAATTTGGAAAGTCAGGGAAGTTAGCCTCGAGATATGTTGATCCATCCTAGATTATAGAGAGGTTGGGAAGCTCGCATATAGGGTAGAGTTGTCGAGCAGTATGGCAGGTGTCCATAACATATTTCATGTTTCTCATCTTTGCAAATATATGCATGATCCATAGACTACTATTCCTTCGACAGGGTTGGAAGACTCGATAATAGAGCCTAATAAGAATTTTGTTAAATGACTAGTTTGGGTTATGTTTGTGCCAAAACTGGTCACGAACACCCAATTGTCGATGAAAGCACCAATTCACAATCATAGATTACCGATAACAAGTATGTAGAGAATTAAAAATGAAGAACACTCAGAAAATTAAGAAGAAAGCAATAAAGAATAATGAATGTATAGCGGTTCGGCAATCCGGCCTACGTCCACTTGGAAGTTTCATGACTTTACTGATATTCACTTGCAGGTTACAACTGATTTCAATGTATTACGGCGAATTAAAGTGTTGAAATTCGAGTACGACTACAGCAATGGAGTGCAAAATTGGATTCGGCAGAGTCTGGACGTCAAGAAGCAAAAAGATCCTTCTTCTATAGGCCATGGGGCTCTATTTATAGGCGTATGAGGCTGATATCTCTCTAAATCTTTGGAGACTTCTTCTTGCACGTGGGTGAGCCCACGCGATCGATCTTATAACGTTTTGGCTCGATCCGTGATCGATACGAACGAATTTCACATCGATCAAGATTTGATCCAATTGAGTTGAAATTTGGCGTGAACCTTCCTTAGGTCGCACGCAAGCTCTTATGAAAATTTCATAGCATTTGGGCTTGTAGATTATGAGATATGATCGATGCAAGTTTGTGTTTTTCGAAGGCTATCTCCTTCGTATCGATCACTGTTGCACTGTTCGCACTTGATCACTGTTGCACTGTTCGCACTCGATCGATGTTGTAGTGTTCGTACCGATCGTTGTTGCACTGCTGATACTCAATCGATGTCGCACAGTTCGTGCTCAATCGATGTTGCACAGTTCATACTCGATCGATGTTGCACTGTTCTTGCTCGATCGATGTTGCACTGTTCTTGCTCGATCGATGTTGCATAGTTCGTACTCGATCGATGTTGCACAGTTCGTACGCGATCGATGTTGCATAGTTCGTACTCGATCGATTGATGTTTCATAGTTCTTACTCAATCGATGTTGCACTGTTCATATTCGATCGATGTTGCACTATTCGTGTCGATCGTTGTTGGCACTATCCGCACTCGATCGATGTTAGCTAGAGATGAGAAAAGATTAAGAACAAGACAGTTAGGTTGGTGAAAGTTAAGTGGAGCGACAATGAGAAGGACTGTACTTGGGACACAAAGGACAGGATTAGAGATACTTATCCTGATCTACATTGAGGGTATGTCCATATTAGATTCATAGAGATAGTTGCAAGTCAGATAGGCTAGTATGATTGTTAGGAGTTGTTACAGATGATATGCTATGTTGGTTATTTAGTCCCTACCGAATTTAAAGGATGAAATTCTTTAAGGGGGAGCTTCTAACATTCCTAATTTTTGATAACATTATTAAGAAAATTTAACTAGCTAAATTAAATAGAACAATGATGAGAAGGGGATTAAGATTTGAATCAATTATATATAGGGCCGTGCTTAATAATAAACTAAATGGCTTAAATTGGTTTATAGGCAAATCAAATTTACACGTGGACATATTAGTAAATAGCCACTTCATCATACACAGCTATACTTCTTTGTATTACCCATTCAAGTTTCATTTCTCACTTTCACAAATGAAAACCATAAACCTAAATTAAAAGCCGGCCATTAAAAGGAGGAAAAGAGGACGAATTCAGTCTAAAGCTAAGGATCAAAGTTAGGAAGGATTAGTCAACAAAATCTCAAACCCCTTACCATATTTAAGGTGAATAATAATTCATTCCATCTCCTTTTGCTTTTATAATCATATGATTTTGGATTTAAGACTTAATCTCGTTTATATGATATTTTGAATGATGATATGCTTAAGTTGTTGATTGCTTGACTTAAACAATTCATTTTTATGAAAAATTCGTACGGTTTTAGGGTGAAAACTGAGGGTTATTGATTTTTGAATGCGATGGAAAAAATTTCTGTTAAATAAAATATGATTTTGAAGACGGGTTTTAATTTCATAATTTTTCAAGCTATGGAAAACTTGTTGTGAATTTCCAAAGTAAATTACGATATTATTGGATTTAAAATTTATTTTGAGAATTTCAGAAAGGAATTGGATCTGAAATTTAATATGTTTGATTATATGACGAAAGAGATTTTCTGTGATTTTTGAGGATTTTTCCCAGTTCATTTATTAGGGGAAAGATATTATTTTAAAAGTTGGTTTTTCTGCAAATGTTGGTTATGTTAAATGGAAGGGATTAAACATTATAATTTCTTTAATTTAGATCTGATTAAGTGCGGTAGTTTTATTTGTAAAGTATTTGAAAAGTTTTGAGGCAACCAATCAATGATTTACAAATAGGCAAGTAGTTACAAAGCAATTACTAAAAATGGCTAAATTTTAGCCTTTAATTCAAAAATGTTGGTTCTACCTCAAATAGTAGCACCTTTCGACTCCATTGATACTGCACCATCCCAGTTGAAACCCACATAACCAATATACTCAAAACCAATACACAAGGCATCACTTAGGTGGTACGTAGTGGATTGGAAGGAAGGCGGAAGCCATAGTGTCGAGAGGATTGCTTTCGATGGGGTTGAAACCTCATTTTTTTTCAAATCAGAAGATCTTGCCTTGTTTTTCTAAAAGCTTTCGACATAGACGAAAGATATGCTTTCGAAAGGGTTTATATAAATAACTTATATACAGAAAGTAATAATAACATATATATACCTTTCATAATATAATATACATCAACTATGCAAAAATAATTTGGGAAAAAATACGTATATATAAACTCACTTTATATAAGAAGGCTGAGGGAAAAATATCGGATGAGTAGCAAACTAGCGTGGGTGTGGTGCTATTGGAGAGGCGGGTAGGGTTTCACGGTAGATGGTGGAGGTCGAAACGCGGTTCGAGGAGGTTCAAACGGCAGAGTCGGGTGAATAGGTGGAGAGGCTTTAGAGCGGCGGACGTTGTGTGAGGCAGAGGCGAAGTGATGCTCGGTGATTGGTCGTGTGGTGACTGCCGTGCTTTATTTTAGGGATGGGGAATTTGGAGGGTGAAGGCCGATGATGATGGAGGGGAAGGAAAGCAAGGGGTAGGGGATTATAGATGTTGAAGCAATAGCGTGTTGTGCGGAAGTCGATGGGCAGATCTGCAAGCTTCGGGTGGTGGAGATGAGGAGAAATCGGTCATGTCTATGAAGGTGATGAGGTTATGGGGTGGAAACGGAGGGTGGTTGGTGATGTTTGTTGCTTGTAGGAGATCAAAGAGATCATGGCAGGGTTGATGTGGAGGGGTTGTCATGTGATGGGACTGTGATGGGTTGTTTTGTGTAGGAGGTGTGGAGAGCTCATATCTATGGAGTTTGAGATGCTAACAGAGGGAGAAGGGAGAAGCATTCTAGTATATGAAAGGGATGCAAGCAGGCTCTCCAAAAAAAACACAAACTAATATTATATAGTTCACTAACTCTCAACGAATGAATAAGCTTCAGGCTAAAATAAAAAGGAGCAGGCCAGTTTAAAAGGGGGAAGGCAATGAACCATTCAAAAATAGATGAATGTAAAACGTATAAGTTTATACATTTTATATTTTCGGAATGACAGAACTAAAGGTAGATTGTGGAAAAATGGGATATAAGGGAAGGAGATAGCTGGCCATTGATTCTACAAGTAATAAATGCTATTGGCTATTTATTTTGGTCGTCTGAAAATTTGAATGCACATAGAATCAAAAAGTTAAAATAGATACCCATACAATAGACCGTTACGCAACTTTCGTTGTGTACTGAACATCGAAGTGCATGAATAAATATACTGCTAAGATCAACACAACGAGACAAACATGATGGTACACAGACATCAGCGATATGATCATCCTATCGAAACTCGATATTCGGTGCCTAAAATGCTGTAAATCGCCGAAAATAAGATAAGCGGAGCAATAGTAATCCAAATTTGGAGGAATGAAATACGACGTCTCACTAAGAAGATGATAAACATTTTTATTATAAAAATATTCATATTTCGAAAACATTTTAATTTTATCCAATTAACTGATTTTAAATTGAAATTTACACAACATAATTTACTTTCATATTTACCAGTGAAAATCTACCATTTGCTATGTTTAAATAGACACGTTCCAAATGGAATTTTTTTATTTTCAAATCCAATTATTTAAAATTTCACAAAAATTCAGCAAATTATGTTATTAAACCATTGAAATTTCTGGGTCGTTACACTCTTCCCCACTCAAAATTTTTTGTCCCCGAAAAGGACGGAGACAGGAGAATAGAAACAACCAGAAAGAAAGATAGATTTGAAATACCCAGTAATAGACACAACAGTTAATTTTTTTCAATCCATATAAATTTTATTCATTTCAAAATTGATTAATATTCGAAAAATTTGGTTTCATTCCATTTTACTAATTCAATAAATAGTCATTATATTCACCTTTTATTGATTTCAGTTCGATATACTTTCCTTCGATTGATTTGGCTTCAGTTATTAACCTTTATTACATAAATTTCTTTTAAAACAAAATTTATTTGGTTTAACTCATTTATTAAATCTATTTATCTTCAATTGAGTTGATTCCACTAAAATTCAATTTCAACTATTTTTAAGTCCATATTTATCTGCTAAAATAATCTTCTCTTTTATTTATTTAATTTATTTCATTTAACATATTTTGTAACATATATTAAGTGTGTAAACATTTTATAACTATATATTGTTCAACAAATAAGTTTTCCCATTTATTATTCAACTTATTATCTATAAATTCCCTTAACAAAATATCATTTTTGATATCCTATTACTTATATCTAGTGTATACTATCCAATTACATTTAAACTTTTCTAGGTAAGTTATATTAATGTTTCCAAATGTAATTAAACACTATAAAAAAATTCCATTAATAAAAATTTAGTTTGAACCTTCTATTACTTACTTTATATCGTATATTATTCAATTACATATTCTCATAAGCTTTTTAATCTTTTGAATAATCGGGTAAGTTATACTAATGTTTCTAGGTGAAATTTAGCACTATACAAGTCCACCTTTTATTTAATATTTTCATTAAGCAAAGTTTTAGTATCAATTACTTAATTTTTTCTTGTAAAAATTCCAATTACATATTTTACATTAACATTCTAACTTTTGAATAGTTCAAGTAAGTTATATATGTTTATTAGGATGCAATATAATATTATACAAATAAATTTTATCATAGTTCAACTGTTTCAAGTTATTTTATATTCCACTTTATATTTTAAACACTTCAAATATTCCAACTTTTTTGATTTATGTCAATAATTGAAACCCTAACTTAACAAAGAATTTAAGAAATAAATTCCTGGATACATTTTCCCCCATTTTGAAACAAATATATATATTGTGAATCAAATAATATTCAAGAAATTCAAATCAAATTCCTTTTCCAAAATAAAACTGTAGCAAAGCTGCTACGTGATTTCTCCACTTTGATACTTGAAAATGAATGTCGACGATGCTGCAGTCATCACGGAAATAATTTTCCAGCGACAAATAGGCGAATACTGACTTACTCCTTTAAAAATCCTGGAAAAAAATTTACATTTTAAAATACTTCCAAATAATATATTTTTTCCAAACCTTAAAAAACAAAATTGTTCAATAGTACCGGAAATTAAATTCTCAAATCTTTAATTTAAATTCATTTCATTTGCTAATCAGATTTAGAATTTCAACTCCTTATAACTTATAATAATAGTTAATGGTTTAGAATGTTGACAAAATAATAATTGATAATCTAGTATTATCATTTCTAACAACCAATTCGTTAAATTCCATAAAATTATACCGTTTTGTATATAATAAAATCATACATAAAATTATTCAAATTTACCAATTTCAAAAACAATATTGTGTCAGTTTGCTTTGTTTAAGTGTTTTGAAATTCCTATCGATAGCGTTTTCTAGATGAATCGATCGAAACCCCAAATAAAATTTAACAACTCAAACAACACAATATAAAACATTTTATATTAATTACAATTACACTCCCTCACCCGATGATTCGAGAATGGATTTTTGAAACAACGATAGACATTCAAGTTTAGATAAACCCTAGTCAAAGAGAATTCTAACTTCGAAGATTGACTCGAAAGGAAGATAAAATAATTTAAATTATAAAAGAAGAAATGAATAGACTTATTTTTTATCACGGCAGCCTTAACTGGGTCAATCAGGATTCCAGGTAGAAGATCAATGCGAAAATTCAATTTCCCGCTTGAAGGTAAGAGAAGTGACTTTACCAAAACATCAGGATAATCCCTGATTATCGGGGGAGTCAAGATCACTAGGCTGAAAAGATACAACTGCCTGCAAAATTCTAAGGCAATCGAATTCGATCACGAGAGAATTTACCTTGGTCATTTACAAGAGAAACGGTTCGGGCGTTGCAGCAAATAAAAGCACCGAAAGTGATGGTATAGAAATCTCCGGTGAATCGACGCTTGTTATAAAGGAGTTTCACCCTCTTTACAAAGCATAAAGAGGTTGACGGGACTGCCGATGGGATTAGTCACGCCAAGGATGAAGTTGACAGTTGAGGTTTGAGCTATGGTATGCTTCAGTATCAAAAGAACGCGAGCAGGGGAAGACAAGAATGAATTTTCAGAACGAAAGTAAAAGTTCCAAACTCAAAGGATATCCGAATCAAAGAGGAGAAATTCAAGCTCAAACGAAGGTGATTCTATAATTAATTTTTTTCTCTATATGCAAAATTTTTCCTAAACCTAAGCACTGATACCAACTGTAACGACCGAGTATTTCGAACCGTTCGCATCTGCACATATAAGATTTGAATTGCTCAAAACAACAAATTGTTAATTTATATTTGACAAAACACAGCATATACAGTAAATAAAATCAATCATATGACCACAAACAAAGGTTAATATAACAATAAGCAGTGGAAAAGATAAATAGTAGTTCATGAAGCTACTATATAAATAACAGAGTTTGAAATAAAATACAATAGAATATCTCAAATACAACATAGTCTCGAATACAAACGGATGACAAGTCTGAACAAAACAACTAGATAGCTGAAAGCTGAATAGATATAGATGGATCTCCAAGTGAAGTTCCAACTCCAAATGTAAGTCACAAATGCCGTGACACCTAGTCTGACCCGAGCATAAAGCAAAACACTAAACACTTGAGTCAGGATTAACATTCTTATATTAACAAATTTAACTCAAGTGAAATGTCAATTGAAATACAAATAAATTAAAGCATGTTTGGGATTTCCATCCTTTAAGGATCCATGAGCTATCAACTATGTAGTAATACAGGCAATTATAATATGTCTATAGTAAAGTAAACTATTAAAATAGCATTAAGGCGTTACCCATATCCCCCTTAAAATATTTTTTATATTCCCATAGCCTATACAATGCCATACGCTCCACCATAAACTGGAGGTTTACCAGGAGGACATCACATAGATATAGTACAAAACAGGCTCGTAGAAGGTGCGATAGGGCATGCGACAAGGCACTCGAGGCAATGCCAGGGTAGATATACTGTTTTCGTATCCAAACTGGTGGTAATGCATAGCAGCTACTATAGCCCATCTCGTGACACACTCTCAAATCAAAGGTGCACCCAATCAAATAACAAAAGCAATAGAATAGTATCGAAGAAGCATGTCCGATAAGAGGGATGACCTCACTTATCCCGGCATGGCTCTTGTTTTAGCCACATCAAGCTGACTCATGGGAGCTAGGGCTATGTAAATACCATATAGAACCGTCACCAAGCCATCCTATTTCATTCGGGAATATCCACCACATATACAGTTATTAAAGTGGTTTTCGAAATTGACAGAGAATATGACAATATCCGATCCTGGTCTCTTCAACAACCAACCGCGTATTTCACACCGTGGTCATTTCTTCCAAATGGTTCATACTTCATATCACAATATCATATTCAATTCAAAACCATATATATTCCATATCATTATTCACTTTAAAAATATTCATTTCTAGAGTCGTAACAATTTCAAATTTGTAACACTTTCAAAATCATAACACTTTTGAAGTCATAACACTTCTGTAATCATAACAGCTTTGAAACCATAACACTTTTGAAATCATAACACTTTGGAAACCATAAAACTTCGGACTTAAACAGTTTAGATATTGAAAATAATATATATAATAAATAGTTACGAATTAAATTAGTTTATATATTAAAATAGTTTATATATTAAAAATACTTAAATATAACAAAAATGGTTTCCTCCAATTTCGCAATTCGATTCAAATCAACTTAAATTCCAGAATTCAACTTAAATCAATTCCAATTTAACCATTTCAATTTAAAGTCCAGAGATTCAAGTCCAAATATTCAAATATTTACAATATAAATTTCATTTATATTTCAACATTTAACTTTAATTATTGTTCAAATTTGAAAATATTCACTTAATCATTTTAATAACAATTTATTTAAATCCCAATTTATATATTTAAATCAATATTGAATATTCAGTCTCAATTTTATTTGAAATTGAGAATATTCATTTAATCACTTTTTATCAAATCAAATTATACATCATATTTCAACCTCTAAGAATCAATAAGTTTAAACAAATTCTTATTTAAATTCAGTTATTAACAAATTTTAATTCCAAGTCATTATTAATTTATCTTCCCAACCTTTATTATTAAAGTTATAAAATTCATTTTTAAAATATTAAAAAAAATTTATATAAATATTTAAACGTATTATATACTAACAAAATTAATTTTTTATTACATTAAATCTTATTATTAAATGTATATTTTATATTAAATATTAATGTGTATATTTTTAAAATTAAAATTTTAAGAAAATATTAAAATTTATATTTTTTTCAAAACTAACCTATAAATTAAAATTTCCAAAACATATTATTTAAAAATCTAAATTTTATATTATATTTAATTAAAACCCATATATTTCATTTCAAAACATTGGAAATTATTTTAAAAATATAGACCAACGGTGTCCGTATATAATTTTCTATCCCATGGTCAAGCGATACGGATATTTATCATTTCAATCCGCAATTTAATTTTTTTTACAGGTATATATATCACTTCAACCCGCAATCTCAAACTTTAAAATCAATAAAAATTGCTTAGGTTTATCATTTCAACCCATAACGATCTTCCCTTATTACATTAGATCGTTCGAGTATGTATCATTTCAACCCATAGGGAATTCTAAATTAACAGGGAGCTTGCAAAGTGGGAACAAATATGATAAAAATATAACATATCAATAACATGCATATATCATTAGTGATAAATTCAATAAAATATATACAACATGATATGGTGTCATATATCACAAGTGAACAATTGCAGATAGTGGCATATCATATTTAAAAATTAAATATCTGGAAATTCAACTTTAACAGTATATTTCAATTGTCGTTTCAAGTGAAATCAAATTTACTAACTATAAGAACGTTAATCGTGAGTGATTGCTCACCTTTCGAGACTAGAGAGATTTGACAATGAAATGGGCTACGAATCCAAGCACGAATTTCAAAGCAAAGCACGATGAATACGAAGTCTATGAACAAAGTAAAGCTAGGTTGGAATTCGATAATCGATGGGGACAAAAATATATATAAATTTAAAAGTCTAATATTTACTCATAATAAAATATAAAATCTTTAATATATATCTTCAAAAATCAATATTTATTCAAACCCATGCATATATCAAAATAAAATCTATGTAAATATTTTAGCACTGATACATAATAAACTAATATCTTTACATATACATATTTAACCATTTATATTTATTTACACACTTCTTAAACCAAATTGACTACATAAACAAAGAATTGTAACTTGCATGTAAAATCAATACATATTTAACTCATTTTTCACCATTATACACGCAGCCTATTTCTGTGAAAAATACATGTATGCTACTTGAAATAAAATATATATGAATACATAAACAGACAGGTCATAAAAAAATTTATAATAACTTTTATATACAACAACATATCATATATAAGCTAATAGATATATAAGATAGAAGCAACAGCCCCAAACTTTAAAATTGAATATACATATAATTCTATAAATAAGAAAATATAAAACCAAAGAACCCAACTAAAAGCTTATGAATATTACCTATATTATCTCTTTAAAATCAACGTCTATAATATACTTTCACTATTATATAGACTCAAAACAGATCATTGTAAACCTTTATACATACAAATATTCAAACAACGGATTCCTATTTCATAACTTACATAAACTATATATATGCATTAACGCATATATAGCTTGCATAAACATATATATATATAATCTGACATGCATATATCTTCCTTTATAATATAACATATAGTAACTGCTTATATACAACAACTGATAATAATATATATACCTTTATATGCCTTTCATAATACAATGTACTGCAGCGATGCAAAAATAATTCGAGAAATCATACGTAGATATAAACTCACTTTATAAAAGAAGGCTAAGGGAAAAATAATGGACGCGTAGCAAACTAGCGTAGGTACAGTGCTAGTGGAGAGGCGAGTAGGGTTTCATAGTAGACGGTGGAGGTCGGAGTGCAGTTTGAGGAGGTCCAAACGGCGAAGTCGGGTGAAGTGGTGGCGAGGCTGTCGAGCGGCGGACGTTATGTGGGGCAGTGGCAATGTAATGCTTGGTGATTGGTTGAATGTTGACTGCTGTGCTTTATTTTGGAGATGGCAGATCTGGAGGGTGAAGGCCGATGGTGATGGAGGGAAAGGAAACCAAGGCGCAAGGTATTGTGGATGTTGTAGCGGTGGCGGGTTGTGCGAAAGTCGATGGGCGGATCTGCAAGCTTTGGATGGTGGAGACGAGGAGGAAGCGGCCACAGCTATGAAGGAGATGAGGTTATGGGGTGGAAACAGAGGATGGTCCAGACATTGAAATGCAGAATAAATATACTTCAGAGATCAGCATGACGAGACGAAAAGAATGGTGCACAAATATTAGAGATACGATCACCCTACCGAAACTCGATATTCGGTGCCCAAAATGCTGCAAATCGTCGAAAATAGTATAAACAAAGCATTAGCAGTCCAAATTTGGCGGAACAAAATACGTCGTTTCGCTCAGAAGATAATAACATTTTTATTATATAAAAATATTTAGATTTCGAAAAAATAATTTTTATCAAATTGACCGATTTTAAATTAAAATTTACACAACAAAATTTACTTTCATATTTACTTGTGAAAATCTACCATTTGCTATATCTAAATAGACACGTTCCAAATGTCCAATTTTTATTTCCAAATCCAATTATTTAAAATTTCACAAAAATTGAGTAAATTACGTTATTGAAACCATTTAAATTTCCAGATCGTTACAAATTTACTGTAAAGTTAATGGGTATACTATTATCTCAAATGATTTTGGAGAAAAGAAATAATAATTTTATTTGAGATAGCGTAGAATATAAATGCTTGTGGAAATTGTAAAATACTTTACTTAAAAACATTTCAAGTAATAAATACCTTTGGAAGATAAAACTATAAAGAAAAGTGTGTATTCCTATAACGACCCAATATTTTCGACTTCAAAAATCCCAGATTGTTAGAGAAAAGAAGGAGAAGGTAGAAGAAGAACAGGAAACAACAACATCTCACATTCGCAGCGGATCAAAATATAATAACAAAATAATAGCATTTATACAAAGAAAGCTGTAATTGTTACTTTACATTCAATACATCAGAGTTACAACCATATACATATAACTGGACAATTATATCAACCTGTTCCAGACTACAAATAATACAACTCTCAATACACAGTGGTAAACGCCATACGTTCCAGCCATCCAACTCGCCTGATCTTCAAAACACCCTAACCTGAAAAGCTGTAATACTCGGTCTGACCCGAGCATTACATCAAAGGAACACCCGGGTCAGGCTGGAAACCAATGTGAGTAAACCAATCTAATATGAAATATTAAGATATAAAACTTATTTAAAACCCGGGGTAACTCGAACCTCACAACGAGTTCTTAACTTGCCATAGTCAAATGCACATCTTACAATCATATCTAAGTATCATTACTAAGATTAAATGACCAATTTTACATTATCTATTCCTTCCAGCCTATTTATTTCAAAGTCAAATCCATAAAGAATTATTGTATATTACAAGTCGAAGTGGTTTCGGGTATGTACTGATAGCTGACCTCAGTCTCTTCGAATCCAATATCAACTTAAAAACAAAGCTGCTTAATAATCATAATTACATATTTACATAGCCATTCATCACAGATAGATAAACCATATTATCACAGTTCAGTACAAACATATCATATCACATAGCATCACAAATCACTTATCAGAGATATCAAATAATCCATGGCATACAATATTTTTCAATCATTCATAAGCTAGATAAATTAGTCACACCATTTCTGATTAATTTAAATAAATTAGATTAATCACTTCAATTACCTTTTTAAATCCTGCTTACTTAATCATTAACTAATTACAGACAAATTAATAAATCATCCTTTAATTATCATCTAAATTAATCATCCGTGGTTAATTATCCTTTAATTACATTAAGTAATTAGCCCTTAATTAATCACATGATTTACTTATCCTCAAACCAATCACATTAATTAACCTTTGATTACCATCTTAATTATTTATTTATAATTAACTACTTTAACCCTCAAATAATTACATTAATTAATTGTTATAAAATCATTTTCTTTGATTAATTATCCTTTAATTAATCTCAATCATTAATTAACTAACCTTTTAATTAATTATCTTAATTAATCGATCCTTTAATTAATTACACTAAGTAACTGATCCTTATTTACTTCCACTAAGTAATTATTCCTAATTACTTCATTAAGTAATTCTCTTTAGTTACTTACACTAAGTAACTATACTTTATCACTTTCATTACATAATTATTCTTAGTCATTTTTATCAATTAACCACTCTTTAATTTATTATCTTAATTAATTAATCCTTTAAATTAATTAATACTTCAATTAACAACATTCATTCATTATCCCCTGATTACTTTAAGTAACTATTCTTTAATCATTTTCATTAATCACATTCCTTTTATTTGAAAACAATTAAAGATTATTAACCCAGTATTTAATTTATCCATATCAAAACAATTTAATTTCCCAAAAATATTTGCATTTATAATTTAAACATTTTGTTTAAAACTTGGTTAATGTTACTTTGGAAACTTGTTTATCTATTTTATTTTCCTAATTTTTTAAAACTTTAAACCTTAAAGCTATAAAATTTAAAACTACAAAACTTGACACATGTTTCCTTTAAAATTTAAAAACTTGGTTATGATTTTATTTTTAAAAACAAAACTGCTGCATCCCTTCCCAAGACAAACTCGAGTCAAACTCGAGCCAATTTCCATTTTTTTCGAGCCAACCCCGAGTCTTCACCCGTTTTTTTTCTTTACTTAAATTTGTTTTAAATTTTAAAACTGTTATAGGAAAAATCACTCACACTATTCGAAGTCGAACCAAAGACTAACCCCAATAATACCCGAGCTTTTCCCGAGACTCCTTCCTCAAATCAAAAACTGATACCACTGATATGCTATGCACATGCACCGATCATCGACGTCAAACCGGTCTCCAACATCACCTCCGACGAGTCGTCAACCATATTTACCTTCGATCCCAACCACCCAAACTCCAAAACGATCATGAAAATAAAATTCGACTAGATCGAACCCACAGGAACGAAAACCTTCGACCAAAAATTGCCTCATTAAGACGACTCCGACCACCCGTACCTCCCAGACTCCGTCCACAGGTTAGCCGACCAACTTCGCACCCTTTCCCCATCCTCCGGTGAACTCCGGTGCTCCAAGATGACGCGGAAACCAAAATTTTCAATCTCGACCAAAAACCCAACTAAACCCCTACTTCACCGATTAGCCGCCACCACGGTGGTTGTAAAATCTTGCAACTATTTTTATCGACATCGCCTACTTCCAAGCACTCCAGCCAAAATCTCGAAACCCCAAACTTTGCCGATCATCAAAGAATGCTCGAAACCCAATTTCCAACCAACATGCAATTCCTCTTGATTTACAAGCTTAAAATTCATGATTTCAATCTTAAATATCCTAGTTTTCGAAAACAAAATTGATTTTATACCTGAAAAAAACAATTATTATGATCAAGACTTGGACATGTATTAAAATTCTACTGTTCTTCTTCTTATGGTTAAAACTAGCTTAAATTCTTACCTGTAAATATTTTTAGATCAGATATCTTGTTATTACAAACAAGATTTGTTTATATATCTAAGTCTAAAAAGAATTAAGGGAAGATATATGGATTTTTAAAAAAGTTCTATAACCTGAAGCATAAGAACAGAGTAACAACAGACATGCACACCAATATATTCTTATATATATATATATGATCATATAAAACAATCATGCAGCCACTTATCACTAATTTACTTCGTGATCACTATATGCAACAAGATTAAAACAGATTAAAAGCCTTTTTACTCACCTGTTGATATACAGAGAGCTTTTAACTGAGATGCTTGAAAACTGGAATTTGAAAAATGCTTGAACTTGTTTGACTGGAAACTTGAATTGCTTTTGATCTATGAAAGCTTGTTACTGGAAATCTTTTGTTGTTGAGAAGGTTTAGCTTTGAAAACAGAGATGATCTTACTTTGATTATGAACTGGAAACTTTGTTGTGACTGAAATGATTTAAGCTTTTGATTACAAGTTGAACAGTTGACTGCTTGATTATTATCTGGTTTGAAAATTTGTGTTACAAGCTTTAGTTTTGATCTGGTATGAAATGTTTTACAAGTCTGTTTTTCTTGTTTTGAAATGAAGATAGGGAAAAAGAAGTGAAGAGATGAGATATATGTTTATATAGGCTTAATTAGGATTTATTAAAAATGAAAGAAATTAAAAATAAATTAGTGACACTTGTTAAATCCCTTAACATTTGTCATTTATATAATTTAATCTCATTGCATTTGTTCTTAAGATGATTTATAAACTAAC
The DNA here is from genome assembly GCA_030765085.1 of Allium cepa. NCBI lineage: Eukaryota > Viridiplantae > Streptophyta > Magnoliopsida > Asparagales > Amaryllidaceae > Allium > Allium cepa. Next base: position 840,763,791 of record CM060928.1, read on the forward strand.
ACTTGTCATTATGCATTTTTAATTAATTTTAAAATGGTTTATAAGCTTTTATATTTAATTTACTAATTAATAAATACTTTTCTTAATTTACATCAATAAAATCTTTTAAAGAAAATAATATAAAACAAATTATATTCTAAAAAAATCATACATATATACCTTTAAAACAAAATATTTTAAGATATCAATCTTTTAAATTTCGAACTTAAATTCAAATTCAAATTCAATTCATAAATAATAATCCTATTAGGAGATTATCAAATAAATATATTAGGAGATTATCAAATAAATATTTATTATTAGATTTATTTGTTCAATCTATAAGTCAGTATTTTTAAATAGTTAAATCAGATAATTATTCAATTATCTGATGTCCAAAAATCTGGGTTATCACATTCCTCCCCCTTAAAATCTTTTCGTCCTCGAAAAGGAACGAAACCAGAATTTTATTAAAATGATTATTATTAGCTTATATTGCTCTTTGACCATTTCAAAAATAAACCCTTCATTTAAGAATTTTAAAAACACTTTAAAATCTATATAATATTAACAAAATAGTTTCTTAAAAATACTTTTCATAACTCGATGTTTCCACAAGTCCATCCTTGTTCTCACAGAAATTCGATCATACATTGATCAGGTGTAGGACTGAAAATCTATAAGTATTTGGTAAACCCATTTTCAACACCCAGTGAAAATACTTGGGGAAACATTTCCACAAACTTTATAAAAATATAGAAAACATTTTCGAAATAGAGGAAATATCTTTGGTGAGAATGCTCAGGAAATCATCACCCCCTCCATGGTCGCAGTTAACCCGATGGTTGCGTTGCCATCTCGGCAAAATCGGTAGATAACTATAGGCACTCCGCGTCCCTCGATTACGCCATGGAGCCCGCCATAGATCGCAGTTACATTCCAGGTTACGTCTCTATCATGGCAAAAGTCCATTTAACTTAGGCATCAACGCCCTCGATTTTCGCTGCCAAATGAAACTTCACCACTCCCACATAGGTTGCAGACTACATCAATCAAGTCCCAATGTAGCCTTAGGCTCTCACGGCCTCTCGACTTTCGCTATGTCACAATAGGTCGCAGTCTACTGATGTTACGTTGCCATCGCGACAAAATCAAACGTAAACTGTTGGCTCTCACGGCACACACAACTTTTGCTATGGTCCATAGTAGATCGCAGTGACATCGAGTTACACTGTCGTCACGCCATAACTCAAATGTCTCTGTAGGCATCAATGCCCCCTACTTTCGCTATCCACTACACATAATCCTTAGGAACTTCAGTTTGTCCGGACTTCCTCCTAGGATTCAATTTAGAGCTTCCCCTTAGGGCTCAAGGAAGCCCCATCCCGTGGATCTCCTAATGAAGTTCATTTCAACGGGAGCGCCTTTTTCTCCAGAGCCAATCTCCAAAAACCTTTTTCTATACACTTGTAGTATATTTCAAATCATGCCCTTTATGATTTACATAAATCTCCTTTACACAAAATCGATATCTCAAATCGATAGTTCCAAACTTAGCTTTCCAAACTCCCAAAATTTGATTTTTTCCAAGAATCAAAAGCCTTCTCCAATTCCATAGGTTCCAAAACATTTCCCAAAATCGTTTTCATAAAATACTTATATATATATATATATATATATATATTCAACTTATCCTTTCCAACTTGAAAATAATCTTTGGATGGCTTATATGGATTTCCTCTTCAAATATTTTCAAAAACCCTTTCTTCTGGTTCTAGATTCAACATAGGGAAACTTATCAAATATAGCAATATATATATAACTTTTCCATGCCAAATCAACATTCAAATTTGATTTTCTTTTATAAAGTTACTTACAATTTCACTTACTTTTCATAAAGTAAATTTCAAAAGATATCCAACTTCCACCTTTATTCATAAATATTTTTCAAAATATACTTTTCTTTTCAAAAAATCATTTCTCATTTCTTTCAAAATTTCAATATCAATATCATTCAAGCACATACGATGTACATATACCATCCGTACGCAATATCAAATTTGATTGCTCACTCGATCACACAATTTCACTTCCGAACTAGTATTGTCCACCCGACTTCCTAGTGCGGACTCAGATTTGGTTTCTTGATCAGAAACCGTCATTCTCCTTGCATAGTAATAACCATGATAGAGAATTCCTAGAATCAACCAAAAATCCATATCCCGGGTTCGCCGTCAAAAATCGAGCATAAAATCCTAACTCGGATCGATATACTATCTCGAAATTCTGTGCTCGAATCTGGATCAAATCATTATACGAATAGAATAATATACGTACATCCAACGTATTTATCTTCATTGATTGTTAGTTAAATCAATTCTCTTTTCCATTCCCCTTTACTTTTATTCTATTCACTCATCCACAATTGCTCCCAATTTCCATTTGGGTTAACACTTCAATTCTTATCTCAATTGGTATTCAATTATAGACAGTTTGCACCATGGCCAACTAGTTTTAAGAAAATAGCTTGAGAAGTTTAAAATAGATAAGTGGTCGAAAAATAGGTATTATTCGTAAAATAGTTGTAAAATAGTTAAGTAATTATAAAATAGTTGTAAAATAGTAATTAGTTTCGAAAGTAATCGTAAAATAAGTATAAGATAGTTTTGGATTTTAAAAAGAAAAGTTGTACAGTAAATAGCTAGGAAAAATAGATTTAAGAAAGTTTATATTGAAACAATTTATTTTGAAAATAGTCCAGAGCTAAACTGTTCAATTTTCCAATCTCTCATTTCCAATCAATTTCCAATTTCCACTTCCATTTAAACAGATTCGATTTCAATTCAATTTAACTTCAATTTCACTTTAAATTAATTCAAATTTTCCATTTGAATTATATGCTTATCCATCTTTAATCACAATTCCAATTAATTCGAATCAATTCAATTTGAACTAATTCCATTCAAATCTCAACTTAAAACTATCTCGAATTTCATAAATTCGAGTTAAATTTTTAAATGTTGATTTAATTCTTTAAATCAAACCAACCTTTATTTTTAAATTAACAACTTAAAAATTTAATTCTGAGTCCAAGTTTCAAAATTCCATTTTAAGTTACCTTTACCTAACTTATTTCAGAGTTCAAATAAGTGTTCAAAAGCAATTAAATCTTCAAAATCCAATTATTACCCAATTTTAACTTCCAATTTTGAAACCGATTCTTAAACAATTTTAGTTTGCAAGTTCGTCTTTAACATTTGAATCTTCAGTTCAAAGTGATCATGTTCTATAATTACAATTTCGTTTCAAGAATCAAGCCGTTTAAATAGTTTTAAAATAAGGCTTCTTTTTCATTTAATTTCAGTAACCGATATATATTATCTCAATCCATTTCTTAGTTTCATAGATCATTAATTGCAAAGGATTGATATTAGGATAAGTCAAAATAAATAAACGTCCAGATTATTTAAAAGATCCATCCATAGCATCCAATTCAAATTTTTAGATCACAACCCATTTTGAGATCACACATACTCCCAATTCAAATCAACCTTTTAACTTCCTAAGTTAAATCTCAATTTCATCTTGAAATTTCCTATTCATTTTATTTATTCTAAACTTATTTAACTTCCCCTGAGTTAAATTTAATTCAATTTAAACTATCCAGTCAACTTTACCCAATTTGAATTTCCATTTCAAATTTTAAACTTCTTATTAATCATCTTCCCACTCAAGTTTAAAAACTTATCAATTTGGGTTTTCATATCACATTCCAAGAAAAAAAATTAAAACTCAACACTTAGAGTTTATTTCAAATTATCTTTGATATTATGTATATCCCTCATATATACATATTTATTTCCTTTTAACACTTTGTAACAAATTCCAAAACTTCACAATTTAAATCCTTCAATTTCATTTTATAAGTCATACTCACCTAAATGTTTACTTCCCTAAACATGTTGTTTTGCTTAATCATAATTATTTTATTATTAAACACAACTACCATTTATGATAATAACCAATATTATCATATCTGGAAACCAATTCATTATTATCCTATTCTGGAAACTCTTCTACAAATTCAGGATTTTAATTTCAGTTTGGATCCATTTCAACCTTATCTTCATTCAATTTCAATTTGGTTGTTTTACTATTACCACTTAATTATTATTATTTTATTTTATTCCAATGATTCAACAATCAATTACCATAATATATTAGAAAAACTATTGCTTTATATATATATATATATATCAAAATATAATCTTATATAAAAATCATTTATTTTTAAAACCAATTTAAAATCTTTCCATAAGAAAATAACAAATACGCCCTCATATATACTACACTCAACTCATTCTAGGGTGCCATTTGACCCTATCCTTAATGAGTAAACCCACCACACGAACCAAAATTTTCAACTCCGAAAATCTCAGATTGTTGGAGAAAAGAAGAAGGAGGTAGAAGAAGAACAGTAAACAACAGCATCTCACATTTGCAGCGGATCAAAATATAATATCAAAATAATAACATTCATACAAAGAAAAACTGTAATTGTCACTTTACAGTCAATACATCAGAATTACAACCATATACACATAACTAGATAGTTATATCAACCTGTTCCAGACTACAAATAACACAACTCTCAAATACACAGCGGTAAACTCCATACATTCCAGCCATCCAACTCGTCTCCTGAGCTTCAGAACGTCCTAACCTGAAAAGATGTAATACTCGGTCTGACCCGAGCATTACATCAAAGTAACACCTGGGTCAGGCTGGAAACCAACGTGAGTAAACCCATCTAACATGAAATACTAAGATATAAAACTTATTAAAACCCGGGGTAACTCGAACCTAACAACGAGTTCTTAACTTGTCACAGTCAAATACACATCTTACAATCATATCAAAGTATCATTACTCAGATTAAATGACCAAGTTTACATTATTTATTCCAAATTAAAATCCATAAAGAATTATTGTAGATTACAAATCGAAGTGGTTTCGGGTATGTACTGATACCCGACCCCTGTCTCTTCGAATCACATATCAACTTAAAAATAAAGCCGCTTAACAATCAGAATTACATATTTACATAGCCATTCATCACAGATAGACAAACCATATTATCAAAGTTCAGTCCAAACATATCATATCACATAGCATCACAAATCACTTATCAGAGATATCAAATAATCCAAGGCATACAATATCATTCAATCATTCATAAGCAAGATAAATTAGTCACACCATTTCTAATTAATTTAAATTAATTAAATTAATTACTTCAATCACCTTTTTAAATCCTGCTTACTTAATCATTAATTAATTATAAACAAATTAATTAATAATCCTTTAATTATCATCTAAATTAATCATCCTTGATTAATTATCCTTTAATTACATTAAGTAATTAGCCCTTAATTAATTACACAAATTACTTATCCTCAAACAATCACATTAATTAACCTTTAATTACCATCTTAATTATTTATTTATAATTAATTACTTTAACCCTCAAATAATTAAATAAATTATTTATTCTAAAATCACTTTCTTTGATTAATTAGACTTTAATTAATCTCATTCATTAATCTACTAACCTTTTAATTAATTATCTTAATCATTCCTTTAATTAGTTACATTAAGTAATTTATCTTTAATTACTTCCATTAAGTAATTATTCCTAATTACTTCATTAAGTAATTGTCCTTAATTACTTACACTAAATAGTTATACTTTATCACTCTCATTAAATAATTATTTTTAGTCACTTTTGTCAATTAACCACTCTTTAATTTATTCTCTTAATTAATTAATCCTTTAAATTAATTAATACTTTAATTAATTACTTTCATTCATTATCCTCTAATTACTTTAAGTAATTGTTCTTTAATCATTTTCATTAATCACGTCCCTTTTATTTGAAAATATTTAAAGATTATTAACCCAGTATTTAATTTATTCATATCAAAACAATTTAATTTCCCAAAAATATTTGCATTTATAATCTAAACATTTTGCTTTAGAACTTGGTTAATATTACTTTGGAAACTTGTTTATCTATTTTAATTTCCCAATTTTTTTAAAACTTTAAACCTTAAAACTATAAACTTAAAACTACAAAATTTGATACACGTTTCCTTTAAAATTTAAATACATGGTTATGATTTTATTTTTAAAAACATAAGTGCCGCATCCCTTCTCGAGACAAACTCGAGTCAAACTCGAGCCAGTTTTTTTTTTTTTTGGCCAACCTTGAGTCTTCTCCTAATTTTTTCTTTACTTAAATTTGTTTCAAAATTTAAAATGGTTATAGGAAAAATCACTCACACTACTCAAAGTCAAACCCGAGACCAACCCCAATAATACCCGAGCTTTTCCCAAGACTCCTTCCTCAAATCAAAAACTGATACCACTGATATGCTATGCACCTACATCGATCATTGGCGTCGAATTGGCCTCCATGGTCACCTTCGATGAGTCATCGACCATCTCTACCTTCGATCCCAACCACCCAAACTCCAAAATGATTAGGGAAACAAAATTCGACTAGATCGAACCCACAGGAATGAAAACCTTCGACCAAAAATCGCCTCGTCAAGATGACTCCGTCCACCAGTACCTCCCAGACTCCGTCCATAGGTTAGCCGACCAACCTCGCACCCTTTCCCCCACCTTTGGTGAACTCCGGTGTTCTAGAGACGATGAGGTAACCAAAAATTTCAACCTCGACCAAAAAACCAACTAAAACCCTACTTCATCGATTTTCCGCCGCCACGGTGGTTGTAAAATCCTGCAACTATATTTACCGACATCTCCTACTTCCAGGCTAGCTCTAGCCAAAATCTCGAAACCCCAAACTTTATCGATCATCAAAGAATGCTCGAAACCCAATTTTCAACCAACATGCAATTCCTCTTTATTAACAAGATTAAAATTCATGATTTCAATCTTAAAAATCCTAGTTTTCAAAAATAAAATTGATTATATACCTGAAACAAACAATTATTATGATTGAGACTTTGACATGTATTAAAATTATACTGTTCATCTTCTTATGGTTAAAACTAGCTTAAATTCTTACCTGTAAATAATTTTAAATCAGATATCTTGTTATTACAAACGAGATTTGTTTATATATCTAGTCTAAAAAGAATTGAAGGAAGAGATATGATTTTTTAACAAAGTTCTATAACCTGAAGCATAAGAATAGAGCAACAATGTATTCTTATATATATGCATATGATCATATAAAACAATCATGCAATCGCTTATCACTAATTTACTTCAAGATCACTGCATGCAACAAGACTAAAAACAGATTAAAAGCTTGTTTACTCACCTGTTGATATACAAAGAGCTTTAAACTGATATGCTTGAAAACTGGAATTTGGAAAATGCTTGAACTTGTTTAACTGGAAACTTGAATTGCATTTGATCTCTGAAAGCTTGTTATTGGAAATCTTTTGTTGTTGAGAAGGTTTAGCTTTGAAAACAGATATGATCTTGCTTTGATTATGAACTGGAAATTTTGTTGTGACTGAGATGATTTAAGCTTTTAATTACAGGTTGAATAAGTTGATTGCTTGATTAATTTCTGGATTGAGAAGTTGTGTTACAAGCTTTAGTTTTGATCTGGTGTGAAATGTTTTACTGGTTTGTTTTTCTTGTTTTGAAATGAAGATAGGGAAAAAGAAGTGAAGAGATGTGATATATATTTATATAGGCTTAATTAGGGTTTATTAAAAATAAAAGAAAATAAAAATAAATTGGTGACACTTGTTAAATTCCTTAACATTTGTCATTTATATAATTTAATATCATTACATTTTTTATTAAGATGATTTATAAACTAGCACTTGTCATTATGCATTTTTAATTAATTTTAAAATGGTTTATAAGCTTTTATATTTAATTTACTAATTAATAAATACTTTTCTTAATTTATATAAATAAAACCTTTTGAAGAAAATAATATAAAACAAATTATATTCTAATAAAAATCATACATATATACCTTTAAAACCAAAATATTTTAAGATATCAATCTTTTAAATTTCAAAATTAAATTCAAATTCAAATTAAAATTCAATTTATAAATAATAATCCTCTTTAAAATCTGTTTATATATATATAAACAATCATTATTATTTGTTTTTGAAAGAATAATTTGTAAATTTTAAGTAATTATATTAGGAGACTATCAAATAAATATTTATCCAGATATAAATATTTATTATCATATTTATTTGTTCAATCTATAAATTAATATTTTTAAATAGTTAAATCAGATAATGATTCAATTACCTGATGTCCAAAAATCCAGGTTATCATAATTCCTTTGGATTTGGTTTGGGGGATAAGTCCCGATATTTTTTTTGGTGATCGTAATAATCTTTAAAGTGATGATCGGCTGTTTGCTTAGAGGGGTATTGTGCAATTAGTAAATTATTCTATTTGTCATTGTATAGGAGAGACGAGTTCGAATCCGAGCAAATATAAAGCAAGTTAGAATTGGATATTCCAATGAAATATTTCGCTTAAAATATATTTACGGTATTGTTTCAAAATGAGTTTGAAAAGAAGAAATGGTTTTAAGTTAACTAGTTCGAGTGGCTTGAAAATAACTAAAAATGGGTAGGAGATACGTTCGGAGGCAAATGCTTTTGTTGAGTATTTTCCTTCTATTAAGGAGATGTATGATACTGTTTGGTAGTACCTAATTCCTTGGTTCCATTTTAAGGTTACTTGAGCTATATACATATAATGTATTTTCTATGGATTAAAATATATAGTATTATTTCAAAAGGTGTTTCAAATTCTTAAGTGAATTCCAAAAATAAAGGTTTAAATTTGTGAGTTAAGTTGGGTTTATCAATGTTGTCATAAATATTTTAGTGGTAATAGAATTGGTATTGGAATAACCGATTAAATAAGTATGTAGAATGGATGCAGATTATTTCTCTCTCCATATAGTTCTGATTTAATATTCGAAAACAAGGCTTTGAGGTATTTTACACCGTTCCAAATATGGATCTACCTTTCGATTTTTGATGGCGAGCACATGATAAGGGTTCTTGACATGGAACAAAGGTTTTTTATCATAGTATATGGATATGTAAAGGAAATATAGGTTCCTAATCAAGGAGCCTGAACAAAGTCTGCACTAGAAAGTCGGTGAGTGATGCTACTTTGGAAGTGATATTTTCGAATAACGATCGAACCAGAATTAGTGTATGAATGATCTATGAACATAATGCAGGCTTATGAATAATATTGAGTATTCTTGTGCTGGAATTTTGAGGACGTAATTCTTTTGAGGGGGTGAGATTGTAACAAGTCGTATTTTGGGACTTCAAATTTGAATATTTTATTTATTTAAATATTCGAATTCGAATTAAATTATTATAAAAATCTATGTTTCAAATTTAGACTTGATTTCTATTGACGTATTTTTAATTTTATTTATTGGATTTTTCCATAATTTTTAATTTGGAAAATAAATAAATTTGCAATTGACGTATTTTACAACAAACGTTGGCATTTTGAGACTTCACAAAATTTAATAACTTGTCAGTTTTATTTCTGTATTATGGTCGTGTAACATTGTTATACGTGATCGTACATTATTTTCTATCGTTTATTGCTTGGACGCAGATGTAGCGTAGGGTAGCTGAGCACCATAATCTATTCACTTTCAAATAAAAATACATATACAAGTTGTAAAGTCCCGTTTTCCCGTACCCTTTGAATCGACAATAAACCACACATGTCCAACTCAGATTGCACGAAAAGGAGGATCTTTAAGGGTGGTAAAGAAAAATAAACAGAACAGAATCTCACTCGAATGGAATAACTTATAATATTGAACAAATATTTTTACAGCGGAAAATTTTAAAATATAATATCAGAGTCTAACCTAGATTCAGTTTGGACAGTTATAAAACCTGCCCTTACAAATGCTGACAAAACATCAAACAAAATACACTAAGTAAAGAGGATAATAGAATATGCTCATACGTCGATGAATATCTCCTGCTCTCCTCTGGAAACTCTAATCATCTTCGACTAAACCTGAAACTACTCGGATCTAAACCGAGTGTTGAAAATACCTGGATCAGGCTTGATAAACCAGTGTGAGAAAAACTCAATAATAGATGACAGTGTCATATATCAGCCTTTGGATAAAATCCTTTGAAATAAAGAGTATCTCATAAGACCACGCCCACAAATAAACACGGACGGGTTTTTACCTTATGATAACTAAAACACTTTTATATCAAAACCTTTGACATTATTTCTAATGTCATCTCTTTGAAAACATTTACAAATAAACTTATTAACCTTATCCGAAATGGTTACCCATATATCATTTCGAGGCTATTCATTACGCCAATACAAACAAAACCGTAGGTTCTTATTGGAGAATGGATTTCCATACAAATAACCAGGTGAAGGATCTACCTTCCGAAATGGATACACCTCTAGATGGATGTCCCGAGGCACATAACATCTTCCCTCTACCAACACAAGACCGACCTACCTCTGTAACTAGATAGTACCGGATATGTCATCCCTTGGTCGTTATCGACCTTTATCCAAGAGCTCTCTTTCCATGCACCAGATTAATTAACATCCCGAACGTCATAGCGGGAAGAAATATATCTAGAAGGGGATGATCATAACCTAATTGGAAATGACCCATTTAGCCTTGCTGCATCTAATCCTGTTTCAGTCATTTCCGGTTTGATGAGGCTTAAGCCAAATGATTACCTTTTCACATAGCACATATCAATCTTTGAATGCCACATTGCCATTTCCGTTTTGCTACTATATGCCTTCCACAAAAATAGAACCCTTGAGCTCGTATGACTCAAGGAGGGTGTTAAGATAAGAGAAGTTGCCTTCTCCGCCACCACTAATGTACGTTTGTAAAAACCAATGCACGTAATCTTTAGAAATGTAATGTCAGACACACGTCCATGCAAGTTGTCCAAGAATAGGACAAACCGAAGGCACTCTCCTACTACCACTAGTAGCGAGTAGTCCTTACAATCCGAAAAATCTCCATCACGAGGAGACCACTGCTATAAATAACTCTATAATTGGGAGCTACCCAGAGCATGTTCAACAAGCAGTCTTCACTCTATGAAGATCCACATTCTTCAATAATCATCATCTTCAACATGTCTTCACGTTTGAACGTATACATTGGTTCGAAGTGGTTTTCGGATAGGAATTATCCAAATCCGACTCTGGTTCCTTCGAAATCCAATATCGATAAAAAGTGAATACGAATATACAGGATTTATTAAATCCCTTTTCACTTTAATTCTTTTCGAATGATTTCGAATTCCCTTCATTTTTACTTAGAGTAATTTCTAAGAAATTCATTCTTTGGCTTTGGAAAATATTTCAATTTCAATAATTATTTCTTGATCCAAACTTCTTAACTTTTAGACGGGTCAAAAACAATGTTATTTAAGACATCGTTTACGATAAACCCTAAATCAATCTTAGCAATATTTTTGAGTAAACAGGATCATAGAAATCATTCATTTAGGAGATTGCTTAACTTTTGGATAATACCAATCTTCTTTTATTTTGGAAAACTCAACAGAATATTTTTATTTAAGAGCATCGGGGCTTTCCTTTCGATCTGTTCCACCCCTCGTCGAAGAAAAGAAAACATAGGCCAGGTAAGTTTAGGGCACAGGTTGCTCCATCCCTAACCTTAGTTAAACACCTTGTTTTATCTTCCCTGATCTCATAGGCCAGACAAATATACTAGTCGTTTCCACATACTCAGATTTTCAAATTTATTTTGGAATTGCTTATAGATATTCCAAATTATCTTTCAAAATGCTTAATTATCCTTTTTAAAATATTCACAATTTGATTCTGGAAAACATCGTTACATTTAAACTCATATTCCAAAAGTTATAGAATTCGCAGCATAAAAGTGCTGCGGAAAGTGTCATATAAGCTTATTTGATTTAGTTCAACTTTAAACATTTAAAATTTATATTTTCCAATCCAAATCCTTTCAAATCATTTAAATAGATTTATCAAATTTATTTCATATTTTTCCATAATTAAAAACATTCATTTGAAAATATTTCCTGTTATGGTCACTTAACTACGCTAGTGCGATTTTGCTGGAAAATTGTTTTGGACTTAATTCAAAACCTACTCAACGCAACTTTGATTTTCTTTCCTCGTTTAAAAGATATCGATATAATAGTCCGGAATTTTATTATCTCGAAGAATTCTGAGCCATATTCCACTCTATACACTCATTTGAACTTTTTGATGCGAAATCGCGAACTACCGTTGCGCGATGCACCTAGTTTTAACTTATTTTTCTATTTGAAATAATCTATTCAAATTGGATTTCAACATTTATAAAATCATTACAAATCATTTTAAATCAATATTTTCACTTTTTAAAGTATTTAAAATGAATTTTCACTATTACCATATTATAATATTATTATATTCCCATTATTTTAATATTAAATTTTAAATTCCAATTTTAATTCAATTTCGATTCTAATCTCAAATTAAACACATTTAAAACTTAGATTTCAAATCTAGTTTCAATTTAAACTTCAATTCAATCTCAAAATAAAATTTTCTTTTTCAAAATCGATTTCAATTTCAGTTTCACTATTCATCTCAATTCAATTTCACTATTCATCTCAATTTCAATTTCCCTATCCTTTTCAAATCCATTTCACTTCAAATTTCAAATTCTCTTTCATTTTAACTTTAATTTCACTTTTAAATGAAAAGAGACTTATTTTTCCATAATATCTCATATTACTAAATATGGTCTTTTTAAATAAAGGGATTACTTAATTAATAGGAATTTGATGTCCAAATTATCGTCGCAACCATACAACAATCATATAACACTAACATATTCAATACGGTAAATGTCCTAACATTACTACGGATTATCCGACATATTCAAACATCCATATCATCAAATAGTGATTATCTAACATAACAATTAAGGATAATCAATATAATTTAAAAGGTGAGAATTTCTCACCTTTATATCCACTCCGTCAAACTTTGACGTAAGATATCCGTCTCTCGCTAACGTGCTTTTTCCAACATCTCGCCTTTTGCCGTTTCCTTTCCGAACGCTTTTGTTTTTCTTTTTCTTTTCTTCTCTCTTTTTTTTCTTTTGTTTTTTTTATATGGAGGAGGGGGTGTACGGCTTTGTTGTGGAGGAGGGTGTGGCCTTGGGTATGGCGTGTAGGAGGGTTTGGGGTGTGTAGGCTTGGGTTTTGGTGAGATGGTGCTCGGCTTAGGGGTGTTGGGCCTCGGCTTGGGCTTAGAGGGGTACGGCCTTGGGGTTTGAAAGGGGTAGGTGGGTGTAGGAGGTGTGTAGGTGGAAGCTAGGCTCGGTTTTGATGGTGTAAGGTGATGGTGTGGTGATGCAGAGGTGGTAGCTTGAAGGTAGAACAGAAATGTAGAGGTGGGAAGCCATGGAAATGGTGGTGAAGAAGAAGGAGAAAGTGAAGAAGAAGGTGGAGAATGAAGTGTGAGAAACGAAAGGTATGGATGTATATTTATATTTGAGCTTTGGATGGCAAATGACTAAAATAGCCTTCTCTACTTTTTTGACTTTTCATTTACTTTTTTACCCTTGATTTGACCTTTTCTTAATGGAGAAGAAATGGTTTAATTTGAATTTGTACTTATGAAATGATGTTTGCCTTATTTTCTTAAATTTTAAAAAAAGACTTTTGCTTGATTTGACTTGCATTAAATGGATTTGTAAGTATGCTTTAATGGTTAGCATATGTGTCATTAATTCCTTTAGTTAGTTATCTTTTCACTTTCCATTTGCTTGAATTCTAGGTGTATAAGTTATATCATGTGTAAGAGAAAAGAGAGTTATGTAATGATGTTGTTTTATTTGTTTATTTTCACTCTTTTATCAAATCATGTATTAACATTATTTTTATCATTTATGTAAATATTTTCAAAAGTAAACTCCTTTTGTTTTTACTACTAAATGTAGAATGTTTATATAGTTTGTAAACTTGTATTTATAAGTTAGAAAATGTATCAAGTTGCAACAACTTGCCGACAACTTGTTTTGGTTGAAAACGTTGTTTTTGACGACAAATTATACAGTCAAAATTTGACGTTTTTATTAAGCTATATATTGAAGTAAACCAAACTTTAAAATGAACTTTATAATTCTTTAAGTAAATTAAAACACGTCTCTTTATATTTTAAAATTATCTTTAATTAATATCAAAATCTCTAATTTTACCGTGTATGTAAAACTGACAAAATGCGACAAATTTTGGTTATTTTTGTAAAACGATTATTAACAAACTTTTAAATCTTTTAACATCCTTTTATTATCTTTATTAGATTTTTTAAATAAGATTTACATTTTTAAATAAATATTTAAATACATTTATTTAAGCCTTTATTTATTTTTATCAAAACTTAACTTTTGTCGGTTTGTTCTAAAATCCAAACTTATACTTTTTAATTTATTAACTATAAGAATGTATAATTATTTATTATATGTAACATATTTATTTTAAGATTTAAACTCCTTTTTAAATTTAAAACGGACGAAATCTCTCATTCTGAAGTAGCGAAATTACGGGTCGTTACATTCTCCCCTACTTAAAAGCATTTTATCCTCGAAATGAAAGTTAAATAAAGGAATCTATATTATACTCATATCCTAAAATAATTTGACTTATTTAAATTGATGATAGAAAAGAATAAGGTCGATATCATAACAACATTGAAACAAATTATGCCAAACATATATACAAAGATTCCCCACATTAACCTGAGTATCTATCACGTACTTATGGTTATATGTACATACATCAAGTCAAACTTCTATCCTACCCATCGTAATGTATACTGCATACTTAAGATAATATATGCAACAACCCAACAAGACTATACATCCAAAAACAACCACACCGATACTATATCAATATAAATGAATATATCCACATAACTCATCCCCTGTCCTGAGCATGTACTATACCTAAGGTCTATATAAATATACACATATCAAAACATAAGTCCAACCACTATATCTTAGTGCCTACTATTTAAGATAACTATCTAACTATTATGTAGACAGATCCAAAACATCATACTATATGTGGCATTTGATTCAATCTATTATTCAAATTCATAACTTTGCTTCCGAACTAGTATCGATCCTCCGATTTTCTAATGTAGACTTTGATCAGACTTCTTGATCACAAACCCTTGCTTTCCTTGCATAGCTCTCAACTATGATAGAAAACTTGTGTACATAATCATAAACTCTCATCAATGTTCGCCATCAAAAATCGAGTGATAAATCCTTTCTCGAATTGGTGTAAACACCTCAAAGTTCTGCACTCAAATCTTAGATCAAAATTTATGTGCCAAAATGATCTACGTTTAACTTATGTACTTGTTTAACTTATGTACTTATTGACATTCATCTTTACCTAATACATTTCTTCAAAATTTCTGTTAATCTAAGTTTATTTCATAGCCATTTAGTTTCTTACTAAATCCATTATTACTTAAGCATACAAATATGTCTTAAACTTGTATAATATGTCTTTGCTTCCTAAGAGCATATATACATATCCTTAATTTTCAAACCATCATTACTTCAACTAAGGTGTTTAACAAACATGGAACTCTACTATTATCTCAAATTAATAAGTTATAAAACTCAATCCTTAGTTTTCTTTACCTAAGGTTTCAATTTAGCTAATATTATTTATCTTATCCATATATTAATAAGACAACTTTGCTAAGTGTACATCCTTTTTCTTAATTTATTTACCTGTCCATTTTCTAAACCAAATTCTTAATCTTAAATCCATCAAATACCTTATAGTCAAATTGTGAAACTTAATTCACATGGTATTTAGTATTAAACTTTTTCATCCAAGAATCAAACAACTAACCATATTATTCAAAAATACCCATTTCTATTCTTACTTCAATTTGAATTACTAATGTTACCCTGAATGTATAAATAATTCCAATTTTATATTAGGATGATATTTCTTATATCTCTTATTCCTAAATTTCACTTTGATTTTAACATAGTCAAAGTGTCTAAATTTCAAATTACCTTATCTCCTTATAAGTTATATAACTTATCCTTTTATAATATATTTACAAAAAGTCTCAAATTAGGTTTATCTTTTCCTCTCTTATTGATAAGAGTTTTTCTAGGTATTCATTTTATTTTTACCTTCTCTAATTACGACTTCTAGCTTTAGTATTATCATCAAATATCTTTTAATCAAATTGTAAATTTTACTTCACAAGATATTTGCACTTAGCTTTTAAATCCATTCATTATGATAATCACTTAATCATTATTATTTCTTAATATTAAATACCTAAGGGTATATGATTAAAGTTTTAAATTCTAGCTTTCAACTAATTTATTCTATACGGAATATCTTATTGTCAAATTGTGCAATTCTAATTACAAGATATTCCTTTTTTAGTTTTACTAAGCTAAATTGCAAACAATCCTTAATTTCTAACCAGAAATGATAATATCCCCTTTTGTATATTTGAAATATAAACCCAAGGTAAAATTATTTCATTTACCAACTTTAAAACAAAATCATTTTTATAAAATTAACAAATACACGCTGATATATATATAACACCCTCATAACTCATTCTAGGGTGTTACTAACCCTATTTCTAATGTGTTACTCATCCTAGGATATTACTAATCATATCTCTGATGAGATTTTACCCATAACAGAGCCAAGGTTCTCGCTTAACCTTCAGCTTTGATACCAAATGTAAAGTCCCATTTTCCCGTACCCTTTGAATCGACAATAGACCATACATGTCCAACTTAAATTGCATGAAAAGATGGATCTTTAAGGGTGATAAAGAAAAGTAGATAGAATAGAATCTCACTCGAATGGAATAACTTATAATATTGAACAAATATTTTTACAGCGCAAAATTTTAAAATACAATATCAGAGTCTAACCTAGATTCAGCTTGGACAGTTATAAAACCTGGCCTTACAAATGCTGACAAAACATCAATCAAAATACACTAAGCAAAGCGGATAGAATATGCTCATACGTCGATGAATATCTCCTGCTCTCTTCTGGAAACTCTAACCATTTTCGACTAAACCTGAAACTACTCGGATCTGGCCAAAGTGTTGAAAATACCCGGATCATGCTTGATAAACCAGCGTGAGAGAAGCTCAATAATAGATGACAGTGTCATATGTCAGCCTTTGGATAAAATCCTTTGAAATAAAGAGTATCTCATAAGACCATGCCCACACGTAAACACGGACGGGTTTTTACCTTATGATAACTAAAACACTTTTATATCAAAACCTTTGATATTATATCTACTGACATCTCTTTGAAAACATTTGCAAATAAACTTATTAATCTTATCCGAAATGATTACCCATATAGCATTTCGAGGCTATTCATTACGCCAATAAAAACAAAACCGTATGTTCTTATTGGAGAATGGATATCCATACAAATGACCAGGTGAAGGATCTACCTTTCGAAATGGGTACACCTCTAAATGGATGTCCCGAGGCACAGAACATCTGCCCTCTACTAACACAAGACCGGCCTACCTCTGTAACTAGATAGTACCGAATATATCATCCCCGGTCGTTACCGACCTTTATCCGAGAGCTCTCTTTTCATACACCACATTAATTAACATCCCGAGCGTCATAGCGGGAAGAAATATATCAAGAAGGGAATGATCATACCCTAATTGGGAATGACCCACTTAGCCTTGCTGCATCTAATACTTTTTTGGTCATTTCCGGTTTGATGTGGCTTAAGGAAAATGATTACCTTTTCACATAGCACATTTCACATCTTTGAATGCCATATTTCCATTTCCGTTTAACTACTAATTGCCTTCTACAAAAAAAAGAGCTCCTATGTCCCAAGGAGGGTGTTAAGCTAAGAGAAGTTGCCTTCTCCGCCACCACTGATGTACATTTGTAAAAGCTAATGTGCGTAATCTTTAGAAATGCAATGTTAGACAAACTTCCATACAAATTGTCCAGGAACAGGACAAACTGAAGGCACTCTCCTACTACCACTAGTAGCGAGTAGTCCTTGCAATCCGAAAAATCTCCATCACGAGGAGACCACTGCTATAAATAACTCTATAATTGGGAGCTACCCAGAGCATGTTCAACAAGTAGTATTCACGCTATGAAGATCCACGGTCTTCAATAATCATCATCTTTAACATGTCTTCACGTTCGAACGTATACATTGGTTCGAAGTGGTTTTCGGATAGGAATTTGCCAAATCCGACTCCGGTTTCTTCCAAATCCAATATCGATAAAAAGTGAACATGAGTATACAGGATTTATTAAGTCTCTTTTCACTTTAATTCTTTTCGGATGATTTCGAAATCTCTTCCTTTTTACTTAGAGTAATTTCTAAGAAATTCATTTTTTTGCTTTGGAAAATATTTCAATTTCAATAATTATTTCTTGATCCAAACTTCTTAACTTTTAGACGGGTCAAAAAAATGTTATTTAAGATATTATTGACGATAAACCCTAAATCAATCTTAGCAACATTTTCGAGTAAACAGGATCATAGAAATCATTTATTTAGGACATTGCTTAACTTTGGGATAATACCAATCTTCTTTTGTTTTGGAAAACTCAATAGAATCTTTTTATTTAAGAGCATCCGGGCTTTCCTTTCGATCTGTTCCACCCCTCGCCTAAGAAAAGAAAACGTAGGCCAGATAAGTTCAGGGCACTGGTTGCTCCATCCCTAACCTTAGTTAACCACCTTGTTTTATCTTCTCAGATCTCACAGGCGGGACAAATGTGCTAGTCGTTTTCGCATATTCATATTTTCAACTTTATTTTGGAATTGCTTATAAATATTCCAAATTATCTTTCAAAACGCTTAATTATTCTTTTTAAAATATCCACAATTTGATTCTGGGAAACGTCGTTACATTTAAACTCTTGATCCAAAAGTTATAGAATTCGCAGCATAAAAGCGCTACAGGAAGTGCCATATAAGCTTATTTGATTTAAATCAACTTTTAAATATTTAAAATTTATATTTTTCAATCCAAATCTCTTTCAAATCATTTAAATAGATTTATCAAATTTATTTCATATTTTTCCATAGTTAAAAACATTCATTTAAAAAGATTTTCTGTTATGGTCACTTAACTACACTAGCGCGATTTTTCTAGAAATTTATTTTGGACTTAATTCAAAACCAACTCAACACAACTTTGATTTTGTTTCTTCGTTTTGAAGATATGGATATAATAGTCCAGAATTTTTTTATCTCGAAGAATTTCGAGCCATGTTCCACTCTTTACACTCATTTGGACTTTTCGGTGCGAAATCGCGAACTACTGTTGCGCGACGCACATTGTTTTAACTTATTTTTCAATATTCGAAATAATCTATTCAAATTGAATTTCAATACTTATAAAATCATTACAAATCATTTTAA
Source organism: Allium cepa (assembly GCA_030765085.1). Lineage (NCBI taxonomy): Eukaryota > Viridiplantae > Streptophyta > Magnoliopsida > Asparagales > Amaryllidaceae > Allium > Allium cepa. The sequence goes on from CM060928.1 coordinate 840,783,317, forward strand.
ATCAATATTTTCACTTTTTAAAGTATTTAAAATGATTTTTCACTATTACCATATTATAATATTATTATATTCTCATTATTTTAATATTAGATTTTAAATTCCAATTTTAATTCAATTTTAATTCAATTTCAATTCTAATCTCAAGTTAAACACATTTAAAACTTAGATTTCAAATCTAATTTCAATTTAAACTTCAATTCAATCTCAAAATAAACTCCACTTTTTCAAAATCGATTTCAATTTCACTATTCATCTCAATTTCAATTTCTATTTAACTATCCTTTTCAAATCCGTTTCACTTCATATTTCAAATTCTCTTTCATTTTAACTTTAATTTCACTTTTAAATGAAAAGAGACTTATTTTTCCACAATATCTCATATTACTAAATATGGTCTTTTTAAATAATGGGATTACTTAATTAATAGGAATTTGATGTCCAAATTATCATCCCAACCATACAACAATCATATAACACTAACATATTCAATACGGTAAATGTCCTAACATTACTACGGATTATCCGACATATTCAAACATCAATCAAACATCCATATCATCAAAGAGTGATTATCTAACATAACAATTAAGGATGATAATCGATATAATTTAAAAGGTGAGAATTTCTCACCTTTATATCCACTCCGTCAAACTTTAACGTAAAGTATCTGTCTCTCGCTAACGTGCTGTTTCCAACGTCTCGCCTTTTGCCGTTTTCTTTCCGAACGTTTTTGTTTTTCTTTTTCTTTTTGTTTTCTTCTCTCTTTTTTTTCTTTTTTTTATGGAGGAGGGGGTGTACGGCTTTTTTATGGAGGAGGGTGTGGCCTTGGGTATGGTGTGTAAGAGGATTTGGGGTGTGTAGGCTTGGGTTTTGGTGAGATGGTGCTCGGCCTAGGGGTGTAGGGTCTTGGCTTGGGCTTAGAGGGGAACGACCTTGGGGTTTGAAAGGGGTAGGTGGGTGTAGGAGGTGTGTAGGTGGAAGCTAGGCTCCGTTTTGATGGTGTAAGGCGATGGTGTGGTGATGCGGAGGTGGTAGCTTGAAGGTAGAAGAGAAATGTAGAGGTGGGAAGCCATGGAAATGGAGGTGAAGAAGAAGGAGAAAGTGAAGAAGAAGGAGAAAGTGAAGAAGAAGGTAGAGAATGAAGTGAGAAAAATGAAAGGTATGGATGCATGTTTATATTTGAGCTTTGGTTGGCAAATGACTAAAATACCCTCTCTACTTTTTTGACTTTTCATTTACTTTTTTACCCTTGATTTGACCTTTTCTTATTGGAGAAAAATGGTTTGATTTGAATTTGTACTTATGAAATGATGTTTGCCTTATTTTCTTAAATTTTAAAAAGAAGACTTTTGCTTGATTTGACTTGCATTAAATGGATTTGTAAGTATGCATTAATAGTGAGCATATGTGTCATTAATTCCTTTACTTAGTTATCTTTTCACTTTCCATTTGCTTGAATTCTAGGTGTATAAGTTTTATCATGTGTAAGAGAAAAGAAAGTTACGTAATGATGTTGTTTTATTTGTTTACTTTTCCACTCTTTTGTCAAATCATGTATTAACATTATTTTTATCATTTATGTAAATATTTTCAAAAGTAAACTCTTTTTATTTTTAGTTCTAAATGTAGAATGTTTATATAGTTTGTAAACTTGTATTTATAAGCTAGAAAATATATCAAGTTGCAACAACTTGTCGACAACTTGTTTTGGTTGAAAACGTGTTTTTGACGACAAGTTATACAGTCAAAATTTGACGTTTTTATTAAGCTGTGTATTGAAGTAAACCAAACTTTAAAATGAACTTTTTACTTCTTTAAATAAATTAAAACATGTCTCTTTATATTTTAAAATTATCTTTAATTAATATAAAAATCTCTAATTTTACCGTGTATGTAAAACTGACAAAATGCGATAAATTTTGTTTATTTTTGCAAAACGATTATTAACATACTTTTAAATCTTTTAATATACTTTTGTTATCTTTATTAGATGTTTTAAATAAGATTTACCTTTTTAAATAAATATTTAAATACATTTATTTAAGCCTTTATTTATTTTTATTATAACTTAACTTTTGTCGATTTGTTCTAAAATCCAAACTTATACTTTTTAATTTATTAACTATAAAAATAGATAATTATTTATTATATATAACATATTTATTTTAAGATTTAAACTCCTTTTTAAATTTAAAATGAACGAAATCTCTCATTTTCGAAGTAGCGAAATTACGGGCCGTTACACAAGTACACATATGTACACATTGTGCATAGCTTGTCTCCCTTGTCCGCTTATGTTTACCTGACCTTGTCCCCTTGTCTCCCTTGGTTCTTGCCTATATGGAAATTCACACAATATATACATTCACATACACACTGATGATATACTCAGACAACACACAACATCCACTTGTACACATTTATATTGATACGTAGACATAAGGTGTACACATGAACCACCATTTCCTTCTTCTACTTTTCTCTTCTGTAACTCAAAATTAAATTAAGCCTTCATTTCAAAAATCAATATCTTCCAATCCATCATCTTTTTGACAAAATCATCAGCTACAAAGTTGTTCGTATTTATGTATAGTATTTTATAAAAATGGTTTCTCATCATTTAATCGAGTATGGTGGTCGAAATTGTCGTAAACCTCGACTGTGTTGATTTGGGTGCGAATTTGACGATCGAAGATTGGTGATTGGAGGGCACGATTATGTATGGATCGTCAATCAATGATTTTTAAGGGAGTTTGCAGTGTGTCTGTTGCTTGGGCTTGGTTATGGTTAGTTGATTAGTGTTTTCTGATCATCTCGGGTTTTCCAATGAACCACTTATCGAGGTGAGCATCGGAGGGTAACGGGAGGAGCTTAGGAATGAGGTGGAGCTGTGGTAGTAGATGCGTGAGCTTCAGTGGTCGGAGTTTAGCGGTGGACGTTGTTTAGGGTTTAATGGCAATTTTTGGGTAGCAGTCGAAAATGGTGGTTGCGTCAGCGATGGAAGCGATCGCGGTGGATCGCACCTTGGCCGGAGGGTAGTGCATGCAGTGGGAAAGATGGTGGCAAGGTGACTGGCCCTATGGCTTGTGGAGGCAGCATAGACGATCAAGGCAAGCGGGTTTGAATTACTTGGAGCAGCAGTCGCGTGCATGAAATTTGGGAGGATGTTCCTGTAGAGTTGGATATAGGGTTCGGTTATTGGATTGTTGGCCTTGGGCCGAAATTGTTTACTGAGGGCAGTTTCTTTGTTAAATTAGTAATTCAATTTCATAAATATATGTTAGTTATAATTTGATAACCTGCTCATATCAAACCCAATTGACATGTGAGTTTTTGCATTTTACTCGTATTGACGGGTATTGCGTTATAGTGCAACTTATCGATAGCACTGGACAAGTATAAAATTATGACATGCTAAAACAGACGGGATTTAAATTACATTATTTTAATTAATAACGTTGTTTATATTTATATACCTTAATCACTGATGTTTACTTGGCCAAATAAATTACTATTGAGTAAAATTGAATTGAATATGGTAATTAGACATCTTCTTAACGGAATAAAACACTATTTTGCTAAATTAATTTGACAATTAACCATCAGAATAAACCCCCGTTCTTCTATTTTATGGATTTGTACATTTGATTATATATCGCTAATTGATATTCCGCTTTGAATAAGTGATATATTAACTGATGATGGTTAAGTGTTGGATTTATTTACATAGTCGTGGATTATGTAAATACCTGTTATTAACTTGAAAGTTAAATTGAATAATATGGTAGCTTATTTAAGCACCTCAGTGATCGTTAATCCTCCTTTAAAATTTGAAAAGATAATTATTGATTTGGAAATTATTTAAAAATAATTATTTTTATTATGAGGCTTAAAGATAATTATTAATTAGTAATAAATTTTAAAAAAAGTAATAGCCTATTAGTAATAATATTTTGAGAATAATTTATAATTTTTTATTAATGATTTAGAGTTTATCATTTTATTAATATGATTCTTAAAAGTTATTTCTTAAATGTTATTTAAGAATGTTTAATTATTATTTTAAAGTTATTTAGTTATTGTTTTAAAATGTTTTCAATTTTATTTTAATTATTTATTTAAAGTGATTTAGCTAAGCTTTAAATTTTAATTAAAGTTATTTAATTATATTTATTTAAGTTATTTAACTATATCTATAGGTTAATTAATTATCATACTAATATTCATTAAAAGTCATTTGATTTTTGTTTTACTAACGTTTTAAAATTAATTAATTATTATATTAATATTATTTTGAAGTTAACTTATTAATACAATAATAATGTTTTAAAATTAATTTAATATATTATTAATGAGCTTTTAAAGTTATTATTTTAAATGAGATTTAATTTAAATGAGAAAGAAGGATGTTTAAATAATAATTTATTATTATATGTAATTTAAAGTTAATTTAAATAATGTATAGTTCGTCAAAGGAGCCTTATTTACTTAGAGAGTTATTTTACAAGTTTGTTAAATATGGAAAGAGTTTAAAGTTGGTGCTGGATTTTTATAAAAGAATTTTATCAATGAGTATTTTTAAGATTTGAAAAGGAAAGGTGTTATAGATGGGGTTTGAGATTTAGAAAAAATGTTTATAAAGAACGTTATAAATAAATTTAATGTTTACAAAGAATGTTTTATAAAAAGACTATAAATTTATAAAGAGACTTTACAAATAGATTTGGAGGTATTTATAGATAAAGAAATTTTGAAAGAAATGGTTGATTTCATGGCATAATTCGAGTGGAAAAGGTTGCCTACATTTTACTATGGATTCGACGGGATAGCGACGTAACCATTGTGTAAATTGCGATCCATAATTGATACTAAACTATACTTTCAAAAATCTATTTTAAGGGTTTTTCAAGTTTTTAAGTTTTAAACGTGAAATGGCTTGCGAATATACTTGTACAATGAGATAAGTATATGATTATATTTTCCAAGTATCGAAAATATTGTGGTTTGTGAATATACTTACCCCGTTGAGATATGTATATAGAAGTGATCTCTAAGTATTTGAAATGTAAACTTAATTTATTTAATAGATTTATTTTGGAAAGGCTTAGAGATATGGGAAATTCAATCTTTGTTTGGAATTTTGTTTATTTGATAATTAAATAACAGATTATCAAATCTTGGTCTAAATATGTAATCCTTCTTAATTTTGGGGGTACGAAATTAATTCCTACTTAAAATCGAAGGATTTTAACTCTGGAAATATCTACGGAAAACATGGGAATTATATGGTATAGTTACCGTAGGTGGTTCTATACTATACGTATAAACTTGTTTCATTCTTCTAGGACAAATGATTACGAGATCCGTCCACTTAAATGGTTAGGGGTGATCCCCTATGAATTGTCTTATTATTTCCTAAAGAACTGGTATTGAGCATTTTGGAATTCAACGTTTGGTTTGTGAAGCACCCGGAAAGCGGAAGAGTGTACTCGTAAGAGATGACTCGAGCCCATAACCACTTCGAAAACTATATACGATTCTTATAACAAAACTTGCTTTAGAGATTACATGTATATTTCAAATTATAACAGAAGTTATAATTTAATATTGTAAATTAAAATATAACTGGAATTTTTAAATTGTTTATTTGGAATAAACAAAGAAACTTGTAAATAAAATGAAAAAAAAGTTTGAAACTTTATTTTGTTTGAGTAGGTACAAATATGGGATTGAATATTGATTGGATAAGTATTTGGTTTAAATAAATTGAAATATTAAGTATTTATTATTTTATAGATAATAAATTAATTAGGTGGTGCATTTCAACGTTAAATTGTTGAAAATAAATCTAAAGTAATGAAAATAAAGTTTTGAAAACTTTGTTTTGAGAATTTGTGTAGGAAATAATCATTTTGTAATTTTTAATTGGGTAAATACAACAATATTGGAAAATATTACCAATATAAAACTTTCATTGATTTTAAAAAGGATAAATATGAAGTAATTATGTCTTTCTTGATATAAACGAGTGAAATGTGGTTTAATAATATATTTTTCATGATTAAAAGGAGTTAAAATGATTTATGGTAATTTATTTGACAATCAAACAATTTTTATACAAACTGTTGGACTGAAAATAGTGTTTTGGTAATAAAATAGTGTAAATTGTAAAATATTGTTGAAAATAAGGTTTTATTTGTAAAAATAACTTTTTGTTGTTGAAATAAATTTTATTTTATTACAATAACAATTCTATTCCATACAAACAAGATGTATGCATTTTATATGACTTTAAAATAGAGAAATAAATGTACATAGTGTTAAACAAGAGAAAATATGCTTACAATTTTATATTTTCTCTAAGTATTTTTGGCTTTGGGCTTAATAGGGTTTGGAAAGGAATCCAAAGTCCATCCTATAAGGCTTCTAATATGAGAGAAACTAATAGTACGTTAGTTTCAAGTCCTCATTCGCAAAGTAATTCGCAATAAATAGAAAATAAAGAAAATCATGGTTACCTTCAACCAAAACAAAAATTTCACCCAATTTGCTGCTGATTCAAGAAGAGAATCCACTAAAACAAGATAATAGAAGGTAACTTGCATCCAATACTAGATAGATTTCATTTAAAATCTCGAATTTGGAATCAAATTGTCTATTAATTCTTTATTCTCTGTTGCATGTTTTTGTTTCAGCTATTACAGGTTCTTCCATCTCTTCACTAAAAGCTTGTATCTTGACTTTGAAATCGTCCAAATATTTGCTAAATGGCCAAGGTAAGTAAAATACTCACAAATTCTAACTAAGACCTTGAGATACCGTAAGAAATTGCTCCGTGAAAGTTTTTGTTTACGTATACTTCTTTGTCAGTTGCTTTATTGAGTTTCTCATTTCTAGTTGCCACTTTGAATGGCCATAACTTTCTTAGTTTTCACCTAAATTGCTGCCAAATCTTTTCCGGAGTGTATTTTACTTGTAAATCTTGTTGCATGTCAAATTTCATCTCAAAATATTGCTGTTCGCTAAGTCAATTTGGTCCTGGAAAATCAGTACGTCGAAGAAAAAGGCATAGAAACAATATCTGTAGCCTGGGTCGACAGGGAGGTCGACCCAACACCTCACCAAGCCGACCGGCCTACCGACTTTTCCCCTAGGGGGTCGACCTAGCAGTCGACCTGATGGGGCATAGGTTCGACCCCAGCCCATTTACGTAGATAGTTTGGCCTTATTTTTTATTATTTGCAGCACTTTTTCTCTTTTGCTATGATTTTGTGACCAATTCTTTTGCAATTTTGAGATGTTTTTGATGTTGATTATGGGCTATGATATCCATCAATGGATCATCCAAGTTTTTTTAGGAATTTGAAATTCCAAAATTTGAATTGAATTCGATTTGAATTTGAATATCGATTTAGAGTATTTTCGTATTCCTTCGATTTCAAGCACTATTTCTTTCAAATAAATTTTGAGAGACTTTCTAAACAAATTTGCTTTTGAAATTGTTATTATAAAATATTTTCAAATTATTTTTAATTATTATTATATTATTTCAAAGTATTTTAAATATATTTAGTTCCTATAAGAAGGTGAATTTTCAATAAAATATCTTCAAAATGATTTCAGAAAATTATTTTAAAATCCCGTTTTCTTAGGTAAATTATTTTATAAATAATATATGCAATTTAGTTCCTTTAATAATTCAGTTTGTGTGGGGGAATAGTCACATTTGTGATGTAAGAAATCTCGATGAAATTGGTTCATTCGAAATGAGAAAGTAAACCGTAGTGGAAGATCATGTGTTTAATATGATTTAATACAATAAGAATCTTGTTATGTTAAAGACCGTACAGACCAAGGACTAAAGATTAACCTAGGCATTAGATCACTAAAATGCCAGTTTCGACCAATTTACTTGAGTACAATCTATTTAATATCCTTAAAATTTTAAGGATGTTTGGATGCGGTTTTTAAAATTTCGGTGTAGTCTTTATTAAAGGATTCCTATTAAATGGTTCAACCATTTGGAAAGGAGGATGAATGTCTGAGAGTGGATGTTACATATGCACAACTGGAAGGAAAACAGCGACTAGTCATCTCTTCTTTATGAAGTGACATAGAAAAATAAGAATTGTGTAAAATATTAGTAGATACTGGATATGGAATGAAAATTGTGATTTCTATTCCAAATGTAGTGTAACAATCCTATATTTTGTGATTATTTTAATTGTATGCTTTAATTATTCTATTTGAATTCCTGATTTAAAACTTTATTTTATTTATTAAATTGGATAAATTTTGTTATTTTAAATATAAATGTTTATTTTGATGTGGATTAAAATTTTAAACTTGAATAAATTGAATATTTTCAGAAAATGTGAATTTTGATCAATATGGTCAAACTTTGAATTTTAAATTTAAAATTTAAATATTTGAATTTTTTATTTATCTTTTATTATGAAAATAGATTAAATTTCAAGAATACTGCTTTTTGTTTCATTGAAATCCGATTTATATTGTGAAAGTTATGCTTTTTACAATATTGTGTGTAAATTGTTCTATTTAACAAAATTGTTTATTTTAATTTATATAAATAATATTTTTGTTTGTCAAATCTTGTTATAATTTGTGTAATATGTCATGTTATGCATATATTTTATTTATAAAATATTTTTAAAATGATATTATAATTTTTCAAAGCTTATTGTATTTTATTTACAATTTTTAAATCCTAGTTCCAATTATTAAGCTATTTTCTTAATTATTATATTTTTCTAAAATTTATTTATTTATTTTATTTATTACTTTATTTTGTTTTATTTTTTCTATTTACTTACTTACATTTTTGTTTGTTTAAAATGAAGAAAAGAAAATGAAATATAAAGAGCCATAACCTTTCATATGCCATAACCTTTTCATACGCTTTTGTCTTTTCACTTGGCAATCGTCACTTGCATTGAATTAGCCGACCATATCTTCTTTCTCAGCCGTATTCTTTTTCATGCAAGAAAATTTTCCTCTTCATCTCAAAAAAAATCGGCCATCATTTCTGAAATATTTGGTAATAGTTCTTCCTCTTTTTCTTACTTTCTTTTCTTGTTTTATTTATTATTCTTGTCATGCTTTCACCTATGTTGCTCGGCCATAAAATCCTCCTTCACCATCACCTCCACCATACTCGACTGCAACCATCATCTATCACCTTCTCCATGTCAGGCCGTGGCATCACAAAGATGCATGCTCCACGAAAAATAGCAAACACCCATTAAACTAGCCTAGCCGAACACTTAAGGCCACAACCCCTTCATACACCCTCTTGGCCACCCCTAGAACCACCTCCACCAGCCTCTACCTAACCTTAGGCCACTACTGCACCATCACCTGACCATCACCAAGCATGGCCGAGCCACCTATGGCCATAGCCGAGCCTTATTGTTACACCAAAAAAAATCACTTTATGCCTTGACCTTGTGTACGTTCATGTCATAAACCATAAACCCCTTTCTTCTCCTACTAGGCCAAGCCATGTTGATCCATACTTGACCAAAACACCTAGCCATGGCCGAGCATTTAACCCCTAGGCCGAGCACATGATGTGGTGAAAGCAAGGGCAAGTTGTGTTGTTCTTTGTTGCTTTACATTTCAAGTTGTTTAATAATAGATTTGTGTTGTAAATTCATGTTGCAATATCTTGTTTTGTTTACTATGTATAAGATAATCACTTTGGCTCTCTCCACTTATTTGAATCCAATGTCGTGTTGTGTGGTGTCGTATCGTGCCTTCGGGAATTCATTTGTGTAGTTGGTTTTTCTATCTCCAGCGTAAAAAGGTGAGTCCTTCTCACTCTAACATTTTACTTATGAAATAGTAAATTGATGCCAAGTGTTTAGTAAATTGAAAATGTTATGCAACTAAATGATGATTATATGATATGCTATGCCATGTTATTACCATGTTCACTTTGTTAATTATCACATGACATCTGATACATGACATTATATTGTGACATTGACATTGTTTATAATGTTTATGCATATGTTCACACTGCAAGTTCCTTGTTAGAATAGAATCACTATGGGTTGAAATGATACATACCCGAACGGATTTTAGAATAGGAAAAAAATCGTTATGGGCTGAAATGCTTGGCCCAAGCGATTTTTATTGTATTTTATTTGACTTGGGATTGTGGGTATTAAATGATAGAACCCGGGGTTTTCTTTTTAAACTGCGGATTGAAATGATATATATCCGTATTACTTGACCTAGGTTAGAAAATTATATACAGACCCCGTGGTATATTTTAAAAATGATATTTCATAAGATATGTATTTTTAAAATATTAAATTTTGATTTAAAAATATATATTTTATGATTTTGAGAAAGTTGAATATTAAGTCTTGAAACTGTGAATTTAAGTATGAAAATTTGAAGTAAATGTGATTTTGCTTTAAATTTTATTTTAAAAAAATGTAAATAAATAATGGAAATTTAATTTAAAGTTTGAAATGATATTAAAGTAAAATTTTAAGTTTTATTTAATTTATAATTTAATAAACAGTGAAATTTTGACTTAATAAATGAATTTGTTTAAATTGGATATTTAATTATAAAATTTTATTGTGATAAATCATATGTTAAATTGATTTAAATGTGAAAGTTTAGAAGCCTAAAAATATGATTTATAAGTTTAAAATTTACTAAAATTGAACTTTTATTGTTTCTAAAAAGTTATAATAAAATCTGGAATATTATTAACAGCATTTCCCAAAAATGTTGTGGTCTTAAGACAGCGTTTTTAAATGCTATTGTTTTTGAACTTAACTATGTTTGAAACAACTAAATATCTATTACGGCATTTTATAAATGCCATTATTCTTGAATTAAACTATTCTGGAAACTATAAGCTACGATAGCACTTAAAAATGCTATTGTCGCTATAATTTAATAATGTTTTGAAATGTTATAGATTTTAACACTGTTTGAGTTATATTTTAAAGTGTTAAATGACTTAACTTTTAGAAATTGATTATTCGTGAAATACAAGGAGTTTTGAATATAATTTAATATTTAAATTTAAATTTTAAGGAATTTAAATTGAATTTGAATTTAAACAAGGTTTACTTGGTTATGTGTTAAATGGAATGAAATGTAATGAGATAAATGAATTTTTGAATGGAATTTAGAGATGTATTTTGTAATGATATTTGAAATAATAAATGAATGACATATTTGATTTTAAAATGATATTTAAATTGAATATTTGAATTAAAGAATGATAATGAATTTATAATGGATTTGGAAAGGAAATGATTTGATCTTTATTTTGATAAAGAATATGAATTTGGAATGATATTTGATTTTGATAAATGAATATTTGAAGTTTATATTAGTATAAAGGACATCGAGTTTATTTGTAATCATGGTTTATTTAAATGATACTGGGTTTATGAAATGAATATTTCAAAAATAAGTGAAGTTAAATTTGAGATATATGAAATTATAAAATTTAGTTTTGAATTATGGTATATTAAAGCTTTGAATTATGTTAAAAATTGAATAGTTTGTTTTGTGGATCAAATCTGTATTTGAAATTGATAAGATTTGAAATGTTTTGTTGGAAACTGAATTTAATTGAAACTAATGGTTTTAATTGAATTAGATTAGAAATTTGAAAATTTCCAGTGTATAATTTCGAAATGTTATGATTTTCAAAGTGTAATGATTTCAAGTATTTTGGTTTCGAAAGGGTTATAACTTTGAAAGTATTATGATTTTTGAAAGTTGAATATATGTTTGAAATGGAATGATAAACTATATTGATTTGAATATAGTTTTGAAATAAAAATAGTTTTGGTTTCGAAGTATAAACTATTTGAAAGGATGTAGTTTTGAAACGAAATGATTTGATTTCTGAAGTATGAACTAATTTGAAATGCCACGGCGTTATAATAACGTTTGGTTGTTAAAGAGACTGGGATCGGAAGTTGTCATACCCTCTGCCAGCTCCAAAAACCACTTTAACAACCGTGTACGTGGTGGAGATTCCAGAATGAAGTAGGACGGTGGCGACGTCCTTGAGGTATATTACATGGACCCAACTCTCGTGAGTTGGCATAAGGTGGCTAAAACAGGAGCGATCTTGGGCCAAGTGAGGTCATTCCTCCGATCGGACACATTCCTTCGATATTGTACTCTTACTTGTGATTGATTAGATGGCCATCCTCCGATTTTGATTTGAAAGTGTGTTTCGAGGTGGGCGCATGTGGCAGCTACGTTACCACCAGCCCGTGTGCGTAAGTGGTATATCTACCCTGGCGTTGCCTTGTGTGCCATATCACCTACCATAGCGAGCCTTACTACGAATTTGCTTTTCTCCCGTAGCCCATGGAGTGTTTAGGGTAGTCTTCCGATCTGGAGATATGCTGATACTGGATGGACTACTGGGACTATTACGTGTTAAGGGGAATATTAGGTCACTCCTTAATGCTATTTTAAAGTAAGTTTATTTTACTGTAGACATTATTATAATAGCGCAATATTACTACATAGTAAATATTTTAAAAGATCCCTAAAGAATGGGCGATCCCAAGCATCCTTTAAGTTACTGATGCATTTTGTTACTGTTCACTTGAGTTGATTTACAGTTCATAAGTATGCGTGTCCTGACTCGAGTGTTTTGTGTTTTGCTTTCGCTCGAGTCAGATTGAGTGATTTAGCATTCAAGACTCACTTTCGGAGTTGGAGCTTTCTTGAAGATCCTGCCATCTATTTTGCTTCCAGTATCCAGTGATTTTAGTGATGTATTCTGATTTGTACCAGATGTATCTTGTTACTCTTCTGTTGTATCTTGTTTAACTCTGATGTATCTTATTTTATATAGTAGCTTCATGAACTACTATCTCTTTTAATTCCGCTGCATTATTATTTACTTTGTGTCTATGATCTGTGATTTTTTATTTATGGTATATTCTGAGATTTTCCAAATATTATTTACAACGTGGTATTTTGAGCAATTCAAGTCTGACATGTACGGATGCCATTGCACTTGGAGGGTGCAACATGATAGGGGGTTCTCGCTTCCTGGTTTGGTAGCGAACGGTGACTCTTACTCCTACATGTCCCCATGGGGGTTGGTGGTGCAGTCGAGAGGCTAGCCGTAAAGGAAGAACACAGGTACCAACGTATGCTACAGTGGACGTTACCCCACTGGCGCCGCCCGTTACATTTGGTATCAGAGCTTTGGTAGCTCTAGGCAAAACTTAGCATATATGGTAAATGTATTTAAAGAATCACTTTCATTAAAGTTTGAAATTATTCCTTTTTGACTCGATTCCTTTGAATTATGGAACGTTCCCTGCGGTTCCAAAATTCATTCGTTTCCCGCATTATTCGTTTTCTTTTGATTCTGGAGTATCCCATAACTCCACTTAGAATGATCTTTATAATAAGTCGGCGGTCTCGCCAATCTCAAATTGATTTGTAAAGGGGTGAAACTCCTTTACAACAGCATCGATTCACCAAAGATTTTACATCCTCGGTTTAGATGCTAGTATCTCTTGTAATTCTAAATTCTATCTCTTGAGATCGAATGTTGATTCACCCTAGAAAATCTACATCGATCTTATTCTTTAAGTCACGGTTGACCCGGTTAAGGTTGCCCGTGATTTATATAAGCTTATCCATCTCCCTATTCTGCTATTTAATCATCTCATCTTTGTTTCTAACTTATCTTCAAATCATTTTTGAAGTGTATAAATCTATATTAAATGTTTCATATATTGTGTTGTTTGAGTTGTTGATGTTGATTTGGGTTTTTGATCGATTCCTCATCAGCCCTATCGATAAGATTTCCAAAACACTTGAACAAAGAAAATTGACACAATATGTTTTTCAAATTTAGTAATGAAATAAATTTTGTAACTATATTATAAATCTTTTTCTGGATTTTATTGAATTGGTTGTTATGAAATAATAATTGATTTTATATATCATTATCCCTTGTTTCATATATAAATAATTGAACTATAAAACATGGTTATAAATTTATTTGGAAATTTAAAATGAATTTAAAAGAAGAATTTGAGAATTTAATTTCCGATGGATTTCAAACCTTGTATTTACAATTTTAAAGGATATATTATTTAAAGTATTTTTGAATATAAATTTGTTTCCAAAGAATTTCAAGTTAAAAAAATTAGTGCTCTTCCCTTTGTCGCTGGAAAATAACTTCGGTGATGATGCAGCATCATCGACATTCTTTTTCGAGTTTCAAAGTGAAGAGACCGTTCTGTAGTCTTGCTACAGTTTTGTTTTGGGGAATTTAATTGATTTGAATTTCTAAAATAAGACTGGATTTATAACATATGCTAATATATGATTTAAATTTGAATAGATATATACAGTAGATGTGCATTTGTTTATCTCTAAATAGTTTGGAATTTATCGGAAATTTAATCCCTAAATTTTATCTTGAAGGATAATTTCAAGTATAATTTCAAGATTTGGATAAATATTCAAGCTTGAAATGATTAAATTGGAAAATTTATTTATATAATGCACAATTTCATTCCAATATAACTTACCTAAATTATACAGAAGTTGAATATGTAATTGGAAAATATACAATATAAAGAGATTTTATAAATAAAATTTGAGTACATTTTGGTATAATAAATGTTTTTTTCCAAATCCATGAGTTTAGAAATTGTTAATTTAAGATAGTTGGATGATAAGATAATGAAATTTGAGATGATTAAGATTTATTTAACTTATGTAAAACTAATTTTCAATTTAAGTTGAAATTTTCATGGTTTCAAATTTATTATCTTATTTTGTGTTTCAAACTATCTTTTGGTTGTCCTTATTTTCCTTATCTTGCTACAGAATGTGAACGCTATTGCTCATACCAGTCTATTTGGAAACCTTTCTATAATCTTTGGTACTCATTTTTCAATCTGAGCACTGCTTGCCATCCACAGAGGGTCATCCAAGTGGAAAGAGTGAATCAGATTCTAGAAGATCTTTTCGTGCTTGTGTTCTTGATTCTGGAGGATCTTGGGAAGATCATCTCCACCTTGTTAAATTTACCTGTAACAATAGTTATCAGGTATAATTTTAATCTTCTTGTCGTCTTGTCTTAATCCTATTTCATTCTATCTTTGCTGTGTTTTCCCGTACCTCAATCCTTTTCGAGGACGAAAAGTTTTGAGTGGTGGAGAGTGTAACAACCCTGTATTTTGTGATTATTTTAATTGTATATTATAATTATTCTATTTGAATTCCTGATTTAAAAACTTTATTTTATTTATTAAAACGGATAAATTTTGTTATTTTAAATATAAATGTTTATTTTAATGTGGATTATAATTTTAAACTTGAATAAATTGAATATTTCTAGAAAATGTGAATTTTGGTCAATACGGTCAAACTTTGACTTTGAATTTAAATATTTGAATTTTTCAATTTTATATTTTATTATGAAAATAGATTAAATTTCAAGAATACTACTTTTTGTTTCGTTGAAATCCGATTTATATTGTGGAAGTTATGTTTTTTACAATATTGTGTGTAAATTGTTCTATTTAGCAAAATTGTTTATTTCAATTTATATAAATAATATTTTTGTTTGTCAAATCTTGTTATAATTTGTATAATGTGTCTTGTTATGTATATATTTTATTTTTAAAATATTTTTAAAGTGATGCTATAATTTTACAAAAGCTTATTGTATATTATTTACAATTTTTAAATCCTTGTTCCAATTATTAAGCTGTTTTCTTAATTATTTTATATTTTTCTAAAATTTGTTTATTTATTTTCTTTCTTACTTTATTTTCTTTCTTTTTATATTTACTTACTTAAAAAAAATTGTTTAAAATGAAGAGAAGAAAAAGAAATATAAAGAGCCATAACCTTTCACATGCCATAACCTTTTCATTTGCTTTTGTCTTTTCACTTGGCAATTGTCACTTGCATTGAGTTAGCCGACCATATCTTCTTTCTCAGCCGTATTCATCTTCATTTTCACGCAAGAAATTTTTCCTCTTCATCTCAAAAAAAATCGGCTATCATTTCTGAAAAATATTTGGTAATAATTCTTCCTCTTTTTCTTACTTTCATTTCTTGTTTTATTTATTATTCTTGTCATGCTTTCACATATATTGCTCGGCCATAAGCTCCTCCTTCACCATCACCTCCCCCTCCACCATACTCGGCTGCAACCATCATTTATCACCTTGTCCATGTCAGGCTGTGGCATCGCAAAGATGCATGCTCCACAAAAAAATAGCAAACACCCCTTAAACTAGCCTAGCCGAACACTTAAGGCCACAACCCCTTCACACACCCTCTCAGCCACCCCTAGAACCACCTCCACCAGCCTCTACCTGACCCTAGGCCACTACTATACCATCACCTGACCATCAGCAAGCAAGGCCGAGTCACCTATGGCGATAGCCGAGCCTTATTGTTGCACCAAAACAAATCACTTTGTGCCTTGACCTTGTGTATGTTCATGTCATAAACCATAAGCCCCTTTCATCTCCTACTAGGCTGAGCCATGTTGATCCATACTTGACCCAAACACCTAGCCATGGTCAAGCATTATAACCCCTAGGCCGAGCATAAGATGCGGTGAAAGCAAGGGCAAGTTGTGTTGTTCTTTGTTGCTTTACATTTCAAGTTATTTAATAATAGATTTGTGTTGTAAATTCTTGTTGCAATATCTTGTTTTGTTTGCTATGTATAAGATAATCACTTTGGCTCTCTCCACTCATTTGAATCAAATATCGTGTTGTGTC
The DNA here is from genome assembly GCA_030765085.1 of Allium cepa. NCBI lineage: Eukaryota > Viridiplantae > Streptophyta > Magnoliopsida > Asparagales > Amaryllidaceae > Allium > Allium cepa. The sequence continues at coordinate 840,800,113 of CM060928.1, forward strand.
GTGTCGTATCGTGCCTTCTGCAATTCATTTGTGTAGTTTGTTTTGCTATCTCCAGCGTAAAAAGGTGAGTCCTTCTCACTCTGACATTTTACTTATGAAATAGTGAATTGATGCCAAGTGTTTACTAAATTGAAAATGTTATGCAAGTAAATGATGATTATATGATATGCTATGCCATGTTATTACCATGTTCACTTTGTTAATTATCACCTGAAATCTGATTCATGACATTATATTGTGACATTGACATTGTTTATAATGTTTATGCATATGTTCACACAGCAAGTTCCCTGTTAGAATAGAATCACTATGGGTTGAAATGATGCATACCTGAATGGACTTTAGAGTAGGAAAAAAATCATTATGGGCTGAAATGATAAGCCTGAGCGATTTTTATTGTATTTTATTTGGCTTGGGATTGCGGGTTTGAAATGATAGAACCCGGTTTTTTCTTCTTAAAATGCGGATTGAAATGATATATATTCATATCACTTGATCTATGTTAGAAAATTATAAACAGACCCCGTGGTATATTTTAAAATGATTTTTCATAAGATATGTATTTTTAAAATATTAAATTTTGATTTAAAAATATATATTTTATGGTTTTGAGAAAGTTAAATATTAAGTCTTGAAATTGTGAATTTAAGTATGAAAATTTGAAGTAAATGTTATTTTGACTTTACAATTTATTTTAAAAAAATGTAAATAAATAATGGAAATTTAATTAAAGTTTGAAATGATATTAATGTAAAATGTTAAGTTTTATTTAATTTATAGTTTAATAAACAGTGAAGTTTTGACTTAACAAATGAATTGAGTTTGAATTGGATATTTAATTATAAAATTTTATTTTGATAAATCATATGTTAAATTGATTTAAATGTGAAAGTTTAGAAGCCTAAAAATATGATCTATAAGTTTAAAATTTGCTAAAATTGAAGTTTTATTGTTTCTGAAAGGTCATAATAAAATCTGGAATATTATTAACAGCATTTCCCAAAAAGGCCGTGGTCTTGTGACAGCGTTTTTAAATGCTGTTGTTTTTTAACTTAACTATGTTCAAAATAACTAAATATCTATTACGACATTTTATAATTTTTGTTCTTCTTGAATTAAACTATTTTGGAAACTATAAGCTACGATAGCATTTAAAAATGCTGTTGTTGCTATAATTTGACAATGTTTTGAAATGTCATAGATTTTAACACTGTTTGAGTTATATTTTAAAGTGTTAAATGATTTAACTTTTGAAAATTGATTATTTGTGAAATATAAGGAGCTTTGAATATAATTTAATATTTAAATTTGAATTTTAAGGAATTTAAATTGAATTTGAATTTAAATAAGGTTTACTTGGTTATGTGTTAAATGGAATGAAATGTAATGAGATAAACGAATTTTTGAATCGAATTTTGAGATGTATTTTGAAATGATATTTGAAATAATAAATGAATGACATATTTGATTTTAAAATGGTATTTAAATTGAATATTTAAATTAAAGAATGATCATGAACTTATAATGGATTTGGAAAGGAAATGATTTTGAAATTGTTTGGAAATGATTTGATCTTTATTTTGATAAAGAATATGAATTTGGAATGATATTTGATTTTGATAAATGAATATTTGAAGTTTATATTAGCATAAAGGATATCAAGTTTATCTGTAATTATGGTTTATTTAAATGATATTGGATTTACGAAATGAATATTTCAAAACTAAGTAATAATGAAGTCAAATTTGAGATATATGAAATTATAAATTTTAGTTTTGAATTATGGTATATTAAAGCTTTGAATTACGTTAAAAATTGAATAGTTTATTTTATGGATTAAATCTATATTTGAAATTGATAAGATTTAAATTGTTTTGTTGGGAAACTGAATTTAATTAAAACTGATGGTTTGAATTGAATTGGGTTGGAAATTTGAAAATTTCCAGTGTATGGTTTCGAAATGTTATGATTTTCAAAGTGTAATGATTTCAAGTATTTTGGTTTCGAAAGAGTTATAACTTTGAAAGTATTATGATTTTTGAAAGATGAATATATGTTTGAAATGGAATGATAACTATTTTGATTTAAATATAGTTTTGAAATAAAAATAGTTTTGGTTTCAAAGTATAAACTATTTGAAAGGATATAGTTTTGAAGTGAATTGATTTGATTTTTGAAATATGAACTATTTTGAAATGACCACGGCGTTATAATAACGTTTGGTTGTTAAAGAGACCAGGATCGGAAGTTTTCATACTCTCGGCCAACACCGAAAATAACTTTAACAACCATGTATGCGGTGGAGATTCCAGAATGAAGTAGAATGGTGGCGACATCCTTGAGGTATATTACGTGGATCCAATTCCCGTGAGTTGGTATAAGGTGGCTAAAATAGGAGCGATCACTAGACAAGTGAGGTCATTCCTTCGATCGGACACATTCCTTCGATACTATACTCTTACTTGTGATTGATTAGATGGCCATCCTCCGATTTTGACTTGGAAGTGTGTTCCGAGGTGGGCGTATGTGGCTGCTACGTTACCACCAGCCCATGTGTGTAATTGGTATATCTACCCTGGCATTGCCTTATGTGTCGTGTCACCTACCATAGCGAGCCTTACTCCGAGTTTTTTTTCTCCCGTAGCCCATGGAATATTTAGGGTAGTTTCCCAATCTGGAGATATGCTGATACTGGATGGACTACTATGACTATTATGTGTTAAGGGGAATATTGGCTCACTACTTAACGCTATTTTAAAGTAAGTTTATTTTGCTGTAGACATTATTATAATAGTGCAATATTACTACATAGTAAATAGTTTAACGGATCCTTAAAGGATGGGCGATCCCAAGCGTCCTTTAAGCTACCGATGCATTTTGTTACTGCTCACTTGAGTTGATTTACAGTTCATAAGTATTTGTGTCCTTATTCGAGTGTTTTTTGTTTTGCTTTACGCTCGAGTCGGATTGAGTGATTTAGCATTCCAGACTCACCTTCGGAGTTGGAGCTTTCTTGAAGATCCAGCCATTTATTTTGCTTCTGGTATCCAGTGATTTCAGTGATGTATTCTGATTTGTACCTGATGTATCTTGTTACTCTTATGTTGTATCTTGTTTAACTCTGATGTATCTTATTTTACATAGCAGCTTCGTGAACTACTATCTCTTTTATTTCCCTGCATTATTATTTACTCTTTGTCTGTGATATGTGATTATTTATTTACTGTATATTCTAGGACTTGCCAAATTTTATTTACAACGTGGTATTTTGAGAAATTCAAGTCTGACATGTGCAGATGCGAATGGTTGAAAATATTGGGTTATTACATGTAATTTCATATAGAAATTGTTTTCGATGAGAGTTATTTCTTTGAGTTTAACATATTTGATTTGAAACACTCGACTGTAAACTAGTTATGGCGGGTAAAATAAATTTCATAAGTGACTGAATGAAGCGTCGTATTTCATGCGCTATTATTGTAATGTCAGAGATAGTGAAAGCATGTCGTATGGTGCTTATTGGTGGATGCATTAAGGTAGGAAAGATTGTCTTCATATATATATACACACACACACACACTCAAACACACACATATCAATAATTATTTGTGAAATAATGATTATTTTTGGGTATTAACTAAAAATAGATACCGTTTTAATTTAATATAGATACTATGAATATTCGTTATAAGATAAATATATGATAATGGTATTTTTTTTAGAACAAAAGTGATGCATTAGCTATAGAAAATACAGAAGTATAAAAAATTTGTAATTATTCTAGAATCGTTGTCTAAAAAATATCCTTGAAAAATTATTCATTAGTCGTATGGTTCTCAAAAAATCAAGGGAAAAGCACCCATTTAACGGGAGTGAAAAAAGAGTTAATGAACTCTTTGAATTGATACACATAAATGTATGCGGTCCAGGGTCTGATGATACCAAATTGGATCCAATTATTTCATCAAATTCACCAAGTAATTTTCACAGACATGAACAGGTGTATTTGATACACGAGTAGTATATCTATGATAAGTTCATAGAATATGCAACGAAATTAGAAAACATAACCTACAAAGAAAATGATACAATTCAATTTGATTGAGTAGCCGAGCATAGAGGAAAATAGTTTCGAAGATACCATAATATGGATAAGATTCACTCTCAAAGTCAATGCTCCCCATAACACCTAATGTTATTTAGGTAAGGGGTAATCTAACTTTATTAGAAAAAGTATGATTGATGATGATGAAGGTTGTTCGTCATTTATTTCTTTTGAATTGATCTAAATGAACAGCTTATGACATGCACAGAGTATTACTGTACACTCCACAAGGCCATGCACACCAATATAATCTTGCTTGTTAAAATTGCAGGAATAGGTGAGCATAAGGTCAAACCCAAGAAAAAGATGGATTCAACTCAGGTGGCAATACAAAAACAAAACATCATAAAATTCAGGCATGAGTATGGGGCAGTGCATATGCACAAGTGGTGCATACAACATTTCAGTTTTGACACACATCAAAACTCCATGATGCAACAATCAAGACTCAAGTAAACAAGAGACTCAATCAAAAATTCATATGAAACAGAGATGTATGCATATACATGAAAATGCCTAGTAAAACAGTTTCGAGCAAGGAAGCAGCTGGCTCAATGGACCAGAAACATCAAGCAAGCCTTAACATTTACAAGTTTATATGCAGTGTCAAATACACATATATACATATATGCATATATAAGTGTACATGTATATAGTTTCAGAAACTCACACATGAAAAGCCTTAATAAACAAACTGGTCATCACTAATATGAAACAAGACTATACACAGAAGTGCAGACCACAGCACACAACACACAACACAATGCAAAGATTTCACCAGACCAAATATAATCAGTAATGACCACATACAAATTAGACCTTCTAGTGAAACAAAAGCACTAGATAGAATGTGACAAAGGCACCAGACCACATTTCAACGAGACCATAATCTCAAAGCAATCAGACTCTAAGAGGACACACGACCACATACAATGATTTTGACCCTGAAAATATTGGACTCAATGCAACAAGCTTTAGATCAAACATCAATGCTCAAAATTACATCAAGATCATCACACATAAAGATTCATCATGACAACAACTCATAAACAAGATCATCAAATAAACAAAATGTACAAGTGAAGACTTATATATGAATGACCACAGTTCGAATGAAATGCAAATTACCAGAATTACTCAAGAGACAACATGAAGTACACACATATATGCATATATATATGTATACACATATATCAGTTCAATGAACCAGTCAACAAAGGCAAAATGAAGTTAGCACTCGAGCAATAGAGCAGTGCACAAGAAGTTGTGAACATCTAATCAAGTGATTGTATTTTTTTCAAAGAGATGCAATCAAGTCAACCACACACACATACATACATATATGTATGTACATATGCATGGTGACCATCATTACTCAAAGTATGTAAAAGACTCCAGATGTACAAGAATGCAAGTCCAAAAACAACAAGAAGATTGCAACTCAAAAGGAGACAGCAAGTATGCAAGCATTGAGGGATGAAAACATACTCATGAAACCACCAAACAACTCGAAGCAACAAGAAGACCAATTTAACTTAAAGCAGAGCAATAAGCTACAGTTCAAAACAAAGTCAAATACTTCTAATAAAAAGGTCATATGGAAAAGTACGCCGTGGGTCAAGAATGAAAAGTGTGCAGTAGTGATAGTTTACGAGTGCACGTACTAATATAGTACACACGGATCGTGTAATATGGAATATAATATAAATGCGGAAATAGATGATAATAGCACAGTAAATAAAAAAGAAAAATCACACCAGAGATTTTTATACTGGTTCGGAGCACCGTCCTACGTCCAGTCCCATACTTCTATCTGGATTTTCACTATTAACTACCTCGCTTCACCCGGAGGAACAGGTTTACAACACCCGAGCAAACGAACAGGATTTCACGCCTCTAATACACTGAGGACTTCAACACTTGCCTCTTACAACACCGAGGACTTCAACACTTGCCTCTTACAACACCGAGGACTTCAACAATGATGAATATAATTGTTTGTTGACAGTATGTGTTCTTGCTAACACAGTTTTGTCACTTGTAGTATAATTTTCCTATAATCTTATCCTCAAAATATGTGAATGATGTTTTGTGAAGATTAAGGAAAGTATATTACTTATTGAATCAAAAGATATGAAATAATTTCAATGATTCAATAAGCAATTAAAATAATTGAGAGCTTTTAGAATGCAGGAGTATTTAGAAAGTAAGATCAGAAATTAGAGTAGAAAAACATATATTTTCATGTATTTGAATCAAAGATTTAGTTGAGTTTATATAGAAAAAAAATGGTTGTAACTCTTTGTGAACAGTAGCCATTAATAGATATGATCATTGATGAAAGGTTAGAGATGCAACCATTGGAGAAGGAAGTGTCTTTTGAAAAAGGTTGCTCTCTGTTTAAAAACGGTCGACAGGTCAAAAAATGGCCAGTAGACGGATTTCAAATATATAGTCGTTATGTGCATGTGTGCACGTTCATTGTGCATTTTACACAGAAATGGTCGACCGCCTGTATTAATACCGGTCGACCGGTTACTGTCAATTTGCACAATGAATATGCAATGCTATTATATATATATATATATCGATTATATTGAGGTGCATGATTATTTGAGGATAGATTTTTACAAGTTTATCACTATTACAATATCAAATGATCAACTTATAATCTAGAGTACCATATGTAGCTCCTTTGTGCCTCTTTATAGCCATGATGTCTATGTTTAGTCAATCGCCTTTATTTCTTTGTCATTAATCAAAATCTTCATAGATTCCGTGTCTCAACATTCTCCCCCTTTTTGATTGATGACAACATATATCTGAAGTTATGAATCTCCCCCTGAATATGTGATCTCCCCCTGAGATTTTGTTTGTATTCTTTATATATATATTCCTGCAAATAATTGTTAGCACTTTCTCCCCCTTTGTCATCGACAAAAAGGAATAGATAATGGAATAATATAGGAGTATATCAACCAGAATATATCATAATATAACATACCAAAGCATCATATACACCATAATATAGGAGTATCATACACACCAAACATACCAGAGTATCCAAACATACCAAAGTATCATACACACCATAATATCATACGAATAAAAGTAACGACACTATTTAGTACAAGTGTCGAATGATGTTTTAAATTACTAAACCAAAAGATAGAAAACAGAATCTAGGATGAGTCGGAAGCTGTCTCCTCATGAATATCTTCTTCCTCATCATCATCATCATCTTCCTCTTCATCGTCCTCTCTAGATGATTCTCCACGACCATGTCCACTAGTACCAGCAGACTCCTCAGTTGATGACCAGTTGAAAGCAGGAGGAGCAGGACGTTTGCCTGGGTCTTGAGCAGAGATGGATGTGCTACATGAAATAGCATCCCATAGAATACCAAAGAATGACTTGACTTTGTTGAAGCGTTTATCAATTTTCGTGTCCATGCGCTTGAGTCTTGATTCAAGCAAGAATTGATTATGTGCAATAGTTTCAAGTGATTCTTTCGTAGTTGATTTTGATTTCAACATTTTAACTTCTGCGGAATGAGGTCGAGAGGAAGTAGCTGTTTGTTTTGATGGACCTCTTTGTTGCCATTGTTCAAACGGCATAATCTGAAGGTAAGGAGGAGGGAGCTTCATGCGTTTGATGGTTACGGAATCAATACATTTTGGTTTCGAGGTGGCAGAGTCAGGAGGTCTTACGCCACAAGCAAGCAAAATACGCATGATATATTCATTGTAGAAAAAGTGAGGTCGCGTAGAGTTGTTCACCTTGAGAATCTCGTCAAAAAGCATATGAACCCAATTGATTTGGATATCTCCATAAATAGCATAAAAGGGCCTTGAAATTTTCTTTGTATACAGCGTCGTAGTTTCCTAGTCTAGGAAACAAAGAAAACATCAAGACGCGATGTAGTAGTCTGGCGGTGGGTCGAAGGCCAATTGATTTTGTGCCATCACTGTTGTCCTCCATGAATTGATGGCTGATGTTATTGCGAGTGAAAACTTCACAGAAATGTGATGAAAACTCATCGCCTTGATTTGGAATTCCCAATATAGAAGCTATCCTATCAAGAGTGATAAAAATTTGTTTGCCACATACGACAGACCAAATGACTCCGTTAGGATCATCAGGTTTATACTCGTCCAGATTCATGTTGGCATAGAATAATTTTATCATCAAGTGATTTATTTCCACGTTATTTTCTGAAAAGTCGATCAATGGAGTAAGATTGGAGTTATTTGCTAACCTACGGATTCCATAAGATGTGAAATCATCAAACTTGATGAAAGAACCCGGATGAAACTTGTAGTTAGTCATTTGATTCCATCTTGTGATAGCTATCGGATTTTCGAGCCACTTCTTAGCAGAGATATTGAGTGATGAAGTTCTGGAGGATGATCCTTTCTTGGGTTTCTTTTGCGGAGGAGCCATTGTTAGAAAATTTGGAGATTTGGAAATTGAAATTGAGAGAATAGGGTTTTTGGAATTTGGGGATAAATAACCGGTTGAGACAAGTGAGGAGATGAGTAAAAAAAATGACGCAACCAGTATATAAAAAATGAATATACGTAAACCGGTCGACCGCTATAATATGGTCGGCCGACCGTTTTCATCCAGAGGCTAAACGGTCGACCGGTCATATTATAGGTGGTCGACCGGTTTTGTTGCCCGATGAAAAAACAGTATGTATTGTAGTTTTTTGAGAATGTGTCGAGCTATATAATTCATATTTCACTCTTATTATAAAATACAAACGTTATTACAAGAGTTATAGAGAGAAAACGATGCAACAAGTATATATATATATATATAAATTTAATGAGAAGTGGAAGAATCGTCATTAGAATTTTCTTTATTATCTTTAATACGATGTGACCATGGACTCCAGTTTTTCTGAGCACCTTCATTCCTGTTATAATTCCGATCCCAAGAGTTAGGACTCCTAGATGTTGACGGCCTAGACGGCATCGGTTCATGCACATCATGCTTGTTTGAACCACAAAAGAATGATGCCATCTTTTCTAAAACAGATAAACGTGCCGATGTTCGTTGTTGCTCATGATAAAGCTGGATTTGTCCATAATGGAGTTGTCTTTGAAGATCTATTTGATGTTTCTGATAGTGGTGAATCTCGTCGATCTTTACTTTGGTACGAGGAGAACAAAATAACGACTTCTTTACTCGTTTTGAGGTTGGTGTACTACCAGGAGTACGATTGTATTGGTGATGATACTTCGGTTTCTGTTTTGGTGTTTCAGGAGAATAATACTCCTCCGGCTCGGAACTTGTAACGGAAATGTGTGAATTTTGAGCACACTTATCACAAATGTGAGCCATAAAAATTATGTATAGAGGCTTATGCTCAGATAAGAAAAGATGAATAAAGAGAGAAGTTTTGACAAGCTTATAAAGAAATTCCTTAAACTTAAGCCTGTGGATGAGAGTGAATAAAGAAATATGACCGTGAAAGCAAGCAAAGGCTCTTATTTAAAGAAAATAAAATAGCTTTTCTTAAAAAAAATGCTATAGTTAAAATATAACCAAAAGAAAAGACAATCATTAGTAATTACTAGTCAAAATCTTTTCTTGAAATTAAACCAAGCTCTCTTCGTAATCTAATAAAACTAGATTCGAGCAGAGGCTTAGTAAAAATGTCCGCTAATTGATTATCAGTTTGGACATATTCAAGACATATATATCCTTTTTCAATATTATCTCCAAGGAAATGATGACGGATATCAATGTGTTTGGTTCTAGAATGATTCACTGGATTCTTAGAGAGATTTATAGCACTTGTGTTATCACATTATATAATAGAATTTGATAAATGAATATCAAAATCTTGAAGAGTTTGTTGCATATATAGTACTTGAGTACAAGCGAGAGCTGCTGTTATATATTCAGCTTCACATGTTGATAGTGAAACACAATTTTGTTTCTTACTAAACCAGGAGACAAGTGATTTTCCAATAAAATGGCACGTACCACTTGTACTTTTTCTATCCGTTCGCGAGCCGCCAAAATCAGCATCACTATAAGATACTAATTCAAATGGACATCCTTTTGGATAAAAAAGACCGAAATCTTTGGTATTATTAAGATAACGAATTATACGTTTCACTGCTCGTAGATGTGATTCCTTTGGATCTGCTTGAAAGCGTGCACATAGACAAACACTCATCATTATATCTGGACGACTAGCTGTAAGATAAAGAAGAGAACCAATCATACTTCGATATAATTTCTGGTCAGCACTCTTACCATTTTCATCTTTTTCAAGATGTGTAGTTGTACTCATAGGAGTTGGTTTACCAGATGTATTTTCTAATCCGAAGCATTTGATAAGATTTCTGCAATATTTTTCTTGATTGATAAAGATACCACTCGGAAGTTGTTTGATTTGAAGTCCAAGAAAATATGACAGTTCTCCCATATGAGACATTTCGAATTCTTTGGTCATAATACTTGCAAATTCCTTACAGAGTTTATCGTTTGTTGAACCAAAGATGATGTCGTCTACATATATCTGGATAACTAGAATATCCTTTTGAGAATGTTTAATAAACAAAGTTTGATCGACTTTGCCTATTTGAAATCCTGAGTTAATAAGATGACTACGTAATCGTTCATACCAAGCACGAGGTGCTTGTTTTAAACCATATAGAGCTTTCTTAAGTTTGAACACATGGTCAGGATATTTTTCATGTACGAACAAAGGAGGTTGTTCGACATAGACATTCTCTTTGATAAATCCATTGAGAAAAGCACTTTTGACATCCATCTGATAAAGTTTGAAATTATGGTGACAAGCAAAAGATAATAGGATTCTAATAGCTTCTAGTCGAGCAACTGGTGCATAAGTTTCTTCATAATCGATACCTTCTTCCTGATTATACCCTTGTGCTACTAATCTTGCTTTATTTTTGGTGATATTTCCTTGTTCGTTAGCCTTATTTTTATAGACCCATTTAGTACCAATAACTGACTGATCAGTTGGTCTTGGAACAAGTTCCCAAATGTCATTGCGCTCGAACTGATTTAGTTCTTCCTGCATGGCAATGATCCAGTAATCGTCTGTAGCAGCTTCTTTTGGATTCTTAGGTTCGATATTTGAGAGAAAAGCGACATGACCCATTTGGTTGAGTTGACTCCTCGTTCTGACTTGTGATGTTACTTCACCGATTATATTTTGGGCCGGATGGTCTCTTAATATCCTTGGTGGTGATTGTAACTCACATATTTGAGGAATATTCTCAATAATTATTTCTGAGTCAGAATCAATATTCGTGATAATTGGATTGTCAGTGACTATTGATTCGTCATAATCTGATATAGTGTGAGGATGCTGATAGAATTCATCAAAAGAGACATGAAGTGATTCTTCAATAGTTTTGGTTCGTTTATTAAATATACAATAGGCCTTACTTCGTTTCGAATAACCGACAAATATTCCTTCATCGGCTTTTGGATCGATTTTGCCAAGCTGGTCTTTCGTATTTAAGATAAAACACTTGGAACCAAAAACTTTGAAGTATGAGATTTTAGGCTTTCTTTTGTTAAATAATTCATAAGGAGTATTCTTGGTAAGAGGTCTTATGGACACACGATTTAAAACATAACAGGCAGTTGCGACGGCTTTTGCCCAGAAATGTTTTGGTAAGGCGGTTCCATTCAATAATGTTCTTGCACATTCTTGTAAAGTTCGGTTCTTCCATTCTACAACTCCGTTCTATTGTGGAGTTCTAGGAAACGAAAAATTATGATATATACCTTTCTTTGTACAAAAATGTTCGAATTCATTATTTTCAAACTCTCCGCCATGATCGCTTCTTATATTTTTAAATTTAATTCCTTTTGATTTTTGAATTCTTTTGACGAAAGATTTGAAATGATCGAAAGTGTCACTTTTATTTTTTAAGAAAATTTTCCATGTGTAACGAGAGAAATCATCAATAATTACAAGCACATATCGACTGTGATTTATTGACTGCACCCTAGTTGGTCCAAATAAATCCATGTGTAGTAACTCAAGTGGTTGTAATGTTGATATTAATTTCTTGGATTTAAAAGATGATTTGGTCAATTTTCCTAATTGACATGCATCACAAATGTTGTTAACTTTAAAACTCATTTTGGGTAGTCCTCTAACTAGATTGTTTTTGGCTAGCTTGTCAATAGTTCTGAAGTTTATATGACAGAAGCGTTTGTGCCATAGCCATGGATCATTATCATTAGCCACAAGACACATATCTGAATTATGATTAATATTCATATTAAGAATATATATATTTCTGTCTCTATAACCTTCGAAAACTAAATTATGGTCTTTATCTAAAATGCTACACTTATTATTCGAAAAGGAGATTATAAAACCCTTGTCACATAACTGACTAATACTAAGTAAATTGTGTTTTAAATTTTTAACTAGCATGACATTAGTAATAAGAGGTAAGTTAGATGTACCGCAATTGCTCACATCGCCTTTGCCGATGATATAGCCTTTTGAATTATCTCCAAAAGTGACAGATCCACCATCTGAGTATGTAATATTTGTTAATAAGCTCTTGTCTCCAGTCATGTGCTTCGAGCAACCACTGTCCAATATCCACTTTCCTCTTTTCTTAAGTGGGACCTGCAAAAAATAGAATTAAGTTCATGGTACCCACTTTTTATAGGGTCCTAAGAGTTAGGTCTTAGGAGTCCAAACCCATACGGGTATGGTATCCCCTTTATATACATAATTAGTATTATGATGCACAGTATTCATGAAATTCTGAATATATTTGTTCCTAATCAAATTGTTACTTGTTTTAGGAACCCATATTTTGATAGTCTTGATATTTTTCTTTTGAAATTTCACAACTGGTTTCGGTTTGGAGTATAATAAACTAAGATTTTTCTTAGCTTCAGTTTTTTGTACTTTCTTCTTTCTTTTATTACCAAGATGTTTCTTGGTTTCTTGTTTCTTATATCCCAAACCTTGTTTATCCGAAATAGATTGTGAACTTTCAATGGTTTTTGTTAAATTTTCTCGACCTTTGTTAAAGTTAGAAACATTTTGAGTAATGTTATCTAACTTACTTTGTAAACTAGTCTTTTCTAGGTCCAGAATTTTGACTTTTGCCTCAAGCTCATGATTTTTACTAGTGAGAGCATCATTTTTCTCTTTTTGAGTTTCAATTTCTTGGCTAAAAAGAAATAATTGAGAGTCAACATTAGATGATGATTCTTGAAAATTTTCAAGTTCTTCTTCTAATATTTTCTTCTCGTCTTTTAACATATCTCGTTCAAATTCTGCTCTACTCAAATCTGCTTTGGCTTCTTTTAATTGACGTTTTATGTCTTTATATTTGACTATCAATTCAGCATTAATATCAAGTAATTCATCAAGTGTAGGAATTTGTACCTCATCTTCTGTTGCCATAAAACAAACATTAGCTTGTTCATTCTCCGAATCACTTTCACTTTCTGATGAAGATGAGTCTGAATCATCCCATGTTATTGAGAAGGCTCGTTTTTTTGACTTGTCCTTCTTATATTTGAATTTGTCATTTTCTGACTTCTTCTTTTGTTCTGGACAATCCTTCTGCATGTTCTCCTTTTTGTGACAGTTGAAGCATTCTATAGAGGATGATGTTGGTTTATTTGATCCAGATTTCTTTCTGTTATAACGACTGGCTTTTCGCTGTTTTAGGAATTTTTTGAAACCTTTTGCTAATGAAAGCCAGATCTTTGTCTTCAGATTCTGATTCATTTTCGTCTTTTTCAGCATGGAATGCCACATTCTTCTTTTCTTCTTTTTGTTCCTTTCTAGTCTGCAAGTTAGCTTCATAGGACATTAGATTTCCTATCAATTCATCTGGCTTCATGACGGAAAGGTCATTAGCTTCTTCAATTGCTAATACTTTTCCTTCCCATTCACTAGTCAGAGAATGTAGGACTGTTGAAACAACATCAAAATCAGAATACTTTTGTGCTAAGCCAATAAGTGCATGGTGGATAGTTTGAAACCGTGAATACATATCATTGATTGTCTCATTTGGTTTCATTTTGAAATTTTGAAATTGACTTTTCAGCATGGCTATTTTGGCTTGTTTAACCTTGTTAGTACCTTCATGAGTGATTTTTAGCGTTTGCCAAATTTGATATGCGGTAGTGCAGATACTAACACGGTTATATTCATTTTGATCTAATGCACAAAACAACATATTTATTGCTTTTGCATTTACGGCTGCTGCCGTTTTCTCAGCCGCAGTCCATTCTGAATAATCAGTTGTTGGATTTACTATTTCTTTTTGAGTTGCATTCCAAGCATCATAACTATTTGATTGCATAAAGAATGACATACGAGTTGCCCAATAACTATAGTTAAGACCATTGAAAAATGAAGGTCTTTGTGTCGATTGACCTTCCATGTAAGTGGTGTTTTGAGTGCTAGTACTTGTGTTATTTGCCATATTACTAGAATATATCAAATAACTGTGTGACGGTTATATGATGACCGTGCTCTGATACCAAATGAAAAGTGTGCAGTAGTGATAGTTTACGAGTGCACGTACTAATATAGTACACACGGATCATGTAATATGGAATATAATATAAATGCGGAAATAGATGATAATAGCACAGTAAATAAAAAAGAAAAATCACACCAGAGATTTTTATACTGGTTCGGAGCACCGTCCTACGTCCAGTCCCAGACTTCTATCTGGATTTTCACTATTAACTACCTCGCTTCACCCGGAGGAACAGGTTTACAACACCCGAGCAAACGAACGGGATTTCACGCCTCTAATACGCTGAGGACTTCAACACTTGCCTCTTACAACATCGAGGACTTCAACACTTGCCTCTTACAACACCGAGGACTTCAACACTTGCCTCTTACAACACCGAGGACTTCAACAATGATGAATATAATTGTTTGTTGACAGTATGTGTTCTTGCTAACACAGTTTTGTCACTTGTAGTATAAATTTCCTATAATCTTATCCTCAAAATATGTGAATGATGTTTTGTGAAGATTAAGGAAAGTATATTACTTATTGAATCAAAAGATATGAAATAATTTCAATGATTCAATAAGCAATTAAAATAATTGAGAGCTTTTAGAATGCAAGAGTATTTAGAAAGTAAGATCAGAAATTAGAGTAGAAAAACATATATTTTCATGTATTTGAATCAATGATTTAGTTGAGTTTATATAGAAAAAAAAAATGGTTGTAACTCTTTGTGAACAGTAGCCATTAATAGATATGATCATTGATGAAAGGTTTGAGATGCAACCATTGGAGAAGGAAGTGTCTTTTGAAAAAGGTTGCTCTCTGTTTAAAAACGGTCGACAGGTCAAAAAATGGCCAGTAGACATGATTTCAAATATATAGTCGTTATGTGCATGTATGCACGTTCATTGTGCATTTTACACAGAAACGGTCGACCGCCTGTATTAATACCGGTCGACCGGTTACTGTCAATTTGCACAATGAATATGCAATGCTATTATATATATATATATATATATATCGATTATATTGAGGTGCATGATTATTTGAGGATAGATTTTAACAAGTTTATCACTATTACAATATCAAATAATCAACTTATAATCTAGAGTACCATATGTAGCTCCTTTGTGCCTCTTTATAGCCATGATGTCTGTGTTTAGTCGATCGCCTTTATTTCTTTGTCATTAATCAAAATCTTCATAGAATCTGTGTCTCAACAAAGAACAAGGTTATCAGGTTATTATGAAGCCATGAGTAAATTTTGAACAAAATCAGAAGTGATAAGGAACGAATGAACAAGTCAGAGCGATATTCGAATTCACTGAATGAATAAACAAGTCGAAGTCAAAAATCACGTCAACCCAATACATGATCTCAAAATTAAAAGAGCCGAAGTCAAAGGAGTAATGAATGAAATTGATCCAATGCAAGTCACGAAAATTCAAAATATACAGTAACATGAACAAGTCAAGAATTCATCACATCATTCAAGTGATAATCGTATGGCCGAGCAAATTAATTGACGAATTCAAACCAGAAATATGAGAATGATAAAATATGGTTTTCAACCCTATATAACCCAATAATCATCATTGGCATTAGAAAAAAAAATTGAGTTCGAGCCCAAGTAAACAAATCATAAACAAACAGAGCTTAAAGTCAAGCACAATCAAAATCAAAAAGGGCAAAAATCACATACCGATACAAAAAAAATTCGAACTCGGTCTTGAAGAAATAATAAGAAAATTGAAGAAGCGATCGAATCCAATTGAAGAATGAAAGACAATCAAGTGGCGGCTTCAAAGATATCTTTAAAACCCAAATTTTGGGAAGAGCTACAAAACGGAACGGCTAGAGCTACAAAGTTAAAAGGAAAAGAAGGAAGACGTTTTTTATTTTTATTAGTGGGCCGGTCTAATTTTTTATTATTGGGATTTAATTTAAATAATAGGGTTTTGGTTTCTGATTTTTTTTAGTCTTTTTTTTAGTTTTTATTTGTAATTTATTTTTAAATTGTGTAACCTTCTAGTAGTGTGACTAGGTACAAACTACAAGGTATAGTTTGAGAATTCGCAACTTGGTGGCTGAGTTGTGGTAGGGTTTTGAGCATAGAGTTATGTTAGTCATTAGCGGTTGTCGCAAATTTTACATGTGTAAGCGTCTGACTACTTAATTTCTAGTAGAAAACTTGGGGACAACAAGTAGGCAGGGTTTTGCGGAAGCCGGGTAAACTGTGTTGTTCGATTTCTGCTTTTATTATTCTGCTATTACCTGTGCTGCAATTATTATATTTATTTCCGCATTAATTGTTATCATTATTAGTATCACCATATTCACCCCCACCCCCTCTAAGGTGAAAACGATCCTATAGTCTTGTAAAATCAAAACAGGATTAGTTTTATGTAGGCATAAAGGTGGTTTATAAAAAATTTCCTAATATTCATTCCATCATATCAAGAAACAAGTTTTCTTTCAAGCAGTAAAAGGATGTGTGAGTCTAAAGGCTAGACATAATATTCGCTCATAAGGGATCTTGTGTGGACCGCCCTAAAGGAGGTTACGAACCAGTAATAGAAATTAATGGCAATACACTAAACTTGGATATGATCCAAAGATACTAACATGGAAACTGATGATATAAGATGAAATTAAATTAACCAAACCTAAAACGAATACAACTCATTAGAATTCCTAGTAAGAATTCTCGTGCATTAAAAGAGGAACTACGATTTTCTTATCGATGTCAAGAAAATGAATTATTAGCGACAACAATTTACACGACTGTCAATAGGCCATTAAGAGTATAGACTCTATCATATGGCACGATGCTTTAAATCTAAAATGGATTCCAAATGCATTATCAAAATACGATTTTGATGCCTATAGCTGAAGTGGTATGACTTATTGGCCATAGATATGTCTTCGAAAAGAAGGCCGATGTAGTTGGAGTATAGTACGCAATATGATGAGAATAACATAGTAAATTTCAATTGATCAAATTAGCATGATAGATTCGCTAGTTGACATGCTTGAGTTAATTTGAATTCTACTCATAAAATTATTTCCCAATATAACTTTGAGTTTTGGAAAATCTATGTTGAAACATAAATTTTGAATAATGTTTTAAAATAGACTGTTTAGAAATAATAACCAGTGGGAATGATAATTGAGTTTATAAGTATTGGATAAGATCCTACGTCAACATCGTTTGACAAGCTTTAGAATTGAGCATTTATTTGATAAAGAAATCCAATAGTTTGATTTTAGTCAAAATGCAGAGGAATCATATGTTTGTATGAAAGAATATCAAATGTACTAAGATAAACTATAAATAAACAACACAATGCTGATTGTTAACGATGTACCGTATTAAAAAGTTTTTGTTTGGTTGTTAATTTTGGAAATTAGATTTGAAAATGACATATTTTATAATCAATATAAAAGAATGTTGGGATGGTCCCAATGATATATAAACATCATATTAAAATGCTTAACATGGAGCCTGTGAGATGGATTCCTTATGCACTGGTAATGCTATGTTATCTATTGTGTCGTATTTTGCTCAAGCACTTAGTATGTTGAGAGATTGTCAAGTTTGAACTAAGATCACTAAATGGTAGTGTTAACACTAAAATTGGTCACTAATACCCAAGAATAGATTTATGTAGAGAGACTAATGAAGATAGTAAATTAAAATAGAGGAATATATGCCAAACTAAAACCGAAAACAAGAACACCAAAATTATAGTGGTTCGGCGTAACTGCGTACGTCCACTGTTAATGTACTCTTTATCGCCTTTCTCAAATATTTGAATAAAAATACAATCCGTAAATAAACAAATTGGATATAAATTTTAGCCAAAGGAAAGCTAGTGTTGAAAATGGCAGAGTCTCTCTGGGGTTCCCCAAAAAAGGTCCTCCACAGTTGTACCCCTGCCTCTCTATTTATAGATGAAGATAGGCTGGACTCTCTGTGAAGGACCAAGACTAGGTTGCTTGGCCCATATATGGTAATCTTAAGATAGCCGAACCAGGCGTACCGAACGACTTTCAACCGATCGACAAATGCCGAACCAAGGCGTCTTGATAAATAACTCGAAGCAACTTCTCCGGGGTCTCGAAGGGAATAGTAGCATGGCTTGAAGAAATGACACGTCGATCGCCTTGCTTTGGGGTAGAACCGATAGTTATCAACACCTCTATTATGCATCGAACGATGAGTGTTGAACCTGGATCGAACAAAATACCTTAACCGACCTGTGTTTAGCTTTTCTTTCTTGACCGGGTTGCCGAATTACTTGGACCGAATGACACATGCGACCCATTCAGACCGAATGATATATGCCCTTCCTCGACCTAGCGATATATGGCTTTCCCCGACCAAGCGATATATGACTTTCCCCGACCGAGCGACGCATGGCTTAGTGCCTTTAAGGCTAGACCACAATCAACTGGGAGACCAAGGCCGAAGCAAATCCACACCGATCCACTAGGTCCATAATCATCTTGACCGAACCACTTGCTCTTGCCATTCTCGGCCGATCCGCCCTGGCTTCACTCTAGCGCCGAGCTTTCTGGGCCGAGCCAATGCCAAATACACCAATCCATGCATATAGGCCGATCCAAAGGTGAGTTACATCAGTCTCTAATACTTCCAAACCTCTCTTAGCTTGAGTCCCGTCTAGGCTCAACCATAGGCTCTGCTTCCATGGCTACCATAGTACCGGGTAACACTTTCCCCCCAAAGTATGTCGTGTGAATCAACATGAGGTACTTTGAATCAACAAACAGTTCTTGTTCACAACAACTAGATCATCGAGAAAGATGATCGTCTTCTTTTTGGATCCTATTCTTGAATTTTCAAAAGTTGAATGCACACAATTTCACAAAGGATGAATCATGGTGGACCCTCCTAACATTATGTACGCTTATATGCACATACACAAATATATATATATATATGGCCCTTTTTTATACCTTATTTTTTATTATAGGTTGGTCGATGAATGAGTGGCGAACCACTCGTTTGGTTTACTCAATGTCATCCGGTGTAATGATTTACCGAACCACCGAAGCATTTTAACTAGTTCCACTGGGGGAAGGCCTATTCACCTTCCCTTCCTCACATATAAAAGCCCAGCCTTCATTCTTTCTCCTTCTTCTCACTTTTACCTTACTTTGCTAGAGTTATCAACTCACTCCTCTTTAAGATTTACTCATTACTTAGCTTCCATCGACCCAAATTGCCTACCTCACAACCCTAATTGCTCATGAATTCGAACAATTCCCTAACCCAATACCTCGAAACTACCGCATACTTTGAGCTCTCTTCATAGGTACGAATTTCTTTCTAAAGCCAAAGTAATATACAAAGTTTATTTGCTTGAGTGGATGGTTTCCCCTCTTCTTTTGCTATAGGAATAGGTAGAAGACAATTTAGGAGAGGAGCGGAGATAGATTAGGAATAAGAGTGGACTTTAGGTTAGGGACTCGGCCTGGCTTTGATGGATGACGACATATGTCACCTAGGAGGAGTAGTTGTCATTTCTTAACTTAGATGTCGGGACTTAGGATGAGAAAGGAGGATGTCGCTCAGTGAACAAAGAAAAAGGAGAAGAGGGGTTCGGTGTTCCAAGAGCGAATGCAAGTCGATCTCTCTAAGAAAATGAGAGTGTGGCTTGTTACTTCGCGTGACGTTGTGGTTCGGTAGGAGTTTAGAGGTGTGGTTTGGTATTCTGAGCGAGGGAGTCGTTCGGTGTTTAGGGAGAGAGTGTGGATCAGTACGAACCTAGGAGCATGGTTCGGCATAGTCCCAGTTGGCTGTTCGGTGGTTAGAGAGTGTGAGAGAGGAGAGTGAGTGGGTCGGTGGTTTTGGTATAGGGAGACGTTCGGCTTTGGGCCTTGGGGTCGGCGTTGATAATCAGTATCACCTCAACTTGAACATAGCATATCGAGACTATATATTCCCACGCCTGATCATAGGACAATGAACAACAACAAGAATTAAGCACATGAGCGTGCATAATTGTTTTGGAGTTATAACACCATATTCTAATAATTATACACGCGAATTCAACTCAACAAAAGCAAATAACAGCCTTCACAATATACGATGCCAATGTTCGACTCCAATGCTTCTACTACTAAACATAGGGCAAGTTGTCGAAGACGGTCGGCGATGAAGTTCTCTAAAGACGATAGTTTTAAGCTTAATCATGTTTTGCCAGTCTTTAGAACTTTAATTATTTTGCATTCATGCTTGAATGGTAGCACAAGTTCACACACCATACGGGGGGAATATTTTGTTGTTATGTATGATATCGATTGTCTTTCAAGTTTAAACGGGTATGCATCCATATTAAACGTTTGTCGAAGATGTCCAAAGATCCAGCTCTGCTACATTTTTTGATAAGCCTGAGCCAAGTTACGGGCAGGAGGTAATAGGAACTTCGAATCTACCGAAAACTTCTACACAGGGTATTCCCGATCCATCTGCTATTGTTATAGTCCTGGCTCCTGATGTTATAGACGGAGCTGTTATCCTAGATAATCCTATTGATTCACAAGCTTCAAAAATCGATGAAGCCGCTCTTCATCGGTTGTGCTCAATTCATGGGATTCCTTTCGACGATGTCTTAGTTCCATCAGGACAAGATCCACCTCATCTGCCCCTAGCCGGGTATACACTGTGCAACAAATTTAAGTGCTGGGGTGGAAGCGTGCCACATTTCCATTCATATCTCCATGAAGTGTTATGATATATCGGGATTGCTTTGGCATAGCTACACCCCAATAGTCACGCATTTATTCATGGCACTTATATTCTCTTCATGAGCACCTTATCTAGACTTCCTACTCCCAAGGATATTTGCTATATCTACCGCTTCAAAAGATAGTCTGACAGTCCGTCCTTCCTTTTTCTTGAGCCATATTCCAAATGTCAAATTATGATGGCGGCATGGAGTAAGTTTTCCCAGTATAAGCAGGAGTCGTTTTACATACGCTGCCCCCTGGCTTTGTGAAAAGATGGCTGGAAGAGAGTAAGTTTCACTTCTAGACTAATATTTGTCTAAGGCTCGAAGTGCATCCTTTCTTAACTTCCGTCGGTTTTATAGGTATCCGCCCACGACCTAAAGGCGCTGGGTTTTCTGAGGCCGTCGAGGTCATTCAAGCCATCCACATGAGAGATTGGAAGATTAAATCCGTTATCTCTAACGAGTTGCTTTCAACGTTTGGGTTATTGTTGGAGGATCGTCGAACAAGCCTCCCAACAGGCGCCACTACAACCGGATCCGCTATGGAAAAAGGAAAAGAGCGGGTCGGGCCTTCGATGCTCCCAGTAGAAGGGGCTCCCGATACAACTGAAGAAGGTGAAATTAAAAGGGTCGAGGTGTGATAACCTAGATTTTTAGACATCGGTCAAGTGGATAATTAACTGATTCTGTATGGTTAAATAAATTGAATCTTGATAATTTAGAGATATCTAAATTTATAAATGAATTTAAAACTATAATAAATCTTCGGATAAATTTAATTATGTAAATGAATATTTACCAAACTTTACAATTGTAAAAAAATTAAAATATACACACACATAGGTATATAAGTGTATATTTATACATGTATATATATATGCCAGGGGAAGTAGTACATATACGTGTGTAGAAATTTGTAAAGGTGTGAATATATATATATATATATATAAACAATTCAAATAAAGTAATATTTCTAATTAGATATATATATATATATATATATATATATATATATATATGCAGGTGAATTAAGAACATTGGGTTGAATTCAATATATTAAATTTTCAAAGGATATGTATAAAACTAGTATATTTGTATAATTATTTAATTTGGGTTTTTATTTCATTTTCTTTCAAATTATATTTAAGGTAAATAATTAAGAAGTTTAAATATTTAAGACATTTATATATATATATATATAACTAAATTTAAAAAATATTATATAAATACATACAAAAAATATATTTAAACATGGAAATTACAAATGTAAATGACATGTATTCATAAAACTACAAATGCAAATAAATTGTCACATGCAAATGACATTTGTATGTAAAATCAACAAGTATCAATATTTTTAGAACATAAGAAAACAAAAGGTAATTATGATATGTACATCTTCACCTTTTCCGATTTTTTCCTCCTTATCTTTATTATCAAAGGAAAAAGAAAATCAAAAGAAACCTATAAATTGAAATCAACCTGAAAAAAGTTAAAATAAAGATCAACTCAGCTTCAAATTTTAAAGCAGCAGTTCAAAATTCAAGACGAGAGAGCAATTTCGAATTTCCAGAAAGAAAAAATATACATTCTTAGGCTTTCTCTGTTCTTAAGGAACAGGTGAGTAAAACTCTTAAACACTAAAATTTCTTGAATTGGCATATGGTGAATCCTTGAAATATGTTATGCATCATGTGTGCATGACGTTAAAAGAAATGATTCTATATATATACATGTGTGTTAGAATCAATGTTCAAGTTTGGAACAGGCTAGTAAGCCTCTGTTTTGCACATTACAGGTTTGAAACCTGATTCAATAATTCAGATCTTTCTCTCAAATGATTTTAGACATTGATTTCTGAGTGAAAATTATTTATATGTAAGCAACATTATTTTTAAAATTTGGTTTAAGTAAATATGTTAGCAAATATCTTAGAAATTAGATATTACAGTGTAATTTAAAAAAATGACAGAATCTCGACTTGAATAATTGATGAATTCATGATTGTGATCATAATTGTCTTCTTAAATTAAGATTTTTAGGATAGGAAGCATGAATTTTATATGTGTAATTTGAGTGAATTCGAGTGCTAAAGGGAAAATGGGTTTCGAGGAAATTCAGGTGATCGGCGGCACTTGGTGGAACGGGGTCGCGGCTGAAGTAAGTTGGGTGTTCGTCGAGGTTGGCAAAAATTATGGCTTATATTCTCCGACGTTGCGGTGACTGGACGATTTTGATTTAGGGTTTAAGGGTGGATTTTTGTTCGACGATGTGGTCGAGGTGAGGTGATTTCGACATGGGTGATAGTCCGAGCTTAATCGCGATGGGGGGAAAACGAGGCTGCAAGTAGTGGTTAGCCTTTGGTAGAAGGGCGAATGATCTCGTGGTCGAGATCATCGGAGAAGGGGAATTTTTCGATCAACGGTTGCTGTTTATGTTCGACCATTTGACTCGATTTTGATTTCGAGCTTGGTGGTTGGGTTGGATGGTCGGGGTCTAAGGTGGGGTTGATCAGTGACTTGTCGACAGTAGGGAAAGAAATTGAAAGTGGTGGTGCGGATCGTGCTATAAGGAATTATAATATACTAGTGCGGAAATAAAACAAAGTTATTGCAGTAGAGTAAATAAGAAAAAATAAAACAAGCACACCAGGATTCTTTATACTGGTTCAAACTTCCCATTCTACGTCCAATCCCAGACTCCTTCTGGAATTTCACTAACAACAATCCTCACTTAACCCGGAGGAACAGGTTTACAACAACCTTTGAACAGCCGAACAAGGGACCTGAGCAGCAGAACAGGATTTCGCCTCAGCCGAAGAGTACTTCACTTGCCTGAACGGCAGAACAGGACTTCAATTTATACAGAAAGTATATGACACAGTGTGTTCTCAATAACATGAATTTGTCTCTTGATAGTACAATCTTCCTATAATCTTCTCCTTTTGATATGTGTGTGTGTGTGTGTGTGAAGAATATGGAAGTAAATGAATGATTATGTAGAAATTTGAATGCTCAAAATGTTAGAATCAGTGTAGCATATAAATAGAAAGCTTTTGATCAATTCGATGAATTAAACAAATGATTCTAATATGTTTATATAGAGTATAAAGAGTTGTAATCATTCGTGAAAAGTTATCATGAAAGAGTATGGATGTATCTCTTAGTAAAAGGTTGTAACTCTTCATGAAAATGAAATGTCTTTTCAAAAATATAGCAGTTGAAGAAGTTCAGCCATATGAAAATAAATTTTAGACTTCTGAAATTTGAAACGTGCAAACCAAAAAAGAAATAGGCTATTTTTGCCTAGATTCAGACGTCTGAAATTACGAATTCAGACGTCTGAATATTGTACGAAATTTCAGTTTTGATTACAGATTCAGACGTCTGAAATGGTCAATTCAAACGTCTGAATTTGACTTGTAACTAAAAATTACCATAGCTCAAATGGTCAGAGCACTTGCCTTCTGAACTAGTGACCCGGGTTCGAGTCCTACTCCATGCAATTTTTGAAAACTTGATTTTTCATTTAAAATATGAATGTAAAAATGTAAAAATAATTTTTTGTAATGAAATTTATTTAACATATTTTTTTTACTTAAAGATGATGAGAAAAACTAATCCTATTTTGTTTCAAAATAATTCAGTGAAGTCTACAACATCATCGACGTTCATTCTTGAATCTTAAAGTAAGGAATGTTACAATGTGGCATTAGTGTTTAGGTTAGAGAATACTTAAGTGAAACATACCTAAGTATGAACCTGGATAGAATCTAGATTGTTGAAAATGAAAACCATAGGAAGTTTTCTCTATATGTAAAACATACTTGTATTTCGGTATAAATACATAGGTGGATATATCTATCCCTTTCCTATTGTTTCCACTCACTTTAATTTGATTTCTTAAAAATGCTTTCTTACGTAGAAAGGAAGAATGGAGACTTGAATTGCATGTATGGTGTTAGGAGGTTTCAGAACAAACGTTGGTAAATGAATTGAATGTACGTAGACTTATGGCTAAGGTGGGGAGGCCACCCTAGATGTTAATATTTATACCGATACCCAAATGCTTTCCCAAGTAGACGAAGCAGTGGATATGAATGTTATTTTCAATTAGTGTATGGAAGTGATGACGAGGTAGCTAGAGGAGTGGACATTTCTAGGATGACGCAAGATTATAAGAATTATGACGGGAAAACATTTACTTGGAAGGAATCCGCTCAGGTGGCGCTAGATTGGTTGAAGTGCATGAGCATATTTTTGGAGATATGGGATAAGATGAGGCTTAAATGAGAAGGTTGTCTCTCGTCATCTTCAGGAGGATATTTTAGATTGGTGGGAAGCATTGACCGTTGATCTCTCGAAGGAAGAAATTTATTAGGATCAATTCAAGGAGCGATTCAAGACTCGTTTTATATTTGAATCATAGAAGAGTGCTTTGTGTTGAGAGTTCGTGGAATTAAAGCAGGACATTGATGAAGTATCCAACATTTTAATGTGTTGTCAAAATATGGAAGGGAATATCAAGAATTTGCTGAAGAAGAATGAGAAATTCATAGAAGAAGTGAGAAAGGGCTGAATTGTAAGCTGATGGCGCACTTATTATCTTCTTTTAAGATCTTTGTAGAAATGATAAGGAGGTATGACCGCTTGCACCAGGAATATAAAAAAGCTGATATTAAGCCTAAGATGGAGTAGAAAACCAGGATCAACACATAAAAAAGCGGAATAAGAACCAAAAGAGGGGAAAGACCTTAGGAGAAGGAGCTTAGAAGTTTAATTCGGTTGATATTATTTGTTTTAAGTGGATGGACGGGTCATTATTTGACCATGTGTACCCAATTAGAGAATAAGGAGAGGGCCACATTCTACAACCATGAAAAATCTTGTCGTGAGAAGAGGGATTTTCAAGAATTAAGGTATGCCATGGTTTTTTCTTTGGAGGGACCACCAGCTATACCATCCATTGAGGAGAGGGGGAAGGGTGTAGTGCTTGAAGGTATAATTCCAATTTGTAGTATTTTAGTTAGAGTTCTCTTTCATACTTGTGCTACACATTCAATCATTTTGAAAGATTTGGTGGATAATTTGGACTTCCACATATTTAGTTATGTATTAGCATGAGGTTAATCCAATTAATGGGCATGCCATTCTCGGGCTAAGATGCGCTATTGTGAGTTTGTTTTCTATGGACATTTGTTTGTTTATGAACCATATGTGTTTGACTTCCCAAGTATAGGGTAATTTTGAGTATGGATTGGTTAGGATGTAATAATGCTAAAATTTAGTGTGCCAGAAGAGTTATCGTTTTATGAGATCCTAGAAGTGGTGAAAGAATTATGGTGGCATTAAATATATGTTATAGGAAAAGTTTGGAGTTTCCTTGTCTACAGTAGAGACTAAAGAGGATGAGGTAGATAAAGTACTGTAGTTCGAGAGTTTGCAGACATTTTCAAATCGGTAATAGGATTACCACCAAAAAGGGAAACTGAATTTGAATAGACTAGATACATAGGAACAGTTTATTAGTAAACCGCCTAGTAAAATGCCGCTTAAGGAGATGGATGAATTGAAGAAGCATTCAGTAGAACTTGGGCATAAAATTTCCATTTGGTCAGGTAGTTCATCACGCGAAGCATTCATGGTATTTATGAAGAAGCTAGACAGATCATATCAACTATAGTTGAATAAGTTGACTATGAAGAATCATTATCCATTGCCTAGGATAGATGACTTATCCGATAAGTCAAGTGGAGTTATGTTATTATCCTACCTAGATTTGGCAATGATATTCCATCAACTAAGGGTAGCTGAAGATTGTGTTCCTTTGATAATGTATAGAACAAGATATGATTAATATGAATGGTTAGTCTTGCCCTTCGGATTAACCAATGTATCTACATTTTTTGTGGATCTTATAAACCAAATCTTTCACGATTAGTTGGATAGATCTATGTTCATTTTTGTTGATGACATTGCGGTGTATTATAAGGATGAAAGAGACCATAAAGTCCACTTTAAGTTGGTATTGGACCCTTGGATCAACATAAGCTAAAGGCAAAGTTTTCCATTTTTGAATGAGAAATTTTAGTTTTTTTTCATGTCGTTTTGAATATTGGATCAGCATCGGATCTATCAAAAACTGTGACTATTAATAATGGGAATCGTCTAGAGATAGATACAAAGATGAGAAGTTTCTTGGGTCTAGCTGGCTATTATCGCAAAATCATTAAGGATTTCTCACATATAGCAACCCTTTGATTACGTTGAACAAAAAGAACGAGATGTTCGAATGGATGGATAAGTGTGAAGAGTCGTTAACTTGAGGACAAAGAAAGAACAAAAGATTCAATTGAGTGTGCTATTAGGAACACATGGAATCCATCGACTGAAATAATCTAAGTTTTCAAGCACCACTAATGGAGAAATAAAGTGCAATTATTAGGCCATATATTCAAAGTGGGAAGTTATTGTATTCTACAAACGTAGTTGCTACCTAGGATATCGAGTGGCATAAAATCATGACTAAAGTTAGGAGATTTCTAGGATTACCAAGCTTTTATAGGAGGTTCATTAAGAACTTCTCAAGTTTATTAATGCCATTAACTACGCATATAAAGGAAAATTATCCTTTTATTTAGGATACTGGATGCGAGCGAGCACTTGTTAGATTGAAGAAGAGTTTATTGAGTGCACTCATGTTACTTATTTTAGGTTGTAATGTCGTTATGACAGTGTAATTTGATTCATGTGGTACAAGGATTAGTGCCGTCTCGATGCAAATAGGCAGAGTTGTTACTTATGCAAGCAAACAATTGAAGCCACATGGGTGAAGATATTAAACTCATGATTCGAAATTGGAAGTTACTATATTCGGATTAAAGATATGGAGGAACTACCTACTAAGAGAAAGGTAAAAGCCATTTACTAACCATCAGTCATTGAAGTACCTGTTTTCATAGAAGGATCCCAACTTTAGACGAAATAGGTAGTTGGAGTTTGTGGCATCCTGTGATTTCAGTATATATGTAACAACCCAAAAATTCTAACAATTATTTTATTCTTTTATTTATAAACTTTGGGGTTTTAATTTACAAAAAAGTTGAATTTTTTTAAATTTAATTATAAATAGCAGCAATTTTTTTTAAATATAAGCAAAATTCTATAATTCTTATTTTGGTTAAAGTTTAACATTAATTGAAATTTTAAATCTTTAAATTCTAAATTCCAAAAATCTTTTACTTCAACTGGATATATTCGGAACAACATTTTCTGCTTTTGTTTTTTTTATGTTAGATTATATACTTTTTAAATTGAGTAATTAATATTTTTACTGATATACATCAGTTCTTGGTAAATGATGAATGAATCAGATGGATGTAAACAAATCGTATTTTTAATTAAGTAATAAACTATAAAATTTATAGTGTACAGATAAGCTTTATAAAATGAACGTTTTAAATTGTACGTTCGTATCCGTTTGATTTAGTTAATTAGCATGTAAATAGTACGTAATTAATGAAATACTCTTTAAACGTATATTTTACTAAATATAAATAGTGAATAAATAAGAAAACGTATAAATTTAAATATGTTACTTTTATTTTAATGTGGACGTATGGTTGATTTGATTAATGCATCTATAGTGTGCATTCTTAATAAAAATTTATTACCTTAACTAAATAAATAAATTTATCTATAGCCTTGCATTTCAAGTGGGAAAGAAATGATTTCCCTGGCCGTTCAATTTCTTTTAAATCTAGCTTTGATAAGTTACATGTAAATTTCTATGCTTTCCTTTTTCTTCATTTTTATAATAGGAATAAAATCTCCAAATTCGCGTAGCCGTTTCAAGCAAATTTATTTCTCTTTAGACGTTCAAAATCCGTTTCAAGATTGCTTGAAGTTTACGTGTAAACTTTTACACGTTTTTTTTGATTCAATGGTTTTAATTTGGTATAAAAACTCTTTTATTTACTTACCGTTCAAAACAACAAATATTTGCTTGCCACTTTTGCAATGTATTTACTAACTTATTAGCAATCCAATATGTACGGAAATTTCCTTGCCTCCCGGGTATAAATTGATAGGAATATATTCCATAGCCTGATACACAATCAACGCAATCGTGTATAATTGATTTAAATTTATTTCTTGTCTATATTCTCTCACCTCAATCAACGCAATCGTGTATAATTGATTTAAATTTATTTCTTGCCTATATTCTCTCACCCCAATCAACACAATCGTGTATAATTGATTTAAATTTATTTCTTTCATATATTCTCTCACCTCAATCAACGCAGCCCTGATAAATATAAGCCTCGTACACAAATAGTTTTGAATTGCATCTCAACATTTCCTTCATTTCTTCTTGCGTGCGTGAGCTCTAAAGGTATGGCCTCTATT
This sequence comes from Allium cepa, assembly GCA_030765085.1. Lineage (NCBI taxonomy): Eukaryota > Viridiplantae > Streptophyta > Magnoliopsida > Asparagales > Amaryllidaceae > Allium > Allium cepa. The sequence goes on from CM060928.1 coordinate 840,829,898, forward strand.
TTCTTCTTTTTATTATATTTTTTCCATGCTTTGCTTCTGCCCTCCCCGTCCTCTGCTTTAAATATATTTGACAAATCCATCTTCATATTTCACTCGGCAAGAAGAGAAGGAAAAAAAATTTAGAACAAAAAAATAAAACCATCGATGCCTTACTTACCTCCTAAACCGCGCACAACCACCCTTTGTCTAGCCATCAACAGACCCGCCTCCAACTTCTTCTCCCCACCTCTCCATTTCCTCCGCCTCTCCCATCACGTGGCCACTTTTTCAGCTACGAGCTCCTTTCTTTTGACGTGCCATCAAATTGTAGGGAGCTGATGCATGAAGCATGTTGCATTTGAACTTGCGTGCATATATGACTCTATATGTGTATCATATGTCATGTAAGTATTTGATAACTTAGTTATTTGTTAAGGAAATTTTGAATTCATACAGTGGCATGCATTTTAGCAGGAGATATGTTAAATTTTTATATAGGAGTAAAATTTTCTAATAATAATAAAGTAAGTTATTTGGATTACAGTATTATATTTAAAGGGTTAAATAACTTGTTGTTGGTTATATTTAAAGTTATCTGGTTAATATGTAATATGAGTTATTTGATTTACAACATGATGTTATCATATTATATAATATTATAATCGGCAACACTAGGTTGCTGTTTTATATAGAGTTATGCATTAAAATCTTTAGTCTATAAAGTTAGTATAATATATAAGCTATAATATATAAAATGTCTTTGTGTTCTGGTACAGTTAGATATAAAAGTTTATAACTATATATATTTGTGAATATATGTACAGGTTATAAAAGTTCATTTTTTTTGAGTGTGAGGCTGTGGTCTTTATTTTGTATATTTAGCTATATAATATATAATATATATAGTAGTTGCATATGTTCGGTCTGCATAATCCAACATATATAAGTATATATGTGCTTATATATTCATCCATATAGAAGAGTTTGAGGTGCTGTTAATAAAGAATAGAGGGTCAGATTTTAAAAGTAACATATTTTGTTATATTATGGTTAATATTGTGTTTCGATCAATGAGTTTTATAGATTTCTATATACTCTGTTTATATGTGGTCTGTGTGTCTACATATATTATACTTTTTAATTGTTAAAGTATGCTGCAGTGCATAAAAGTTATTTACTTGTTCATACTATTATATATGTGTCACATTGGGTTTAAGGTAAGATGTTATATATGGTAGTTTATAAATGAGATTTGAACAGTGTAATTTGTTGAAGTTTTATATATTTATCTTATTTAAAAATATAAATCTTAATGATATTATATACATAGGTCGTATGTGGTGGTTGGGTCTTAGATTTGTAAATAGAAATTTTGATCTATTTGTAAAAGTAAAAATGGTTTGGAAAAATATAAAGATTTTTTTTAACATATATGTTTTATTTCGTATGTCAAAACTATTGGTTTATGTATTGAGTTTAAAAAAAATGTAAATTATATATATCTGCTTCGACTTTAAATTTTCTTAGAGATGCAATATTGATTTTTATTAAAATACCAAACATTCCTATATAAATCAGACTGATTCTGATTCAATTCTTGATTTTCAGCCTCGTTCGTCCAATTCATGCCAATCCTACTTTGCTTAGAAATTCGTACTCGGTTTTATAATTCAATTTCAGTGTCCATATCTGTGTGCGTATCCATGTCATCTTCTGTATTCTCTAGCCTCGAAAGGTGACAATCACTCACGATTAACGTTCTTTTATTTATTAAATTTGATTTCAATTGAAACGACAATTGAAATATGCTGTTGTTAGTTATTTACATTGTTATATATGTTGTTATCTGCAATTGTTCACTTGTGGGATATGACACTATATCCTGTTGTTTATATTATATTGGTATTGATGATATATGCCTGTTATTTTATTTTATTATCTGTTATCACTCTGCAAGTTCCCTGTAGTTTAGAATTCACTATGGTTTGAAATGATACATACCCGAACGGACTTTAGAATAGGAGAATTTCGTTATGGGTTGAAATGATAAACCCAAGCGATTTTCAATTAAATTGAATTTGGGATTGCGAGTCGAAGTGATATCTACCCGTATATTTAAATTTCAGATTGAAATGATAAACATCCGCATCCCTTGACCATAGGGTAGGAAATTATATACAGACACCGTTGGTCCACACATATATATGTATAAATGTTTGAAAATAATTTCTATGGTTTGAAAGGAAATATATGGTTTTTAATAAATATTGGTTCTTAAAATATTATATATAAATGGAAATTTTATATATAGATTTAATAATATTATTATTATTGAGATTGAATCAATCCATATAATATGTTTAAGTATTTATTTAAATTTATATTTCAAATTTGATTTTTGTAATAATTTGAATAAGTTAAGGTTGAGAAGATAAAGTTGAATTTATTTGAAATAGTATTTAGTTAAGATTTCTACTTATTTGGATTGATTTGAACTATTGAATTTGAAATTTAAGATTTGATTTATAACTTGATTTTGATTTAAATGATTAAATGGAAGTTTCAAATTTAAACAAATCGAAAGGAATATTTAGTTTAAAGGTAAATTTAGGTTATTTAATAAATATTGAATTTATTAAGTGAACATTTCAAGGATAAATAATAAGGTTAAATCAAGATCTATATGAAATTATTAAATTGAACTTTGGAATGTTGAATATTAAAGCTTTGAAATATACTATAATTTAAATGGTTAATTTGTGAATTAGATCTATATTTGAAATATATATATATATAATTTGAATTTGTTTGGTCAGAAACTGAATTAAATGGAAATTGATAAATTGAAATTGAATTTAATTTGAATAGGGAAGTCGGGTTGATTTTGAAGTGATTTGTTAAGTTTGAGGAAATTACAAATATTCTACTTTATAAAATATTTATATATCCTTTGGAAATATATATATTTGAAATGAAATGATATTTTGTTGTGAAGTACAAATTAATTTGAAATGACCTTGGTGTTATAGTGTATATTTCTACCTTGTAGATAGTTCCATGGACTCTTAGAGGATGGTTATACCAAGCATCCTTTAAGTTACTTGTATTTCAGTTGATATTTCACTTGAGTTGGATTTATTGATATAAGAACTATAATCCTGACCCGAGTGTTTTGTGTTTTGCTTTATGCTCGGGTCAGACTGAGTGATACAGCATTTGAGACTCACCTGTGGAGTTTGGAGCTTCATTGGAGATCAAACTATCGATTCAGCTTTAAGCTTTTCCAGTTGATTGGTTCAGAGAAGTCATCTGTTCGTACTGAAGACTTCGCTGTATTTGAGATATTCTGTTGTATTCTATTTCTAACTCTGATATTTGCATAGTAGCTTCATGAACTACTATTTATTTATTCCGCTGCGTATTATTGTATTACTCTATGTCTGCGATTCTTTGTTTGATTTATTTACTGTATATGCTGAGTTTGCAAAATACAAATTAACAATATGATATTTTGAGCAATTCAAGTCCGACATGTGCGGATGCGAATGGTTGAAAATAGCAGGTTGTTACAGTTGGTATCAGAGCCAGGTTCTAGGCAAACTTAGCATATATGGTAAACTTATTTACAGAATCACTTTCGTTTGAGCTTGAATCTCTTCCTATTTGATTCGGTTCCCCTTTGAATTTTGGAACATCCCCCTCGGTTCCAAATCCATTCTTGTCTTTCCCTATTCGTGTTTTTTAGATTCTGGAGTATCCCATAGCTCCACTGAATGATTGTAAAAGGTGAAACTCCTTTACAATAGCATCGATTCACCGAAGATTTATATATCCTCGGTTTAGATGTTGCTATCTCTAGTTATGCCGAATTCTATATCTAGCGATCGAATGTCGATTTGCCTTGGAATTCCGCATCGATCATATTCTTGAAGTCACGGTTGACCTTATTAAGGTCGCCCGCGATTAATATCCATCTTCTATTTTGAAATTTAATTATCTCATCTTCGTTTGGACCTAGCTTCGAATCAAAATTCTATTGGATTAGAGTTCCTCTAATTTGAATCTCTATCTTTGTTTTGAAATCCATCCTCGAATCGTCCTTCGAAAATCGGGCTTTGTTTGTATTTTAGAAATTGTTTTATATGCCGAAATTATTATTTTGATAACTATGATTTTATTCGATGTATGAAAGTGAAAATGTTTTCGAAAGGATTATATACCTTTTAAAAAACTAGAATTTGAAATTTCGAAAGGATTTGAAATTTTGAAAATTTTATAAGAAATTTGATTTATATAAAAATGATTATAACTGAAGGGTTCCGAATTTGAAATTTGAGAGACTGAACTCCGGTATTTTGAAATTGGTTTTAAGATTTTTGAAAATATATAATGATACGATTTGAAAGTATTTTCCGAATAAGAAGTGTTTCAAATGACTCAAATGAGTTCCAATGATTTCAAAGAAACATCAAAGAAGTTTTAAGAAAATAGAAGTCCAAAACTCACTTATGTCGCTGGAGAATAATTTCGGTGATGAGTGTACACATCATCGACACTGATTTCCGAGTTTCAAAGTGGAAGAGAGGCCACTGTAATAGCTTCGCTATGCGAGTGATTTTGTGAAACCAATTTTGATTTCAAATTCCGAAGTATAATTCGAAATTCAAAAGATATATGTATATATATTTGAATAATTTAAAGTAAGCCAGTATTCAATCTTTGAGTTTTCGATTTGATTTAGTATAACTCTATTTATAAAAATTAATTTACTGATTTGTTGTTGATTTCCAACTTTTGGATTTGAAATTTGATTTCACCGACTATTTTGAAGGTTCGAACACTTCCAAATCAAGGTTTAAAATTTTAAAGCTAAGTAATTTCTAAAAGTATAAATTAATGGATAAAGTATATAAGTTTAAAACTACTTTGTTAAGTAAATGGATAGGACTAATTTGAATTATACTAATATGAAATCTGGTTTTGAATGCTTTATAAATAGTTTAAAGGTTTCGAAGGGGTGATTATAAACTTGAAAATCATTTGGATATAATTGATTTTAGAAAATATTTGGTTTCGAAAAATAAGATTTGGAATTTAAAACCCAGTATTTATATGATGATTCTGGAAATGAATTTGATTGACCTAAATTATGTTGATTTGGAAACTAGGATTATTTTCTAAACCTATTATTTGGAAATTTTGAAACTGAAGATATTAAATATGGAAGAAATAATTTGGTGAAATCATATATGATTTTGAAACTGAAATGATATTGAAAGAAATTGAAATTGAGAACCTTGTTTTACTAAATACTTGATTTGGGAGTTATCGAACTCATATAGAATTGATTTGTATAAGTATGAAGTTGATTTGAAAACTATTGATTTGCAAAGGTACTCAATTTGAAAGGTGTAATCTTATATAGGCTAAGTATATATAAGGGTGATTTGATATACTATTGATTTTGGAAAGTATTCGATTTGAAAATGAAACCTTATATATAATGGACTTTATATAAGTATGATATTGGAAAGTGATTTGAAAATGTACTATATGATAATATTTTCGAAGTAATGATATGGAAAGTGCCTTCTGCTTGATATCCGCTATGTGGCCACATTGTGGATTCATTCTATCGATATTATTCTCTCTGATTTTCGGTTTTTCGGATGTGATACTCGGGTGTCCTACCGTGGCATAACCCACGGTCTTTTTTTTCTAGGCTAGCATAATCCACAAGGCAGAGATTTCTTAAAGGGTATGGATGTTTCCTGGGGGATCCAGGCGTAACCATTGTTATGTATCCTACGGTCTACCGGTTTTGTTATCGTGGCGTAATCCACAAGGCAGAGATTACTTAAAGGGTATGGATGTTTTCTGGGGGATCCAGGCGTAACCATTGTTATGTATCCTGCAGTCCACGGGTTTTGTTTATCATGGCGTAATTCGCAAGCCAGTGAATGATTAAAGGATATGGATGTTTCCTGGGAGATCCAGGCGTAACCATTGTTATGTATCCTGCGATCCAGGTGATTTTTTTTGGATTGTACTTTCCATATCTGTTTTTAAAAGTTTTCCGTATTTTCACTGGGTGTTGAAACAGGTCTACAAAGCACTTGAAGAATTCTAGCTTCGCACCTGATCAACGCATGGCCAGAGTCTGCAAGAACGAGGATAAACTTGTTGAAACATTGAGTTATAAAAGTATTTTGGAAAGAAAATTTTGTTTCAATATAAAGGTATTTTATTATAAAAGTATTTTTCAACAAACAAATTTTGTATTAATATTTGAAATTGAGACTCTTATGGTTTGAAATTTACGATTTGTGCCCGATACTATTCTTTTGGATCTACCTTATCTGCTCAGCTTATTTATTCACCTATATTCTATTTCCTGAATCTACCTTCCTTTCCTTTTTGAATATAATCTTTAAAATATTGTTTATTTATGTACTACCTGGTTTAATAGTAAAAAATTTAGTGTTTTATATAAATAAATGATCTCATAAATAATTGAATGGATTTAATAAAATGGGTTTAACCAAACTATTAAATATTAAAAAAATATGGTTTTAAATAAATTATTAATTTGTTTTCCAAAGTATAGTTTTTCATCTGTTGTTTCTATTCTCCTACTTTATTCCTTTTCGAGGACGAAAAGTTCTGAGCAGGGGAGAGTGTAACAACCCAAAAATTCTAACAAGTATTTTATTCTTTTATTTATAAACTTTGGGGTTTTAATTTACAAAAAAGTTGAATTTTTTTAAATATAATTATAAATAGTCACCAATTTTTTTTTAAATATAAGAAAAATTCTATAATTCTAAATTTGGCTAAAGTTTAACATTAATTGAAATTTTAAATCTTTAAATTCTAAATTCCAAATCATTTAATTCAACTGGATATTCGGAACAGCATTTTTCATTTTTGTTTTTTATGTTAGATTATATACTTTTTAAATTGAGTAATTAATATTTTATTTATATACATCATTTCTTGGTAAATGATGAATAAATCAGATGGATGTAAACAGATCGTATTTTTAATTAAGTAATAAATTTTAAAAAATTTAGTGTATAGATAAGCTTTATAAAATGAACGTTTTAAATTGTACGTTCGTATCCGTTTGATTTATTTAGTTAGCATATAAATAGTACGTAATTAATGAAATACTCTTTAAACATATATTTTACTAAATATAAATAGTGAATAAATAAGAAAACGTATAAATTTAAATGCGTTATTTTTATTTTAATGTGGGCATATGGTTGATTTGATTAATGCATCTATAGTGCGCATTCTTATTAAAAATTTATTACCTTAACTAAATAAATAAATTTATCTGTAGTCTTGCATTCCAAGTGGGAAAGAAATGATTTCCCTAGCCGTTCAATTTCTTTTAAATCTAGCTTTGATAAGTTACGTGTAAATTTCTACGCTTCCCTTTTTCTTCATTTTTATAATAGAATAAGATCTCCAAATTCGCTTAGCCGTTTCAAGCAAATTTATTTCTCTTTAGACGTTCAAAATCCGTTTCAAGATTGCTTGAAGTTCACGTGTAAACCTTTACACTTACTTTTTGATTCAATGGTTTTAATTTGGTATAAAAACTCCTTTATTTACTTGCCGTTCAAAACGAAAAATATTTGCTTGCCACTTTTACATTGGATTTATTAACTTATCAGCCGTCCAATACGTACGGAAATATCCTTGCCACTTGGGTATAAATTGATAGGAATATATTCCATAGCCTGATACACGATCAACGCAATCGTGTATGATTGATTTAAATTTATTTCTTGCATATATTCTCTCACCTCAATCAATGCAATCGTGTATAATTGATTTAAATTTATTTTTTGCCTATATTCTCTCACCTCAATCAACGCAATCGTGTATAATTGATTTAAATTTATTTCTTGCATATATTCTCTCACCTCAATCCACGCAACCCTAATAAATATAAGCCTCGTACACATATAGTTTTCAATTGCATCTCAACATTTCCTTCATTTCTTCTTGCGTGTGTGAGCTCTGAAGGTATGGCCTCCATTTTCTTCCTTTTTTTTTTCCATGCTTTGATTCTCCCCTCCCCGTCCTCTGCTTCCAATATATTTGACAAATCCATCTTCATATTTCACTCGACAAGAAGAGAAGGAAAAAAATTAGAATAAAAAAATAAAACCATTGATGCCTTCCTTACCTCCAAAACCGCGCACAACCACCCTTTGCCGAGCCATCAACATACCCGCCTCCAACTTCTTCTCCCCACCTCGCCATTTGCTCCGCATCTCCCATCACGTGGCCACTTTTTTCATCTACGAGCTCCTTTCTTTTGGCATGCCATCAAACTGTAGGGAGCAGATGCATGAAGCTTGTTGCATTTGAACTTGCGTGCATATATGACTCTATATGTGTATCATATGTCATGTAAGTATTTGATAACTTAGTTATTTGTTAAGGAAATTTTGAATTCATACAGCGGCATGCATTTTAGTAGGAGATATATTAAATTTTTATATGGGAGTGAATTTTTCTAATAATAATAAAGTAAGTTATTTGGATTACAGTATTGTATTTAAAGGGTTAAATAGCTTGTTGTTGGTTATATTTAAAGTTATCTGGTTAATATGTAATATGAGTTATTTGATTTACAATATGATGTTTTAATATTATATAATATATTATAATCGGCAGCACTAGGTTGCTATTTTATATAGAGTTATGCGTTAAAATCTTTAGTCTATAAAGTTAGTATAATATATAAGCTATAATATATACAATGTCATTGTGTTCTGGTACGGTTAGATATAAAAGTTTATAACTATATATATTTTTGAATATATGTACAGGTTATAAAAGTTCATTTGTTTTGAGTGTGAGGCTTTGCATATGTTCGGTCTGCATAATCCAATATATATAAGTATACATGTGCCTATATATTCATCCATATAGAAGAGTTTGAGGTGCTGTTAATAAAGAACAGAGGGTCAGATTTTGAAAGTAACATATTTTGTTATATTATGGTTAATATTGTGTTTCGATCAATGAGTTTTATAGATTTCTATATACTCTGTTTATATATGGTATGTGAGTCTGCATATAATATGTTATACTTTTTAATTGTTAAAGTATGCCGCATTGCATAAAAGTTATTTACCTGTTCATACTATTATATATGTGTCACATTGGGTTTAAGGTAAGATGTTATATATAGTAGTTTATAAATGAGATTTGAACAGTGTAATTTGTTGAAGTTTTATATATTTATCTTATTTAAAAATATAAATCTTATGATATTATATACATAGGTCGTATGTGGTGGTTGGGTCTTAGATTTGTAAATAGAAATTGTGATCTATGTGTAAAAATTAAAATGGTTTGGAAAAATATAAAGATTTTTTTTTAACATATATGTTTTATTTCATATAATAAAAAATTGGTTTATGTATTGAGTTTTAAAAAAATGTAAATTATATATATCTGCTTCGACTTTAAATTTTCTTAGAGATGCAATATTGATTTTTATTAAAATAGCAAACATTTCTGTATATATCAGACTGATTCTGATTCAATTCATCAATTCTAGATTTTCAGCCTCGTTCGTCCAATTCGTGCCTATCCTACTTTGCTTTGAAATTCATACTTGGATTTATAATTCAATTTCAGTGTCCGTATCAGTGTGCGTATCCATGTCATCTTTTGTATTCTCTAGCCTCGAAAGGTGAGCAATCACTAATGATTAACGTTCTTTTATTTATTAAATTTGGTTTCAATTGAAACGACAATTGAAATATGCTGCTGTTAGTTATTTACGTTGCTATATATGTTGTTATCTGCAATTGTTCACTTGTGGGATATGACACCATATCCTGTTGTTTATATTATATTGGTATTGATGATATATGCTTGTTATTTTATTTTATTATCTATTATCACTCTACAAGTTTCCTGTAGTTTAGAATTCACTATGGTTTGAAATGATACATACCCGAACGGACTTCAGAATATGAGAATTTCGTTATGGGTTGAAATGATAAACCCAAGCGATTTTCAATTAAACTGAATTTGGGATTGCGGGTCGAAGTGATATCTACCCGTACATTTAAATTTCAGATTGAAACGATAAACATCTGTATCCCCTGGCCATAGGATAGGAAATTATATACAGACACCGTTGGTCCACATATATATATATATATATAGATGTTTGAAAATAATTTATATGGTTTGAAAGGAAATATATGGTTTTTAATAAATATTGGTTCTTAAAATATTATATATAAATGGAAATTTTATATATAGATTTAATAATATTATTATTGAGATTGAATCAATCCATATAATATGTTTAAGTATTTATTTAAATTTATATTTCAAATCTGATTGTTGTAATAATTTGAATAAGTTAAGGTTGAGAAGATAAAGTTGAATTTCTTTGAAATGGTATTTAGTTAAGAATTCTACGTAATTGGATTGATTTGAACTATTGAATTTGAAATTTAAGATTTGATTTATAACTTGATTTTGATTTAAATGATTAAACGGAAGTTTCAAGTTTAAACAAATCGAAAGGAATATTTAGTTTAAAGGTAAATTTAGGTTATTTAGTAAATATTGAATTTATTAAGTGATCATTTCAAGACTAAATAATAAGGTTAAATCGAGATCTTTATGAAACTGTTAAATTGAACTTTGGAATGTTGAATATTAAAGCTTTGAAATATGCTAGAATTTATATGGTTAATTTGCGATTTAGATCTGTATTTGAAATATATATAATTTGAATTTGTTTGGTCAGAAACTGAATTGAATGGAAACTGATAAATTGAGATTGAATTTAATTAATAGGGAGGTCGGGTTGATTTTGAAGTGATTTGTTAAGTTTGAGGAAATTACAAATATTCTACTTTATAAAATATTTATATATACTTTGTAAATATATATATTTGAAATGAAATGATATTTTGTTGTGAAGTATAAATTAATTTGAAATGACCTCGGTGTTATAGTGTATATTTCTACCTTGTAGATAGCTCCATGGACTCTTAGAGGATGGTTATCTCAAACATCCTTTAAGTTACTTGTATTTCAGTTGATATTTCACTTGAGTTGAATTTATTGATATAAGAACGTTAATCCTGACTCGAGTGTTTTGTGTTTTGCTTTACGCTCGGGTCAGACTGAGTGATATAGCATTTGAGACTTACCTGTGGAGTTTGGAGCTTCGTTGGAGATCCAACTATCGATTCATCTTTCAGCTTTTCCAGTTGATTAGTTCAGAGAAGTCATCTGCTCGTACTGAAGACTTCGCTATATTTGAGATATTCTGTTATATTCTATTTATATATCTGATATTTGCATAGTAGCTTCATGAACTACTATTTATTTATTTCGCTGCATATTATTATATTACTCTGTGTCTGCGATCTGTGTTTGATTTATTTACTGTATATGCTGAGTTTGCAAAATATAAATTAATAATCTGATATTTTGAGCAATTTAAGTCTGACATGTGTGGATGCGAATGATTGAAAATAGCAGGTCGTCACAATATACTATAGGCGGGTGAAGGGAATGTTGGAAGTGATGCCGTGAGAAGAAAGAAAATGCAAGAGACATTGAATGCTTTGCCTCTAGAGTGGAAACATTGGACTAAATTGTGGGATATGACTATGGAAAGACTTATGTTCTCAAACAAGAGTTGTTAATGAGCTTATCAATTAGACCAACTCTTTTGAGAGGATTTCAGATAACTAGCGATGAGATGTGTAATAACCCACATTTTTATATTTAAATATATAGAGAAAATATAACTAGCTTATTCAAATTATATTATTTTGACATAAATTTTTTAAGGACTGTAAATTTTACTATTTCTGAATTTTGGCAAAGTTTTGTATCTTTTGAACTAACAACAATATTTTTTCTACAACTTTTGATGAGAGCCAAATTCGGAGCTAATTCTCATCCCAAATGAAAGAAAAAAATTATTTCCTTATCATAAAATTGCCAATTAGCAATTTTACCTAACCGTTTGATAGTTACAACCATTATAAAATCCTGCCTTTTTGATCCCTAAATGTCAACACTAATACATCCATAGTATTCATATTCCGAGCACTCAAGTGCTGGAAATACAAATTATTCGGTCAAATAAAAACAAAAAGAAAAGGAAACGAATAGGACGATAATATATAATATCAAAATAGTGCAAAGGGTTACTCCAAGATACAATGTAATTTCATAGTTACTAACCTAAGTACTAACATCAACCTGGACAGTCAATAATTTGTCCTTACAATTGCTGATATATACATGAAAGTAGTGGAGCGAAAACAAAATACAACTATAGGCGAATGGAAGCATCAAGCTTGTCTCCTAAAGCTCTGAAGAATATCAACAAAAACCTACCTTTCCCAGACTACTCAAAAGAGCACCCGAGAAACTAAGAGAAAGATAAAATAACGAGTCAAACGTATAGTGTGAGAAACACAAGAAGTATGTGGCCACCACATAATAATATCCTTTGAGACCAACCGAATCACCAAAGTGGTTTTCCCTTCAAAAGAACCAAAACAATCTAATAAATACATATGGCTATATAATAGACAGTGTCTAGGGTGTATATTATAAATAAGAAAATAGTCATGCTACTTGCATCTCACAACACAACAATATTAGAAGTACAACTAAAACCGCTAAGGTATGTTCGCATATGGATTTCCAAGGAGGACTGGGTCTCCTTTTTAGATTCAGCATTTGTATACGCACAATTATGAATTGCGCATGGTACAAAATATTCATAATTGTAATAGTGGTGTTTGGTAAGTATAATGATTTAAATTATTGTTGAATTTAGTCCTACGTCATGGGTATAATCCCCACTTTCATTATATTATTTTGGGTTGTTACCTTGATTTAAATTTTTATTATCAATATTTTTTAATAACTTTTGTAGTATGCTTTTTATCACTTACAAACTATATATTTTGTAATAATAAATTTGTTACAACTTACAAATTATATTTTTTTATAATTTTTTATTTATAAAAATGTTATTATATTTTATCGAACAGGAGAAGTATTCCAACAAATATTCTTCATGTTACTATCCACAAACTTATTTGTCTTTTCTTACAAAATTTAATAATAAAATATGAAACTGATATAAATTTCCCTTAATTACTAATTATATTTTGTTATCATGATTATGAAAATAACTATTTTGAAAATTTAAATACTAACTGTAGTTTGATACACTTAGTTTTAGTATCAATTTCATTTCTACTGATAGCTTTTGTAGTAGATAAAATTAAATTACAATGGTTATTAATAATAAAATTATATTTTATCACGATTATATAACATAATAAAAAATATTCATTATAATGGTTTGAAAATAGAACTAATAACTATTTTTTTTTACTTTTGTTTTAGTTTCATACTCTATTACATAACTAGACAAAGGGCCAACTTTTGACATATGGGGCCATTGTGACGTGACGACAGCACGGCGTCACTGAAATTTATGTCGTTACGAAGGCATCACAAAGGTGATGGTAATTACCGACGCCTTTGTGACACTTTTTCGATTTTTTAAAGTTATTTTTTGAAAGATAAGGCATCAGAAATTTCCTATCCCATAGCGATGCCAAAGGAATTAGCGATGCCTTTATGCCAAACAAACTGCAACCCGCATTCCCATACTATTTCTGTTTTAAACGATTGAAACAGAAATATCTTAACACTCAAAACTAGTCTCTCATGTATTTTATATATATCAAAGCCGTCAACATGGAAAAAGAATAGACCCAACCACCTAAAACACTAATTTACGTTGATAAACTATGTAATTACAATAGTACGTCTCTATCCCTTCTCACTTTCTCCCTTCTTCATCACTTCTACACCCAATTCAAATTTATCCCTATAATTTAAAAACATAATTTATTCCAAGTATATCAACTGCAACGGCTCAAAGGAAGAACTCGCAATGAAAAACATTTTGTAACATCCTAGAACTTAAGTAAATTTTAACAATAGTTTAATACAGATTTAAATAAAAATTTAATAAGAAAAGTAAATTTAACTGAAACATGGACTAAAAGCAAAAATTTCCAAAGACGTCTGATGTATCATATGCCGAATATTCAAGTGTCGGTAATACCGATTGTTAGGGCGAAAGAAGAACATAGAAGATAGAAGAAAACTAAACAACACGGAATCTCATAACGCAGTAAATAATATATAATACAACAAAGATCTTTGCAAAAAGAAAACATCTATATTCATATATACAACAGCAGAGTACACTAGACTTATCCTAAATTTGGACAGTTATAACACATGTCCTTATAACAATAGACAAGCTACACATACACCACGGAAAATATCCAAAATAGGAGAGTACATCCTGGGCCTCAAACTCGAATCTATGGCTCCAAAGCATCTAAAGCTAACTTGGCAAACATGCTTGGTCTGACCCAAGCATTACATGGAATAACGCCCGGGTCAGTCTGGTAAACCAACGTGAGTAAAACTCGATAACAAATAACAGCCAAACTAATTCTCTACATTTGAAAACCTTTCAAACAAAGGGTATCTCGTAAGACCACACTGCACATAAAAACAGATGGGTTTTTACCCTACGATAACCAAAACAATTTATATCAAAATCTAATGATATTATCATAATGTCTAGGTTTAAAGTATATAGATAAAATAGCTGAAATGCTTGCATCTCACATTCCAATATACTAGGTTCTACGATCGAAAACATAAGGCACGTATTGGAGATTGGATCCATACTATGACAAGGTAAGGGACTACCTTCCGAAGGTACATCTCTAGATTAATGCATCGGGGTCTAACATGAACATCTTGACCCCTACCGCACGACACTGGCCTACCACTTGACTAATAGTATCGAATATGATCATCCCTCCGTTAATGGGCCTTGAAGCTTACAAATAAGAGATAATAACCGATCTACATTTGGAATGACCATACCCTCCTTGGGAGCTACCACTTGACCCTGCTGCATTCCCGATTTTTGTCATTCCCAGTTAATAAGACTTGAGGCTACGATTTACCTTACTAAATAGCAATCTGTCTTGGAATACTAACACTGCACTCTAGGTGTTAATGCAATGCCAGCATTCATCCATACAAGTTTGTTTTGGATTTGAACGAAACTAAAGACACTAACTCTGCTACATCCATTTTGGAATCACCCTCAGAATTAGTAGTAGTAGCCCTTGCACTTCAAAGAGCACCATCTTCAATCATCATCAAGTTGTCTTCCACTCGAACGTACATGTTGGTTTGGAGTGGTTTTTAGATATATAAATCTGATCCCGGTCTCTCCGTTCCAACAACCGATAATTTCCAGTTGACTCATTCCTGGTTCTTTTGGAAGTAAGTATTCGAGATCTTATCGGGGAATTTGGATTTACATTCATACTTCCTAAGTCAAATAGGGTCAAACTTGATAGTCAGTTGTTTAACTATCAATAAATAAACATCCAATCATGGTTCAATTTCCATATAGGATCCACTAAGCCTTTATTAATTATCTTTAACTAAATAGCTATTTTATAAAACTTGATCAAAAGTTCTTTTCAAAACACTATCTTTAAAGCCCTAACGTTCCCTCTAACTTGGGAACAATTCACATTATTTACCAAAACATTTTTGAAACTCCCTTTTAAAAATTCCATATTAAATGGCCAACAATTCCCTTTTAAAAACTTCACTACAATTATATCCATTTACTTCACATTCCAAACTTTATAAATTTCCAAACTAGATTTAAACTTCCTTTGAAATCTCTAAAATGATTTATAAATCTCTTTCAAATTTAAACTCTTTATAAAACTTCCTTATAAAACCTTTATAAAAATTCTTTTACAATCATTTATTTTTTGCAAATATTTTAAGTAAACCTTCAGTAAAATCCCTTTATAAACAAGTTATTACTTATAAATAACTTTACAACGTAATAGCACAACTTGGAAATCATTTATAAACTTTAAACTTTAAATTTATTTAAGAATTGATTTTAATTCAAAAACATACTTTATAAAGTCAAAAGCATACTTTATAAATTCAAAAGAGGCTTAGTAATTCTGATGGTACTAATTTAAGTTTCCATTTACTTTCAATTTCAATTCACTTAACAATTATTAACATAAGCAACAAGTATGTAAAAACAACTTATATTCAAATCAGGGAATAACATGTCCATTTGAAATAATTATCATATACATGTCCAAATAACATAATAGTTGAAGGGTGATTTATCCCGCTGAAGAGATGTCCAAACAAATCATTACATACAGTAGAATGGTGATTTATTCTACTAACATATGTCCGCATAATCAACAATAAATTTATAACAGAATGGGAATTTATTCTGTTATTCTATATCCACAACAATCAAACACTTACCCTATAGTAGAAGGGTGATTTATTCTACTATTATATGTCTAAACAATACAATCAATTAACACTATAACTCATTCATAGTTATTTGTCTACTTCATGGTATCAACACTTTAACTTGTATTCAAAACTATCCTTGGAACAAAGTTCCCATTAAACGATTTGATTCTTAAAAAAGCAGGATTTAAAACTTAAAATGTCACGACCCGTCTTTCACTCCATAGAAAGACGCATCATTAGTAAGAAAGAAAGGGATAGAGAAGAGAAAAGATAGAGAAGAAAGAACTAAACAACATCAGAATCTCACAGTGGAACGAATAAAATATATTACATCACTAAAATATTATATAGTATCATATACATCAGAGATACGCAGCTTATACAACACAAATTAGATAGTTATAAACATCTGTCTATCATACAACTCAAAAACATCACATAGATACAGACATAGCAGAACCATTATATATCTACACGCTGAAGTCTCCTGCTCCAAATCTCCTCCAGAATTCGTCAAAGCTAAACTGAATCCCTTGACTACTCGTAAAAATTTGAGTACCCAAGAGTTTAATAAAACAGAAAATAAACTTCAGGTCGGACATGGGTCTGGTGTGAGTAAACGTGTTAAAGTTGCTTAACTTTGAAAACCCTTTGAAAAAAATAGGTATCTCATAATACTTCCCGCACATAAATATGGAGAAGTTTTTACCTTACGATAACCAAAACATTTAATAGGAAATCCAGTGATATTATAATAGGGTCTAGGGTTTTCAAGTAAAATAGAAAATAGCTGAAATTGTTACATTGATTAAATTACAGCATACTAATCACAAAGTGGATTATACAATCAAATCCGAGATCACTTATTGAAGATTGGATTGCATATAATGGCAGGGCTATTGGGGTACCACCCGTCTATGGGGCCTAGATCACCGTACCGAAGATCCCTCCTGATCCCCTGCAACACAAGGCCGGAACCATCCCTTACTGGATAGTCCCGAACAAGACAACACCGCAGTTGGCCGCGAACCAACTTCCCACTAAGCCGAATAAAAAGGGACCTCTAGAAAGGGAAAATCTAGTCATACTTGAGCGCGACTCACTTAGCCTTGCTGCACCTCCCCTGTTTTAGCCATTCCCAGTTGATGAGGCTTGAGGCTACGATTACCTTGGTAGAACACATCTATCTTAGAATGCTCTTCGTCCACCTGACGATGTTCTGAAAGCATTCAATCCATACAAGTTCGTTCCGGGTTTGAACGAGACCGAAGGCATTATCTCGTTACACTCATTTTGGAATCACCATCAGAATTAACGATGATAACCCTTGCACTCTGAACCTCCATCTCGATCTTCATTTTGAGATTTCACGA
This sequence comes from Allium cepa, assembly GCA_030765085.1. NCBI lineage: Eukaryota > Viridiplantae > Streptophyta > Magnoliopsida > Asparagales > Amaryllidaceae > Allium > Allium cepa. The sequence goes on from CM060928.1 coordinate 840,847,696, forward strand.
CCTATTGTTTAACTTGGATCGACGTGGTTTTCGGAAAATCAAACTTGATCTCCGATCCCGGTCTCATCGAAATCCAAACGTTTCTTAAAGGTCAAGTTGTTTAAGGTTTAAACAATTCAATATACTATCTATATTAACACAGATAGATAATTCATATATTCACATATAGATATTCCATATTATCGCAATTCAAACCGACATCTCATATCACAAAGCAACACATATCACGTATTAGAGATGTCACATAATCCAAGGCATTCAACATTATTCAATCACCCATAAGCAAAGGTTAATTAGCCACACCATCCCTAATTAATTTAAAATAAATTAAATTAATTACATCCATTACTAGAAATCTTGCTTTCTTAACCGTTAATTAATTTCGAACTAATTAATTAATCATCCTTTAGTTATCCATCTTAGTTAATCGTCCTTGGTTAATTATTCTTTAATTGCATTAAGTAATTAACCCTTAATTAATTACACAAATTAATTATCCTTAATCATTTACAGTAATTAACCTGTGACGCCCCACCTCTATACCCACACTAGCCAAGAACACTACGGTGTAGTGCTGTCAACTAGTATGGAGAATAAGGCTGTTGAGGAGCGACCATCCATGTAATTGCTTATCACACGGTGGCTATAAATAATCTTCGAAAACAAACATAGAAATAATCATAACACAAATCAGTCACAGATATCCATATCACAAAGGCGGAAGAAGATATGAATATATAACTAACACATGAAAGTGTACATCAGAGTAGTGGTCCATAAGATCCATGATAATACAAAAGAATAGCAACACGTGCTATACAAAAGAATACAACTATGAGTCTATATCTCAAGTGTATGCAACAAAAACTGCTAATCTAAACAGTCAACCAAAAGTCAGAGTGATGAATCCCTGGGAAGAAGTCAAGCAGAAGCACCTGTAACATCTCGGCCTGACCCGAGTATTATTTAAGAAAATAATAAACGGGTCAGTCTAGCTATAAATATCAGATGACATGATATAACATAAAAGATATGGCATAAACATAAAATATCCATAATGACATACCACTATAAGTATGTAAATAATGATCAACAGAAGATCAATCAATAAGAGATAATCAATATCACAAGAATCTTCTCAAAGATTCGGAAAGGGCATCATACCCCAAACTTGTACTCATAACAAGTCAATGACATAAATTCTAGAAATCAATGCAAGAAGTCCAGAAATCATAGAAAAGAGAAAGAGACCTATCACATGACGGTCCGAAGACCAAGGGGAGCTACCCCACATGTGTGAATGGAATCACACAGATTAAGGTCCAGACTAACCAAAAAGCAAAAAGGTATGTGTGAGTGGAATCACACAAGTGGTGTCTAGTCTAACCTCGCAACAAGAGACATCGCACAGTTGCTAGTCTAAATCATCAGAATGATCGTCATGATCAACGAGAAGTGTCAATTACACTAAGCTAGTAAATATAGAAGTTTAGCTTCATGTCCCATAACCACTTGCTTAACTTAAATATTTACGAACAAACTGTAAATCTTCACTAATAAAATTGTCACAAGAGGTTCAATCGAACAAGTCCAAGAATTAACCGACGAAGTAAACGCAAGCGTTTCATACCACTTGTTTTACTAAGTCGTTTAATTAGATTTCTCATCCGAGTGAGGTAAAGGTTTGTATATACTAATAGATTGGAAAACGGTTTAAGAAAAAGCTTTGTTATTAAAAATAGAGTTGAAATTGTTTGTTAAAAGAGTTTTGATATTTACTACTAGTATTGAAACCTTTATATTATAAAGTGACAAGACACAGAAGCAATTGTAGAACAATCAGTCACAATAATCGCATACGGAGATGTGAATAAAATCCAAGGAAATCAGCTCAATGTTTTTCAGATAAGATCCCCTACGGAGGGGGGGTCCAAGGGGGTGGCAACCCCCCAAGGTGGGGGTGCGGGGGCAACGCCACCGCTTACGGGGTTCGACCTGCCCGGTCAGGTCGCGGGGGTCCAGGGGGCAGCGCCCCCGGCGGGGTGCGGGGCAGCTCCCCGACCAAAACGGTACGACCTAGTGAAGTCAAGCGGCCTACGACCTAAAACAAAAAAAAATGAGGTCTTACGACCTAAGGGGGGTGCGCGACCTAAGAAGGTTCGCGGGCTAAGGATGAGCGACCTAACAAGGTTCACGACCTAACGGAGACGAGGTCATGCGACCTAAAGTGGTTCGCGACCTAAAGGGGAACGACCCATCGAGTTATAGGTCTAACGACCTAACGGTGTAAAGGTCATGCGACCTAAAAGTGAAACGACCTAAGGTCGAAAACAAGGTCACGCGACCTAACAGGAAACAAGGTCAAGCGACCTAAGGGGTTACGCGACCTAACGTAACACGGGTCAAACGACCTAAGGCATCAGAGGACAAACGACCTAACTGCTTAAGGGACAGGCGACCTAAAGAGGTTCGCGACCTAATAGGGTTCGCGACCTAAAGGTGCACGACCTAAGGTCTTTCGACCTAGGGGTATATAGGTAACACGACCTAAAGATGTCGCGACCTAAAAATAGAAAGCATGGCCGAACGACCTATCGAAGTAGAAAGGCATGCGACCTAACGGTAAAAAGGCCAACGACCTACGACCTAAAAGCCATACGACTTACGACCTAAAAGCCATACGACCTACGACCTAAAAGCCATACGACCTACGACCTAAAAGCCATACGACCTACGACCTAACGTGAAACGACCTAACTCCGAAGTGAAGATTCAAGGCAGTGCGACTTAGCGCGATAACACGCGAACGACCTAAGGGTTAGGTCGCGAGCGACCTAACTCCGAACACCAAAAATGGCCAGAACGACCTAAGTGCAGAAAATTCACCAAAACGCTAAAAATTGGAGTTTTTCGCCAATCCAATCCAAACCAAATGCTAATATGCATGCAAAAGTGATAGGGAATCATTCCCAACAGTCCAATATGGTTATAGACTAGAATCGTGAGATAAAAATCTCACATTTGCACCAAATATCAATGAAAATTAAGTTTTAAGCAAGCAAGAATCAATCCTTCTTCTATCTAAGCATAAGAAGCTTGAATCCAATGTCTTCTTCTTGAATTTGGAGTAGAAAGATGGATTGCAATTGAATTTGAGTTTTGGAATTTAATTTCACATTCCCTCCACCATTAATGCCAAAGCTTTATTAGTTAGGAAATTTATGAAGAGTGAGGAGAAGAGGGTTGGAACTTGGGCTTAATAGGCTAAACTAACCCAAAGTCCAAAGCGGGAAAAGTTAGTGAAATTTCACTAACTCCAAACCTATCGTTGTTTATACTTAAAAAAGTTGTAAACGGCATTTCGAACTCAATGGAAATGGTCTCGAGTCCTAATTTGACCGTTTGCAAAAAGTAGCTTTTCGGACCAAAATCCGATTAACGATTTAATATTTAAATAAAATATTTAAAATACAAACTCGATAAATATGCGGGTTGTTACATTTAATTACTTTCTCATTAATTAATTAACTATAATTAATTACACTGATCCTTAGATAATTCTATTAATTAATTATACTATAACCACTTACATTTATTAATAATCTTTTAATTTACCACATTCATTAATTAGCTGACCCTTTAATTTATTTCATTAATTAATGATCCTCTAATTACTTTCATTAATTAATTATTCTTCTAATTAATTACATTTAATAATTAATCACATTCACTAATCAATCTTAATTAATCACATTCAGTAATTAACTATCCTTAATTACTAAATTAACTTATTAATTAATAATATTAGTAAATCCTTTAATTTCCTTAAGTAATTTATCCTTAATTACTTCCATTAAGTAATTCCCCTTTTATTAATTACATCTTGTAATTACCCATTAATTACTTACACTAAGTAACTACATTTTATTAATTACAATAAGTAATTACATTTTATCAATTACAGTAAGTAATTACTCAATCAATCATCAAATGATTATCTTAAATTAATTAAACTAGCTAATTAACTTAAATTAATTATATATATATTAATTAACCCCTTTAATTAATTACCTTTAGTTAATTACTCTTTAATGAATTACCTTTAATTACTTAGATTAATTAACCCTTAATTATTTCTCTAAGTAATTATACATTATAAATTACATTAAGTAATTTGCTTGACCAATTCCACAAATGATTATCTTAATTTATTAATCTAATCAATTATCTTAAATTAATCGCATTAATTAATTATTCCATAATCACTAATTAATGATCTTAAATTAATTAAAATTATTAACTTTTAGAAAAAAGATTTAAGAATTAATTATAAAAGTACAAATTATTTACAAACCCACCTCCAACTCGCACAACCAGGCTGATCGCCATCACTCGCCTCCGACAGTTCACCCACCCGTTTCCCCTGTGCTCGTATCTTCCGCTCTCCGCCGCCTCTTCTCCACTACCACGTCACACGGTAACCTCTCCTTGAACCGAGCATCCTAGGCGAAACCCCTCTCTATTTATATGTTGTATGTTTACAGCGTATATTTTATATATATACACATGAGTCTATAAATATAATTTGGTGAAAGTATGCATATATGATTTTAAAATAACTTGCATATATATGTTTGTTTTATTACATATAAACAATCTGCATATATGATTTTAAAATAACTTGTGCGTATATGTTTTGTTTTGTTTTGTTTCATACATATAGTCTGCATATGTGTTTGTTAAATAACATGCATATATTATTTTTATTTGTATTAGATACATATTAGAGTCTGCATATATGAGTAGCTTGCATATATATATTTTATAGCAAACATATATATAGTTGGCATATCTTGTTTGAGTAGCCATATATATTTGGTTGCATGTATATAGTTTACACATATGATTGCTGTATGTATAAATATGCTGTCTGCGTATATATTTGTTGAAAAGACCACATTTATCATATTTTGTTGCATAAGTGTTATATCATATAAAAGTTTGTAAATATATAATAAGCTTACATATGATCTGGTTGAGTTTATATATCTAGAGTAAAGTAAGCTTATATTGACTTTTATAATAAACATTGATTTTAAAAATATGATATGCGTTTCTATTATATATTAGTCTTTATATTATTTATATAAGTATACATGAGTTTGGTTTTCAAATATATATAGAGATTTTTTCTATATGTTTAAATTAATGTTAATTTGAAATTTTATATATGGAGAATTTATTTTAAGTGTATGTTTCAAAGTGATTAAGAGAATTTTTTTATATATTACATATATTTTTCTTAATTTATACTAGGCTAGTTTTGATTTGTTTTCCATCAATTCCAAACTTCCAGCTTTGCTTTGATCGTCAAATTTGTGTTCATTGTACTTTACTTTGGAATTTGTTGCTCGATTTCGTAGCTCAATTCGTTATCAAACTTCTCTAGCCTCGAAAGGTGAGTAGTCACTCACGATTAACATTCTTACATATAGTAAATTTGATTTCACTTGAAACGACAAGTGAAATATGCTATTAAATTTGAATTGTTGGTTATTTAATTGATAAAGATGATATGCCATTACCTACAATTGTTCACCTGAGATATATGACACCATATCCTATTGTATATATTTTATTTTATTTATCACTAATGATATATGCTTGTTGTTGATATGTTATATTATTATCATAATTGTTCTTACTCTTCAAGTTCCCTGTTAGTTTAGAATTTCCTATGGGTTGAAATGATACATACCCGAAAGATATTCTAGAATAGAGGAAAATCATTATGGGTTGAAATGATAAACCTAAGCGATTTTCATTGATTTTGAATTTTTGGGATTGCGGGTTGAAATGATATATACCCATAAAATATCAAATTTAAATTACGGATTGAAATGATAAATATCTGTATCACTTGACCATAGGATAGAAAATTATATGCGGACACCGTTGGTCTATTTTGAAAATTGATTTTTATAGTTTTGGAAGGAAATATATGGATTTTATTAAATATTGATTTTAAATATAATATAAATTTATTTTATTTCGTAAAATTAGATTTTTAAAATATATGTTTGGAATTTTAAATTTACAGGGCAGTTCGAAAATATAAATTTAAAAAAATTTACTTATAATTTTATTATTTTTAATATATATAAAATAAAAATTAAGATAGATTTTATTAATAAGATTTAATTTAATTAAATTTATTTAAAAAGAATCAATTTAATTAGTATATATATAATATGTTTAAAAATTTATTTAAAAATTTACATTAATATTTGAAATAGATTTTTGTAATAACTTTAAATAAATAGAGGTTGGAAAAATAGAGTAAAATTGACTTCAAATTTTAAATTGGATAATAAACAGGATTTAAATAAAAAGTAGTTCGAACTTATTAAGTTGAGATTTGAAAGGTATGATTATAACTTGATTTAATGAAAAGTGATTAATTGAATATTCTAAACTAAAAAAATTGAGATTGAATATTTAATATCGATTTAAATTTATAAATTGAGATTTTATTTAATTGTTATTAAATTGCTTAAGTGAATATTTTCTAGTTTGAATAAAATTAAAATTGAGATATAAATGAAACTTATATTGTAAATGTTTGAATATTTAAACTTTGAATCTATTGGAATTGAAGTGATAGTTTAAATCTGAATTTGAAATTGATATAAATTGAATGGTTTATTGAGAATTTGAATTGAATCTTAACCTTTTAAATTGAAAGAATTGAACAGGGATTGATTTAAATTGAATTTTTGGATTTAGGATGATTCGAATCAACTGGTGAAATCGGGGAACACTATTTTTATTATATAAATAATTTTTATTATATATAAACTATTTTAATATATAAATTATCTTAATATATAAACTATTTTAATTTATAACTATTTTAATACATATACTATTTTCAATATCTAAACTGTTTAAGTGGAAGTGTTATGTTTTAAAAAAGGTTATGATTTCAAAAGTGTTATGATTTCAAAAGTGTTATAATTTTGAAAGTGTTACGATTTTTGAAATGAATATTATCTAAAGTGAATAATGATATCAAACTGATATGGTTTCGAAATGAATGTGATATTTTGATATGAAGTATGAACTATTTGAAATGAAATGACCACGGCGTGAAATAACCATTTGATTGTTAAAGAGTCCAGGATCGGATATTGTTATACTCTCTACCAATACCGAAAACCACTTTGACAACTGTGTATGTGGTGGAGATTCCAAATGAAGTAGGATGGTTTGGCGACGATTCTATATGGTATTTACGTATCCCCGACTCCTGTGAGTCAGCTTGATGTGGCTTAAACAGGAGCTATACCGGGCCAAGTGGGATCATTCCCCCGATCAGGCATATTTCTTCGATACCATTCTATTGCTTTTGTGATTTGATTGGGTGCACCTTTGATTTGGGAGTGTGTCGAATGGGCGGTAGTAGCTGCTATGCGTTACCACCGGTCTAGGAGTGCAAACGGTACTTCTACCCTGGCATGCCTCGCGTGCCTTGTCACATGCCTTATCGCGCCTTCTATGAGTTTGGTTTATACCATATCTATAGAGTGCCTTCTGATAGGTGTCCAGTTTACGGAGGAATTACGGTACTGTATAGACTATGGAAATATATAAAAATGTAATAAGGGGGATATAGGTAATGCCTTAATTCTATTTTAATGGTTTACTTTAATATAGACATATTATAATAGTGTATTGTATTGCATAGTAGATAGGTCCACGGATCCTTAAAGAATGGGTATCCCAAACATCCTTTAAGCTACTTGTATTTCAATTGACATTTCACTTGAGTTGAATTTACTATATAAGGATGTTAATCCCAACTCAAGTGTTTTTCGTTTTACTTTATGCTCAAGTCAGACTGAGTATCACAGCATTTGAGACTCAACTCTGGAGATTGGAGCTTTGCTTAAAGACATGTCCTATCTATTCAACTTTTCCAGTTGTTTTTGTTCAGACTTGTCATCTATTTGTATTCGATACTACAATGTATTTGAGATATTTTGTTGTATTTTTTTTTTAACTATGATGTTTATATAGTTGCTTCATGAACTACTATTTATCTATTTCGCAGCTTATTGTTGTAATACTCTGTGTCTGTGATTCTGTGATTGATTTATTTATCGTATATGCTAAGTTTTGCCAAATTTAAACTAACAATCTATTGTTTTGAGCAATTCAAGTCCGACATGCGCAGATGCCAATGGTTCGAAATACCAGGTCGTTACATTTTGAGGAAAGCATAGAGTATATGTGTTTTCCTTGTTTAAGTTTGGTTTAAAAGGTTTTAAATCAATTTAAGATGAAATGGTTTTCAAGGAAAATTTTAGGAAGGTTTCCCTTAGTAATATGACTCAGATATTAGAATACCAGACGGGACTAATATGGAGTCACGCTCTATACATTAGCTATTAGCTCCAGCTAATTTAGTCCAAAATTCTAGTTTTTGGGGCTTTATTACAAGTAAGACTAAAATTATGACTACACACAGAAGGGAATATATTTGTATACAGATAGGTTATTGGTGAACCCACAAAACCATTAGGATCAAGTGATTCTGAGAGATGTTAAGTCTGGGACGGACCGCCTAGAAGAGGAGTATTTAATAGATAATTAAGGACAGACTGTCCAGAAGAGGAGTGTCTAACAGATGTTAGATTTTTTTTATATTGTCCGGTAGGTCCGAGTCAGCTAAAGGTTAGTAGTAAGGCAAACAAAACTATAGTGTTCAGATAGATACTCCATTTGTTACCTGACATGTATGTTTACATGATATTGCTTTACAGTTTTAACCCGTCTTGGTTGCTGGATGAAGATTTGCAAAAGATATGTTTTAAAAGGATGTTAATGAGGGGAAACCCGTTCCGCTAAGCGACATGGTCTCTCTTAACATTAAATAACCAAGATTTCACACCCGGCTTTTTGTCTAACTTGAAGTTTATGTTTTTCCCCTTAAACTTTCGGGTGGTCAAAATGTATTTGAGTAGGCTAAGGGTTGTGGTTTTATAGGTTTTTAGTAGGTTGACGAATAAAGCTTCCGGAGACGAGCAGGTGGCTGACGGATAGCTATTTTGGAGTTGTTGTTTTGTTTGTTTTATTCTGCTGTTTTGTATTTAAGACAGTTATGTCTGTATAGTACTTCGGTCAACCAAAGGGGCATTATCATATGTCGCTCTTGGAGTATTTATGTAACAATTATATTTTATATGAACCTGAGAGACAATTATGGGATTATTTAATTTGAATGTGCTACATGTGTTTTGAAATGTAATCAGTAAAACGTTATTTTAAAATCTGTGATTTTGTTTTATATTCAAGTGCTTTTAATATTATTGATACCATGAACATAGTCGTATTTAATCGTCGGAAGTTAATACTGTGGATGACTACAGCATCTGTAGCGCTTAGCTTTGGGCCTCTGGATAGAGGATGTTAAAACTTGGATCTGGTATCTAGGTCAGATTGCAGATTGTGTATTTGGGTGGAATTCTTCGGTGTAGACGTTAGATTTGATTACAACGGATTATTGGCAGGAAATCTAAGTGAAGGTAAAATCGAAGTGGCGGTTTGATAATGTAAGTTTGGAGCGATGGAGTTGTGATGTTTTTGGAGTTTGATGATGGTGAAAGTAAATAAGGAAAAGTGAGAAAGAATATGAAAAAATTATAATAGAAAGATGAGATTAACACTTAAAATTAGAACAATGCTCCGATACCATGTTAAAGATAAGGTGATTTGATTATTAAATATAGGAATACTTTATCATTGTTTGATGATATTATAAATTCATAATCAATTATTTATAGCCACATTTCTTAGAGTCCAAGAAATCGTACAGTTGGAAAAATACTGTAATAAGGGAAATCTGAATATTGAAATATCCCTGATTTATTTCTTAACATATAATAAATATCTCTTAATATATAATAAATATCTCTAAACAATATATATCTTTACTTTAATGAAAATGTTATTTTACCATTTTGTTAGTATAAGTGTGAAATACATATTGAAAATTTCAATATTTCCATACTTTAGTAAATGAACTAATGAATATTATTTAACTGTATTTATTTAGTTAGTTTGAGTTTACGGTTGCATGATTGATTAAAATATATGGACTGAAATGTAAAATATTACAAGAACGGTGAGGCAAACATTGTAAATAATTATGGCAATTTTAAACATAGGTATTTGAGTTAAAAGTAGGATTCTGCAATAGTGCATGATAAATTTATCGAGATAAATAAATTACAAACTAAATTTATCATTATTGTTTTATGTGATTCGTGTATCATAATTGAATAAAAAATAATTTACCATTTTTATTTGTATAATATTGGTATACATATTAGAAATATCAATACATATTAGTTAACTTGTAATGACTCATGATTCCATACATTTTATGTGACAATAAACAACACATATCCAACCCAATTATAATGAAAAAGCGGATAGTTAGGGGAAAAAGAAAATAAAGATAGAAACAGAGAAGATAACAGAGTTTCACATGAATGGAATAACATATATTATTAATCACAAAATCCTTTACAGCGGAAATTTTACATGCATATATCTAAGTCTAACCTATGTTCGACTTGGACAGTTATAAATCTCTATCCTTATAGTTGCTAAAAACCAATAAAATAAATGCAGCAGAAAATAGAATATGTTCATACAGGGCTGGCCCTAGGGCAAGGCAACCAAGACGACCGCCTAGGGCAACACGGCGGAGGAGGGCAACATTTTCAATATCCATTTTTGCAAATAGTATGTTGTTATTAGTGAAAGGGCAAAAAAAATTAATGAGATTAGTTAGTCTAGCGGTTTGTTGTATCCTTTCCAGATGGAGTACCTGAGTTCGAGTGTGCCTTTTTACAATTTTTATTTTTTGTTCCCATTCCATCCTATGTTTTGCTTAGGGCAACTGAAGGTGTAGGGTCGGCTCTGCGTTCATACGTTGATGAAGATCTCCAGCTCTCCTTTGGAAACTCCAAGCGTCTTCCGCTAAACTTGAAACCACTCGGATCTGACCCAGGTATTAAAAATACTAGGATCAGCGTGATAAACCAACGTGAGAAAACTTTAATTATAAATGTATAGATCAGATTGATCTCAATCAAAACCTTTAGAAAAGAAGGGTATCTTATAAGACCACGCCGCTCATAAACACAGATGGGTTTTTACCTTATGATAACCAAAATACTTTATACCAAAACGGATTGATATTATTTTTAATGATGTTGGTTGGAAAATACTTTTCAAATAAATATATAAAGAAGGCACCATACTCGGACAATGTTAAAACGATGTATATGATACTAAAGGGGCAGTTGAAATGTTTGCAAAGCATTACTACTATTTCGGGAATACAACCAAAATAGTAAGGGTCATATTGGAATTGGATTTCCAACGTGATAAGGAACTATTGGTCTTTTCTACGATAGGAAATCCACACATAATAATTCCTAGGTGACTATTCACTTATCTCAAGCAAGCCTCCGTATAACATTGTCACACTACTGTGGACAACGTACTTCGGTGGCTTTGATCTTTCTTAGTCGAGCCTACAATACCAGTCCATTTAAACCATTGAGGGTCCAGTCACTACTGGAGACCTCCATCATCAATAAAACCAACAGCCTGAATTATATATCCAGTAGACCATATAGTATCCCTTATCATTCCTGGGATGTGAGGCTCGTGAAGCTATGTTGTTCTTTCCACAAAGCCATGCTTTACTTTTTACAAAGCCATGCTTTGCTCATGATAGGTTCCATTTTGAATGCCACATTTCCATTTCCGTCAATCATTGGTTGACTTCCACAAAAATACAACCTCCGAGCTCGTACATCTCGGACAAGGATGTTAAGTGAAAGAGAGTTACCTCCTTGACCACCAAGTAGATGTATGTTTGTAAAAGTCAACATTCGTGATCTTAGAAATGCAATGCCAAGCATTCATCCAAACAAGTTTTATAGGAAATGACAAACTGAAGGCACTCTCCTACTACATCCTGTCGGGAATCAACCTTCGAACTAGTAATGAGCAATCCTTACATCGAAGATTTTCATAATAGAGCACTACCCACATTATATATATATGTATGTATGTATGTATGTATTTATGTATATGTATGTATTTATATATGTATGTATGTATATACGTATATATAATATGAAGTTGTGGGGCTAGTGGCAAGCAGCCCTTCATTATGAAGATCTCCATTTTCAAAATCATTGGTTTCAACATGTCTTCACTTCCGAATGTATACATTGGTTCGAAGTGGTTTTCAGATAGGAATCACATAAGTCCGACCCCGGTTTCCCCGAACCAATCATTGATAAAAACAATGTCAAGTGTATAGTGATTATTAATTATCATCCAATTAATTAATCTTTTATCAGATCAAATATCTTTCAGAGATATATTCCTTTAAAATTATTCCTTTATTCTTTCAAGAATATATGGAATCATTAAGCCTCATTTATCAAATCCTTTGGTTTATTAAACCCATGTAACCATGGAATAATTCCAAATCGCTTAACCTTTTGCTTAGGAAAAACATTTCCAAATCAATCATTTAATTCTTAATAAAGAATTCTTATTTTGAAATCATAACTCTTAATTGAGTTGAAACCATGTTATCTAAGATGGTAAATTCAAAATCAGCTAATATTAAGCAAAAAGAATCTATAGAAATTATATCAATGTTACTCAATGTTAATTTCTATATTATAAATTTACTATCCATCGAATAACAGTGAAATCACTTTTTAAATTCATATGGATAGTATGAGTTCCCTCCTTGGAATTTAATACCAAGTATAAGAAGATTATTTCTACACAATCCAAGTTGTATGAAATTAAATTTGTAAATTTGATCTTTTATACTTGTCTCATTTTCGACATTTCGACCTTATATATTCCTCGCCTAAGAAAGATACTAGGTAAGCTAGGGCACTGGTTGCTCCTAAACATCTCCTTAGTTTAAGCACCTCACATCCGGATTTCACGAATAGAAAAATCCTGTCTATTCAACAGCTTTTAGAGTCCAAATTAAATCACTTATTATAGTAATCATTTATTTAAACTCTTTTAAAATAATTATGAAACCTCTAAATCATCTTTAAAACACTTATTTATTTATTTGAAAAGATTTATAAAATATTCGACAAAGAATAATTAAGTTAAAACCGTGAATTACAAAAGTTACTAAAATTGCTGCGAAAAGTGCTACAAATAGTGTTTTGAAAGCTTCTTTAATCAAAGCAACTTTTCTATCATCTGGAAATCCATTTTCATAACTCAAATCCCTTTTAAAACATTTTAATATATTTAAAGAATTTATTCCATATTTTTAAGGAATCAAAAATATCCATTTTAAAGAATTTTTATTTTTTGGTTTCCGAACTGCCAAACCGCGATTGTTTTGGAAACTTGTTTTGCTCATACTTCAAAATATACAAAATGAAATCTCAATATTTTCTTTTGTTTAAAAGCTATGATTATAAGAGCTTGAAGAATTCTTGTTCCAAAGAATTCCGACTTTGATTCCATTCTATAAATGGATTTAAACTTTTACAGCGCGAAATCGCGAATTACCATACGCGACGCGCCATTTTGACTCCCTTTGCATTTCTTCTCAAAAAATCCAAATTGAGTTTTAATGTTTATAAAACATTTATAAACCATTTTAAACCATTTCAACTAATATTTTACGTATTAAATCTTATATTCTCTTTTAAGCCATTTCATAATACTATATTATTATAATATTCATTTTCAACCTTTTTATATTTCAAAATCATTTAGAGGCTCAATAAACTCCATATAAATATTTACATGGATTTACTTCTCATTGAATTAACCAGGGTTAATTACTAACCATTTTTATTGTGATTTCTCATAATTTATCACAACCAAGTTATCGACTATATAATCAACCAAGTTATCGACTATATAATCAACCAATTTTCAACCAAGCATATCAATTAACTAATTAAACATTCATATCATTATTTTTAACTAAATTTAAATCTAACTTAAGCAAGTATTCTCACCTTTATTCGAATAAAAACTTCCTACCAATATTTAAACAAATCAATACTTCTCTAAATCCATCTTTACTTCACTTGCTCTCGTCCATAGCCTACCCTCGCCCCTAATGCTCACGGCCTTGCTTTGGGATGGAGGTAGAGCTCGACCAAGGGTCGAAATGGTGGTGGTCATTGATTGTAGAGGGGTAGAGGAGTGGTTTAGGTTTATTTTTGGAAGTGTAGTGATGATGTGTGTGTATGTGTATCATACTTTTCCTATAACTTTACTCAACATGAAAAAGCCATTAAAAAAGCTTCATAAGAAGAAGGAGAAAGAGATGAAGAAATGAGTGAATTTAGGAGTGAATAAGTGCACGTATTTATAGATTTTTCAAGCGCTAGTTCCTAAACAACTTAGCCACGATATCTCCCATCCTCTCCATCACTTTATGTCCCTGACTTCTACCCCCCGTCGCCCTCCATGTGCTTGGCCCATGCCTCCTTCCATCATCACCGTCATATCATAGCATGTGCATTGACTATTGTATGCTAAAGATGAAGTATTAAGAGAAAAATCATGATATTTGTTTCCTTTGTATAAATGTATGTATGTATGCTTATTTATATGTGTATGTACATGTATGACATGCATATGTATGTATATATGTGCATATTTATCTTATAAGGTTGCAATGACTTAAAACAACTTCTATTTGTTAAATCGTTACGAATTTTGATTTCAATATCCGTTCATATTTTTACTTCTTAGTTATCATGCCTATATTTATAAAAAAAAATTGAAAATTAATTTCTCATCATTATAAATGAAATAAAATGATCACATTGGAATTATAAAACCATAAAAATCCATATTAAACAATTGTTTATAAAAGTTGTTTTACCGATAAATCGTTATGAATTTCTTATGTTTTTGAATCAAGTATATATCTTTGTAAAACTATTATAAATGATTTATCATTACTAAATAACTAATTAAAATGAATTATTATCATTTCAAAACAATTATTTTAATAATTAAATAATTATTAAATCGTTAAAATTTCAATTGAAATTCATTAATTAATTATTAAATATGATGATATTATTGATGATGTCATAGATTCATTTTATTTTCAAAAATAAAATAAATAATTTTATTTCATGTCCTTATTTAAATGGATAAATAAGTGTATGTATCCATTTCCGTGTGTGACTTCTGGCGATTATAGAGTGGTTTATTGATAAAACGATTTTCAGCCATTTTATCGATATTCTTCCAAAGTATATATTTTCGTAAATACTTATTCAAAATAAGATTACTACTATTATTTATTATTTCAAAACATAATAATTTATGTTAAAAAAAATCTTATATTTTAAAAATAAATAAAATTTATCAAAGTGATAAATTTGTGGGTCGTTATAGACTTTCCTCCTTAAAAGAATTTCGTCCTCGAAATTACAACGCAAAACCCAAAAGTGTTTCCCCAAATTATTTATTTTTAAACTTACATTCCTACGATGTATATATATCATCTGTATGCAATATCTGATTCAATCTACTATTTGAATCCACAATTTTACTTCTGAACTAGTATCGATCCCTCAACTAGTGCAGACTCTAATTAGGCTTTTTGATCAGAAAACTTTGTTTCCCTTACATAGCTCTCAACTATGATAGAAAACTCAAGTACCCAATCATAAACCCTAATCAATATTCACCGTCAAGAATCAGGTGATAAATCCTCTTTCGAATGGGTGTAATACCTCAACGTTTCGTACCGGATCAAAATCGTATAACGAAATGATCTACGTACCTCATATGTACTTATTCATATTCAAAATCTTTATGAAAACTTTTCATAATATTTTTATCTTTTAAAGATGCTTCTTTATATATAATTACTCTAAATATTTATTTCCAAATATTTTTATCAAAGGAAAACATTTCATCCTAGAGGGATAATTTCAATTTAAAAGATAATTTACCTCTTATTTTCCAAAATTACAATCAAATTCTCTCATTATAATAATTCCTTTTTAACCAACCTTGATATAAACCTATCAATTAATAATTCAAAATTATCCTGTTAGCTTAAGGAAAAATATATAGATCGAGCAACTTCCAAAATAATACCTAGGAACTAGGTACTACCAATAGTATCTTATATCCCCTTAACAAGAAGGGTAATACTTAAGAGAAATGTTTACCATCCGAACATATCTCTTGCCCATTATTAGTTATTTTCAAGCCACTCAAAATAGTTATCGTATGAAACTTTCATACTCTTCAAATTTGTTATATGAAATTTCTTTTCAAAAATTAGAGATTATTTTGTTTGTAAAACCATTTTATAAATCCCTTCTACAAAATCATCTTATATTAACTTACTTCCTTTTAAAATTTCATAATTCTTTTCCAAATACCCAAAATTTATAGAACGTATCTTTCCTATCCATCTTTTCCAAAATTATTTTATTTGTGTTAAATACATTTTTTACTGCATGCTTATATAGTATTTTATATAAATTCATTAATCTTTAACCTAATATTATTATCAAGCACCTTATAGTCAAATCGTGAATCTTGATTTACAAGGTGTTCGTTCAATCAACAAATGACAATATTATCATTCCCTAAATCACAAACGAACACACTATAAATAAATATACCAATTTTCGAAAGTTATTTCTTCACATATATGGTAAAATCTTAGGTAAAATTATTTTATTACCCAAATTTTTCAAAATTAGTGTGTTGATTTGTATTGTTTAAATATTTAAGAATCTCTATCGATAACGGTGATCGGGTGCATTAACCAGAATCTATAAACCACTTAACAAATAAATCAATGCAAAACATTTTTATATCAAATGACAAATACGTGCTCATATATATAATACTCTCAAACCCATTCTAAGGTGTTACTATCCCCATCTCTAAAGAGCCACGCATTCTAAGTTATTACAAACCCTATCTATAATGAGTTTTACTCCACCAAAGCCTAGGTGTTTGCTCAACCTAAGCTATGACACTAACTGTAACGACCCACAATTCAATACATTTTAAGTTGACAATAAACCACAAACATCCAACCCAATTTGAATGAAAAAGCGGATAGTAAGAAGGAAAAGAAAATAAAAATATAAAAAGAGAAGAAAACAGAATCTCACACGAATGGAATAACATATATTATTAATCACAAAATCTTTTACAACGGAAATTTTATATACATATGTCAGAGTCTAACCTATATTCAACCTAGACAGTTATAAATCTCTATCCTTATAGTTGCTGAAAAGCAATAAAACATATGCAGCGGAAAATAGAATACGTTCATATGTTGATGAAGATTTCCATCTCTCCTATGGAAACTCCAAGTATCTTCCGCTAAACCTAAAACCACTCAAATCTGACCCGAGTATTAAAAATACCAGGAACATCTTGATAAACCAATGTCATAAAACTCGAATTATAAATGTATAGATCGGATTAATCTCAATCAAAATCTTTAGAAAAGGAGGATATCTCGTAAAACCATGCTGCTCATAAACACAGACGGGTTTATACCTTACGATAACCAAATTACTTTATACCAAAATAGATTTGATATTATCTTTAATGATATTGGTTTGAAAATATTTTTCAAATAAATATATAAAGAAGGTATCAATACCCGGACAATGTTAAACGGCGTGTATGATACCAGAGGGGTAGCTGAAATGTTTGCTAAGCATTACAACTATTTTGAAATACAACCAAAACCATAAGGCTCGTATTGGAGTTGGATTTCCAACATGATAGGGAAATGGTGGTCTTTTCTCCGATAGGAGATCCATACACAACAATTCCTGGTGACTATTCACTTATCTCAAGCAAGCCTCCGTATAACATTGTCACACTATGTAACATCCCTAATTTTTGATAACATTATTCAAGAGAGGTAATTAGATAAATTAAATAGAATAACGTAAATGTAAGTGATAAGGGGATTGAGACTTGAATTAATTAATTAAGGCCGTGCCTAGTAAACTAATTAATGGGCTTAAAAAATAGTTTTAAGATTAAATAAATTACATAAGGGTATAATTGAAAGTTACCGCCCAATGACCCTTACCATATATATGTTCGTTCCTACCCTATTCTTCCTATTCACGTCATTTTTGAAAACAAAAATCATAAGCGTAGGAACGACCGACCATTAAGAGGAAGAGGAAATCAAATTAAAAACTAGAGAATCAAGCTTAGGGGAAATCAATCTCAATCCAATCTCCTTATCTAGATCAAGGTGAATAAAAATTCCATCTCTAATATGTTTCGAATCATACACTTTCGAATTTAAGGGTAAATTTGTTTTTATGATATATTGGATGATGATATGCTTGATTTATGATTTATATGATTTAAAAAAGACTGTTTAATAGGGAAAAAGCAAGGTTATAGGTCAAAACCGAGATTTAAAGATGTTTAAATGCCATGGGAAAATTTTATGTTATGAGAAACATGATTTTGAAGCTGGGTTTAAATTTTGAGAATTTTCCAAGTTATGAAAAGATTATTATGAATTTTCAAAGTGAATTATGGTTATTTTTGTTTATAATTTTTTTTGAAAAATATATTGAGAATTTGGGTTTGGAATTTTTATATGTTATATAACATGATTAAAGTGAATTTTTGGAATTTTTTGGGGATTTCTCCAAAGTGATTTCCTATGCGAAATAAATTGTTTTAGAAGAGATACTTCTTTGGAAAAAACTGGAAGGGCTTAATTGATTAACTTGACCATGGTTTAAATCTGAATTACTGGCAGTTATTTTTGAAAAAGAATTTGAAAACGTTAAGGTAACTAATTTGGTGTTGACATGTGGTAGGTTTATTAGAGAAAAATTTACTTTATAAAGAACTAAACCAGATTTACCTAGAAAATAGGTTCCGCCTACTTTAGAAAGCACCTTTCGACACAGAAGCTTCCGCCTTCATCTTTGTCGAAACCAACTATGCCAAAACCAATACATAAGGCATCACTATAATGGTACGTGGTGGATTGGAGATAGGCGAAAGGTTAAGTGTTGAAAGCATAGCTTCCGAAGGAGTCGTAACCTTGGTTTGTTTTTAAAAGAAAAAGAACCTGCCTTTGTTTTGATCTAGTGCTTCGACAGAGTCGAAGCATTTGGTTTCGAAAGAGGTTTTAAAAGGTTTCAAAAGGGTTGCCATCAACTTAAGATTGCTTTCGACTGTGTTCTTTGTTTATAAAACAATGTTTTGAAAGAAGGGTTTCCGACCTAGATGAAACCCTACTGCCATTTTATAGCCTTTGGATGGTATTGAAGATATCAATGCTATTGAAAGGTATTTTGTTCTATAAGTTCAAGCCACTTCTTATAGCTTTCGAAAGGGATTAGGGGTTTCGAAGGCGATGGTTTCGAAAGGGGTTTCGAAGCCAACCTTCCGCTATCGAAAGAAATGATGTCGACGCCATCATGTTTCCCTAATGTTTTATAAATAATAAAGGACGGTTTCGAAAGAGATGCTTTCGCCTATATTCACTTTGACCCAAATAATGTTTTAAATATAAACCCAACGCTTTCAAAAGGGGTACTTTCAATATTTTCGGAAGGGTTGCTTCCAATAATGTCGAAAGTGGTACTTTCAGCTGGTTTCGAAGCTAAACTTCTAATGGTTAAATATTAATACTTTAATGTATTCGAAAGGTTTCAACAGGTATATTTTAAAGTATTAAAAGGCAGGAGACCAATGTTTTGAATGGTAGATTTTTAAGGCTTTTGAAGGAGGCTATCCTATGAAGTCAAAAGCTAGATTTCGAAGGTATCGAAAATTTCTATGACCCAAACTCTATTTTTAAAAGAAAAAACCCATGGCTAAATTAAATGAGTTTTGTAATGGATTTAAGAAGAAGCTTTCTTTGATAAATTAAAAGGTTAAAGGGATTAACCATGTTTTATGTTAAACCCATAGGAGTGGTATTGCTATGTTGTTATGTTACTTCTTCAAATATGAATATATTCACTTTATAATGGACCCATAACTGTATTATTGGGATAAAGGGTAGAAAAACCAGTTAGGTTAACCCAGTAGTGAATATAAATTGAATAAACTCCTGAATGAGCATAATTGCATCCAAGAAGTCAAGAATACCATAATATAGGATACTCAAATATTAATGACAGATATTGGCAAGGGCCAATAGGTTCACAGTAAGCCTATGAAAATTATGTGTATAAAAAGATATTGGCATGTGCCAATAGGTTCATAGTTAGCCCATGTAAACTATGTATAAAAGAATATGTTAGATAGATAGGTTCGTAGCTAGCCCATGAAAACTATGTATAATGGAAGATGTCAGATAGACAGTTTCATAGTAAGTCCATGAAATTTATGATTTAATACTAGCAAGGGGCAGTAGGTTTGTATTTAACCCATTAAAATTATACTCGGACGAAATATTGATAGATATCAACAGGCTCCTAGTCAACCAATGAAAAATAGGAAAAGAGTAAGATATTGGAGTTACCAATAGGTTCACAGTGATCCCATGAAAACTACTTAATTGGATAGGGAATCCTTAAATGTTTAACCGGTTACTAGTCAGCCTATGAAAATGATTAGGCTAATAGTAATCCTAGAAACTATACTTGAGATAGATAGTCTCAAATGAATGGGGATGGGTAATCCCGAATTAATTCATTTCACCAAAATAAAAATCTATTTCTCGCGGCATGATTAAGCAGCGTTTTAATAAAAATGCTGTATTATGTGGATGAATTATTAAAAATAACAAAAAAAAAATTCAAAACGCTGCCTGTAAGTGAATGTGAAAAGGAGGGAAAATAAAAATATGTCGCACATCTTCACCACTCAACATGACCTCTCTTTCTCCCTCCCTTTAATCCCTATCCCTGATCTAATTAAAAAATAAATTCTCCAACGCTACATGAGGTACGATAAATGTAAATTATGTTTAGTTATTCATTTTGACTTATGCGCACATGTTGCTATATGTTTTACTTTCCTATGAAGTCCTCCACCAGGAACCAAGCCTAACAATGTGTGATTGTAATCACTTTCCTCTTAGCATGTGTAGATGGTATAATCTTTATCTTATCTATCTTGCAGATATGCTGATTGAAATTTAAGAAGTGGAATGAAAATTTTATTGTATGAATTTGTCTTGTTAGGGACCTTAAATTTTCGCCTATAAGAAACAAACTAAAAATACAATAGATCCTGGGTAGAGTTCTTGTCTTGCCTATGAGATCTTGAATGTCCTTTTTTAGCTAGAAAATATTAGATAAGAATCATTTTTCGAAGAAACCAAAGGCAGCAGTTGGTCTTATAAGTTTCCTTTCTTATAGATTTTCCTTTCTCGGCCTCTACCAATCCTAAATATACGTTATTGCAACCAAACACTCTTAGCATGTGTGGATGGCATAATCAATATCTTATATAGTCATAGCATTGAAATTCCAGTTTAATAAATATTTCATCAACCCATTTTGCTATTGTTATCTATATTATCTCATAAATCATATACTTTAAAATAATCTTATCTTACACATGAATTTTTCAGTTTTGGATCTACATTATCGCAAAAATTCATCCATTAAATATTTATCTCAACAAAAGTAGCAAATTAATACAGTTTTTTCTTTTTATTTTTTCCCATTTTATTTGGTTATACTCTCATTAACAATAGCTACTGAAACTTGGAAATTATTTATTTCTTCATAGTGGCGCTTCACATTCATATGTTCTGCTTATTTTATTATTTACTTAAATTCTATATATGTGTGTGTGTTGTTTAAAAGACATTGTATAAAATTAGAGCTAAATGAATTAAATTCATAGTATATTTTTCTCATATTTTACTCAGGTAAGAAAATTTACTGTTAACGTGGAAGAATTATATGCCTTGAAGCTAATTTAATTTTATGTTCCAATTGACCAAAAATTAATTTTATATTCACATTCGGATGGTTTCATAAATCATATTCATGCTCTTTAGGTTTTCTGCCATTTTTTTACTCTTTTCCCAATCTTTTCGCAGAAAGCTGCATGGTGTTTGGGTAGAGTTTAGGCTACAAACACTTTGGCAATCAGAGGGTGAGGGTAAGAGTTATGTAATTGTATAAATTACTATGCATTAATATAAATTTTGGAGCCCCTTAAATCAAATTTCATGTTTCTGTTTTTCTTTTCTTTTCTTTCATTTCTTTTTGTGGAAACTAAATTCAACTTGGTCCATTTTTTAAAATTTTCACAATTCTTTCGTGTATTCTTTTAAGAGATATATATTCATGATATTTATTACAAATGTCTCTTTGAGACAGCTGTTACCTTTGTCTACATTGTTTTCCCATGTAACTTATTGTGTTGATATTTTCAATCACCTACATCTCTTGTGATTCCCCTTAGTGGGGAGGTTGTTTATCTGATTTCCTAGTGGCAACCCTAACCATATGTTTTTATTAATCTATTGATTGATATTGTGCCAACTGGCATATGCATAAAAACTTGAAATTCCTTCATTCTTTTTCTATCTATTGAATGACTAATGTTATGGCATCTCTTTTTTACAATCATAGGTGAAAACCATGATCTCGTCTTATAACATTTACAATCTTGGTTCACATGTCATGCAATATGGAAATCTTGATCTAAGTGCAGACTGTGTATATGGGATCAAATCCTATCAATGAAAATTTAACTTTTATCGACAATGTGTTACCATCATCTCTAAAGGCTATGAATCAGAGGGATGCAGATCTTGTTTACTTTTGGCACAAAGTTGTTTTCACTTACCTATTATTTTTAAGATGCAGTCAATTTCACTACAAAATGTAGATATTACCTACTATTGTTGTTATCGATTTCTAATGTTTTTATTGCTTAGAACTTCAGACAAATTTACTGAAAAGTTAATTGAAAAACAGTTGCTTGCTTCACATACCTTCATTCAGCACCATATAGCCATTTGAAAAGTAGTTATTTGCTTCATATACCTTCATTCATCACCAATTTGTTAAGAATCATATATTTGATGTGTATATTAAATTTGTTATGGTTGTTGATTTTATTTTACGATTGATTAGTACATTGAACTTTTTTGTGCACTTCCTTCTGACCCGATGTAGCAGCTGATTAGTACAACAAATTATCCATGTTGCTTACTCATTGAATTTAAAAATTTCCAATCTGATTTTGTTTTATGTAAATATATATGGGTCTGCTTATAATTGTTCTTATATTTTAGCCTATTTATAGTGTAAACTTGCGCAGCGTGATTCGAACAATTATTGACATGTGAGTTGTGATATGTTGTCCCGATGACATGTTGTATATAAGTACCATTTCAAAAAAAAAAACTATTTGTAGTGTAAATGACATGTAATTTTGAAACTTGTTCCACTCCTTAGATTTGCCGATATAGCCCTTTGCAATAACATGGTATTAGATGCTAATTTAAACAACAATTCAACTAAATTAATACCACTGATGTTCATCTTTTTTGACTTTTGAAGTATTCCCATTAAAATGATCTTATTGTACAGAAGTTCTCCGAAAGTTTTCTATTTTTTCTTATTTTTACCCAAAGTGATACTTTAATTTTTCTTATTGTTAATTGTTATTGGATAAATGTTGGTTGAATTTTCATGTTAATACTTTTATATTTATATGCATTGAATTGCATTGATATCGAATTTATGCAATATGATTCGCATGGTATGTGGAAGGGTGAGACTGGGGATTAAAGGCTTCAGTCTTGTGTTTTTGACTGCTTTTGTTGGGTAATTGATAAAGTTTATTCGAGTCCTTAGATTCTTTTATCATATCTTTTATTAATTTTTGATATGAAGTTTATTATCTTGTAGGAAGTATCATGACAATGTTCAGTTAAATTCAAAACCAAATTGTACCTTAAGGTTGTTTAAGATATACGAAACAAAGGATGTTAATTATTCTTTATAGGCAAATTTGGCCAAATCCTATTGACATAATAGATCAAATATTGTTATCTAGCAGTTTTTTGAACTAGACAACTGTTGATATATGCATCTGCTACAATATTTGCTATTTAGAATCTCTTATCCTTGACAATTGTAATGTTTATAGGTATACACATATGAGTAGAGAAAATCCAGGACATTACATGATACACGTGTTTTATAAAATATTACTAAACTTATATAATAATAATAATAAATTATAAAATATTAACCAAGTTACCCAAATTTTATAAAAAGTAACTAAATTTATATAATAATACTAATAATATTAAATTAACTAAGTCCATAAAAATTAACCTTTTTAACTAAGTTTTATAAAAATTAAGTAAATTTATAATGATAATAAAAAATTAACTAAGTTTATAATAATCATAATAATGTAATAAATTATAAAATATTAATTAATTTAATTAAGTTTTATAAAAAATAACTAAGAATACTGACAAAACACGGATAAGAAAACATTTAAAATTATAGTCGTTAGTGTACACTAACTATTTCATTTTTCTTACCTAATAGCTACTATTATTCTACAAAACACATATCTTTCACTAAAGATTACATCTTTTAGAGTACCATTACAAAAACTATAAATAGTTTTTCCATGATTTTTGAATAAGAACTTTTGCACCCAATCTTTGTGATGTCCTGGGATTTTAGGCAATACTTGTTTAATAATTTTCATTTATAATTTATTTTAAAATATGTTATATTGATTTAAAAAACAAATTTAACCAAATGTAATATTGTATATTCAAAACTAATAGTTAATCTAATTTAAAAAATAAATATCTTTTCAAAAACTCAATAACAATGATAATTTAATTTGAAATGTTTATTCTTTTCATATGATAATAATATATATGTGTAATTAATAATAATAATATATATCTAATTAATAATAATTAATCTTTTTAAGTTAATAAAAATATTCTATTTGTAATGTATATATGTATACATTGTAAAAAGGAAATTGGTTCAATTTAAATTTAATAAAAATATTTTCAAATTATAATATATATGTTTATATATTGTGATTTGATGTTCTGTTTTAAAATTCAAATAATTTCCGAAGATAATATTTAAAATGTCCTATTTATAATGAATATTTATATTTTTGTGTGTGT
This sequence comes from Allium cepa, assembly GCA_030765085.1. Taxonomy (NCBI): domain Eukaryota; kingdom Viridiplantae; phylum Streptophyta; class Magnoliopsida; order Asparagales; family Amaryllidaceae; genus Allium; species Allium cepa. Next base: position 840,872,930 of record CM060928.1, read on the forward strand.
ATATATATATATATATATATTATAAATAAAAAATTATGGATTAAACTTAAACGGAAAATATATTTTCAAAATTTTAATATACATAAGTTTTATAGTGATTTGGAAGTTTTTGATTTGATTTAATAAAAATGCTTTTCAAAAGCAATTTAAAATAAATTTTTATTTATAAAACACTTAAAGGAAAATTTATTTTTATTAAATGAATAATGGCTTGGAAGTTAGTACATTATTATAAAAGTTCAAATTGTTTTCTCTTAAATTGTTTTTGAAAATAGATTTAGATTTTAAATATAGTATCAATGTTAGTTATAGAAATTTATGTTTAAACTTTTAAAATAAAATTTAAATAAATGTTTACTTTCTTATTTTATAACTTATTTGTAGGAAAGTAGTTTTAAAGTAATTATAAATTAAACACAAAGTTAAATACATTTCATAGTTATATATATGTATATAACATGAGTATTTGGTTAATATTGGTAATTAAGGTTTAATTCATTTTTAAACAAGTAATTAATGCAGTCTTTAAACACATGGCATCGTGAGAAATTATAAAATACACTTGTTTACAAGATAATGAAGGGGTTTGACATTTGTTAGTACATGGTTCATTCATGAAACAAGTGGCATATTTATTTTAAAAAGAAAGTTTTGTTTTTATTAAAAGTTCAAAAGAAAATAAAAGTTCAAAAGAAAAGATTAGTTTTTGTTTCCTTTAGCTAAACTTCTGTAAATTCTCTTCAACTAAAAGAAAAGGAAAAGAATTCAAATGCAAGATTCAAAACTGAAACCAAGGAAAACAGAAATCAAATCTGTAACAAAAGAAGTAAGGAAGAAGAAAAATCTGAAGCTTTTCAAAACTCAGATCCAAATAATCAAATCTGAAGAACAAGCAAATTCATCGGCAAGATTTTAATAAATTCAAACAGCAGGTCGCAAAGCAAAATTCTAATTCCATAAAATCAAATACAGTAATACATAGTGTTCTCTACTTCAACTAGGTGAGTGAACTTATTTTAAAAACAGATTTAAATTTCTTATTTGCTTTCTGTGAAATGATTGATATGGAAAACATAATATCATTGTTGCATGCTTGATTCGAAGATTGAATACATGTTTAATTGGCTGTTTGAAAACCTGTAGCTATGAAGTTTTAAATTTCTGTTCTTTCATGTTCCAGTTTAAAGAAAATTTTTATCTTCTAAGTTGATCACTAATATTCATTGATCATTGAAGATAATTTGGTTATAACAAGGAAATCTTGTTATTAAAAATAAATATAAAAATTTAAATTGAACAAAAATACGGTAAATGATGAATTTACAGTGGAAAAATCTAAATTTAGTAAAAAACAAATTCAATAATTTAAATTTATGAACATATGATTTGAATGGATGTACAAAATCATGAATTTTAAAATGAAGTTTGTAATTTTTAAATTGGTATTGGAAGAGAAATTGGGGTTTTGGTCGATTTCAGTTGATTGGGGTTGAGTTGGAGGTCGAGCCTCGGCATGAAGGTGGTCTTGGTTCTGGGTGATGCAGGAAAAATGGTGTAGGGTTTTTCTGATGGATGTCGCGATTGGGGGATGGCATGGTAGGGTTTTGGAATCTGCTTTTGCCTGGATCAGGATTGTGTACAATTCGTAGTCGTTATTGGGTTTTGATGAATCGCGTAAGGGGGAGAGGATGGAGTGGTTCGTGGCACGTGTGTGGGCGACGTGGCTGGTACTCCGTGGTGGATTTCGCCGTTGGCGGCGATGGGTTATGGTCCAAGTGTTTTCTGGAAAAGAAGGTTGTTGCTCATATTTTGGTGCAGGGTTGCTTTCTTCGACTCAGAGGGATGAGATGATTGTATAGGTCAAGGATGACTTAGGGAGTGCTGCGACGATGATCGCCGCCGACCATGGCGGCCTGTGTGCACGTGCACGAGGTCGAAGCGTGCATCTGGGAATTTGATTTGTGGAAGGAGTTTAGCCCAGGTTTTTTTTCGTTGCATTCTCGAGGGTGGTCTCGTGATGTTACTGCGTGCAACTCGAAGTGGTAGAGGGTCGTTTGCGTGTGTTTTGGGTTTAGAGTAGCTTGGTTACAGGATTTTGTTCCTGTTCAAATTTTCAACTGCAAATTGGAATTGCTGAAGTTAAAAGCAAACTAAACTTTCAAATGAAGTTTTAAATAGTTTAATTATGTTTGAAGTGTTTTAATATAAAACTTGTGTTTTAACAAGTTAAGTTAATTTGTTTTTTTTAAATTGTTTGTTTGTTTTTTTTAAAAGATTAGTATTAACCAGATTTTATACTTTATAAAATAAAGATTCAAGTTTGAAAGTAAATTGTATTTTTAACAAAGTGTTTTAATTAGTTATATAAAGAATAAATGTTTAACTTTAAAAGAATTTTAGTTTTAAAGTTTGGATTTTTAAATTTAAACTTTTGATTAAAATAGATTGTTTCAATTTTACTTTGTTAATGATATAATAACGTTTTCGAATAAAATTGTATTTTAATTGATTTAAAATTGTCATTTAGTAAGGTATTTAACTTAGGTAATTAAAAGTTAATGATAAATTAAAAGAGGATGTTTTTGTGTAAACCAAATATCATTTTTGAATTTAAATATTTGATTTTAAAATGATTGATAAAGGTTAATGGAAAGTATGGTTTTATTAATCAAGTTTAATTATAAGGTAATTAAAGTAAACTACTTAATTAACTTAAATTGAATAATGTGAGTAATTAAATTAAGGTAAATTAGACGAGTAATTAATTAAGTGTAATTAATTACTTAATTAAAAACTAATTAATCAAGTTTAATTAATTAAGGTATAATTAGTTAATAAGTAATTAAGAAGTTAATTACTAAATGATTAAGAAGAATTATTTAAACATAATTACTTAATGAAGTAATTAAAGTAATTAATTACTCAATGTAATTAATTAAGTTATTGTGGTTAATTTTTAGTTAATTAATTGAGTTTAATTAATTAAAAAGAATTACTTAATGATGGGATTAAGTATAATTACTTAATGTGATTAAAATATGTAATTACTTAGTGAAGTAATTTATGAATAATTACTGAATGTAATTAATTGAGGAAATTACTGGATGGATAGTAATTAAAGAGGTATAATTACTTAAGGGAAGTAATTAAGTGATAATTACTCAATGTAATTAAAGAATTGATTAATGTAATTAATCAAGGTGATGGTTTAATTGGTAAAGTAATTTAGGAAGTTAATTACTGATTGTGATCAATCAGGTTTGATTAATAATTGTAATTAAGTTTATAATTAATTATTAAATGTAATTATGAGAACAATTGATTAATAAAGTAATTAGAGGGTCATTAATTTATGTAATTAATGAATAATTAATTGTTTAATTAATTAATAAATGTGATTAATTATTAGAAAATTAATCAATGAAGTAAGAAAGAAGTAATAATTAATTAATGTAATTAATTAAGGATTTATGTAATTAATTTTTGTTAATTCATTAATTAGAAATTAATTAAGATTGATTAATTATTAAAGATAAATTGATCGGTGTAATTAATTTAAAGGCTAATTACATAGTGTAATTGAAGAATAGTTAATCTAGGTGATTAATTAAAAATATGATTAAAGGATAATTAATCTATAATTGAAGATTAATCAATTGGACTATGAAGATGATTAAAGAGTGATTAATTAATTGTAATTAATTAATGATTGGTTAAGCAGGATTAGTTGTTTAATTCTCAAGTAATTAATTTTATTTAAGATGATTAAATTAATTATAAAGGAATTAATGATGCATGTTTGTGTATGATTGTTGTGGAATATCTGAATTGGTTGATATCTATTGGATGATATGTTGTGATATTCTGTGGTATGATATTTGATATATCAATGATAAATGTGTGATATTTATCTATAAGTGATGCTGTGTGAATTCAATGTTTAAATTGAATTAATTTATTAAACTTAAATCACTTGGACATTAAGATGGTGTTTGTACTCATAGGAGTTGGTTTACCAGATGTATTTTCTAATCCGAAGCATTTGATAAGATTTCTGCAATATTTTTCTTGATTGATAAAGATACCACTCGGAAGTTGTTTGATTTGAAGTCCAAGAAAATATGACAGTTCTCCCATATGAGACATTTCGAATTCTTTGGTCATAATACTTGCAAATTCCTTACAGAGTTTATCGTTTGTTGAACCAAAGATGATGTCGTCTACATATATCTGGATAACTAGAATATCCTTTTGAGAATGTTTAATAAACAAAGTTTGATCGACTTTGCCTATTTGAAATCCTGAGTTAATAAGATGACTACGTAATCGTTCATACCAAGCACGAGGTGCTTGTTTTAAACCATATAGAGCTTTCTTAAGTTTGAACACATGGTCAGGATATTTTTCATGTACGAACAAAGGAGGTTGTTCGACATAGACATTCTCTTTGATAAATCCATTGAGAAAAGCACTTTTGACATCCATCTGATAAAGTTTGAAATTATGGTGACAAGCAAAAGATAATAGGATTCTAATAGCTTCTAGTCGAGCAACTGGTGCATAAGTTTCTTCATAATCGATACCTTCTTCCTGATTATACCCTTGTGCTACTAATCTTGCTTTATTTTTGGTGATATTTCCTTGTTCGTTAGCCTTATTTTTATAGACCCATTTAGTACCAATAACTGACTGATCAGTTGGTCTTGGAACAAGTTCCCAAATGTCATTGCGCTCGAACTGATTTAGTTCTTCCTGCATGGCAATGATCCAGTAATCGTCTGTAGCAGCTTCTTTTGGATTCTTAGGTTCGATATTTGAGAGAAAAGCGACATGACCCATTTGGTTGAGTTGACTCCTCGTTCTGACTTGTGATGTTACTTCACCGATTATATTTTGGGCCGGATGGTCTCTTAATATCCTTGGTGGTGATTGTAACTCACATATTTGAGGAATATTCTCAATAATTATTTCTGAGTCAGAATCAATATTCGTGATAATTGGATTGTCAGTGACTATTGATTCGTCATAATCTGATATAGTGTGAGGATGCTGATAGAATTCATCAAAAGAGACATGAAGTGATTCTTCAATAGTTTTGGTTCGTTTATTAAATATACAATAGGCCTTACTTCGTTTCGAATAACCGACAAATATTCCTTCATCGGCTTTTGGATCGATTTTGCCAAGCTGGTCTTTCGTATTTAAGATAAAACACTTGGAACCAAAAACTTTGAAGTATGAGATTTTAGGCTTTCTTTTGTTAAATAATTCATAAGGAGTATTCTTGGTAAGAGGTCTTATGGACACACGATTTAAAACATAACAGGCAGTTGCGACGGCTTTTGCCCAGAAATGTTTTGGTAAGGCGGTTCCATTCAATAATGTTCTTGCACATTCTTGTAAAGTTCGGTTCTTCCATTCTACAACTCCGTTCTATTGTGGAGTTCTAGGAAACGAAAAATTATGATATATACCTTTCTTTGTACAAAAATGTTCGAATTCATTATTTTCAAACTCTCCGCCATGATCGCTTCTTATATTTTTAAATTTAATTCCTTTTGATTTTTGAATTCTTTTGACGAAAGATTTGAAATGATCGAAAGTGTCACTTTTATTTTTTAAGAAAATTTTCCATGTGTAACGAGAGAAATCATCAATAATTACAAGCACATATCGACTGTGATTTATTGACTGCACCCTAGTTGGTCCAAATAAATCCATGTGTAGTAACTCAAGTGGTTGTAATGTTGATATTACTTTCTTGGATTTAAAAGATGATTTGGTCAATTTTCCTAATTGACATGCATCACAAATGTTGTTAACTTTAAAACTCATTTTGGGTAGTCCTCTAACTAGATTGTTTTTGGCTAGCTTGTCAATAGTTCTGAAGTTTATATGACAGAAGCGTTTGTGCCATAGCCATGGATCATTATCATTAGCCACAAGACACATATCTGAATTATGATTAATATTCATATTAAGAATATATATATTTCTGTCTCTATAACCTTCGAAAACTAAATTATGGTCTTTATCTAAAATGCTACACTTATTATTCGAAAAGGAGATTATAAAACCCTTGTCACATAACTGACTAATACTAAGTAAATTGTGTTTTAAATTTTTAACTAGCATGACATTAGTAATAAGAGGTAAGTTAGATGTACCGCAATTGCTCACATCGCCTTTGCCGATGATATAGCCTTTTGAATTATCTCCAAAAGTGACAGATCCACCATCTGAGTATGTAATATTTGTTAATAAGCTCTTGTCTCCAGTCATGTGCTTCGAGCAACCACTGTCCAATATCCACTTTCCTCTTTTCTTAAGTGGGACCTGCAAAAAATAGAATTAAGTTCATGGTACCCACTTTTTATAGGGTCCTAAGAGTTAGGTCTTAGGAGTCCAAACCCATACGGGTCTGGTATCCCCTTTATATACATAATTAGTATTATGATGCACAGTATTCATGAAATTCTGAATATATTTGTTCCTAATCAAATTGTTACTTGTTTTAGGAACCCATATTTTGATAGTCTTGATATTTTTCTTTTGAAATTTCACAACTGGTTTCGGTTTGGAGTATAATAAACTAAGATTTTTCTTAGCTTCAGTTTTTTGTACTTTCTTCTTTCTTTTATTACCAAGATGTTTCTTGGTTTCTTGTTTCTTATATCCCAAACCTTGTTTATCCGAAATAGATTGTGAACTTTCAATGGTTTTTGTTAAATTTTCTCGACCTTTGTTAAAGTTAGAAACATTTTGAGTAATGTTATCTAACTTACTTTGTAAACTAGTCTTTTCTAGGTCCAGAATTTTGACTTTTGCCTCAAGCTCATGATTTTTACTAGTGAGAGCATCATTTTTCTCTTTTTGAGTTTCAATTTCTTGGCTAAAAAGAAATAATTGAGAGTCAACATTAGATGATGATTCTTGAAAATTTTCAAGTTCTTCTTCTAATATTTTCTTCTCGTCTTTTAACATATCTCGTTCAAATTCTGCTCTACTCAAATCTGCTTTGGCTTCTTTTAATTGACGTTTTATGTCTTTATATTTGACTATCAATTCAGCATTAATATCAAGTAATTCATCAAGTGTAGGAATTTGTACCTCATCTTCTGTTGCCATAAAACAAACATTAGCTTGTTCATTCTCCGAATCACTTTCACTTTCTGATGAAGATGAGTCTGAATCATCCCATGTTATTGAGAAGGCTCGTTTTTTTGACTTGTCCTTCTTATATTTGAATTTGTCATTTTCTGACTTCTTCTTTTGTTCTGGACAATCCTTCTGCATGTTCTCCTTTTTGTGACAGTTGAAGCATTCTATAGAGGATGATGTTGGTTTATTTGATCCAGATTTCTTTCTGTTATAACGACTGGCTTTTCGCTGTTTTAGGAATTTTTTGAAACCTTTTGCTAATGAAAGCCAGATCTTTGTCTTCAGATTCTGATTCATTTTCGTCTTTTTCAGCATGGAATGCCACATTCTTCTTTTTGTTCCTTTCTAGTCTGCAAGTTAGCTTCATAGGACATTAGATTTCCTATCAATTCATCTGGCTTCATGACGGAAAGGTCATTAGCTTCTTCAATTGCTAATACTTTTCCTTCCCATTCACTAGTCAGAGAATGTAGGACTGTTGAAACAACATCAAAATCAGAATACTTTTGTGCTAAGCCAATAAGTGCATGGTGGATAGTTTGAAACCGTGAATACATATCATTGATTGTCTCATTTGGTTTCATTTTGAAATTTTGAAATTGACTTTTCAGCATGGCTATTTTGGCTTGTTTAACCTTGTTAGTACCTTCATGAGTGATTTTTAGCGTTTGCCAAATTTGATATGCGGTAGTGCAGATACTAACACGGTTATATTCATTTTGATCTAATGCACAAAACAACATATTTATTGCTTTTGCATTTACGGCTGCTGCCGTTTTCTCAGCCGCAGTCCATTCTGAATAATCAGTTGTTGGATTTACTATTTCTTTTTGAGTTGCATTCCAAGCATCATAACTATTTGATTGCATAAAGAATGACATACGAGTTGCCCAATAACTATAGTTAAGACCATTGAAAAATGAAGGTCTTTGTGTCGATTGACCTTCCATGTAAGTGGTGTTTTGAGTGCTAGTACTTGTGTTATTTGCCATATTACTAGAATATATCAAATAACTGTGTGACGGTTATATGATGACCGTGCTCTGATACCAAATGAAAAGTGTGCAGTAGTGATAGTTTACGAGTGCACGTACTAATATAGTACACACGGATCATGTAATATGGAATATAATATAAATGCGGAAATAGATGATAATAGCACAGTAAATAAAAAAGAAAAATCACACCAGAGATTTTTATACTGGTTCGGAGCACCGTCCTACGTCCAGTCCCAGACTTCTATCTGGATTTTCACTATTAACTACCTCGCTTCACCCGGAGGAACAGGTTTACAACACCCGAGCAAACGAACGGGATTTCACGCCTCTAATACGCTGAGGACTTCAACACTTGCCTCTTACAACATCGAGGACTTCAACACTTGCCTCTTACAACACCGAGGACTTCAACACTTGCCTCTTACAACACCGAGGACTTCAACAATGATGAATATAATTGTTTGTTGACAGTATGTGTTCTTGCTAACACAGTTTTGTCACTTGTAGTATAAATTTCCTATAATCTTATCCTCAAAATATGTGAATGATGTTTTGTGAAGATTAAGGAAAGTATATTACTTATTGAATCAAAAGATATGAAATAATTTCAATGATTCAATAAGCAATTAAAATAATTGAGAGCTTTTAGAATGCAAGAGTATTTAGAAAGTAAGATCAGAAATTAGAGTAGAAAAACATATATTTTCATGTATTTGAATCAATGATTTAGTTGAGTTTATATAGAAAAAAAAAATGGTTGTAACTCTTTGTGAACAGTAGCCATTAATAGATATGATCATTGATGAAAGGTTTGAGATGCAACCATTGGAGAAGGAAGTGTCTTTTGAAAAAGGTTGCTCTCTGTTTAAAAACGGTCGACAGGTCAAAAAATGGCCAGTAGACATGATTTCAAATATATAGTCGTTATGTGCATGTATGCACGTTCATTGTGCATTTTACACAGAAACGGTCGACCGCCTGTATTAATACCGGTCGACCGGTTACTGTCAATTTGCACAATGAATATGCAATGCTATTATATATATATATATATATATATATCGATTATATTGAGGTGCATGATTATTTGAGGATAGATTTTAACAAGTTTATCACTATTACAATATCAAATAATCAACTTATAATCTAGAGTACCATATGTAGCTCCTTTGTGCCTCTTTATAGCCATGATGTCTGTGTTTAGTCGATCGCCTTTATTTCTTTGTCATTAATCAAAATCTTCATAGAATCTGTGTCTCAACAAAGAACAAGGTTATCAGGTTATTATGAAGCCATGAGTAAATTTTGAACAAAATCAGAAGTGATAAGGAACGAATGAACAAGTCAGAGCGATATTCGAATTCACTGAATGAATAAACAAGTCGAAGTCAAAAATCACGTCAACCCAATACATGATCTCAAAATTAAAAGAGCCGAAGTCAAAGGAGTAATGAATGAAATTGATCCAATGCAAGTCACGAAAATTCAAAATATACAGTAACATGAACAAGTCAAGAATTCATCACATCATTCAAGTGATAATCGTATGGCCGAGCAAATTAATTGACGAATTCAAACCAGAAATATGAGAATGATAAAATATGGTTTTCAACCCTATATAACCCAATAATCATCATTGGCATTAGAAAAAAAAATTGAGTCCGAGCCCAAGTAAACAAATCATAAACAAACAGAGCTTAAAGTCAAGCACAATCAAAATCAAAAAGGGCAAAAATCACATACCGATACAAAAAAAATTCGAACTCGGTCTTGAAGAAATAATAAGAAAATTGAAGAAGCGATCGAATCCAATTGAAGAATGAAAGACAATCAAGTGGCGGCTTCAAAGATATCTTTAAAACCCAAATTTTGGGAAGAGCTACAAAACGGAACGGCTAGAGCTACAAAGTTAAAAGGAAAAGAAGGAAGACGTTTTTTATTTTTATTAGTGGGCCGGTCTAATTTTTTATTATTGGGATTTAATTTAAATAATAGGGTTTTGGTTTTTGATTTTTTTTAGTCTTTTTTTTAGTTTTTATTTGTAATTTATTTTTAAATTGTGTAACCTTCTAGTAGTGTGACTAGGTACAAACTACAAGGTATAGTTTGAGAATTCGCAACTTGGTGGCTGAGTTGTGGTAGGGTTTTGAGCATAGAGTTATGTTAGTCATTAGCGGTTGTCGCAAATTTTACATGTGTAAGCGTCTGACTACTTAATTTCTAGTAGAAAACTTGGGGACAACAAGTAGGCAGGGTTTTGCGGAAGCCGGGTAAACTGTGTTGTTCGATTTCTGCTTTTATTATTCTGCTATTACCTGTGCTGCAATTATTATATTTATTTCCACATTAATTGTTATCATTATTAGTATCACCATATTCACCCCCACCCCCTCTAAGGTGAAAACGATCCTATAGTCTTGTAAAATCAAAACAGGATTAGTTTTATGTAGGCATAAAGGTGGTTTATAAAAAATTTCCTAATATTCATTCCATCATATCAAGAAACAAGTTTTCTTTCAAGCAGTAAAAGGATGTGTGAGTCTAAAGGCTAGACATAATATTCGCTCATAAGGGATCTTGTGTGGACCGCCCTAAAGGAGGTTACGAACCAGTAATAGAAATTAATGGCAATACACTAAACTTGGATATGATCCAAAGATACTAACATGGAAACTGATGATATAAGATGAAATTAAATTAACCAAACCTAAAACGAATACAACTCATTAGAATTCCTAGTAAGAATTCTCGTGCATTAAAAGAGGAACTACGATTTTCTTATCGATGTCAAGAAAATGAATTATTAGCGACAACAATTTACACGACTGTCAATAGGCCATTAAGAGTATAGACTCTATCATATGGCACGATGCTTTAAATCTAAAATGGATTCCAAATGCATTATCAAAATACGATTTTGATGCCTATAGCTGAAGTGGTATGACTTATTGGCCATAGATATGTCTTCGAAAAGAAGGCCGATGTAGTTGGAGTATAGTACGCAATATGATGAGAATAACATAGTAAATTTCAATTGATCAAATTAGCATGATAGATTCGCTAGTTGACATGCTTGAGTTAATTTGAATTCTACTCATAAAATTATTTCCCAATATAACTTTGAGTTTTGGAAAATCTATGTTGAAACATAAATTTTGAATAATGTTTTAAAATAGACTGTTTAGAAATAATAACCAGTGGGAATGATAATTGAGTTTATAAGTATTGGATAAGATCCTACGTCAACATCGTTTGACAAGCTTTAGAATTGAGCATTTATTTGATAAAGAAATCCAATAGTTTGATTTTAGTCAAAATGCAGAGGAATCATATGTTTGTATGAAAGAATATCAAATGTACTAAGATAAACTATAAATAAACAACACAATGCTGATTGTTAACGATGTACCGTATTAAAAAGTTTTTGTTTGGTTGTTAATTTTGGAAATTAGATTTGAAAATGACATATTTTATAATCAATATAAAAGAATGTTGGGATGGTCCCAATGATATATAAACATCATATTAAAATGCTTAACATGGAGCCTGTGAGATGGATTCCTTATGCACTGGTAATGCTATGTTATCTATTGTGTCGTATTTTGCTCAAGCACTTAGTATGTTGAGAGATTGTCAAGTTTGAACTAAGATCACTAAATGGTAGTGTTAACACTAAAATTGGTCACTAATACCCAAGAATAGATTTATGTAGAGAGACTAATGAAGATAGTAAATTAAAATAGAGGAATATATGCCAAACTAAAACCGAAAACAAGAACACCAAAATTATAGTGGTTCGGCGTAACTGCGTACGTCCACTGTTAATGTACTCTTTATCGCCTTTCTCAAATATTTGAATAAAAATACAATCCGTAAATAAACAAATTGGATATAAATTTTAGCCAAAGGAAAGCTAGTGTTGAAAATGGCAGAGTCTCTCTAGGGTTCCCCAAAAAAGGTCCTCCACAGTTGTACCCCTGCCTCTCTATTTATAGATGAAGATAGGCTGGACTCTCTGTGAAGGACCAAGACTAGGTTGCTTGGCCCATATATGGTAATCTTAAGATAGCCGAACCAGGCGTACCGAACGACTTTCAACCGATCGACAAATGCCGAACCAAGGCGTCTTGATAAATAACTCGAAGCAACTTCTCCGGGGTCTCGAAGGGAATAGTAGCATGGCTTGAAGAAATGACACGTCGATCGCCTTGCTTTGGGGTAGAACCGATAGTTATCAACACCTCTATTATGCATCGAACGATGAGTGTTGAACCTGGATCGAACAAAATACCTTAACCGACCTGTGTTTAGCTTTTCTTTCTTGACCGGGTTGCCGAATTACTTGGACCGAATGACACATGCGACCCATTCAGACCGAATGATATATGCCCTTCCTCGACCTAGCGATATATGGCTTTCCCCGACCAAGCGATATATGACTTTCCCCGACCGAGCGACGCATGGCTTAGTGCCTTTAAGGCTAGACCACAATCAACTGGGAGACCAAGGCCGAAGCAAATCCACACCGATCCACTAGGTCCATAATCATCTTGACCGAACCACTTGCTCTTGCCATTCTCGGCCGATCCGCCCTGGCTTCACTCTAGCGCCGAGCTTTCTGGGCCGAGCCAATGCCAAATACACCAATCCATGCATATAGGCCGATCCAAAGGTGAGTTACATCAGTCTCTAATACTTCCAAACCTCTCTTAGCTTGAGTCCCGTCTAGGCTCAACCATAGGCTCTGCTTCCATGGCTACCATAGTACCGGGTAACACTTTCCCCCCAAAGTATGTCGTGTGAATCAACATGAGGTACTTTGAATCAACAAACAGTTCTTGTTCACAACAACTAGATCATCGAGAAAGATGATCGTCTTCTTTTTGGATCCTATTCTTGAATTTTCAAAAGTTGAATGCACACAATTTCACAAAGGATGAATCATGGTGGACCCTCCTAACATTATGTACGCTTATATGCACATACACAAATATATATATATATATATGGCCCTTTTTTATACCTTATTTTTTATTATAGGTTGGTCGATGAATGAGTGGTGAACCACTCGTTTGGTTTACTCAATGTCATCCGGTGTAATGATTTACCGAACCACCGAAGCATTTTAACTAGTTCCACTGGGGGAAGGCCTATTCACCTTCCCTTCCTCACATATAAAAGCCCAGCCTTCATTCTTTCTCCTTCTTCTCACTTTTACCTTACTTTGCTAGAGTTATCAACTCACTCCTCTTTAAGATTTACTCATTACTTAGCTTCCATCGACCCAAATTGCCTACCTCACAACCCTAATTGCTCATGAATTCGAACAATTCCCTAACCCAATACCTCGAAACTACCGCATACTTTGAGCTCTCTTCATAGGTACGAATTTCTTTCTAAAGCCAAAGTAATATACAAAGTTTATTTGCTTGAGTGGATGGTTTCCCCTCTTCTTTTGCTATAGGAATAGGTAGAAGACAATTTAGGAGAGGAGCGGAGATAGATTAGGAATAAGAGTGGACTTTAGGTTAGGGACTCGGCCTGGCTTTGATGGATGACGACATATGTCACCTAGGAGGAGTAGTTGTCATTTCTTAACTTAGATGTCGGGACTTAGGATGAGAAAGGAGGATGTCGCTCAGTGAACAAAGAAAAAGGAGAAGAGGGGTTCGGTGTTCCAAGAGCGAATGCAAGTCGATCTCTCTAAGAAAATGAGAGTGTGGCTTGTTACTTCGCGTGACGTTGTGGTTCGGTAGGAGTTTAGAGGTGTGGTTTGGTATTCTGAGCGAGGGAGTCGTTCGGTGTTTAGGGAGAGAGTGTGGATCAGTACGAACCTAGGAGCATGGTTCGGCATAGTCCCAGTTGGCTGTTCGGTGGTTAGAGAGTGTGAGAGAGGAGAGTGAGTGGGTCGGTGGTTTTGGTATAGGGAGACGTTCGTCTTTGGGCCTTGGGGTCGGCGTTGATAATCAGTATCACCTCAACTTGAACATAGCATATCGAGACTATATATTCCCACGCCTGATCATAGGACAATGAACAACAACAAGAATTAAGCACATGAGCGTGCATAATTGTTTTGGAGTTATAACACCATATTCTAATAATTATACACGCGAATTCAACTCAACAAAAGCAAATAACAGCCTTCACAATATACGATGCCAATGTTCGACTCCAATGCTTCTACTACTAAACATAGGGCAAGTTGTCGAAGACGGTCGGCGATGAAGTTCTCTAAAGACGATAGTTTTAAGCTTAATCATGTTTTGCCAGTCTTTAGAACTTTAATTATTTTGCATTCATGCTTGAATGGTAGCACAAGTTCACACACCATACGGGGGGAATATTTTGTTGTTATGTATGATATCGATTGTCTTTCAAGTTTAAACGGGTATGCATCCATATTAAACGTTTGTCGAAGATGTCCAAAGATCCAGCTCTGCTACATTTTTTGATAAGCCTGAGCCAAGTTACGGGCAGGAGGTAATAGGAACTTCGAATCTACCGAAAACTTCTACACAGGGTATTCCCGATCCATCTGCTATTGTTATAGTCCTGGCTCCTGATGTTATAGACGGAGCTGTTATCCTAGATAATCCTATTGATTCACAAGCTTCAAAAATCGACGAAGCCGCTCTTCATCGGTTGTGCTCAATTCATGGGATTCCTTTCGACGATGTCTTAGTTCCATCAGGACAAGATCCACCTCATCTGCCCCTAGCCGGGTATACACTGTGCAACAAATTTAAGTGCTGGGGTGGAAGCGTGCCACATTTCCATTCATATCTCCATGAAGTGTTATGATATATCGGGATTGCTTTGGCATAGCTACACCCCAATAGTCACGCATTTATTCATGGCACTTATATTCTCTTCATGAGCACCTTATCCAGACTTCCTACTCCCAAGGATATTTGCTATATCTACCGCTTCAAAAGATAGTCTGACAGTCCGTCCTTCCTTTTTCTTGAGCCATATTCCAAATGTCAAATTATGATGGCGGCATGGAGTAAGTTTTCCCAGTATAAGCAGGAGTCGTTTTACATACGCTGCCCCCTGGCTTTGTGAAAAGATGGCTGGAAGAGAGTAAGTTTCACTTCTAGACTAATATTTGTCTAAGGCTCGAATTGCATCCTTTCTTAACTTCCGTCGGTTTTATAGGTATCCGCCCACGACCTAAAGGCGCTGGGTTTTCTGAGGCCGTCGAGGTCATTCAAACCATCCACATGAGAGATTGGAAGATTAAATCTGTTATCTCTAACGAGTTGCTTTCAACGTTTGGGTTATTGTTGGAGGATCGTCGAACAAGCCTCCCAACAGGCGCCACTACAACCGGATCCGCTATGGAAAAAGGAAAAGAGCGGGTCGGGCCTTCGATGCTCCCAGTAGAAGGGGCTCCCGATACAACTGAAGAAGGTGAAATTAAAAGGGTCGAGGTGTGATAACCTAGATTTTTAGACATCGGTCAAGTGGATAATTAACTGATTCTGTATGGTTAAATAAATTGAATCTTGATAATTTAGAGATATCTAAATTTATAAATGAATTTAAAACTATAATAAATCTTCGGATAAATTTAATTATGTAAATGAATATTTACCAAACTTTACAATTGTAAAAAAATTAAAATATACACACACATAGGTATATAAGTGTATATTTATACATGTATATATATATGCCAGGGGAAGTAGTACATATACGTGTGTAGAAATTTGTAAAGGTGTGAATATATATATATATATATATATAAACAATTCAAATAAAGTAATATTTCTAATTAGATATATATATATATATATATATATATATATGCAGGTGAATTAAGAACATTGGGTTGAATTCAATATATTAAATTTTCAAAGGATATGTATAAAACTAGTATATTTGTATAATTATTTAATTTGGGTTTTTATTTCATTTTCTTTCAAATTATATTTAAGGTAAATAATTAAGAAGTTTAAATATTTAAGACATTTATATATATATATATATAACTAAATTTAAAAAATATTATATAAATACATACAAAAAATATATTTAAACATGGAAATTACAAATGTAAATGACATGTATTCATAAAACTACAAATGCAAATAAATTGTCACATGCAAATGACATTTGTATGTAAAATCAACAAGTATCAATATTTTTAGAACATAAGAAAACAAAAGGTAATTATGATATGTACATCTTCACCTTTTCTCATTTTTTTCCTCCTTATCTTTATTATCAAAGGAAAAAGAAAATCAAAAGAAACCTATAAATTGAAATCAACCTGAAAAAAAGTTAAAATAAAGATCAACTCAGCTTCAAATTTTAAAGCAGCAGTTCAAAATTCAAGACGAGAGAGCAATTTCGAATTTCCAGAAAGAAAAAATATACATTCTTAGGCTTTCTCTGTTCTTAAGGAACAGGTGAGTAAAACTCTTAAACACTAAAATTTCTTGAATTGGCATATGGTGAATCCTTGAAATATGTTATGCATCATGTGTGCATGACGTTAAAAGAAATGATTCTATATATATACATGTGTGTTAGAATCAATGTTCAAGTTTGGAACAGGCTAGTAAGCCTCTGTTTTGCACATTACAGGTTTGAAACCTGATTCAATAATTCAGATCTTTCTCTCAAATGATTTTAGACATTGATTTCTGAGTGAAAATTATTTATATGTAAGCAACATTATTTTTAAAATTTGGTTTAAGTAAATATGTTAGCAAATATCTTAGAAATTAGATATTACAGTGTAATTTAAAAAAATGACAGAATCTCGACTTGAATAATTGATGAATTCATGATTGTGATCAGAATTGTCTTCTTAAATTAAGATTTTTAGGATAGGAAGCATGAATTTTATATGTGTAATTTGAGTGAATTCGAGTGCTAAAGGGAAAATGGGTTTCGAGGAAATTCAGGTGATCGGCGGCACTTGGTGGAACGGGGTCGCGGCTGAAGTAAGTTGGGTGTTCGTCGAGGTTGGCAAAAATTATGGCTTATATTCTCCGACGTTGCGGTGACTGGACGATTTTGATTTAGGGTTTAAGGGTGGATTTTTGTTCGACGATGTGGTCGAGGTGAGGTGATTTCGACATGGGTGATAGTCCGAGCTTAATCGCGATGGGGGGAAAACGAGGCTGCAAGTAGTGGTTAGCCTTTGGTAGAAGGGCGAATGATCTCGTGGTCAAGATCATCGGAGAAGGGGAATTTTTCGATCAACGGTTGCTGTTTCTGTTCGACCATTTGACTCGATTTTGATTTCGAGCTTGGTGGTTGGGTTGGATGGTCGGGGTCTAAGGTGGGGTTGATCAGTGACTTGTCGACAGTAGGGAAAGAAATTGAAAGTGGTGGTGCGGATCGTGCTATAAGGAATTATAATATACTAGTGCGGAAATAAAACAAAGTTATTGCAGTAGAGTAAATAAGAAAAAATAAAACAAGCACACCAGGATTCTTTATACTGGTTCAAACTTCCCATTCTACGTCCAATCCCAGACTCCTTCTGGAATTTCACTAACAACAATCCTCACTTAACCCGGAGGAACAGGTTTACAACAACCTTTGAACAGCCGAACAAGGGACCTGAGCAGCAGAACAGGATTTCGCCTCAGCCGAAGAGTACTTCACTTGCCTGAACGGCAGAACAGGACTTCAATTTATACAGAAAGTATATGACACAGTGTGTTCTCAATAACATGAATTTGTCTCTTGATAGTACAATCTTCCTATAATCTTCTCCTTTTGATATGTGTGTGTGTGTGTGTGTGTGAAGAATATGGAAGTAAATGAATGATTATGTAGAAATTTGAATGCTCAAAATATTAGAATCAGTGTAGCATATAAATAGAAAGCTTTTGATCAATTCGATGAATTAAACAAATGATTCTAATATGTTTATATAGAGTATAAAGAGTTGTAATCATTCGTGAAAAGTTATCATGAAAGAGTATGGATGTATCTCTTAGTAAAAGGTTGTAACTCTTCATGAAAATGAAATGTCTTTTCAAAAATATAGCAGTTGAAGAAGTTCAGCCATATGAAAATAAATTTTAGACTTCTGAAATTTGAAACGTGCAAACCAAAAAAGAAATAGGCTATTTTTGCCTAGATTCAGACGTCTGAATATTGTACGAAATTTCAGTTTTGATTACAGATTCAGACGTCTGAAATGGTCAATTCAAACGTCTGAATTTGACTTGTAACTAAAAATTACCATAGCTCAAATGGTCAGAGCACTTCCCTTCTGAACTAGTGACCTGAGTTCGAGTCCTACTCCATGCAATTTTTGAAAACTTGATTTTTCATTTAAAATATGAATGTATATGTGTGTATACCATTTGAAGAAGATTTTAACATTTGTAAACTATAGACATGACACTCTATGACTAATAATACTTTGTTTGTCACCTTTGTCTTGTCTCTATCGTATATATCTCTTCTTGTATCTCCATATACATTCTTTTATTCTTTTGTATTGTGTATCTTCATTTTGAATGTATTTGATTATCTCTTTTTGATGCCCATGTACCTGCAAATTAGCTTAGAGATTCTTTGACATAATTGTATAGTTGTTGTCATTAAAATCCAACAATTGAGGTTCTAACATTCTCCCCCCTTTGATGATGACAACTATACAATTTTTAAAAAATATTCATTCTATATAAAAAATAATATTAATATGTTTAAATCTCCCCCTAAGTATAACATCTCCCCCTAAGTATAATATCTCCCTCTATTAATATGCATATGAATTTCTCCCCTTTGTCATTATCAAAAAGAATGAGGGAATATATAAAATTATATTAAATATCTTGTATATAACGAGATAAACTCATTATTAATTACGAAGGAAAAATAAAATAAATTTTACCATATTTACTGAAGTCCATATTTTATTTAAGCACGTAATTCTATTAAACGTATGGAACATTCTTTAAAATTCCAAAATCTATCATTTTCCTTTTGTTTCTCTGAGTACCTGCAAAAAATAATAATAATTTTCGGTACCCACTTACTATGTTAGGGTCCGGGGGGTTAGGTCTTTGGAAACCATACCCATTTGGGTGTGGTTGAACCTTTATAAATATAATTTTCATTACAAATTACATTCTTATAATAGTTGTTAATATAAAGTTGTTTATCATGATCAATCATATTAGCTGGAATCCATATCTTAATACTATTAGTCATTAGCTTAGTACTTGAAGAATAATTTCTATCATTTCTAAACAAAGTACTATTGTGACTATAACTGGTTTTAAAACTATCATGATTACTAGTACTAGCACAAAAGTTAGTATATATGAATGCATATCTGGTACTATTTTTACTTTTAGCTTGTTTATAGCCTAAACCGCTTTTATCATTGTGAGATTTTGAATTCTTAACATAACCTAATCCCTTCTTATTTGAAGCAGGTTGAAAATTTTCAATAATCCTGGATAAATTTTCTCTCCCTTTATTAAAATTGGAAATACTTTTAGTAATGTCATCAAGCTTAGTTTTGAGACTAGTGTTATCTAACTCAACAATTTTAATTTTTGTTTTTAACTCATGATTTTCAGAAGCTAGAGCATTATTCTTTTCTTTTTGAGCTTCTATTTCTTGACTTAATAGAGCGAGTTGAGAATTGTCTGAATCTTGAATTTTCTCAAGTTCTGCTTCTAATATTCTCTTCTCGTCTTTAAGCATATCTCTTTCGAATTCTGCTTTCTTCTGATTTTCCAGAGCTTCCTTATATTTTCTTTTGAGACTTTTTAAAGTGTCTAGAAGTTCTGAATTTATTTCTATCATATCATCAAAAGTTAGATCACTAACCTCATTATCTTTTGCCATGAAGCATTTGTTTGTTTGCTCTTTTGATTTTTCTTTATTGCTCTACCTCTTCTTATTGCCTTGACTAGATCTCTTTGTATCCATTTATTCTAGGATGTTGTTACGATCTCTAGAAAACTAGGCTCTGATACCAAACAAAAGTTATGGTATGGATCGTGCTATAAGGAATTATAATATACTAGTGCGGAAATAAAACAAAGTTACTATACCAGAGTAAATAAAAAAAATAAAACAAGCACACCAGAAATTTTTGTACTGGTTTGAACTTCCCGTTCTACGTCCAGTCCCAAACTCCTTTTGTAATTTCACTAACAACAATCCTCACTTAACCCGGAGCAACGGGTTTACAACAACCCTTGAACAGTCGAACAAGGGACCTGAACAGCAGAACATGATTTCGCCTCAACAGCCAAAGAGGACTTCACTTGCCTGAACGGCAGAATAGGACTTCAGTTTATACAGAAAGTATATGACACAGTGTGTTCTCAATAACACGAATTTGTCTTTTGATAGTACAATCTTCCTATAATCTTCTCCTTTTGATAAATATATGTGTGTGTGTGTGTCTGTGAAGAATATGGAAGTAAATGAATGATTATGTAGAAATTTGAATGCTCAAAATGTTAGAATCAGTGTAGTATATAAATAGAAAGCTTTTGATCAATTCGGTGAACTAAACAAATGATTCTAATATGTTTATATAGAGTATAAAGAGTTGTAATCATTTGTGAAAAGTTATCATGAAAGAGTATGGATGTATCTCTTAGTAAAAGGTTGTAACTCTTCATGAAAATGAAATGTCTTTTCAAAAATATAGCAGTTGAAGAAGTTCAGCCGTCTGAAA
Organism: Allium cepa; assembly: GCA_030765085.1. Taxonomy (NCBI): domain Eukaryota; kingdom Viridiplantae; phylum Streptophyta; class Magnoliopsida; order Asparagales; family Amaryllidaceae; genus Allium; species Allium cepa. Next base: position 840,893,768 of record CM060928.1, read on the forward strand.
ATAAATTTCAGACTTCTGAAATTTGAAACGTGCAAACCAGAAAAGAAATATGCTGTTTTTGCCTAGATTCAAACATCTGAAATTACGTGTTCAGATGTCTGAATATTGTATGAAATTTCAGTTTTGATTACAGATTCAGACGTCTGAAATGGTCAATTCAGACGTCTGAATTTGACCTGTAACTAAAAATTACCATAGCTCAAATGGTTAGAGCACTTTCCTTCTGAACTAGTGACTTGGGTTCGAGTCTCGCTCCATGCAATTTTTGAAAACTTGATTTTTCATTTAAAATATGAATGTATATGTGTGTATACCATTTGGAGATAATTTTAACATTTGTAAAATCTATTTTAACATTTGTAAAATCTAGATACGACGCTCTATGACTAATAATACTTTGTTTGTCACATTTGTCTTGTCTCTATCGTATATATCTCTTCTTGTATCTCCATATACATTCTTTTATTCTTTTGTATTGTGTATCTTCATTTTGAATGTATTTGATTATCTCTTTTTGATGCCCATATACCTCCAAATTAGCTTAGAGATTCTTTGACATAATTGTATAGTTGTTGTCATTAAAATCCAACAATTGAGGTTCTAACAGAAGTCAGGTCGTCGGCGGCCACTTGTGTATGTGCACTGGTGCACAATGTGTCTGGTGAAGATGAAATTTGGGGAGAAGCTGTTGTCATGGGATCGAACTCAAAGTAAACTTGGGATGAACTCGAAGGGATAGGGTAACGGGTTGATTGTGTTTGAACTCGAGATTTTGGATTTCATTGTTTTTCTCGGGTTATTGTAATGTTATCCAGTTTTAAGAAAATTGGAATAAAGGTATAAACTTTTGAATTTAGATGAAATTAAAACTCATTTCTCAGCCTATTTTTCTTGAAGTATTAGATGTTGAATTGAGTTTAAAAGTAATAAAAGGTTAAAGATAATTTATGTTAAAATTTATTTATTTAAAAGTGTTTTATAGTCTGTATAATCTTTGTTTTGGAAGTTTATTTAGAATAAACTTGATATTGTAATCAAGTACATAATTTAAAAGAGATGAAGTGTTTAATCCTTAATTTAACTTAAAAGTTTAAGTTAATGGATTGGCGATAAATTATTTCCAAATTTATTTAGTAGGGATCTAAAGGATAATTAAAGTAATTTATAAAGATAGATGTTTTTAGTTATGATTATGATAATTAAGAAATTAAGTATAAATGGTCTGTTTAAGGTTAATTAAAACCTTGGGGCTTAAGGATTAATTAAATTAGTAAAGTAATTATAGAGAAATTAATGTATTTAATTAATTAATGCTTTGAAAAGCAGTTAATTAATTTAATTAATTTTGAGTTAATTAATAGGAAATTAATTAATTCGTAATCAAGGACAAAATTAACTAAGTAATTAGAGATTAATTACATAAAGGATAATTATCTAATGTAAGTAATTAAAAGATAAATTTGTCAAGGATTGATTAATTTAATTAATTAAAGGGTTGATTAACTGAGGAATTAATTAAAGGTTAGTTAATTAATGAGTGTAATAAATTAAAGGATAATTTACCTATGAGATAATTACTTAATTAATTGAAGGGAAATTTCTTAATGAAAGTAATTCAGGATTGATTACCTAAAGTAATTAATTAAGAATTGATTTAATGATTAAGGGTAATTAGTCAAGAGTGATTAATCATGATGGATAATTAAAAGATGATTAATTAATTAATTTGTAATTAATTAATGTTAAGTAAGGGTAATCTAAAGTGATTAAAAGTTAGAAATTAATTTAATTAGAGATAAACTACATTTATTTTTGGAAGTGATCAATCTTGCTTATGAATGATTGATTGATGTTAAAAGCCTTGAATTGGTTGATATCTCTTATATGAAATGCTTTGTGATATGATATGTTTGGGTGATAGTGATAATGTGGTTATTTATCAATGATGAATTGCTGTGTAAAAAAAATGTCATTCTGTATTTAAAGTTGAATTGTATTTAATTAAATAACTTGGGTTAAGATGACATTAGTTTCGAAGAGTCCGGAATCAGGTATCAGTAAATACCCGGAACCACTTCGATATGTAATCTACAAAATTCTTTATATTGGATATTGGGTATTAAACAGGCTGGAATGGAATGAATTGTGTAATATGGATATTTAACTTGAAATTGTTGTGTGATAAATGTTGACTATGAGAACTCGTAAAAGGATACGAGTTACCTTGATATTCTCATGTGTTATGGTTTGGTATTTCATATTATGTGGGTTTACTCATGCTGGTTTCCAGCCTGACCCGGGTGTTACTTTGATGTAATGCTCGGGTCAGATCGAGTATTATAGATTTTCAGGTAAGGACGTCATGGAGCTTAGGAGGCGAGAAGGATGGCAGGACGTATGGAGTGTATCCGCTGTGATATTGTATTTATCTTGGACATTTTGTTTCAACTGTCCAATGTTTGAGTAAATTTTGTAACTCTGATGTATTAAAGTGCAATTTGACAAGTACAGTTTTCCTTTGTAAACTGATATTATTGATATTATATTTTATTCGCTACGAATGTGAGATTGCGCTTTGGTGTTTCTGTTCTTCTTCTTCTTCTGTCTCTTTTCTTCTTTTCTCTAACTATCTAAAATTTTCGGGATCGAAAATTTCGGGTCATTACACGAGGTGCTAAAAGCGGTCGATGAGAACATAGATTTTGATTTTGCACCAGCAACTGCCGCACCTGGCATTGACATACCCTATCCCCCTTCGAAATGAAAAAAGAGACTAGCCTGCAAGTTGGAAAAAAAACAGTAGGCGAAACTTCTAAAGTTACGATTACTGCGGTTGAAAAGGAGTCATCTCTTCAAAATTTAGAGGGTTCATTAAAAGATCTATCAGACCTTACCATCCCTGAAGACTTACTGAATTACGGCTTCAACGACCCAAGGGACATGGGACTCAGTTCGCCAAAAAAAGCGGTGAAGGCGATCAAGCTCATCATTAAGGACAGAAAACTCCAATGAGTAAAGCAAAAAACACTGGTTCGTCAGGGATAAACACTAGGACGCACACAAACACTTGCATTTCAACCTACACTTGAATTTTAGTCATCATATGATTTCCACCAACTTGTCTTCACTTGGCCTCTGTGCAGGTGATATGGGGCACACATACGACTTCGACCCCCTTTGTGGGTCCTCTATCTTCCACCACTCTAGTCGGGATTCAGGATCAGTAGATGCCGAGACAAGGATGGCATCGGGGATAGGGACTACCGTCCCAGAGATTCTTCATATCCCAACGATCCTCCCCCTCAGTCAGAGCACATTAGGGAAAAATATACTCAGACGGGATCCCAATTCAAAGCTCCCTGTGATCGACATTCTAGCTCGTCTAGCACTAAACAATCTCGTGAGCCTTATAAAAGATCTATGACCCCGGCTAAGCTAACTCCCATAGTCTCCGCACACGGTCCATCAATAGTTGAAAAATTATCCGAGCTTGAAGCCACATTTCCAAAGAAATGCTTCGAGAATTAAAGTTTATTCCTGCGATTCATCCTATTCCAGGGCATGTCAAACAGAGCACCATCGCCTATAATAATGATGTCTATGTCCAACATGACACGTCTGTTCATTTGGCGGAGAAAGTTTCAGAGGTTTCTACGGAACGTAAATATGAAATCGATCGCCTGAAAGTTGAAGCCATTCACGACAAAGATATCATAAGGCCCAGAATGAAGAGCTATCCTCGCACAAATCTCAATTTGAGGCCACACAGAAAAACGCCAAGGATACAGCCGAGGTAGTTAGTTGTTTGGAGGCTACTCACAAAAAGGAATTTGATGAGGCAACCCAACATAGTGGCGCTCTAGCTTTAGAGAAAGACACTATTCGAAATGAAAAGGATATCCACGCTCGATGAGTTAAAGAACTGGAGGAGCGGCTCCTTAAAGAGAAAGAAGAAAAAATTGCTGCATAGGAAGAGTCACAACGATATTTAGATGAAATCATCGCAACACAGCTCTTAAAGACGAAGCTTGACGAGGAAATTTCTAAAGCTGAAGAGTTAAAGGATGCAGTCCATGAGGAGGGTAAAAAATGGCGCCGATAGAAATTGATTCTCTCCTCGAGCCGCTACTGAAGCCGGTAGAGAAGAAATTAAATGCTTATATAATCCGCTTGTTGCTGAATATAATGCCCAAGTTCTCATGCATCAAGATCTATCTTTTCTGAGCGAGGGTTACCTCGAATCATGGGCCGAAGCATGGTATACTTTAGTAAAAATTAAAAGAGTTGAGCTGGGCACCGAAGAGGTTGATGAAGAAACTCTTGTGAAGGAAGTACTCCGAGGGTACGAGCCTTCCGACTTATTTGCAGAAAAAGCCCTCTTTGGAAGAGATTCCTCCTCATCGAAGGGGAAGTACGACATTGCTGGCCCATCCGAAATTGAGTCTCCGGTCCCTCCTTCCGCCTAGCCAGCTAGTTGCTCATCGCTCTATCGTTTCGAGCAGCATGTTGGTTGTGAACCAGAGAAACCGGGCCTGATGTTCACGTTCTATCCTCTATTATAGAGGGTGAGACTCCCAAAACAGCTGAGAGACAGACGAAAGCCATTATGTAATTTTTCCTTCTAGGGCTCAAAAAACCATCGCTTTTGACGAATAATGGATGTATTCTAACATTCGTCTTCTATGACTTCATGTAGGCCATTCTGATCCCCAACCAACTCTAAGGAGCGATGTCGCCATGGAGAAGGAATAGAAAATAGCGGAAGAACTTCACATTGGGGATACTCCTGGACCCAATGCTCAAGTAATCGGGGCGCTCGATGAGGACAAGCTCGAGAATCCCTCGCCTATAGACGAACACGACGAGGTTGAAATCACAGGCACCTCCGGACCTACTTCAAAACATAGCATGGAGGAGCGAATCGCGGAAGAGGAGAAAAAGAAAGCTGAAGTTAAGGATGAACCTCAAGTGGTGGAGCTTGGTGATCCTCTTAATAGGCCCCTGAAAGTTATTCTCCCCGGCGGAACCACACCTCTCGAGGTCCATCTTCCTTCCTCAGATACCACCTCACTGGGAACCAAGGGGTCTAGGAGAAAACGTTCCATTGAGGAGTCTTCAGAAAAACCGAGGAGGGAGAAAAAGTTAAAGAAGTAGGTATCCTTTGGTCATACCTTGCTTAGCTTAAATAAATCTAGGTCGCGTAGTTGTTTCTTTTCTTTTTTGTAGTCGTAGTATATAGACTTGTGCTCCAGACTTCAGAGAAGTTGTAATAGAACTTGACCTTTAATTCGTAAATAAAATTTTGTTTCTTTGCTTTTGATGATTTTCATTGTCAAGCTTATCATCCAACTTGTTATTAAAATACAAAGTTTTGTGGTTCGCGTAAGCGCTAGTTCGCTCCTATATGACATGGAAATTCCCGAATTATTTACGCTTTAGTCTGCGCTCCGGGGACTTAGAGATTTTTTGAATTGTTCATACTCTTGCCCGCACTGCGGGGACTTAGAGTACTCTAGTCCATGCTCCGAGGACTTAGAGATTTTTCGAGTCGCTTATACCCTAGTCCGCATTATCGGGACTCGGAGTACTCTAGTCCGCGCTCCTAAGACTTAGATATTTTTGAATCGTTTATACTTTAGTCCACACTCTAGGGACTCAGAGTACTCTAGTCCGCACTTTGGGGAGTTTGAGATTTATGAATCGTTTATACTCTAGTCCGCACTCCGGGGCCTCAGAGTACTCTAGTCCGCGCTCCGAAGACTTATATATTTTTGAATCGTTTATACTCCAGTCCGCACTCCGGGGACTCAGAGTGCTCTAGTTCATGCTCCGAGGACTAAGAGATTTTTAAATCTTTGTACTCTAGTCCGCACTCCGGGGACTTAGAGTACTCCAGTCCTCGCTAAGGGGACTTAGAGATTTTTGAATTGTTTATACTATAGTCCGCACTCCGGGGACTCAGAGTACTCTAGTCCGCGCTCTGGGGACTTAGAGTACTTTGAATCATTTATACTCTAGTCCGCACTCCAGGAACTCAGAGTACTCTAGTCCGCGCTACGGGGACTTAGAGATTTTTGACTCTTTTATACTAGTCCACATCCCAAGGACTCAGAGTACTCTAGTCCGCTCCGGGGACGAAGAGATTTTTGAATCATTTATCCTCTAGTCCACACTCCAGGGGCTCAGAGTACTCTAGTTCATGCTCCGAGGACTTAGAGATTTTTGAATTGTTTATACTCTAGTCCGCACTCTGAGACTCAGAGTACACTAGTCCGCATACCAGGGACTTAGACTGCTTTGAATCATTTATACTCTAGTCTGCACTCTGGGGCTTAGAGTACTCTAGTCCGTGCTCCGGGGACTTAGAGATTTTTGAATCGTATATACTCTAGTCTGCACTCCGGGGACTCAGAGTACTCTAGTCCGTGCTCCGAGGACTTAGAGATTTTTGAATCTTTTATACTCTTGTCTGCACTACGGGAACTCAAAGTACTCTAGTCCGTGCTTCGGGGACTTAGAGATTTTTGAATCGTTTATACTCTAGTTCGCATTCTGGGGACTCATAGTACTCTATTCCACACTCCACGGACTTAGAGATTTTTGAATCATTTGTACTCTAGTCTGCACTTCGGGGACATAGAGTACTCTAGTCCATGCTCCAGTCCACACTCTGAGGAGTAAGAGTACTCCAGTTCGTGCTTCGGGGACTTAGAGATTTTTGAATTGTTTTTACTCTAATCCGCACTTCGGGGACTCAGAGTACTCTAGTCTGTGCTCTGGGGACTTAGAGATTTTTGAATCATTTATACTCTAGTCCGCACTTCGAGGGCTCAGAGTACTTTAGTCCGCGCTCTGAAGATTTAGAGATTTTTGAATCATTTATTGACTTCTAATTTTGTGTATGCGTTCATATGCTAGAGAGGATAATGCAAATTGATTTTTTATCATGGAATTGTAACATATAAGACGTCAATAGTTCATCAAAAAAATGGCTCGAGCCTTTATTAATTGTAAAAAAATAGGAACAAGCTGAATTATCTTATTACATGTTAGAAATAAGAACAACAAAAGGTAACGTATACTGGAAACAACTGATACTAAAATGAAAAGGAAATAGACAAAGTGTAATAACGACGCAAGTGCTCGCTCTTCCATGCTTTAGGGAGGGTCTAGCCATCGACCGTCGCTAGCTTGAAGGTTCCTTCACCAAGCTTCCGTTGGATGACATACGGATCTTCCCATGTAGGATTCATATGTGACGGGATTGGAAAAACTCGCTTCAAAACAAGATCACCCACATCAAAGATTTTCGGTCGAACTTTTTCATTATAATATCGAGCGACTCGATGTCGATACACAGCCGCCCTTAAATCAGCTTCCTCACGTTTCTCATCGAAAAAGTCCAAAATTCCAGTAAATGATCATGATTCGCCTTTGGACCATAATGAGTCACCCAGTGAGATGGAACTTCAAGTTCCATGGGTATAATAGCTTCAATGCCGTATGCCAAGGTGAATGGAGTATGGCCAGTCGCGGACATGTGGGTGCTCTGTAATCCCAAAGTGATGTTGGAAGCTCATTCACCCACTTGCCTCTAGCCTTCTTCAAATGTTTTTGCAATATGAACTTAATTATTTTATTTATGGCTTCAACTTGTCCATTGGCTTTAGGATGAACGACTGCCGTAAACCTTTTCTTAATGCAATATTTTTTGAAGAATTCTTTGAACTCCCACTCTCAAATTGAGTTCCGTTGTCTGTAATGATAGTTCATGGAAGGCCTAAACAGCATATGATGTTTCGCACAATTAAATTAATGACCTTTTTGGTGGCGATCATAGCCAAGGGCTCTGCTTCCGCCCACTTAGTAAATTAATCGACCGCAACATTTTCATATTTTGCACCATCTTTGGAGATTGGCAAGGAGCCAATTATATCAATTCCCATATTGAAAATGGCCAGGGACTAACCATTAGTGTGAGTTCCGCCGATGTAGCCCTTTGGATTTTCTCATACTTTTGACATTTGTCGCATCTTCTTACATAATCCGCAGCGTCTCGATTCACGGTTGGCCAAAGTATCCATAGCGAAGGATCTTTTTTGTTAATGTCTACTCCCCACTATGGTAGCTACGTTCTCCTTCATAAACCTCTTTCAAGACCCACTTGATCTCATCATGGGAGATGCACCGAAGTAAGGGAACTGAGAACCCTTTCCGATACATTACTTCATCCTGCACTATATAGCTCGAGGCTTTGCGAACGACTTGTTGTCTTTCGTTCTTTTTCTCAGGAAAAGTTCCATGTAACAGGTATTCTTTAAACCGAGTCATCCATGACTCCCTTTCAGTTTCTGTCCTTAACACAGAATCTACTTCCATTTCGTTTATGCTCGGGGCATGTAAGGTTTCGATGGGGACTAAGCCCATCTACTGTGCATCATCAGTACTCGCGAATTTTGTCAATGAATCGGCTTTCCCATTTTGTTCACGCGGGATATGAGAAATATCATAGTATTCAAGGTCCTCCAATAGTTCTTGACCTGAGCAAGGTATGGGGAAAGTCTCTTCCCCTTCGCTTTATAGTCTTCACGTACTTGGTACACCACCTACTGTGAGTCACAAAAGATTTCAACAGATTTACTCCAAGTTCCCTAGTAAGTTTCAAGCCAACAATCAGCGCTTCATATTCGGCTTCATTATTTATAGCTAGGAAATCGAGTTTCAAAGCATAACAAATTGATTGGCTTTCGGGGGGTTACTAGATAACCCCTGCTCCAGAACAACGGTCGTTGGATGCCCCATCGGTGTGTAACTTCCATCGAATAAGGGAAATATATCACCACCGCTTATCTCCTCTTATGTAGTGAATTTTGCAATAAAGTCCACTAGCGCTTGCCCATGGATAGCCCTCCGTTGCAGGTAAATAATATTGAATTGACTTAACTCAATGTTCCACTTGAGTAACCTCCCAGATATTTCTGGTCGTTGGAGCACCAGTCGCAAAGGTTGATCGGTATAAACACTGATCGGGTGTGCCTGAAAGTATGGACGGAGCTTGCGTGATGCAATCACCAAGCAGTATGCTACCTTCTCAATCTTAGGATAATTTCTTTCTGCCCCCGTTAAACGTTTACTGACATAGTACACTGGCTTTTGAATTCGATCCTCCTCACAAACCAAGGCTGCACTGATGGCATGCTAGGATACAGCCAAGTAAACATATAACTCTTCATAGTCTACAGGCTTTGATAGAACCGAGGGACTCTCCAAGTGTTTCATCAAGATTGGAATGCATCCTTACAGTCCGGCATCCATTCAAAATTTCTTTTCCTTTTCCTTATCACATCGAAAAAGGAACACATTTGTCGGTTGCTCTAGATATGAATCGACTCAACGCACTGACTTTTCCATTCAGGCTTTGTACTTGCTTTATAGTTCTAGGCGCTTGTATGTAACAAATAGCCTGAATCATTTCTGGGTTTTCTTTGATTCCACGTGCGTTGAAAATAAACCCAAAAACTTTCCCGATGCAACGCCAAAGGAAGACTTCAGTGGATTGATTTTCGTTCCATAGATCTGAGTATATCAAACATCTCCGCTAAGTCTTGAGTGTGGTCGTTTTACTATTGTGACTTCACGAGCATGTCATCCACATAGACTTCCATTGTTCTACCAATTTGGTCTTTAAACATCCAATTTATCGAACATTGATACAGCATGCTCAAAATGTCCAGATGCCAGATATACCAACGATGATACATCAAATGATCCATGAAAGTCAGGGTCTCACTAATGATGATTGGGGAATCTTCCAGAGTCATACCCCTTACACTAATGGCATATTCTATGCTGAACCACCTCAGCGATTCAGGATGCCAACTCTACCCATCTATGAAGTGAGCTAAGATCCCAATCAACATATTTTGAAGTACGAATAATTGATGAATGCTGCACGAGCTGATGATGCATTTAAATGCCAAAGTTTTACGATCTCTCTTGGAGGCATAACTACCATGTGGTTTACCCATATGCCACATCGATCTATCTCATGTTTTGACCAGTTGGCAACAAAGTATGTTGAGCAGTTCCGAATGCACGTAACGAGGCCGAAGGATGTTAACACTTTGTCTAGTGTCATTCAAGCTCCTAGAGAGACACTAAGGTGTTATCTAGAAAGATTTCATGTTGTGTGTGATGAGATTAGCAATCCCAATGATAACTCTATTCTGATGGCACTAAATAAGGGGATTGATCTCGCTTTTGAATTTAGCAATCGGTTGATCGGAAAGCCTCCTGTGTCGTTGGACCATTTCTAGTCCAAGGCAGCCCAATTATTGAGAAGGTAGGATGCAAAACATTCTAGGAAAAGGACGATGTAGGGCCCAGTGTCGAAGGAATCTAGAGTAATGTAGCTGTTAAACAATCCAGGGAGAGTTTCGAAAAAGTGCAGGTGAATATTCAAAATAAACAGAATCAGTAGAGAGGTAATGGAGATCGAAATAAGAAGCAGATCAGAATCGTGGTCCAAGACGTAGGGCTCCTATGTTTAATAATTACACTCCTTTGAATATGTCACTGGAGAATGTGTACTTACGGACTTGTAATACCATTCAATATAAGAAACCTTCCCCAAGACCATCATCAAAGAAACAAATCCAGATGGGAAAGTTTTGCAGATTCCACAATAGCTATGGCCATAACACAAATGAGTGCCATCACTTGCAGGATTTCATTGAAAAGTTGATAAGAGAAAGGAAGTTAGAGCAATTTGTGCGGAAGCCATAGTCTGGAGGTGTGGGCCCATCAAATCAAAATCATGTACCTAATCAGAGGAGACAGCAGGAACCCGCTCATACTGGCGGGAGGTTAGTGATAAATACTGTTAGTGGTGGTCCTTATCCAACAGAACGAAGCTGAAAGGAAATGGAGTCGTATGTCAGTTCTATTAGGCATGCATACTTCGTAGTAGTAGTTTTGAAGATGGGGCTCCGGCCAAACAACCGAATACGATGACTGACGGCATTGTATTCCGAGATAGAAATGCTAACAAGGTCGAAGCATCCCACTATTGATCCACTTATCATATCAGCTCAGGTAGGTCCTGCATGGATGAAGAGGATCCTAGTTGACAGTGGAAGTTCAGTTAATATACTGTTTAAGCCAGCCTATGAACAGATGAAGATGGATGCTAAAGATTTGAAGCCTTACCAGTCCTGTATTCATAGCTTTAACAGGAGTGCAACCATACCCACTGGTGTGGTGGAATTGCCAGTGGAGTTAGGAACCGGAGAATGTCGGGGAGTTCGGATATTGCAATTTGTTGTATTGGACATTGACTCGCCGTATAATGCTTTCTTTGGCCGACCGACCCTAATTGAGTTCAGGGCTGCCATTGCCCCATGGTGTTTGACTCTAAAGTTTCCCGCCGATCATGGAGTTAGAGTCGTTCAAGGAGATCAAGCTGCTAGGCGAGCCTGTTATGTTGCTGAGCTGCGTGAGGCACGGCGAAAGGAGAAAGGAAAGGGCATAGAGGAATCTCTCTATGTCCACTTTGTTGAAAATTGACAATTAATGCCCAGGCCCGGGCCCGGGCACTCCAACCAATTCCAAAGAGATCTTGACCCGAGAGATAACGAAACTGAAGATGAAAGTAAAGAAAGTCAAGCTTCTTTGGTCGAACTGAAGATCGATGTCCCGATTGACGATAGCGATGATTCAAGAATGATAAAGATTGGATCTCAGTTAAGCCAACAAATGCAAGAGGAACTGGTTGAATTTCTCCAAGCAAACCTTGATTTGTTCGCATGGACACATTCTGACATGTGTGAAATCTCCCCGGACAACGTAAGCCATACATTAAACATTAACCCGCGGTACATCCCGGTCAAACAAAAAAGGCATGGTATAGATCTAGAGAGATCTGCCGCCATTAAGGAGGAGGTAGATAAGCTTAAATCGAATGAATTTATTCGAGATGCATTATATCTGGAATGATTAACAAACCCTGTACTCATCCGAAAACCAAATGGGAAATGAAGAACGTGCATCAACCGTTTAGACTTGAATAAAGCTTGCCCCAAAGACAGTTTTCCACTTCCTCAAATCGATCATCTTGTAGATTCAACGGTTGGACATGAACTCTTATCCTTCATGGACGCGTATTCAGGCTACAACCAGATGCCCATGCACTAGCTTGACCAGGAGTATACCAGCTTCGTGACTGATCTAGTACTCTATTGCTACAAAGTCATGCCTTTCGGACTCAAGAATGCCGGTGCAACTTACCAACGATTGGTTAACCGGATGTTTGCCAACCAGATTGGGAAAACTATGGAGGTATACATGGACGACATGCTAGTGAAATCACGATTCTCCACTAATCATATTAAAGACCTAGAATCAATGTTTAATATCCTTCGAGAATACAAAATGAAGCTCAATCTGTTGAAATGTCACTTTGGGGTCGCATTCGGAAAGTTCCTTGGGTTTATCGTTAACGCTCGAGGAATTGAAGCCAATCCCGAAAAGATCTAAACGCTCAAAAACCTTGAGACTCTAAGAACCTAAAGCAAGTCCAGAGCCTCAATGGAAAAGCAGCAGCGCTGAGCAGGTTCATTTCAAAATCCACTGACAAATTCATTCCGTTCTTCGATTTGATCCGAAAAGGGAAAGGGAAATGGAACTTTGAATGGACCATGGAAAGACAGGGCGCATTCCGAGCACTAATTCAGCACCTCTCCACATTGCCTATTTTGTCAAAGCCTATTGATCATGAGAAGTTGTACATTTACTTTGTGGTATCGAATACGCAATTAGTGCTTCCCTAATTTAGTAGGAAGACCAGGTACAAAAACTGGTCTACTATATTAGTAAATGACTAACCGGAGCTAAGAGAAATTATCCAAAGCTAGAGAAGTTATTGTCTTGTTATTTCCTCAAGGAAGCTCCGTCTGTATTTCCAGGCTCATCCTATCACTGTTTACACTGACCAGCCGTTACGATAGATCCTTACACGGCCTGAGACGTCTAGTAGGTTACTCAAGTGGAATATCGAGTTAAGTCAGTTTGATATTACCTACACTCTAAGGCGAGCCATTCAAGGACAAGTCCTAACAGATTTCATAGTTGAATTTACCATCCCAGAGGACTTTCCTAAAACCAGTGAATCTCCCAAATATATTTGGAAGCTGCATACTGATGGTGCATCAAATGACCGTTGCTCAAGTACCGGGGTTGTGCTTGAAACTCCCAAAGATTGATCTATATACTATGATTTGAATATTAATTTTCATGCGACCAACAATGAAGCTGATTATGAAGCTTTACTTGCCGGATTGAGACTTGCCTGAGATTTAAAAATCATTGCTGTGGAGATTTTTTGTGATTTGCAATTAGTTGTATGCCAAGTTCGAGGAGAGTACCAGGCCAAAGATCGAAGATTGGCTGCTTACCTAACTCGGGTCTAGGAGGTACTAAATAAGTTCAATTATTATGCTATCTACTGCATCCTCCGAGAGCGCAATCATAAAGCTGATCCATTGGCAAAGCTAGCCAGCTCAGGTGAAGCACAACAAATGGGACTCGTTCCTATGCAAATGTTGTCCTCCCCAAGCATCGATAGAATGGAAATAGATTGGATGTTTGAAGTCGTTCTTGATAAGTAGTCATGGATGACTCCGTTCAGAAATTATCTCGAGGATGGAACAATGCTAGAGCACAGGAGTGCAAAAAGACAAGTTCTCCAAAAAGCTTTGCGTTTCACTATTCAGAATGGAGTCATGTATAGAAGAGGATGCTCTATTCCTATACTCCAGTGTATCACTCACGATGAAATCAAACGAGTGTTGCATGATGTACACAAAGGAGAATGTGGCGATCACACCGGGGGATAAACTCTAGCTAAGAAGATATGGATACTATTGATTGACTATGAATCGGGATGCGTCAGACAACGCCCGAAAATATGACGGATTTCAAAAACACGCTCGGATTCCTAGAGCCCCTCCTACCGAAATAACCCAGACGGTCAGTCCACGACCGTTTGCAGTTTGTGACATCGATATCATTGGCTCTCTACCTCTGGCCAAAGGTGGTGCGAAGTACGCCATCATCGTGGTTGATTACTTTACCAAGTGGGCTGAAGCTGAACCCCTTGCTACAATTACGACGAAGAAAGTGATCAACTTCGTAGTCCGCAACATTATCTGCCGATTTGATCTCCCACATACCATCATCACCGATAACGGAACCCAATTTGACAGCGTTGAATTTGAGGATTTCTGTCAATGACTCCATATTCAGAAGAAATTCTCTGCATTTGTACACTCTCAAGAGAATGGACAGGTTGAAGCTGTGAATAAAATTATAAAGTCTATTCTGAAGAAACGACTGGAAAAGGCCGGGGGCAAATGGGTTGATGAACTTCCTATGGCTCTATGGGCTTACCAAACAACCCACAAGTCCACGACCGTACACACTCTATTCTCTCTTTCTTACGGTTCAGAAGCCGTTATTGTAGTCGAGATGGAAGTACCTTCTCATCGTGTGGCTTATTATGATCCGAAGACAAATGCCATATTACTTGCTAAATCCTTAGAATTATTAGATGAGATGCACGAAGAGGCTGACTTGAGGGCAGCCGCATATCGAAGTTGAGTCGCCCGATTATACAATGCCAAGGTTCGACCTCGAACCTTCTGACCCGATGATCTCATCCTCAAAAGAATCTACCCAGTTCCTTCACACATGAAACCAACGTAGGAAGGGCCATATGTGATTAAACGAAAGCTCAGAGATGGCACATTTAAATTGTCGCCTGTTGACGGTCTTCCTCTGCCAAGAGCATGGAACAGCGGGAGTCTTCGTCGCTACTACACATGATAGGCTTTATTTTTTTAGTTTACTTTTCATTAGTAATTTGTTTCTGCATTTCGAAATTTGAATTTGTAATAAGGAAACTGACTTTGCCGTATTTTCTCATTTCAACAGTAAAATACAATCTCTTCGAGCCAGAGCTATGATTTATTGAATGTGTCGTACAACCATCACAATGCACAAAGAGCTAAGTTCCATCATACGGTGGGATTTATTCAAATAGGTGGTAACTGTGATACAACTGGTTACTTGCTAAGTGAAACCCGAGCTTGGGGGCAAGTCACCACACTGAAGCCAAAAAGGATTGATACATGACAATCCTTGAACTAACTCCAGTCCCCCAGAGTGCGAGCTGGAGTATAAACTTATAAATGTGGTTTCAAAGAGGGTGGATCCATCCACCTAATGACTTCGCTCGTATCTTGACCAAGTTTGAGGATGATGGACCCGTCCATCTAACGACCTCCCTTGTTAACTTAGGTTAGATGTGAACTGACCATCCACGATCCTGATAAATTCATCATTCTCGGAGTGCGAATGAAATTCTAAAGCCCAAACGAACGTGGTTGACTGTCCATCGGCCAACTCCAAGTTCCCAAAGTGCAAACTGGAGTATAAACATCAACTCCAAATTTCCAGAGCGCGAACTGGAGTATAAATGTCAACTCCAAGTTCCCAGAGTGCGAACTAGAGTACAAAGACCAACTTCAGGTTCTCGAATGCAAACTGGAGTACAAACATCGACTAACATCAGGTTCCCAGAGTGCGAACCGGAGTATCGACCGCAGTTAACTCTAAGTCCGCAGAGCGTGGATTAGAGAATGAACATCGACTGACCCTAAATCCCCAGAGAGTGGATTAAAGTTTAGGCACAAACAGGATATGAATCAGTCATCCGTAACACAACTCTAAGTCCCCAGAGTGTGGTCAGAGTATAAACATAACTCGGGTGTGACTGACCACCCATAAAATAACTTAAGTCCCCGGAGTGCGGACATATACTTAAAAATTAAACTGTCATGAGCGACCGTCGACGTACAAATGCAAATCCCCGGAGTGTGGATGTAATCTCAATAAGTGAGCGAGTGTGATTCAACCACTCGATCCTTAATTGTATCAACATCAATTCAACGATGTTAAGCTCGATGTATTGGAAGCGAGATGTAATCGCTAGCTGATCTTTACAACAATCCCTGAAATTAAGGGCAGAACTTAAGTGTCGACCAATGAATGAAGCAGTGCAGCATCGGAGTTCAACTTAGAGACCGGGCACGACTCGCAGCCGTGATTCTAGGACTTATGAATAACCTCAAAACCCGGTCCAAAGGTCAAAAAATTCAAAAGTTCACTGAATAAGAATTCAAATGTTGGAACACTTAAGCAAATAAACGACAATTGAGTTGAAAACAAAATAGAATTTCATTTCAACTATTTGTGGAGGTAATTTATGTACAAGTTATTTCGAAAAATCCTACTAGCAGGCACCGAACCCTCATCTATACATGACCAACAAAAGAACAAAAGAAGTTCCTATCTACCAAAAAATACGCCAAGGAAGCATGTCTATTCTTTCTTTTTCTTCGTCTTCCTCTTTGGTGTCGACCCACTGGATCCACCACTTGGTTTCCTCTTTGAGCCCTTCCCTTTCGATGGCTAATCTCCTTTGGGGTACATTATATCGATTTCCTCCTCCGAACTCAAGTGTATGAAAATATTTCCAACAGGCGGAGTCGGATGGGTCGGGTCCACTACAAGAGGTAGAATAGGCACGCTGGTGTTGACAATAGTACCACCAGGGGATATCATTTGTAATGGGGCCGGACCAGGGCCCACCATTCCACCTTCGAAGCTGCTGGCCTGAGCAGCTGCTTCTATTTCCGCGTTAATCTCGGCTATAATTTCTTCTTCGTAAAGTGTTTTTGCATCACGGAAACGCTTGCGGTTGGGACAGAGAAGCTGGTCGTTGGCGCTACTCCACTCATGACAAATGGCAGGTCAGAGAAAGGGTCACTATGATGACTAAGGAGTTCCTCCATCATCTGTTCATCAAATGAAAGGGTGCTTCCTTGTACATCATCTGTAGGTACAATGGCCGATGTCGTCGTCACTTCCGTAACAATCGCCTCATGCGCATTATGCGACTCTTGAATTGCCAGAAGCTCGACTGATGTGGCTTCGATCACTGGAAAGAGACAAAGAAAAGCTGTTATTAGATATTTCGAGTGAAGCTCCCAATCATAAACAAGCATACGAAATGCCCGGAGTACCTTCCTCGGTTCAACTCATTGGCGGTTGAGCGGCCTCAGAAATTTTCTCGCTAGCTTGAGATATCTGCAACTATACCGGGTTGTAATCAAGAACGGATTAATAATCAACCACGGAAGTCGGTTCAGGCTAAGTTGGCACAAGATTTTGGGAATTGTGTCACGGTGCTCGACACCAGAACCTTCTCCAACCTTCAAGTGCTGAGCGCCAAGCTTCTCCTTCTTATATGAAATCATGGCATCATGGAGAACTTTCCTTCGTTTTCATTTAGCACTCGGTTCTCAAGCTCGTATTCGTCAACCGATTCACCCTGGTGAGCAGCCTTCTATTCTTCTACTAATCGACCCTAGGCATTGTATAAAATGTGTTGGATAGTTATCGAGCCATGCTAGGTTCCTATGCCTCAAGACGTTAGCATTATAGGTAATGAGGAGATCTTCAATGTCAGCATTGGACTCCGCTATTTGGACCTTCTCCTCGACCTCAGTCTCCATCTCCCAGACCTTAGCCATAGCAAATTCCCTTTCTCCTCTAAGCACTACAGCATGTTCACATGACTTCTGGGTTACGCTATTTGCATCATCCCTTTCTTCGATGATTTCGGAAAATTTGGCTTTGAGCTTGTTAAGTTCTTTAAGAGCAGCATCCCGTTCGGCTGTGACAGTGGTGTTTCGATGGCCGGTCTCCTCCACCAAGGGAAAATATGTTTTTCGTATCCTCTTCACCGCTAAGTTCGCCTCGTCGGCCTTCTAGGTGGCCTCTATTCCTGATTTCCGAGAGGATTCGGCTTCATCGTTAAGCACTTGAATAATCCAGTCCTTTTGAGTGAGCTCGGCTTCTAATTTCTCAATGGTGTTGCCCGCTCAAAGGCCACCTTTGATGCTTTCACTGCAACTTTCCCCCACTCCTTGTACTAAGTGTAGATGTCATGAATATAATCATGCATTGTGTGCTCTGCTTCCGATGGAATTATCTTTAAGTGAGGAGGGAAGACAAAGCCGTCAAAGCATAAGTTTGGAAAATATTTTTCAGCTGAGCAATTCTCATAGCCCCTACCCTGGTGGGCTCAGTAATAGCTTGTTCAACAGCAATAGGAGTTTCGGCTTCATGTCTACGACGTTGTGATTCAGGCCTAGAGGTTTGAGAAGGTGATTTCTGGTGGGAAGGCTCTACTATTTGTTTTCCATGTCCTGATGGTTATGCGAGGGCTCGAGGAGGAGGAGAACGTGATCAGGATCGATATCTATAATCCCTATCTCTCTCTCTCCCATGACGTTCTTGGCTCGAATAACCGCCATCGCGGTTTCTATCTTCTTTCCCCCGACGAGACTCATAATACGAGTCGGATGACTGTCGCGTAAAGCGAAGACTACCGAGCATGGAATCTCGTCTATTAATTGAATCTATAAAGAAGAAAGAACAATAGAGTTAGTAATTTCCTGAAGTAAGAAGCTTGTGATCATAAATCGTGTAGTGCCGTGAAGTGTATATGTATGTGCAACCCCCCGACCAACCAAAAATGTCGGCCACGCTTGTGGGAAGAGCCTCACTTAAGTCTAAAGCACTCTGAAGCTCCTATAATCCGGCGTCATGTTGAAGTGACACATAATACGAGATTGGGATATCAGAAAGCCCTTCGAAAAGGTTCTCCACTTGCGAGGGAGGAGCCTTTGAAATTATAATACCGGGAATAGGTAAAGACATGATTACGGATTTCCATCTCAAAGATTTGTGGCGCTTATGCGCTACAGCCTTGCCTTTTCTCCTTCCCTAAAAACTTTAAAAGCTATCAGAAGGCCCGACTATGGGTTCTTCATCGGTGGGTGTATTTTCTTCCTTACCCTCTTCAGTTATTACAATCCTAGGCACTCCACGTTTAGCCTATTTCACCGAAGCAGCCCTCGGCGTTCCTTTAAGCCTAATGCTTTGATTTCGCTCGATTAACCCGACGGTCCTCCAATTTCTATCTGTTAGAACCAAGTCTATGTCCCTCATTACACTCGGCACTTCTTGAAGAACCCCTACTATTTCTTTAAAGTGTGCACCCTCGAGTCGTGGAATTACGGCTATAAAAGGAAAAAAAATATGAGACTCAACATCGGTTACGAAAAATTCATGAATTACCAAAGAAAATTGTGACACTTATGTCTAGCTAACCGTTGACTGGCAAATCCTGAGGGTATTGGCCATAGAAACATTCTATCTTGAATTAGCTGAGCCTGGTCCAAGAGCCCGTCACCACTTGACAGTTCCGAACTGCCTCCAGGATTGTGAACGAAGGACCATCTCCCCGACCCTTAACATTAAATAAATATCTGATTTTGATCGGAGTCGGGGTTCGAAAAAGATGCTCCATGAATACAATAAATAGGCTATCCAGCAGCGCGTATCCATTGGGGTGTAGTTGTGAGGGGGCAATTCCAAAAAACGCCAACACTTTGTCAATGTGTAGGTTGAATGGAGGGAAGCGTCCCAGCTATGCACATGTGCCTATTAAAGGCAGTAAACCCTTTCAGAGGAGCGTGTGGTCTATCACTTGGCTCGGGTAATAAGACGTCGCCCAACGATAAGTCGTGTCTTAGGCATATCTGTCCTAACATATCTTCGAAAACATTGGACGGCATAGAATCTTATGTGTTTGCAATAAAATTTGCTCCTGGAAACTCGTCCGAAGCTGGATCGATGACCTTGGCCGCGATGGCCGGCAACTCTATTATTAGAAGGGATGAACTTCGGGTTCTTTCTGTTGAGAACTTGTGGATTCCATAGTTAATCAACTTATCAAAAACCATCATTAGATGATATTATGCCCGTGTGTTCCCCAATGTGAAATGCATTAGTGTGTTGTGCAGCGCAGTGCTACATACCACTTGAAAAATTCTACAGAGTTTGAGAAAATATTCAAACGACAAGACTTTGAGATTCAACTGGATGTGACCGTCATCGCTGACCACCACCACCGTACCATCCTGACTTTAAAGACCGATTCAAGTTAAGGTTCGATAAATTTTTGTTGAGTTACAGTTACATCAACGAGCTTCGAAGGCCAGTCAGATATGCAGTGAAATGATTAAGTTCAGTCATGCAAGGCAGAAGCTCGTTAGAGTCAAATATTCGAGTATGAAAAATTTTTGTATCCACTGAGATCAAAACCGATATCGATTATAGGTCATTCGTATCAATCACCAGGAATGTCATTCATATCGATCATCGGGAGCAGATGCTCGTATTGATTGTATGATGGTACTTTGTATCGATCGCCTGGACGTCACATCGTATCTTTGCAAAACCCTATGCTTCGTATCGATCTACAACAACACATTCGTATTAATCACCATACCCAAGATTTCATATCGACGCAACAAGTCGATATGAATGCCATTAATCAACCGATCGATGTGAATGTCCGCTAGCCATCGACACGAAGCAATCTCCTCCTTCAATATGAAATTTCGATATGTCCAGATCGATACGAAATGTCGATGTGTCCAGATCGATACAAATGCGCCATGTGTGTCCATCACCCTTTCCACCTTCTCCTCCAAACACTTCAGATTCCGTTTCCTTCCCCCTCAACCATGCTCCAACAAAATTCCGGCCTCATCATCATCAAAAATGGCCGTGATTATGGACGAATTGGCGTTAAATCTCAAGTCTTAACGTTTTTAATGTGAGATTATGCAACTAATTACCTAGATAAGAGTATCGATTCGAGGGATTAACGAAACGTGATGGTTTGAGGACGAAGGCTATTTTTTTCTCAGTTTTTTCTATCGATATGAAGACAAATGTAAAATAATGATTGATGAAATTTTTTTCTAAGTTCTAACGGTATTTATACGGACATGAGGATAAGATGAGGAATGATTCATCTCCCAGTTAGAATGGTCATAAATGACATTGATACGAGAGCTCTGTTCGAATCCACCCACCTCAGTCCCGAGCACAACTACATGTATCTATTTGCAACTGATCTAGTTTGCTGCCGTTCATATCCATCAGTAAAACTATCGATACGAACGAGACAACAGAAACATGTTCGGCCACTCCAACTCATCCGCACTCCATCGATATGAAGTTCCAGTTTCGTATCCCTTTAGTCAAAGACTCAGAAATTCATATCCACCGATAAAAATTGCATTAAGACTCCAATCAAATTCATGTTGATCACCATCGGTACAAAGAAAAATTTTCAGTTTCTCAAAGTCGGTCCAGGAGAGGATATACGAGGGGGTATTCTAAAAACAACCGTCAAGCGTTGTTGCAAACCAAATTTCACATTGACTCAGGAGAGGGTCAATATGGAATTCGATACAAAAAAATGAAAACCACTCGTGAACGTGCAAACGTTAATGGGAGTCAGGGTAACATACGTACATGTATGTCGAACTAACATCCAATTTTTTTTTAAATTTTCACAGGAATTTAATATTCGTATGGCAATGATTAAAACAACGAATAAGTTATCTATCATGCAACGCCCAGTTATAACAGTGCACAGCACAACAATTGACAGTCAAGGTTCATTATTTATGTTTTTAAAGATCAATCAAAAATTACAACTTTCGACGAGAAGACAACAACCGTTTAACAAGTTAGATGAAACTTTTTAGGATGAAGATTGCAACTTTCAAAGCACGTCGTGTTCTCACAAGATGTACTTAGGGGGGCAAATGTTATTCCGCCTTTTGGCAAGGCCCCGACACCAAGGAATTGAATAGAAACCGAAGACAGTTTGTCTTGAAGACCAGTTATACACAGGTACCCTATGGATGTCGGTGAATTTTGTCCGAGTCCAGATCAAGCTACAATTGATATGACGAGACGAGAAAAGCCATGAAAGCCAGTGTTTCAAATTTCAAGTTAATTCAAGTTCATATGCTCAAGATATGATCGATGCAAACCAAGAAAGTCAATTCATTCTTACCCATCTGTTCGCATACATTCGTTCGTATCCATCTGTCTACATCCATCATTTCGCATCCATCTGTTTGTAACCATCAAGTATCCATCTGTTTGTACCATCACATATACTCAACTTTGTATTCGTTAGGCCTGGTTCGATTTCGAATCCATCAATTGGAGTCAATTCATATCGATCGATCAACGATCGATATGAATGAAATATCAAACGAACGATACAAAAATGGCCTTCAACTGTCGATATGAAACAGTCCCCAGCCATCGATCGATACGAATAGAGTGAAGGCGATCGATATGAACAGAATAGTTGCGATCGATGTGAACATAACCCAACTGGATCGATACGTACGAGATACATTCTTATGAAAGACTTAATCACTCAGCATGAAAAGTGGATCGATTCGAGGGGTTAGCGCCATGTCAGCATGTTGGCACGTGCTTAGACCGATAAGAATAGAGGGATACGAACGGCATCGATATGAAGGAAATTAAATTTAATGAATTCGAATTTGCATCGATCATAACTCAAAATCTATAACTCCAAATGCCACCAAATTTTCACAGGAGCTTGCGTACATCCTTCAGAATGTTCATGATTGATTTCGACTCGATTGGACGAAGTCATGATTGATACGAAATTCGTTCGTATGGATCGCGGACCGAGTGCAAACCACATAGGATCGGTCATGTGATCCCACTCATATGCCAGAAGAGGTCTCCCAAGTTCTAAGCGAGATATTTGCACCTTACACCAACAAATAGCATCCCAGAGCCTACAGAAAAAGGACCTTTCAGCTCTCCTACATCCACACTCTGCCGAAACCATTTTTGCACTCATAAATCGCTATTGTACTCGAAATTTACTACTGTAATCCGCTATAATAAGTTGTAATCGGCAAGCAAACATCCAAAAAATCATTAATTTCATAGTGGATGTAGGCCATACGCCGAACCACTCAAAATCCCTATGTTTCTGCGTGTTTTTCTTATCTGTTTTTGAAGTGTTTGTTAGGTTATCCTCCTTTTACATTTACTTTCTTCATTTTATCTATTCAAATACTTCCAAACAATGTTGTGCCCTAATTTTGGTGCAAACATGGATCTTGTCGAGGTCGCAACAATAAAGATAAATAGATGGCCTTTTACATGATGAGTCGATATTTATACATTTCGAGTTTTACACCAAGAGGCTTATTGCCATGTTTTATACTAGAAAGCATGCTGGCGCATATACCATTCTATGTTTTTCCTCACCGACCCAAGGGTTGTCGAGCCTAGCCTTTACTGCTTTTAAACTTGTCATCGAGCTTACCTTATGCTGATTTTATGTAACATCTGAAATTTTGTTCATTTAGTTTTGAATGTTTAATTTATTTTTAAATGTTGAATTTGAAAAATTAATTGATTTTGAATATGGAGATTTTGGTTGAACTGTTGAATTTGATCTAAATTTCAGTTTATAGCGATTTATCATAACACGAAAATAGTGAAATCTAATATTTGGAATAGTGTAAATAATTGAATTTGTGATTTTATATAAATTGGAATGGTCTAATATGGATATAAATTATACTTGAATTATAATTGAGTTGGTATGTTTTTGAAGTTGGAATTTCAAGTAATTTCATCGATTTGAAAATCGCCTTTTAATCGACGCATTAAATAGCAATTCATGGCATAGTATTGAAATTCGACAAAACCAATTTCATTGGATCCGTAATAGTGTGTATTATAGGATTTCAAATTTCGTAGCGTTTGGAGTTACCGTTTGGTCATGTGAAACTGAAACGCATAGAAATTTATTTATGTAAATTCAATTAAAATAATTTGATTCGAAAACATATCTTCCAAATGCAATGGAATTGGTTCCCGATACATATTCCATTGTGTTTTGAAAAGGGGTAAAACATTATAAATGCTAGGCGGCATGCTTCGTTTGGAGTTCGTCCGAAAAAGTACGTGAACAGTAAAAATAATAATATTATATGCATATACACCTATGTATATACACCTATATATATATACGCGAATTCAGCCAGAACCTTGTTATCTATGCCCTAGCCGCCACAATAAAATTCAATGATCAAAACATTCCTATCTTTCCCCTCATTTTTCTCTTCATCCACACATTATTTTCCTTTGAGTCCAACATGAAAATCGAAGAGCTCGTCGAGCTCTACGAGATGAAAGGTGGTAATCGTCGATGGTGGACTGGATTCACCTGAATCGGCTCATGAAGGTCACATGTTCGTGAGGGTGCTGTGTCACATGTGAGTGGCCAAGCTCAACCAAGGCGTGGGCGATGGTGCAGTAGGTTATGGGCTTCGATTTGATGGCGTCTGATCGATCTCTAGTGGATAGAGGTAGGAGCGACGATGGTGAAGTTGATTGATATTGTGGGTTTCAGCCTATAGATGTTGTATGTGGTGAAAGGGAAGAAGCAAAGAGCGGCCAGATCTGCTTTCCTGGATTCAACGGCCAGATTTAATTCTGGTAAGATATAAAAATAAAAAAAGAAATTTATTTATATAAAGTGTATTCAAATCTTTAAAAATGTTTATCTTCTTCGAATGAGGTCCGATTGAGATGAAACAAGTGCTAATGGAATCATGGCGACGAGCAGTATATTATGGAACTGATTTGGAGGCGAATGGAAATAGCTAAAATTTTAGGTTAAATCGAACACCGTTCGATTTAATTTAAAATTGGAAATTTTGGAAAATTGAAAACTCAAGGTGAGTTAAATTCACTCATTTGGTTAATCGGTATATTTTATGGTAAATAAAATTTATTTCTGCTTGTTTGGATTGTTGAAATTGGTGATGGTTGAAACTGAATTAGGAAGACGATATAGCATCTTGAAATGCAGTTAGATTGGATGAACCGGATCAAGGGTCACGATATAGCATCTCAAATTGCTGTTAACTTATTTATGTTTTTAAGCTTATTTCCAGTATTGAATCATGTATGAGTGGAATTTATAAATGGATTGTTTAAAAATTATATTGTTAAATTATAACGTAAATTGAATTGAAATATATTGGTGTGATATATTTGGCTAAATAAACATCGTTGGATAATATTGGTGTGATATATGTGACTGTTATGTAAATGCAAGTAATTTAACTTTGATAGTTAAAATGAATTGGATGGTAGTTGATAAGTTCCATTGGGATTTTCAAGCCCTAGTATAACATTGGGATGCTATAGGTTTTGGTTTAACTTCAGATTGTATAATTTGAAGTGAAATGTTTTATTAGTAAATATATACAAAGGTTTGTTTAAATTTTTCATTTACAAATGTTTTGTAAATGATACCTATAGTGATATTAGTTATTTCACTTAAATGTTTTAAAGGTTTTTCCGAGATTTAAAAGTCGAACTACTTATGATAATGTAATTATTTAATAAATGATTATTTAAAACATCAATTACCTTATTTGAAATATTTTGTTTTAAATTAATTACTTAAGCATATTTTAAAAGTTGTTTTTGGAACTATTGTAATATATAAATTAAATAATTCTGTAAAAGATTTTAAATGATATTATTTTGATATCTAAATTTGTTTAAAATTCTTCCTTAATCATTTTCAAAGTCCTTTATTAATAATCTATTTGAAAAGTAAATTCTTTTTTAAAAGTTAATTATTGTTTAAACCCCGTTTGTAATTTAATGATGTTATTCTAAGTTAGACAGTCTAGAAGTTAATATCATGCAAAGATTTGTAGTTACAAATCTTTTTTGGAAATTTATTTTCAAATAAAAGATTTTGGGAGGTAATGGTATATGTTCATAGCATAATTCAAGGGGCAGCGATTACCTATAGTTTGGGATGTTTTTACTGGGATAGGGACATGACCATTGTGCAAACTGCGATCTATGATTGACTGCATGACGAAAATCGGGGGGGGGGGGCAGAGATTGTCTAAGTTAAGTTTGGTTTTTATGGGATAGAGATGCACCCATTGAGCTGCGATCCATGGCCGATACCGAATGGCACTTCCATATATATTTTTATCAAATAGTTTTCAAGTATTTTTGAAAGAAAGGATTTGTGAATAAAATTATTCTGATGAATTAAGTATATGAATGCTTTTAATAAGGAGATTCAATTTATTGAAATCAAATTAAATAAGACTTGGTAATTTCGGTGGGAAATGTGATCTATGGCTTAATGTTTGTTTATTTCATAGTTAAATAACTAAGCATCAAATCTTGGCTCAAATATGTAATCCTTCTTAATTTTGGTGTTAGGAAACGATTTCCTAATTAACAGTGAGAGATTTTAACTCTGGAAATATCTAGGGAAACACGGAAATAATATGGTATAGTTACCGTTTGAAGTGCTATACTGTACGTATGAACTGGTTGTTCTTCTTGGATAGATGATAAGGAGATACGTCCACTTAAATGGTTAAGAGGTGGTCCTCGCTCTTATGTATTGTCAGATTATTTCTTAAAGAACCAGTATTGAGCATTTCGGAGAAAATTGACGATTGGTTTATGGAGCGCCCGAGGAGCGGGAGAGTGTACTCGTAAGAGATGACTTGGAACCGTTACCACTCCAAAATCATATACAGTTCTATGGAGGAGTTTCTTGTTATATTAAGATGTTGAAATCCATGTGTGGTTCTGAGACCGTTAGGTATGGGAATCCGTGTGTGATTCCAAGATCTATTTGAGATATAGGAATCTGCATGCGATTCCAAGGCCATTGTGGTGTGGGAATCCAGATGGGATTCCGCGATCTATTTCTGGAGCGGTACGTAAGCTGGAACGCCAGACAAGGCACACCAGCAGCAATGACTAAAACTAGAGATAGGAGGCATGGCCAGTAGGGTTGACAAACCCATAGGAGACATGAAACCTTTTGGGAGTTAACATTATATGTCACCATGAAATTTAAATAGCTAAGGGGAAATAACTTAACTGGGGACACCAATAGAAATAAGTTATACATGTGGATAACATGGATTAATGTTGAACATGTAGGTAGCATGGAGTAAAGTTAAATATGTGGGTAACATGGTAAAAATAGAAACATGTGGATAACATGAATTAAATGGCCAAGTGATGGGTTCATAGTCATCCTATGGAAACTATGGGATGTATAATGGATGGTCTGCATCATGACAGAGATGGATAGTCTCTAATTGTTAATTAAGGGTTTATAGTCATCCTAGGAAAACTATAAGATGTGAGTTGGATAGTCTGCATCAGTTTAGATGATAAAATGTGAGATGGATAGTCCACGTTAACTTATGCAAAATAAAATGTGGGATGGGTACTCCACCATAAATATAAGACAAATAGTCAATAAGAACTTAGATGGGTAGTCCAAAAAATGGGGGATGGGTAATCTAGTACATATGACATGTTTATACACCATCATATTACTTTATTATAACCACTGTGGATGCAAGAGTATGGTATATGGTTAAGATGTTTAATTGGGTACTAGTGAGCGGAAACCCGTTCCGCATTGTGGCGTGGTCTCACTAAATATCTATTCTTTTAAGATGGTAGATTATTATTCATTCCAGACTTTTTGTCTGACCCAAAGTTTTTGTTTTCCTCTTAAACACCCAAGTACTCATTTGAGTAGGTTGAGAATAAGGACTTTTCAAGTTCCCCTTAGATGAACAAGCTTTCGGAGACGTGATGGAGGCAATATAACTAGTAAAAGCTATATATCTATTTTTCGCTCTGTTTGGATTTTGCTTTTGTATTGTAATGGCAAGTTGTACTAAATGTTAGATATTTGACTCTGATCATTCATGGAGGCATCTCCATATGTCTCTTTAAGAATATCTTGTAATAATTATATTTTCTTTGAAGGTGATTTGCGAATTGAGATTATGTAATGAAATTTAAATCTTATTGTTAAATGTGATAGGAAAATTTGTTTTTAAAATTGTGTTGAATTTCCATATTCATGTGTTTCTGGTATTATCAATTTGATTTACACATCTGCAATATCGAAAATTAATAACTACGGATGACTGAAGCATCCATAGCACTTAGTTTCGGGCCTCAAAAAGAGAGATGTTATATTTTGGTATCAGAGCGTGGTTAATGTAAAATTAAAAGGAATTTAAACGAATCAGAGAATAAGACTAGGTTGGGATAAAAATAATAACGTACTTGTATTTTGTTATATATAGGTATGTTTTCCTATCTCTCATAGACCGTCTTCTATAACTTACTAAGGCTCATATGCAGATTTTCGAGAAAGAAAGGCATGGAAGCAGGAAACGGAGTAGTGAATATAGGTTGAGGAAGCACCACAACTAACGGAAATGCTCGACCTAATACCAAGAGAAATCAGGATCAACAGGAAAATGCTAATCAAAATGCAAATGCCAACGTAAGTGCTGGAACCCCACCAGTAGATATGAGGATGATGTTTCGGTTCTTCGTTAACTTGACGTAAGTTGGAGTGACCACAGGTGCAGCTAGAGGAAATGCTGTGAATGCAGGAGAAGCTAATCCTGAAGCGCCAGTTCGCAATAATTATGCCAAGCCGAGTCAAGATTATACCAGTTTGGTTAGGAAGCCTTTTCTTGCTGTAGAAGCGAAAAATTGGCCTTTGCGTTGTGGGAGAATTTTTGCTGATCTTGGTTTGGATGATAAGTAGAGAAGCTTCGCTTTGAGGCAATTCCAAGGTGTAGCATTGTTCTGGTGGAATGGAGTTACCATGGGTGTGCCAGAGGAAGAGTTTACTTAGGCAGATTTTCGAAGGAGATTTGAGGAGAGATTTTTGTCCGAGGAAGCTAAGTCCACTTTGCTCAAAAAGTTTATGGATTTGGAGCAAGGGGAGATTTTAGTGCTGGATTATTTTGCGAAGTTTGATGAGCTGTCCACGTATGAATATGCCACTGTGGACGTTGTCATTAAGACGAACAAGAAGTTTATCCAGAGATTAAGGCTGGAGATTGCTAGGGCAACCATGCCACATCTTCGAGATCCATCAAATGTAATGGTGGAGATGGCGATTAGAAACAAAGAAATTCTTTTTACCTTCGGGAAGGAGAAGTCAACGAAGACTCAAGAATCCTAGGATAAGAAAAGAAAATTCCTTAAGAAGAAGGGTGCTCAAAAAGGAGGAGCGGTTAAGAAGAGTGAGGAAGATATTTTCTGTTATTCATGCAATATGAAGGGGCATTATACTAATGAGTGTCACTCGGGTGATGGAAAGGTGGTTGTGGGGAAGTAGTTTGTAAATGTTTTAACTGCGAACAAGTGGGGCATTACAAGAACAAGTGTCCAGAAGCAACTAAGCTTGAGAAGGGTAAAGTTGATGCTTTGAAACCATCTTCCTCTAGACCAATAGTAGTTGAGAAGGGAGATCAATGATGGAAGGTATGCTTTTGATCCATAGTATACTGTTAGGTTACTATTTGATATTGGTGCATCGCATTCATTTATATCTCAGTGTTTGGTCGATCAGTCAACCTGACCCAGTATATTAGTTTGTGAGCATTATTCCAATTGCAAGCTCTAGACTTGGACCATATCTTCTGAATTGTGATTGGATTGATGCCATTTAATATACTCCGCCCTAGTAGAAATGGAAGATTAGCTCTCCCCTTGCCTTTTCCCTTTCTCTATCTTTAGGTGCCCAAGTTTGCGTTTGAACCTCCATACCTAGTTACTTCCTTAAGGGTTGCAAATCCAATAGAAGGGTATGCAACTCTAGGGATGAGATGTGACTGGTTAGAACTTTATTTGTTAGGTCATAAGTTTGCATGCAATTTGTATGTCTTTAATTTCGCAAGCTTCTGTATCATATTGGGCATGGATTGATTAGATAGATATGATGCTAGGATATTTTGCTAGGATAGGGAAATATCAATAAGACGTCCTAGTAGTAGTGACCGAATAGTATACTTAGTCAAGAATTCAAGTCCAGGAACTTGTGCTTTGCTGAATGCTATTGAAGCATAAGAAGAGTTGAATCGGGTTTTGATAGCAAGAGAATCTGCAGATGCTTTTGAGCTCGTCACAGGACTACCATCGAAATGCGCTTTCGAGTTTCGAATAGATCTTGTGTCAGGAGGAGAACCCGCAAGTAGACCACCTAGCGGGATGACACCTACCGATATGAAGGAGTTAAAGGTGCAGCTATTGGACTTAAAAGGAAAAACTTTATCAGATCAGGCAGTTGGCCTTGGGGAGCGATCGCAGTGTTCAAGAAGAAACCATATAGGTTGTTAAGGTTGTGTATCGACTATCGTAAGTTGAATGAGAAGACGATTAAGAATAGGTATCCTTTATCGAGAATTGACGACTTATTCGATCAGTTGAGAGGAGCCAGAGTGTTTTCCCAATTGAATTTGGCTACAGGTACCAACAACTAAGAGTGGCGGAGGACAGTAATCCATTGACGGCGTTTCAAATGAGATATGGTTCATATGAATAGTTAGTAATGACATTCGGGCCAACGAATGCGCCAGCTTTCTTCATAGATTTGATTTACCGGATTTTCCAAGAGCACTTAGATAGGTTCTTACTGGTGTTCTTAGATGACATTTTGATATGTTCTAAGAATGAAAGAGAGCATGAGGTTCATTTTAGAATAGTGTTAGAGACATTGAGACATCGTCAAATGAAAGAGAAGTTTTCAAAGTGTCATTTCTGGAAGAAAGAAATAAAGTTTCTTGGCCATGTAGTCTTAGTAGAACGGTTATTAGTTGATCCAGCTAAGATTGAAGCCGCTAATATTTGGAAGAGACCCGAGACAGTGACCGAGATAGTAGTTTTTTCGAATTAGCTAGATATTACCGGAGATTTATCAGGGATTTTTTGCGGATAGCAGCACCCTTGACTAAGCTAATCAGAAAGGATATTAAGTTTGTTTGGTTTGAAAGATGCAAGGAAGCATTTCTTAAAGAATTTATTGACCAATGCGCCCGTGTTAGTTATGTCTGCCAGTAATCAAGGGTTAGTAGTATACAGATGCATATAGGATTGGATTAGGAGCTGTGTTGATGCAGAAGGGTAAGGTAATTGCCTACATTTCTCAACAGCTCAGACTACATGATGTAAGATATCTGAACCATGATTTAGAGTTGGCAGCATTAATCTTCAAATTAAAAGCATGGAGATATTATATTTTGAAAGAAAGATTTGATTTATACATGGATTATAAGTATTTGAGGTATTTGTTCTCTCAGAAGGAGTTGAATATTAGACAGCAGACATGGCTGGAGTTTTTAGCAGCTTATGATTTTGGCATATAGTATATATCAGGGAAAGGTAATAAAGTAGCGGATGCTCTTAGCAGAAAATATTAGAATGTGGTGTTATCTATGTTGGCAGAATGGAAGGATTTTGGTGCATTGACTACATGTAGTGTGTAGCTAAGATCGACTAGAGTACTGCCATGATATCCTGTTTGGAAGATCGACCAGTTTTGATCAAAAGGATTGCTTCTAAGCATAAAAATGATCCATTGTTGGCCAAGAAGAATAGAAGACTTGAGATTGGAATTGAGATTGATGATTTGAGAAATTTTAGCCTTGACCGGACAGCATAGTTGAGAAAGAAAGGACGATTGTGTGTTCTGAATGCTGGGACCCTAAGGAAAGAATTTCTTAGGGAATGTCATCGATCGAAGTTTATGGTTCATTCTAGAGGAACTAAGATGTATCCGGATATGAAGAGAAGTTTTTTCTAGGAAGGTATAAAGAGGGATGTTGGTTTATGGGTAAAGCAATGTTTGAATTTCTACAAGTAGAAGCTAAACATCAGAAGTAGAGTGGGTTGCTTCAGCCTTTAGATATACCAATTTGGAAATGGGATTTGATATCCATAGACTTTATTGACGGATTGCCAAGGTCAAATCGAGGAAATGAGAGTATATGGATTATAGTGGATGGATTAACCAAGAGCGTCCATTTTATTCCTGTTAAGACAACTAGGATGGCACCTGTTTTTGGCCAAGTTATTTATGAAGAACATAGTTAAACTACATGGGATTCCCTAGTAGTATAGTCAGTGATAGCGATACATTGTTTACAAGTGAGCTCTATAAGAGTTTGTAGGAAGTGTTAGGTACCAATTTTAAGATAACTACCGCTTATCACCCTCAGACAGATGGGCAGATAGAACGAGCCAATAAGGTACTCAAGGTTTGTTGAGAGCTTATGTACTAGATTTTGGTAGATCATGGGAAGACCACCTACACTTGGTTGATTTTTTCTATAATAATAGTTATCATACTAATATAGGAATGATGCCTTTCGAAGCTTTATATGAAAGGCTATGCAAGTCACCAGCATGTTGGTTGGAAACCGAAGACATGTTAGTCTTAGGTCCAGATCTAGTGAGAGAAGAAATAGAGAAAATTGAGTTAATCCAAGGTAGGATGAGAAAAGCTTGGTCTACACAGAAAAGTTACACGAACAAAAGGTGTAAGGATCTAGAGTTCTAATTTGGAGATAAAGTTTTCATTAAAGTATCGCCGATGAAAGGTGTGGTACATTTTGGAAATTCAGGGAAATAGGCATCGAGATATGTTGGACCATTTCAGTTAAAGAGAGGATCATAAAGCTTGCATATCGAGTAGATTTACTGAGCAGTTTGGTAGGTGTCCATAAAGTTTTTCATGTTTCTCATCTTCGAAAGTACGTGCAAGATCGGAGACTACTTTCACTCCAACTACATTGGAATATTTAGTAGTAGAACTGGATTTGACTATTGTTCGGCAACAAGTTTGGATTATAGTGAGAGATGAGAAGAAGTTATGGAATAAGATAGTAAAGTTGGTGAAAGTTCAATGGAGCGACAACGAGAAAGACTGTAGCTGGAAGACAGATGACATGATTAGAGATACTTACTCTGAGCTATTGTGAGGGTATGTTATATATTTGTTGTATAGAGATTCATGGCTGGTAGGATATAATAGCGTTGGTTACATCTTTTTATGCTTATTTTGTAGTCCTTACGGAATTTTGAGGATGAAATTCTTTAAGGAGGGAGCCTTAACACCCCTAATTTTTACTTAACATTATTCAGGACATTTAATTAGATATAATAAATATAATAATAATATATAATTAAGGCGAATGAGATTTGGTCAATTAGTGTGGTCATGCAAACTTAATGAACTAAGTAAGACTGTTTTACATATAGAAGAATACATGGAATGGCAAAATAGGCATAGATAAACCCTTCATTCATTAAACCTTCACCTCCTACAGCATTCTTATATTCACAACAAAAAAATCAAAAGGAAAGCTCAATCAAGGTCGGCCATTAGGAAGTAATAGGAAAATAGAAATCTAAGATTCAAGGGAAAGCAGGCTTAGAATTAGGAGTTACACCAAATCTCAACTCCAAGCATTAATCTAGTTGAATAATAACACTTATCATTTGTTAAATCTTTGTTTTTAATTCAGTCATAGGTAATACCCTAATCTTATGGGTTTGATTGGCAAGTTATGATTTAATAATTATTTTTTGGATAGAATAACAGTTAATGGGAATTTTTGGAATTGATTAGACATTATTTAATTCGGTTTTGGGATGAAATCAAAAATTCTTGTCCTTTAAATAATTTAAAATTCAGATATGTGATGTGAAACAACATATTGGAGATGCATTTTTAATTTGAAATTTTCTCAAAGGGATAGGAATTCATTATGAATTTCCTAAGGTTAACTAAGCATAAATTCGGGTTTAATTTATTAATAATAATTAAATGTGGGTTTTGGATCCTAATATATGTCAATTTCTTTTGGAAATTATGTGAGTTTTTGAGTTTTTTCCCATGTAATTTTGAGTTATGGAGAATTATTCATGCTAGAATATGCAAATAAAAGTTCAATTAATTATGGGTAGTGATTAATTATTTGAAATAACGTTTTGGATCTTGGAAATATGGTGCGGTAGTTTTTCTATAAAGAAAATTGATAAAGTTTTGCTAGCTAATAAGCTTTTGACAAATTATATAGATTTGGTGAAAAATAATATCTTCAATGGTGATTTGACTTTTTTAACTTAATTATAGTTTTACCATGTCAACATTGGCTATGTCAAGCTATCACTCACTGCATTATAGTGTTATCGACGTGGAACTAAACAATGCCGCATGATGTCAATGAGTTTGGCATGAAGTGGGAGGATTTGGATATCGTCGAGGTCAAAACAACAAAGAAAAAGAGATGGTCTTCGACATGATAATATTGATGTTTATACATACCGAGTTTTATACCAAGAGGCTTGTCGCTGTATTTTATACTAAAAAGCATGTCACCGCATATACCATTCTATGTTTTTACCCTACCGACCTAAGGGTTTTCGAGCCTAGCCCTTACCGCTTTTAAACTTGTCATCGGTTTTACCTCATGCCAATTTTAACTTATCTTCGAGTTTTCAAATAGGCGAATAACCTATGTATCATTAGGATCAACTACTTCATTGTCATCAAGGCATGATGCCAGATGTTTATTCTTTGAGTTTTAATAGGCGAAAAGCCTTATGCTTTTACATCGACATGATATGGATGTCGATACCAATACACATCAAACTTATAAACGGTGGAGAACCATTTGTTGCATGATTTTAACTTTGAACGTTAGGGACACCAAGGTATATATTAATGAGTTTGACACGAAACCTTTTGGGGGCTACCAATATATGTCACCATGAAATTTAAATAGCTATGGGGAAATAACTTAATTGGGGACACCAGTGGAAATAAGTTATACATGTGGATAGCATGGATTAATGTTGAACATGTGGGTAGCATGGATAAAGTTAAACATATAGGTAACATGGATAAATAGAAACATCTGGATACCATGAATTAAATGGCTAAGTGATGTTTTCATAGTCAACCTAGGAAAACCATAGGATGTATGAGATGAATAGTCCTTAACTGGTTAATTTAAGGTTCATAGTCATCCTAGTAAAACTATGAGATGTGAGGTGGATAATCCACATTGGTTTACATGATAAAATGTAAGATGGATAATCCGCATTAGTTTAAGTAAAATAAAATGTGGGATGGGTAGTTCACATGAATATAAGATGGGTAGTCAATAAGAAATTAGATGGGTAGTCTAATAAATGGGGGATGGGTAATCCGGTACGCATAACATGTTTATACACTATCATATTATTCTGTTATAACTATTTTGATTCAGGAGTACAGTATATGGTCAAGGTATTTAATTGGGTATGGTGAGGGGAAATACATTCCGCACAGCGGCGTGGTCTCATTAGATATCTATTGGTTTGGGGTGGTAGATTATTATTCACACCAGAATTTTTGTTTGACCCGATGTTTTTGTTTTCCGCTTAAACTCTTGAGTGCTCATTTGAGTAGGTTGAGAGTAAGGGATTTTCAAGTTCCCTTTACACGAATAAGCATCCGGAGACGTGCAGGAGGAAATCTAGCTAGTGGGAGCTAATACCTATTTTCCGTTGTGTTTTGATTCTTCTTTTGTGTTGTAATGGCAAGTTGTATTAAATTCCAGATATCTGACTCTGATCATCCAAGGGGGCATCTTCATACCTCGCTCTTAGAATATGTTGTAATAATTATATTTTCTTGAACGTGGTTTGCAAATTGGGGTTACGTAATGAAATTGAAGTCTTACTATAAAATGAGATGAAAAAAATTATTTTAAAAATCATGTTGAATTTCCATGTTCATATGTTTTTGGTATTTTCAAAATGATTAACATAGCCATATTTTTTCACCAAAAATTAATAGTAATGGATGACGGCAGCATCTGTAGCCCTTAGTTTCGTGCCTCAAAATGTGAGATGTTACATGTTTAAGTTAATTAAACTAACTAATACTTAAGAAATATTAGTTATTAATTTTTTTCTGTTAAGGGTGTTATTAGTGCATGGGATAACTCCTAGAAGTGTTCTGGGTACAATTAGTAATTATTTTGATGTGTATACAAAAGTTGTATATTTATGTATCGATATAAGTTTTATATATATATATATATATATATATATATATTAAACAAGCTTAATTATACTTAACTACTTAAATTGGCTTTTGAATTGTTGATCAATATATGATGCAATCGTGGTCGACCGTAAATAGGAAACAAATGGTCTAAATATTTGGTTTAGATCTAATAGAGAATTAAAGAGAAGGCTTTAAAGAGAGGAATGGAAAAGATTTTCATTCTCTCTATAAAAATAGATCCTTCTCATTAATTCAATTTTAATTTTCTTTCCTTCACACTCTTCCTTTCATGGGGGCCTCCACCTTGCTTCCTTTTATGTTCAAAATCAATTATTCACCCCTAAACAACATCAGATAAAATAAAACTAAAGTGGTTCATTCGATCTTTGCAACATCGAGTGATGATTCAAAGAATCTAGAAGGTAATTCACATGTCACTGTGTCGTAATTTGGATGGACCTTTAAGGTATAATTTCATATTTTACTTTATATATGTCCCCTAATCCCTTATATATGCTTTTATTACCAAATATATGTTTATATGATTTTCATTCAAAAATTGAAATTTAATGCAAGCTTTGTTTTGTTTCAAATCATAAACCATTGCAGTTGCAAACGAATAACAAACCAACAAATATCTTTATACAAACATTTTTTGAATTTGGTCATAACATTTCATGTAAGTTTAGATTTAAATTTGTTTTCATTTAAAATTAGTTTCAAAATTATAATATATATTGGATTATTTAATTAATTAGTGTTCTATGAATTGTTGGAAAAGGGTTATTCTATATGTTTAGTACATACATATAGTTAGTTTCAAATCTATGAATTATTGGATTAAAGGAAAATTTAGTTAAATACATTTAGATTTAAAATAATTATATATACATACATACATAAATAGACACACATATACACACAAATATATGTGTGTGTGTGCGCGCGTTTGTCAAACCATTTATTAAATCAAAATTAATATCAATCGTTTATATGTATAAGTTTCAAAATTATTTTAGATCGTGATTAGTTAGGAGTTTGTAAATAGGAAGGCAATGACTAAGGAATTATATTCTCATCATAACCTTCTATCTAGATTTAGACCTAAATAGATGTAGCAGCCCTGACTCGACCTTCGAAAATCGGCACCGAATACGACACTCGTATTCAAATGCCGAAGATCCAAACGTCGAATCTGGTTCGCCGGATCTTATAACACAATCAAGTACAACACAACGGAAGAAAAGAATATATATATATATATATATAACATTGATACAATGATAGATACAATATCTGATATAATATGCTACAACAGAATGATACAATAGATATCAATACTATCAGAGATACAAGACCCAACGGAAAGAATATCTTCAATGGAATGCATCCCCAAATCCAATGCTCCAATCCAAAGCTAGCTCAAACCAACATCACGTTTCACAAGGATAAGCAAGGTCAGTCGTGATCCAAAGACTAGACTATCTCCAGATAATCTACTAAACCTGACTATCTGAAAAACCCCAACTCTAGACTGCCCGTGTGGAAAAATTTGTGTGCACCCAGAGTTTAGGAAAGAAACAATAAACTCTGAGTCAGTCATGTGACTGGTATGAGTAACAAAAACAGTTTACCTTTTAAAACAACCAATAAAAGAATTTAAAATAAATCTGCAATGCTTTTAGGAGAATGAAACTACCATAAGGCCTCCCGCCACACACACAATGCAAACGCGGAATTGGAGGAGATTTCTCCTTATGATAGTCAAATATTATAGTATATTCAAACATATTTATATACCATGCTTTTATATTCTTGATATGCATATGAATTTATCATATGTATGTATAAGTATAATATATATGTATATACAATGGATACAAATCTCAATATCCATTTCTCTTCATATGAACACATGCACTTTTATCATTGTACTATTACCTTTATGTATGACATATTAGATATATTTAAAATAGGGGAATTTCACTAGAAGGACAAACTTTGGTGTCCAATTAGTTTCTTGGACACACATCTATAGAAATTAATTTTAAGGCCAAAATTAGTAGAATATTTACTTTTAAGGATAAAGTCGGCAGTCCAATTACTTTCAAGGACATAACTTCATAGGTTTTTAGTCCTTATAAAATATTTATTTTTCATTTTGTCCTTAAAAGTAATTATTTCAGTTGTGTGTCATAAAAACTAATTGCACTTGCTAAAGAGGCCATTAAGGCTAATTTCCACTTTAAAATAAATTTTAAATAAATTTGACCAATATGATTGATTAATTAAATATTAAATATCTTAAAAATAAATTAGTATTTGATTTTAATAAATATACTATATCAGTGCTAGTTAATAGATTACATACGTCCATTAAGACGCAAATAGAAATTCTTTTTAGATTCTATATTTCATGCGCTGTCAAAATGGACTAGGCCAATAAATGGTATATGGAAGGGTGCAATGATTTATTATATCTATTGGGATCGTTCAGACTTTAATTCTATTAGGAGCAATAAAACAAAAGTGGATTTATTTTAATGAATCAATTGACAATGTGAAACAAAAATGTTTCCAAGAATAAGATGGGCTATCCGTGCTTAGTAAGAATGCTTGCAAGAATGCATTAATGGTACTTACCTTCAACCTTATAGGAGAGCCAGAGGGGCTCCCATGGTGACATTAGCAACCATTTCATCGGTGCAACGATAACAACATTTGAGGAAAATTATAAATTAATGATGGTAATCATTAAATAAAGTCAAAGATGACTAAAGATTAACATCTAAATAAAATTCTATTTTATGCATGTGAATGTGATGGACGATTATATGACATGGTTCGTAAAACGTAGATAAGTATGGGCTATTTTTATAATTGGAATGGCTAAATTATGACATGGTTCATAATTATGTATTAATATAGTGTACAGTTATATTTGAAATGATGCTTGCACTATGCTCATGATATGATTTGATTACTATTATTGATCTAGCAAGAGGAAAACCTGTTCTGCTAGGCGGTATGTGCTCGCTATATGTATGTGAGAGATGTATTACTTATACCAGACCTTATGTCCAACTCATGTTTTTATCATGGTTTTCCCCATAAAACCGACGGTTACTCAATTGAGTAGAAATAGTTTATGGTTTAAATGGGTTGCTTTTAGAAGATGAATAAAATCTTAAAGATGAAGCATAAGGCTTAATAGCTAATAAAATTTTCTTTTAAAATTCCATTGCTATAAAACTAGAGTATAGTATTGGTTAAATATTCATGTTGGCATATTCATATGTTAGGCACGACACTATCATTTATGTTTATTATATTTTACCTCTGTGTTGACATGTTGGGGTTTTAAAAATGTAAAAATAATTTTTTGTAATGAAATTTATTTAACATATTTTTTTTACTTAAAGATGATGAGAAAAACTAATCCTATTTTGTTTCAAAATAATTCAGTGAAGTCTACAACATCATCGACGTTCATTCTTGAATCTTAAAGTAAGGAATGTTACAATGTGGCATTAGTGTTTAGGTTAGAGAATACTTAAGTGAAACATACCTAAGTATGAACCTGGATAGAATCTAGATTGTTGAAAATGAAAACCATAGGAAGTTTTCTCTATATGTAAAACATACTTGTATTTCGGTATAAATACATAGGTGGATATATCTATCCCTTTCCTATTGTTTCCACTCACTTTAATT
Source organism: Allium cepa (assembly GCA_030765085.1). Classification (NCBI taxonomy): domain Eukaryota; kingdom Viridiplantae; phylum Streptophyta; class Magnoliopsida; order Asparagales; family Amaryllidaceae; genus Allium; species Allium cepa. The sequence continues at coordinate 840,933,483 of CM060928.1, forward strand.
TGATTTCTTAAAAATGCTTTCTTACGTAGAAAGGAAGAATGGAGACTTGAATTGCATGTATGGTGTTAGGAGGTTTCAGAACAAACGTTGGTAAATGAATTGAATGTACGTAGACTTATGGCTAAGGTGGGGAGGCCACCCTAGATGTTAATATTTATACCGATACCCAAATGCTTTCCCAAGTAGACGAAGCAGTGGATATGAATGTTATTTTCAATTAGTGTATGGAAGTGATGACGAGGTAGCTAGAGGAGTGGACATTTCTAGGATGACCCAAGATTATAAGAATTATGACGGGAAAACATTTACTTGGAAGGAATCCGCTCAGGTGGCGCTAGATTGGTTGAAGTGCATGAGCATATTTTTGGAGATATGGGATAAGATGAGGCTTAAATGAGAAGGTTGTCTCTCGTCATCTTCAGGAGGATATTTTAGATTGGTGGGAAGCATTGACCGTTGATCTCTCGAAGGAAGAAATTTATTAGGATCAATTCAAGGAGCGATTCAAGACTCGTTTTATATTTGAATCATAGAAGAGTGCTTTGTGTTGAGAGTTCGTGGAATTAAAGCAGGACATTGATGAAGTATCCAACATTTTAATGTGTTGTCAAAATATGGAAGGGAATATCAAGAATTTGCTGAAGAAGAATGAGAAATTCATAGAAGAAGTGAGAAAGGGCTGAATTGTAAGCTGATGGCGCACTTATTATCTTCTTTTAAGATCTTTGTAGAAATGATAAGGAGGTATGACCGCTTGCACCAGGAATATAAAAAAGCTGATATTAAGCCTAAGATGGAGTAGAAAACCAGGATCAACACATAAAAAAGCGGAATAAGAACCAAAAGAGGGGAAAGACCTTAGGAGAAGGAGCTTAGAAGTTTAATTCGGTTGATATTATTTGTTTTAAGTGGATGGACGGGTCATTATTTGACCATGTGTACCCAATTAGAGAATAAGGAGAGGGCCACATTCTACAACCATGAAAAATCTTGTCGTGAGAAGAGGGATTTTCAAGAATTAAGGTATGCCATGGTTTTTTCTTTGGAGGGACCACCAGCTATACCATCCATTGAGGAGAGGGGGAAGGGTGTAGTGCTTGAAGGTATAATTCCAATTTGTAGTATTTTAGTTAGAGTTCTCTTTCATACTTGTGCTACACATTCAATCATTTTGAAAGATTTGGTGGATAATTTGGACTTCCACATATTTAGTTATGTATTAGCATGAGGTTAATCCAATTAATGGGCATGCCATTCTCGGGCTAAGATGCGCTATTGTGAGTTTGTTTTCTATGGACATTTGTTTGTTTATGAACCATATGTGTTTGACTTCCCAAGTATAGGGTAATTTTGAGTATGGATTGGTTAGGATGTAATAATGCTAAAATTTAGTGTGCCAGAAGAGTTATCGTTTTATGAGATCCTAGAAGTGGTGAAAGAATTATGGTGGCATTAAATATATGTTATAGGAAAAGTTTGGAGTTTCCTTGTCTACAGTAGAGACTAAAGAGGATGAGGTAGATAAAGTACTGTAGTTCGAGAGTTTGCAGACATTTTCAAATCGGTAATAGGATTACCACCAAAAAGGGAAACTGAATTTGAATAGACTAGATACATAGGAACAGTTTATTAGTAAACCGCCTAGTAAAATGCCGCTTAAGGAGATGGATGAATTGAAGAAGCATTCAGTAGAACTTGGGCATAAAATTTCCATTTGGTCAGGTAGTTCATCACGCGAAGCATTCATGGTATTTATGAAGAAGCTAGACAGATCATATCAACTATAGTTGAATAAGTTGACTATGAAGAATCATTATCCATTGCCTAGGATAGATGACTTATCCGATAAGTCAAGTGGAGTTATGTTATTATCCTACCTAGATTTGGCAATGATATTCCATCAACTAAGGGTAGCTGAAGATTGTGTTCCTTTGATAATGTATAGAACAAGATATGATTAATATGAATGGTTAGTCTTGCCCTTCGGATTAACCAATGTATCTACATTTTTTGTGGATCTTATAAACCAAATCTTTCACGATTAGTTGGATAGATCTATGTTCATTTTTGTTGATGACATTGCGGTGTATTATAAGGATGAAAGAGACCATAAAGTCCACTTTAAGTTGGTATTGGACCCTTGGATCAACATAAGCTAAAGGCAAAGTTTTCCATTTTTGAATGAGAAATTTTAGTTTTTTTTCATGTCGTTTTGAATATTGGATCAGCATCGGATCTATCAAAAACTGTGACTATTAATAATGGGAATCGTCTAGAGATAGATACAAAGATGAGAAGTTTCTTGGGTCTAGCTGGCTATTATCGCAAAATCATTAAGGATTTCTCACATATAGCAACCCTTTGATTACGTTGAACAAAAAGAACGAGATGTTCGAATGGATGGATAAGTGTGAAGAGTCGTTAACTTGAGGACAAAGAAAGAACAAAAGATTCAATTGAGTGTGCTATTAGGAACACATGGAATCCATCGACTGAAATAATCTAAGTTTTCAAGCACCACTAATGGAGAAATAAAGTGCAATTATTAGGCCATATATTCAAAGTGGGAAGTTATTGTATTCTACAAACGTAGTTGCTGCCTAGGATATCGAGTGGCATAAAATCATGACTAAAGTTAGGAGATTTCTAGGATTACCAAGCTTTTATAGGAGGTTCATTAAGAACTTCTCAAGTTTATTAATGCCATTAACTACGCATATAAAGGAAAATTATCCTTTTATTTAGGATACTGGATGCGAGCGAGCACTTGTTAGATTGAAGAAGAGTTTATTGAGTGCACTCATGTTACTTATTTTAGGTTGTAATGTCGTTATGACAGTGTAATTTGATTCATGTGGTACAAGGATTAGTGCCGTCTCGATGCAAATAGGCAGAGTTGTTACTTATGCAAGCAAACAATTGAAGCCACATGGGTGAAGATATTAAACTCATGATTCGAAATTGGAAGTTACTATATTCGGATTAAAGATATGGAGGAACTACCTACTAAGAGAAAGGTAAAAGCCATTTACTAACCATCAGTCATTGAAGTACCTGTTTTCATAGAAGGATCCCAACTTTAGACGAAATAGGTAGTTGGAGTTTGTGGCATCCTGTGATTTCAGTATATATGTAACAACCCAAAAATTCTAACAATTATTTTATTCTTTTATTTATAAACTTTGGGGTTTTAATTTACAAAAAAGTTGAATTTTTTTAAATTTAATTATAAATAGCAGCAATTTTTTTTAAATATAAGCAAAATTCTATAATTCTTATTTTGGTTAAAGTTTAACATTAATTGAAATTTTAAATCTTTAAATTCTAAATTCCAAAAATCTTTTACTTCAACTGGATATATTCGGAACAACATTTTCTGCTTTTGTTTTTTTTATGTTAGATTATATACTTTTTAAATTGAGTAATTAATATTTTTACTGATATACATCAGTTCTTGGTAAATGATTAATGAATCAGATGGATGTAAACAAATCGTATTTTTAATTAAGTAATAAACTATAAAATTTATAGTGTACAGATAAGCTTTATAAAATGAACGTTTTAAATTGTACGTTCGTATCCGTTTGATTTAGTTAATTAGCATGTAAATAGTACGTAATTAATGAAATACTCTTTAAACGTATATTTTACTAAATATAAATAGTGAATAAATAAGAAAACGTATAAATTTAAATATGTTACTTTTATTTTAATGTGGACGTATGGTTGATTTGATTAATGCATCTATAGTGTGCATTCTTAATAAAAATTTATTACCTTAACTAAATAAATAAATTTATCTATAGCCTTGCATTTCAAGTGGGAAAGAAATGATTTCCCTGGCCGTTCAATTTCTTTTAAATCTAGCTTTGATAAGTTACATGTAAATTTCTATGCTTTCCTTTTTCTTCATTTTTATAATAGGAATAAAATCTCCAAATTCGCGTAGCCGTTTCAAGCAAATTTATTTCTCTTTAGACGTTCAAAATCCGTTTCAAGATTGCTTGAAGTTTACGTGTAAACTTTTACACGTTTTTTTTGATTCAATGGTTTTAATTTGGTATAAAAACTCTTTTATTTACTTACCGTTCAAAACAACAAATATTTGCTTGCCACTTTTGCAATGTATTTACTAACTTATTAGCAATCCAATATGTACGGAAATTTCCTTGCCTCCCGGGTATAAATTGATAGGAATATATTCCATAGCCTGATACACAATCAACGCAATCGTGTATAATTGATTTAAATTTATTTCTTGTCTATATTCTCTCACCTCAATCAACGCAATCGTGTATAATTGATTTAAATTTATTTCTTGCCTATATTCTCTCACCCCAATCAACACAATCGTGTATAATTGATTTAAATTTATTTCTTTCATATATTCTCTCACCTCAATCAACGCAGCCCTGATAAATATAAGCCTCGTACACAAATAGTTTTGAATTGCATCTCAACATTTCCTTCATTTCTTCTTGCGTGCGTGAGCTCTAAAGGTATGGCCTCCATTTTCTTCTTTTTATTATATTTTTTCAATGCTTTGCTTCTGCCCTCCCCGTCCTCTGCTTTAAATATATTTGACAAATCCATCTTCATATTTCACTCGGCAAGAAGAGAAGGAAAAAAAATTTAGAACAAAAAAATAAAACCATCGATGCCTTACTTACCTCCTAAACCGCGCACAACCACCCTTTGTCTAGCCATCAACAGACCCGCCTCCAACTTCTTCTCCCCACCTCTCCATTTCCTCCGCCTCTCCCATCACGTGGCCACTTTTTCAGCTACGAGCTCCTTTCTTTTGACGTGCCATCAAATTGTAGGGAGCTGATGCATGAAGCATGTTGCATTTGAACTTGCGTGCATATATGACTCTATATGTGTATCATATGTCATGTAAGTATTTGATAACTTAGTTATTTGTTAAGGAAATTTTGAATTCATACAGTGGCATGCATTTTAGCAGGAGATATATTAAATTTTTATATAGGAGTAAAATTTTCTAATAATAATAAAGTAAGTTATTTGGATTACAGTATTATATTTAAAGGGTTAAATAACTTGTTGTTGGTTATATTTAAAGTTATCTGGTTAATATGTAATATGAGTTATTTGATTTACAACATGATGTTATCATATTATATAATATTATAATCGGCAACACTAGGTTGCTGTTTTATATAGAGTTATGCATTAAAATCTTTAGTCTATAAAGTTAGTATAATATATAAGCTATAATATATAAAATGTCTTTGTGTTCTGGTACAGTTAGATATAAAAGTTTATAACTATATATATTTGTGAATATATGTACAGGTTATAAAAGTTCATTTTTTTTGAGTGTGAGGCTGTGGTCTTCATTTTGTATATTTAGCTATATAATATATAATATATATAGTAGTTGCATATGTTCGGTCTGCATAATCCAACATATATAAGTATATATGTGCTTATATATTCATCCATATAGAAGAGTTTGAGGTGCTGTTAATAAAGAATAGAGGGTCAGATTTTAAAAGTAACATATTTTGTTATATTATGGTTAATATTGTGTTTCGATCAATGAGTTTTATAGATTTCTATATACTCTGTTTATATGTGGTCTGTGTGTCTACATATATTATACTTTTTAATTGTTAAAGTATGCTGCAGTGCATAAAAGTTATTTACTTGTTCATACTATTATATATGTGTCACATTGGGTTTAAGGTAAGATGTTATATATGGTAGTTTATAAATGAGATTTGAACAGTGTAATTTGTTGAAGTTTTATATATTTATCTTATTTAAAAATATAAATCTTAATGATATTATATACATAGGTCGTATGTGGTGGTTGGGTCTTAGATTTGTAAATAGAAATTTTGATCTATTTGTAAAAGTAAAAATGGTTTGGAAAAATATAAAGATTTTTTTTAACATATATGTTTTATTTCGTATGTCAAAACTATTGGTTTATGTATTGAGTTTAAAAAAAATGTAAATTATATATATCTGCTTCGACTTTAAATTTTCTTAGAGATGCAATATTGATTTTTATTAAAATACCAAACATTCCTATATAAATCAGACTGATTCTGATTCAATTCTTGATTTTCAGCCTCGTTCGTCCAATTCATGCCAATCCTACTTTGCTTAGAAATTCGTACTCGGTTTTATAATTCAATTTCAGTGTCCATATCTGTGTGCGTATCCATGTCATCTTCTGTATTCTCTAGCCTCGAAAGGTGACAATCACTCACGATTAACGTTCTTTTATTTATTAAATTTGATTTCAATTGAAACGACAATTGAAATATGCTGTTGTTAGTTATTTACATTGTTATATATGTTGTTATCTGCAATTGTTCACTTGTGGGATATGACACTATATCCTGTTGTTTATATTATATTGGTATTGATGATATATGCCTGTTATTTTATTTTATTATCTGTTATCACTCTGCAAGTTCCCTGTAGTTTAGAATTCACTATGGTTTGAAATGATACATACCCGAACGGACTTTAGAATAGGAGAATTTCGTTATGGGTTGAAATGATAAACCCAAGCGATTTTCAATTAAATTGAATTTGGGATTGCGAGTCGAAGTGATATCTACCCGTATATTTAAATTTCAGATTGAAATGATAAACATCCGCATCCCTTGACCATAGGGTAGGAAATTATATACAGACACCGTTGGTCCACACATATATATGTATAAATGTTTGAAAATAATTTCTATGGTTTGAAAGGAAATATATGGTTTTTAATAAATATTGGTTCTTAAAATATTATATATAAATGGAAATTTTATATATAGATTTAATAATATTATTATTATTGAGATTGAATCAATCCATATAATATGTTTAAGTATTTATTTAAATTTATATTTCAAATTTGATTTTTGTAATAATTTGAATAAGTTAAGGTTGAGAAGATAAAGTTGAATTTATTTGAAATGGTATTTAGTTAAGATTTCTACTTATTTGGATTGATTTGAACTATTGAATTTGAAATTTAAGATTTGATTTATAACTTGATTTTGATTTAAATGATTAAATGGAAGTTTCAAATTTAAACAAATCGAAAGGAATATTTAGTTTAAAGGTAAATTTAGGTTATTTAATAAATATTGAATTTATTAAGTGAACATTTCAAGGATAAATAATAAGGTTAAATCAAGATCTATATGAAATTATTAAATTGAACTTTGGAATGTTGAATATTAAAGCTTTGAAATATACTATAATTTAAATGGTTAATTTGTGATTTAGATCTATATTTGAAATATATATATATAATTTGAATTTGTTTGGTCAGAAACTGAATTAAATGGAAATTGATAAATTGAAATTGAATTTAATTTGAATAGGGAAGTCGGGTTGATTTTGAAGTGATTTGTTAAGTTTGAGGAAATTACAAATATTCTACTTTATAAAATATTTATATATCCTTTGGAAATATATATATTTGAAATGAAATGATATTTTGTTGTGAAGTACAAATTAATTTGAAATGACCTTGGTGTTATAGTGTATATTTCTACCTTGTAGATAGTTCCATGGACTCTTAGAGGATGGTTATACCAAGCATCCTTTAAGTTACTTGTATTTCAGTTGATATTTCACTTGAGTTGGATTTATTGATATAAGAACTATAATCCTGACCCGAGTGTTTTGTGTTTTGCTTTATGCTCGGGTCAGACTGAGTGATACAGCATTTGAGACTCACCTGTGGAGTTTGGAGCTTCATTGGAGATCAAACTATCGATTCAGCTTTAAGCTTTTCCAGTTGATTGGTTCAGAGAAGTCATCTGTTCGTACTGAAGACTTCGCTGTATTTGAGATATTCTGTTGTATTCTATTTCTAACTCTGATATTTGCATAGTAGCTTCATGAACTACTATTTATTTATTCCGCTGCGTATTATTGTATTACTCTATGTCTGCGATTCTTTGTTTGATTTATTTACTGTATATGCTGAGTTTGCAAAATACAAATTAACAATATGATATTTTGAGCAATTCAAGTCCGACATGTGCGGATGCGAATGGTTGAAAATAGCAGGTTGTTACAGTTGGTATCAGAGCCAGGTTCTAGGCAAACTTAGCATATATGGTAAACTTATTTACAGAATCACTTTCGTTTGAGCTTGAATCTCTTCCTATTTGATTCGGTTCCCCTTTGAATTTTGGAACATCCCCCTCGGTTCCAAATCCATTCTTGTCTTTCCCTATTCGTGTTTTTTAGATTCTGGAGTATCCCATAGCTCCACTGAATGATTGTAAAAGGTGAAACTCCTTTACAATAGCATCGATTCACCGAAGATTTATATATCCTCGGTTTAGATGTTGCTATCTCTAGTTATGCCGAATTCTATATCTAGCGATCGAATGTCGATTTGCCTTGGAATTCCGCATCGATCATATTCTTGAAGTCACGGTTGACCTTATTAAGGTCGCCCGCGATTAATATCCATCTTCTATTTTGAAATTTAATTATCTCATCTTCGTTTGGACCTAGCTTCGAATCAAAATTCTATTGGATTAGAGTTCCTCTAATTTGAATCTCTATCTTTGTTTTGAAATCCATCCTCGAATCGTCCTTCGAAAATCGGGCTTTGTTTGTATTTTAGAAATTGTTTTATATGCCGAAATTATTATTTTGATAACTATGATTTTATTCGATGTATGAAAGTGAAAATGTTTTCGAAAGGATTATATACCTTTTAAAAAACTAGAATTTGAAATTTCGAAAGGATTTGAAATTTTGAAAATTTTATAAGAAATTTGATTTATATAAAAATGATTATAACTGAAGGGTTCCGAATTTGAAATTTGAGAGACTGAACTCCGGTATTTTGAAATTGGTTTTAAGATTTTTGAAAATATATAATGATACGATTTGAAAGTATTTTCCGAATAAGAAGTGTTTCAAATGACTCAAATGAGTTCCAATGATTTCAAAGAAACATCAAAGAAGTTTTAAGAAAATAGAAGTCCAAAACTCACTTATGTCGCTGGAGAATAATTTCGGTGATGAGTGTACACATCATCGACACTGATTTCCGAGTTTCAAAGTGGAAGAGAGGCCACTGTAATAGCTTCGCTATGCGAGTGATTTTGTGAAACCAATTTTGATTTCAAATTCCGAAGTATAATTCGAAATTCAAAAGATATATGTATATATATTTGAATAATTTAAAGTAAGCCAGTATTCAATCTTTGAGTTTTCGATTTGATTTAGTATAACTCTATTTATAAAAATTAATTTACTGATTTGTTGTTGATTTCCAACTTTTGGATTTGAAATTTGATTTCACCGACTATTTTGAAGGTTCGAACACTTCCAAGTCAAGGTTTAAAATTTTAAAGCTAAGTAATTTCTAAAAGTATAAATTAATGGATAAAGTATATAAGTTTAAAACTACTTTGTTAAGTAAATGGATAGGACTAATTTGAATTATACTAATATGAAATCTGGTTTTGAATGCTTTATAAATAGTTTAAAGGTTTCGAAGGGGTGATTATAAACTTGAAAATCATTTGGATATAATTGATTTTAGAAAATATTTGGTTTCGAAAAATAAGATTTGGAATTTAAAACCCAGTATTTATATGATGATTCTGGAAATGAATTTGATTGACCTAAATTATGTTGATTTGGAAACTAGGATTATTTTCTAAACCTATTATTTGGAAATTTTGAAACTGAAGATATTAAATATGGAAGAAATAATTTGGTGAAATCATATATGATTTTGAAACTGAAATGATATTGAAAGAAATTGAAATTGAGAACCTTGTTTTACTAAATACTTGATTTGGGAGTTATCGAACTCATATAGAATTGATTTGTATAAGTATGAAGTTGATTTGAAAACTATTGATTTGCAAAGGTACTCAATTTGAAAGGTGTAATCTTATATAGGCTAAGTATATATAAGGGTGATTTGATATACTATTGATTTTGGAAAGTATTCGATTTGAAAATGAAACCTTATATATAATGGACTTTATATAAGTATGATATTGGAAAGTGATTTGAAAATGTACTATATGATAATATTTTCGAAGTAATGATATGGAAAGTGCCTTCTGCTTGATATCCGCTATGTGGCCACATTGTGGATTCATTCTATCGATATTATTCTCTCTGATTTTCGGTTTTTCGGATGTGATACTCGGGTGTCCTACCGTGGCATAACCCACGGTCTTTTTTTTCTAGGCTAGCATAATCCACAAGGCAGAGATTTCTTAAAGGGTATGGATGTTTCCTGGGGGATCCAGGCGTAACCATTGTTATGTATCCTACGGTCTACCGGTTTTGTTATCGTGGCGTAATCCACAAGGCAGAGATTACTTAAAGGGTATGGATGTTTTCTGGGGGATCCAGGCGTAACCATTGTTATGTATCCTGCAGTCCACGGGTTTTGTTTATCATGGCGTAATTCGCAAGCCAGTGAATGATTAAAGGATATGGATGTTTCCTGGGAGATCCAGGCGTAACCATTGTTATGTATCCTGCGATCCAGGTGATTTTTTTTGGATTGTACTTTCCATATCTGTTTTTAAAAGTTTTCCGTATTTTCACTGGGTGTTGAAACAGGTCTACAAAGCACTTGAAGAATTCTAGCTTCGCACCTGATCAACGCATGGCCAGAGTCTGCAAGAACGAGGATAAACTTGTTGAAACATTGAGTTATAAAAGTATTTTGGAAAGAAAATTTTGTTTCAATATAAAGGTATTTTATTATAAAAGTATTTTTCAACAAACAAATTTTGTATTAATATTTGAAATTGAGACTCTTATGGTTTGAAATTTACGATTTGTGCCCGATACTATTCTTTTGGATCTACCTTATCTGCTCAGCTTATTTATTCACCTATATTCTATTTCCTGAATCTACCTTCCTTTCCTTTTTGAATATAATCTTTAAAATATTGTTTATTTATGTACTACCTGGTTTAATAGTAAAAAATTTAGTGTTTTATATAAATAAATGATCTCATAAATAATTGAATGGATTTAATAAAATGGGTTTAACCAAACTATTAAATATTAAAAAAATATGGTTTTAAATAAATTATTAATTTGTTTTCCAAAGTATAGTTTTTCATCTATTGTTTCTATTCTCCTACTTTATTCCTTTTCGAGGACGAAAAGTTCTGAGCAGGGGAGAGTGTAACAACCCAAAAATTCTAACAAGTATTTTATTCTTTTATTTATAAACTTTGGGGTTTTAATTTACAAAAAAGTTGAATTTTTTTAAATATAATTATAAATAGTCACCAATTTTTTTTTAAATATAAGAAAAATTCTATAATTCTAAATTTGGCTAAAGTTTAACATTAATTGAAATTTTAAATCTTTAAATTCTAAATTCCAAATCATTTAATTCAACTGGATATTCGGAACAGCATTTTTCATTTTTGTTTTTTATGTTAGATTATATACTTTTTAAATTGAGTAATTAATATTTTATTTATATACATCATTTCTTGGTAAATGATGAATAAATCAGATGGATGTAAACAGATCGTATTTTTAATTAAGTAATAAATTTTAAAAAATTTAGTGTATAGATAAGCTTTATAAAATGAACGTTTTAAATTGTACGTTCGTATCCGTTTGATTTATTTAGTTAGCATATAAATAGTACGTAATTAATGAAATACTCTTTAAACATATATTTTACTAAATATAAATAGTGAATAAATAAGAAAACGTATAAATTTAAATGCGTTATTTTTATTTTAATGTGGGCATATGGTTGATTTGATTAATACATCTATAGTGCGCATTCTTATTAAAAATTTATTACCTTAACTAAATAAATAAATTTATCTGTAGTCTTGCATTCCAAGTGGGAAAGAAATGATTTCCCTAGCCGTTCAATTTCTTTTAAATCTAGCTTTGATAAGTTACGTGTAAATTTCTACGCTTCCCTTTTTCTTCATTTTTATAATAGAATAAGATCTCCAAATTCGCTTAGCCGTTTCAAGCAAATTTATTTCTCTTTAGACGTTCAAAATCCGTTTCAAGATTGCTTGAAGTTCACGTGTAAACCTTTACACTTACTTTTTGATTCAATGGTTTTAATTTGGTATAAAAACTCCTTTATTTACTTGCCGTTCAAAACGAAAAATATTTGCTTGCCACTTTTACATTGGATTTATTAACTTATCAGCAGTCCAATACGTACGGAAATATCCTTGCCACTTGGGTATAAATTGATAGGAATATATTCCATAGCCTGATACACGATCAACGCAATCGTGTATGATTGATTTAAATTTATTTCTTGCATATATTCTCTCACCTCAATCAATGCAATCGTGTATAATTGATTTAAATTTATTTTTTGCCTATATTCTCTCACCTCAATCAACGCAATCGTGTATAATTGATTTAAATTTATTTCTTGCATATATTCTCTCACCTCAATCCACGCAACCCTAATAAATATAAGCCTCGTACACATATAGTTTTCAATTGCATCTCAACATTTCCTTCATTTCTTCTTGCGTGTGTGAGCTCTGAAGGTATGGCCTCCATTTTCTTCCTTTTTTTTTCCATGCTTTGATTCTCCCCTCCCCGTCCTCTGCTTCCAATATATTTGACAAATCCATCTTCATATTTCACTCGACAAGAAGAGAAGGAAAAAAATTAGAATAAAAAAATAAAACCATTGATGCCTTCCTTACCTCCAAAACCGCGCACAACCACCCTTTGCCGAGCCATCAACATACCCGCCTCCAACTTCTTCTCCCCACCTCGCCATTTGCTCCGCATCTCCCATCACGTGGCCACTTTTTTCATCTACGAGCTCCTTTCTTTTGGCATGCCATCAAACTGTAGGGAGCAGATGCATGAAGCTTGTTGCATTTGAACTTGCGTGCATATATGACTCTATATGTGTATCATATGTCATGTAAGTATTTGATAACTTAGTTATTTGTTAAGGAAATTTTGAATTCATACAGCGGCATGCATTTTAGTAGGAGATATATTAAATTTTTATATGGGAGTGAATTTTTCTAATAATAATAAAGTAAGTTATTTGGATTACAGTATTGTATTTAAAGGGTTAAATAGCTTGTTGTTGGTTATATTTAAAGTTATCTGGTTAATATGTAATATGAGTTATTTGATTTACAATATGATGTTTTAATATTATATAATATACTATAATCGGCAGCACTAGGTTGCTATTTTATATAGAGTTATGCGTTAAAATCTTTAGTCTATAAAGTTAGTATAATATATAAGCTATAATATATACAATGTCATTGTGTTCTGGTACGGTTAGATATAAAAGTTTATAACTATATATATTTTTGAATATATGTACAGGTTATAAAAGTTCATTTGTTTTGAGTGTGAGGCTTTGCATATGTTCGGTCTGCATAATCCAATATATATAAGTATACATGTGCCTATATATTCATCCATATAGAAGAGTTTGAGGTGCTGTTAATAAAGAACAGAGGGTCAGATTTTGAAAGTAACATATTTTGTTATATTATGGTTAATATTGTGTTTCGATCAATGAGTTTTATAGATTTCTATATACTCTGTTTATATATGGTATGTGAGTCTACATATAATATGTTATACTTTTTAATTGTTAAAGTATGCCGCATTGCATAAAAGTTATTTACCTGTTCATACTATTATATATGTGTCACATTGGGTTTAAGGTAAGATGTTATATATAGTAGTTTATAAATGAGATTTGAACAGTGTAATTTGTTGAAGTTTTATATATTTATCTTATTTAAAAATATAAATCTTATGATATTATATACATAGGTCGTATGTGGTGGTTGGGTCTTAGATTTGTAAATAGAAATTGTGATCTATGTGTAAAAATTAAAATGGTTTGGAAAAATATAAAGATTTTTTTTTAACATATATGTTTTATTTCATATAATAAAAAATTGGTTTATGTATTGAGTTTTAAAAAAATGTAAATTATATATATCTGCTTCGACTTTAAATTTTCTTAGAGATGCAATATTGATTTTTATTAAAATAGCAAACATTTCTGTATATATCAGACTGATTCTGATTCAATTCATCAATTCTAGATTTTCAGCCTCGTTCGTCCAATTCGTGCCAATCCTACTTTGCTTTGAAATTCATACTTGGATTTATAATTCAATTTCAGTGTCCGTATCAGTGTGCGTATCCATGTCATCTTTTGTATTCTCTAGCCTCGAAAGGTGAGCAATCACTAATGATTAACGTTCTTTTATTTATTAAATTTGGTTTCAATTGAAACGACAATTGAAATATGCTGCTGTTAGTTATTTACGTTGCTATATATGTTGTTATCTGCAATTGTTCACTTGTGGGATATGACACCATATCCTGTTGTTTATATTATATTGGTATTGATGATATATGCTTGTTATTTTATTTTATTATCTATTATCACTCTACAAGTTTCCTGTAGTTTAGAATTCACTATGGTTTGAAATGATACATACCCGAACGGACTTCAGAATATGAGAATTTCGTTATGGGTTGAAATGATAAACCCAAGCGATTTTCAATTAAACTGAATTTGGGATTGCGGGTCGAAGTGATATCTACCCGTACATTTAAATTTCAGATTGAAACGATAAACATCTGTATCCCCTGGCCATAGGATAGGAAATTATATACAGACACCGTTGGTCCACATATATATATATATATATATAGATGTTTGAAAATAATTTATATGGTTTGAAAGGAAATATATGGTTTTTAATAAATATTGGTTCTTAAAATATTATATATAAATGGAAATTTTATATATAGATTTAATAATATTATTATTGAGATTGAATCAATCCATATAATATGTTTAAGTATTTATTTAAATTTATATTTCAAATCTGATTGTTGTAATAATTTGAATAAGTTAAGGTTGAGAAGATAAAGTTGAATTTCTTTGAAATGGTATTTAGTTAAGAATTCTACGTAATTGGATTGATTTGAACTATTGAATTTGAAATTTAAGATTTGATTTATAACTTGATTTTGATTTAAATGATTAAACGGAAGTTTCAAGTTTAAACAAATCGAAAGGAATATTTAGTTTAAAGGTAAATTTAGGTTATTTAGTAAATATTGAATTTATTAAGTGATCATTTCAAGACTAAATAATAAGGTTAAATCGAGATCTTTATGAAACTGTTAAATTGAACTTTGGAATGTTGAATATTAAAGCTTTGAAATATGCTAGAATTTATATGGTTAATTTGCGATTTAGATCTGTATTTGAAATATATATAATTTGAATTTGTTTGGTCAGAAACTGAATTGAATGGAAACTGATAAATTGAGATTGAATTTAATTAATAGGGAGGTCGGGTTGATTTTGAAGTGATTTGTTAAGTTTGAGGAAATTACAAATATTCTACTTTATAAAATATTTATATATACTTTGTAAATATATATATTTGAAATGAAATGATATTTTGTTGTGAAGTATAAATTAATTTGAAATGACCTCGGTGTTATAGTGTATATTTCTACCTTGTAGATAGCTCCATGGACTCTTAGAGGATGGTTATCTCAAACATCCTTTAAGTTACTTGTATTTCAGTTGATATTTCACTTGAGTTGAATTTATTGATATAAGAACGTTAATCCTGACTCGAGTGTTTTGTGTTTTGCTTTACGCTCGGGTCAGACTGAGTGATATAGCATTTGAGACTTACCTGTGGAGTTTGGAGCTTCGTTGGAGATCCAACTATCGATTCATCTTTCAGCTTTTCCAGTTGATTAGTTCAGAGAAGTCATCTGCTCGTACTGAAGACTTCGCTATATTTGAGATATTCTGTTATATTCTATTTATATATCTGATATTTGCATAGTAGCTTCATGAACTACTATTTATTTATTTCGCTGCATATTATTATATTACTCTGTGTCTGCGATCTGTGTTTGATTTATTTACTGTATATGCTGAGTTTGCAAAATATAAATTAATAATCTGATATTTTGAGCAATTTAAGTCTGACATGTGTGGATGCGAATGATTGAAAATAGCAGGTCGTCACAATATACTATAGGCGGGTGAAGGGAATGTTGGAAGTGATGCCGTGAGAAGAAAGAAAATGCAAGAGACATTGAATGCTTTGCCTCTAGAGTGGAAACATTGGACTAAATTGTGGGATATGACTATGGAAAGACTTATGTTCTCAAACAAGAGTTGTTAATGAGCTTATCAATTAGACCAACTCTTTTGAGAGGATTTCAGATAACTAGCGATGAGATGTGTAATAACCCACATTTTTATATTTAAATATATAGAGAAAATATAACTAGCTTATTCAAATTATATTATTTTGACATAAATTTTTTAAGGACTGTAAATTTTACTATTTCTGAATTTTGGCAAAGTTTTGTATCTTTTGAACTAACAACAATATTTTTTCTACAACTTTTGATGAGAGCCAAATTCGAAGCTAATTCTCATCCCAAATGAAAGAAAAAAATTATTTCCTTATCATAAAATTGCCAATTAGCAATTTTACCTAACCGTTTGATAGTTACAACCATTATAAAATCCTGCCTTTTTGATCCCTAAATGTCAACACTAATACATCCATAGTATTCATATTCCGAGCACTCAAGTGCTGGAAATACAAATTATTCGGTCAAATAAAAACAAAAAGAAAAGGAAACGAATAGGACGATAATATATAATATCAAAATAGTGCAAAGGGTTACTCCAAGATACAATGTAATTTCATAGTTACTAACCTAAGTACTAACATCAACCTGGACAGTCAATAATTTGTCCTTACAATTGCTGATATATACATGAAAGTAGTGGAGCGAAAACAAAATACAACTATAGGCGAATGGAAGCATCAAGCTTGTCTCCTAAAGCTCTGAAGAATATCAACAAAAACCTACCTTTCCCAGACTACTCAAAAGAGCACCCGAGAAACTAAGAGAAAGATAAAATAACGAGTCAAACGTATAGTGTGAGAAACACAAGAAGTATGTGGCCACCACATAATAATATCCTTTGAGACCAACCGAATCACCAAAGTGGTTTTCCCTTCAAAAGAACCAAAACAATCTAATAAATACATATGGCTATATAATAGACAGTGTCTAGGGTGTATATTATAAATAAGAAAATAGTCATGCTACTTGCATCTCACAACACAACAATATTAGAAGTACAACTAAAACCGCTAAGGTATGTTCGCATATGGATTTCCAAGGAGGACTGGGTCTCCTTTTTAGATTCAGCATTTGTATACGCACAATTATGAATTGCGCATGGTACAAAATATTCATAATTGTAATAGTGGTGTTTGGTAAGTATAATGATTTAAATTATTGTTGAATTTAGTCCTACGTCATGGGTATAATCCCCACTTTCATTATATTATTTTGGGTTGTTACCTTGATTTAAATTTTTATTATCAATATTTTTTAATAACTTTTGTAGTATGCTTTTTATCACTTACAAACTATATATTTTGTAATAATAAATTTGTTACAACTTACAAATTATATTTTTTTATAATTTTTTATTTATAAAAATGTTATTATATTTTATCGAACAGGAGAAGTATTCCAACAAATATTCTTCATGTTACTATCCACAAACTTATTTGTCTTTTCTTACAAAATTTAATAATAAAATATGAAACTGATATAAATTTCCCTTAATTACTAATTATATTTTGTTATCATGATTATGAAAATAACTATTTTGAAAATTTAAATACTAACTGTAGTTTGATACACTTAGTTTTAGTATCAATTTCATTTCTACTGATAGCTTTTGTAGTAGATAAAATTAAATTACAATGGTTATTAATAATAAAATTATATTTTATCACGATTATATAACATAATAAAAAATATTCATTATAATGGTTTGAAAATAGAACTAATAACTATTTTTTTTTTACTTTTGTTTTAGTTTCATACTCTATTACATAACTAGACAAAGGGCCAACTTTTGACATATGGGGCCATTGTGACGTGACGACAGCACGGCGTCACTGAAATTTATGTCGTTACGAAGGCATCACAAAGGTGATGGTAATTACCGACGCCTTTGTGACACTTTTTCGATTTTTTAAAGTTATTTTTTGAAAGATAAGGCATCAGAAATTTCCTATCCCATAGCGATGCCAAAGGAATTAGCGATGCCTTTATGCCAAACAAACTGCAACCCGCATTCCCATACTATTTCTGTTTTAAACGATTGAAACAGAAATATCTTAACACTCAAAACTAGTCTCTCATGCATTTTATATATATCAAAGCCGTCAACATGGAAAAAGAATAGACCCAACCACCTAAAACACTAATTTACGTTGATAAACTATGTAATTACAATAGTACGTCTCTATCCCTTCTCACTTTCTCCCTTCTTCATCACTTCTACACCCAATTCAAATTTATCCCTATAATTTAAAAACATAATTTATTCCAAGTATATCAACTGCAACGGCTCAAAGGAAGAACTCGCAATGAAAATCATTTTGTAACATCCTAGAACTTAAGTAAATTTTAACAATAGTTTAATACAGATTTAAATAAAAATTTAATAAGAAAAGTAAATTTAACTGAAACATGGACTAAAAGCAAAAATTTCCAAAGACGTCTGATGTATCATATGCCGAATATTCAAGTGTCGGTAATACCGATTGTTAGGGCGAAAGAAGAACATAGAAGATAGAAGAAAACTAAACAACACGGAATCTCATAACGCAGTAAATAATATATAATACAACAAAGATCTTTGCAAAAAGAAAACATCTATATTCATATATACAACAGCAGAGTACACTAGACTTATCCTAAATTTGGACAGTTATAACACATGTCCTTATAACAATAGACAAGCTACACATACACCACGGAAAATATCCAAAATAGGAGAGTACATCCTGGGCCTCAAACTCGAATCTATGGCTCCAAAGCATCTAAAGCTAACTTGGCAAACATGCTTGGTCTGACCCAAGCATTACATGGAATAACGCCCGGGTCA
Source organism: Allium cepa (assembly GCA_030765085.1). Classification (NCBI taxonomy): domain Eukaryota; kingdom Viridiplantae; phylum Streptophyta; class Magnoliopsida; order Asparagales; family Amaryllidaceae; genus Allium; species Allium cepa. The sequence continues at coordinate 840,952,492 of CM060928.1, forward strand.
GTCTGGTAAACCAACGTGAGTAAAACTCGATAACAAATAACAGCCAAACTAATTCTCTACATTTGAAAACCTTTCAAACAAAGGGTATCTCGTAAGACCACACTGCACATAAAAACAGATGGGTTTTTACCCTACGATAACCAAAACAATTTATATCAAAATCTAATGATATTATCATAATGTCTAGGTTTAAAGTATATAGATAAAATAGCTGAAATGCTTGCATCTCACATTCCAATATACTAGGTTCTACGATCGAAAACATAAGGCACGTATTGGAGATTGGATCCATACTATGACAAGGTAAGGGACTACCTTCCGAAGGTACATCTCTAGATTAATGCATCGGGGTCTAACATGAACATCTTGACCCCTACCGCACGACACTGGCCTACCACTTGACTAATAGTATCGAATATGATCATCCCTCCGTTAATGGGCCTTGAAGCTTACAAATAAGAGATAATAACCGATCTACATTTGGAATGACCATACCCTCCTTGGGAGCTACCACTTGACCCTGCTGCATTCCCGATTTTTGTCATTCCCAGTTAATAAGACTTGAGGCTACGATTTACCTTACTAAATAGCAATCTGTCTTGGAATACTAACACTGCACTCTAGGTGTTAATGCAATGCCAGCATTCATCCATACAAGTTTGTTTTGGATTTGAACGAAACTAAAGACACTAACTCTGCTACATCCATTTTGGAATCACCCTCAGAATTAGTAGTAGTAGCCCTTGCACTTCAAAGAGCACCATCTTCAATCATCATCAAGTTGTCTTCCACTCGAACGTACATGTTGGTTTGGAGTGGTTTTTAGATATATAAATCTGATCCCGGTCTCTCCGTTCCAACAACCGATAATTTCCAGTTGACTCATTCCTGGTTCTTTTGGAAGTAAGTATTCGAGATCTTATCGGGGAATTTGAATTTACATTCATACTTCCTAAGTCAAATAGGGTCAAACTTGATAGTCAGTTGTTTAACTATCAATAAATAAACATCCAATCATGGTTCAATTTCCATATAGGATCCACTAAGCCTTTATTAATTATCTTTAACTAAATAGCTATTTTATAAAACTTGATCAAAAGTTCTTTTCAAAACACTATCTTTAAAGCCCTAACGTTCCCTCTAACTTGGGAACAATTCACATTATTTACCAAAACATTTTTGAAACTCCCTTTTAAAAATTCCATATTAAATGGCCAACAATTCCCTTTTAAAAACTTCACTACAATTATATCCATTTACTTCACATTCCAAACTTTATAAATTTCCAAACTAGATTTAAACTTCCTTTGAAATCTCTAAAATGATTTATAAATCTCTTTCAAATTTAAACTCTTTATAAAACTTCCTTATAAAACCTTTATAAAAATTCTTTTACAATCATTTATTTTTTGCAAATATTTTAAGTAAACCTTCAGTAAAATCCCTTTATAAACAAGTTATTACTTATAAATAACTTTACAACGTAATAGCACAACTTGGAAATCATTTATAAACTTTAAACTTTAAATTTATTTAAGAATTGATTTTAATTCAAAAACATACTTTATAAAGTCAAAAGCATACTTTATAAATTCAAAAGAGGCTTAGTAATTCTGATGGTACTAATTTAAGTTTCCATTTACTTTCAATTTCAATTCACTTAACAATTATTAACATAAGCAACAAGTATGTAAAAACAACTTATATTCAAATCAGGGAATAACATGTCCATTTGAAATAATTATCATATACATGTCCAAATAACATAATAGTTGAAGGGTGATTTATCCCGCTGAAGAGATGTCCAAACAAATCATTACATACAGTAGAATGGTGATTTATTCTACTAACATATGTCCGCATAATCAACAATAAATTTATAACAGAATGGGAATTTATTCTGTTATTCTATATCCACAACAATCAAACACTTACCCTATAGTAGAAGGGTGATTTATTCTACTATTATATGTCTAAACAATACAATCAATTAACACTATAACTCATTCATAGTTATTTGTCTACTTCATGGTATCAACACTTTAACTTGTATTCAAAACTATCCTTGGAACAAAGTTCCCATTAAACGATTTGATTCTTAAAAAAGCAGGATTTAAAACTTAAAATGTCACGACCCGTCTTTCACTCCATAGAAAGACGCATCATTAGTAAGAAAGAAAGGGATAGAGAAGAGAAAAGATAGAGAAGAAAGAACTAAACAACATCAGAATCTCACAGTGGAACGAATAAAATATATTACATCACTAAAATATTATATAGTATCATATACATCAGAGATACGCAGCTTATACAACACAAATTAGATAGTTATAAACATCTGTCTATCATACAACTCAAAAACATCACATAGATACAGACATAGCAGAACCATTATATATCTACACGCTGAAGTCTCCTGCTCCAAATCTCCTCCAGAATTCGTCAAAGCTAAACTGAATCCCTTGACTACTCGTAAAAATTTGAGTACCCAAGAGTTTAATAAAACAGAAAATAAACTTCAGGTCGGACATGGGTCTGGTGTGAGTAAACGTGTTAAAGTTGCTTAACTTTGAAAACCCTTTGAAAAAAATAGGTATCTCATAATACTTCCCGCACATAAATATGGAGAAGTTTTTACCTTACGATAACCAAAACATTTAATAGGAAATCCAGTGATATTATAATAGGGTCTAGGGTTTTCAAGTAAAATAGAAAATAGCTGAAATTGTTACATTGATTAAATTACAGCATACTAATCACAAAGTGGATTATACAATCAAATCCGAGATCACTTATTGAAGATTGGATTGCATATAATGGCAGGGCTATTGGGGTACCACCCGTCTATGGGGCCTAGATCACCGTACCGAAGATCCCTCCTGATCCCCTGCAACACAAGGCCGGAACCATCCCTTACTGGATAGTCCCGAACAAGACAACACCGCAGTTGGCCGCGAACCAACTTCCCACTAAGCCGAATAAAAAGGGACCTCTAGAAAGGGAAAATCTAGTCATACTTGAGCGCGACTCACTTAGCCTTGCTGCACCTCCCCTGTTTTAGCCATTCCCAGTTGATGAGGCTTGAGGCTACGATTACCTTGGTAGAACACATCTATCTTAGAATGCTCTTCGTCCACCTGACGATGTTCTGAAAGCATTCAATCCATACAAGTTCGTTCCGGGTTTGAACGAGACCGAAGGCATTATCTCGTTACACTCATTTTGGAATCACCATCAGAATTAACGATGATAACCCTTGCACTCTGAACCTCCATCTCGATCTTCATTTTGAGATTTCACGACCTATTGTTTAACTTGGATCGACGTGGTTTTCGGAAAATCAAACTTGATCTCCGATCCCGGTCTCATCGAAATCCAAACGTTTCTTAAAGGTCAAGTTGTTTATGGTTTAAATAATTCAATATACTATCTATATTAACACAGATAGATAATTCATATATTCACATATAGATATTCCATATTATCGCAATTCAAACCGACATCTCATATCACAAAGCGACACATATCACGTATTAGAGATGTCACATAATCCAAGGCATTCAACATTATTCAATCACCCATAAGCAAAGGTTAATTAGCCACACCATCCCTAATTAATTTAAAATAAATTAAATTAATTACATCCATTACTAGAAATCTTGCTTTCTTAACCGTTAATTAATTTCGAACTAATTAATTAATCATCCTTTAGTTATCCATCTTAGTTAATCGTCCTTGGTTAATTATTCTTTAATTGCATTAAGTAATTAACCCTTAATTAATTACACAAATTAATTATCCTTAATCATTTACAGTAATTAACCTGTGACGCCCCACCTCTATACCCACACTAGCCAAGAACACTACGGTGTAGTGCTGTCAACTAGTATGGAGAATAAGGCTGTTGAGGAGCGACCATCCATGTAATTGCTTATCACACGGTGGCTATAAATAATCTTCGAAAACAAACATAGAAATAATCATAACACAAATCAGTCACAGATATCCATATCACAAAGGCGGAAGAAGATATGAATATATAACTAACACATGAAAGTGTACATCAGAGTAGTGGTCCATAAGATCCACGATAATACAAAAGAATAGCAACACGTGCTATACAAAAGAATACAACTATGAGTCTATATCTCAAGTGTATGCAACAAAAACTGCTAATCTAAACAGTCAACCAAAAGTCAGAGTGATGAATCCCTGGGAAGAAGTCAAGCAGAAGCACCTGTAACATCTCGGCCTGACCCGAGTATTATTTAAGAAAATAATAAACGGGTCAGTCTAGCTATAAATATCAGATGACATGATATAACATAAAAGATATGGCATAAACATAAAATATCCATAATGACATACCACTATAAGTATGTAAATAATGATCAACAGAAGATCAATCAATAAGAGATAATCAATATCACAAGAATCTTCTCAAAGATTCGGAAAGGGCATCATACCCCAAACTTGTACTCATAACAAGTCAATGACATAAATTCTAGAAATCAATGCAAGAAGTCCAGAAATCATAGAAAAGAGAAAGAGACCTATCACATGACGGTCCGAAGACCAAGGGGAGCTACCCCACATGTGTGAATGGAATCACACAGATTAAGGTCCAGACTAACCAAAAAGCAAAAAGGTATGTGTGAGTGGAATCACACAAGTGGTGTCTAGTCTAACCTCGCAACAAGAGACATCGCACAGTTGCTAGTCTAAATCATCAGAATGATCGTCATGATCAACGAGAAGTGTCAATTACACTAAGCTAGTAAATATAGAAGTTTAGCTTCATGTCCCATAACCACTTGCTTAACTTAAATATTTACGAACAAACTGTAAATCTTCACTAATAAAATTGTCACAAGAGGTTCAATCGAACAAGTCCAAGAATTAACCGACGAAGTAAACGCAAGCGTTTCATACCACTTGTTTTACTAAGTCGTTTAATTAGATTTCTCATCCGAGTGAGGTAAAGGTTTGTATATACTAATAGATTGGAAAACGGTTTAAGAAAAGAGCTTTGTTATTAAAAATAGAGTTGAAATTGTTTGTTAAAAGAGTTTTGATATTTACTACTAGTATTGAAACCTTTATATTATAAAGTGACAAGACACAGAAGCAATTGTAGAACAATCAGTCACAATAATCGCATACGGAGATGTGAATAAAATCCAAGGAAATCAGCTCAATGTTTTTCAGATAAGATCCCCTACGGAGGGGGGGTCCAAGGGGGTGGAAACCCCCCAAGGTGGGGGTGCGGGGGCAACGCCACCGCTTACGGGGTTCGACCTGCCCGGTCAGGTCGCGGGGGTCCAGGGGGCAGCGCCCCCGGCGGGGTGCGGGGCAGCTCCCCGACCAAAACGGTACGACCTAGTGAAGTCAAGCGGCCTACGACCTAAAACAAAAAAAAAATGAGGTCTTACGACCTAAGGGGGGTGCGCGACCTAAGAAGGTTCGCGGGCTAAGGATGAGCGACCTAACAAGGTTCACGACCTAACGGAGACGAGGTCATGCGACCTAAAGTGGTTCGCGACCTAAAGGGGAACGACCCATCGAGTTATAGGTCTAACGACCTAACGGTGTAAAGGTCATGCGACCTAAAAGTGAAACGACCTAAGGTCGAAAACAAGGTCACGCGACCTAACAGGAAACAAGGTCAAGCGACCTAAGGGGTTACGCGACTTAACGTAACACGGGTCAAACGACCTAAGGCATCAGAGGACAAACGACCTAACTGCTTAAGGGACAGGCGACCTAAAGAGGTTCGCGACCTAATAGGGTTCGCGACCTAAAGGTGCACGACCTAAGGTCTTTCGACCTAGGGGTATATAGGTAACACGACCTAAAGATGTCGCGACCTAAAAATAGAAAGCATGGCCGAACGACCTATCGAAGTAGAAAGGCATGCGACCTAACGGTAAAAAGGCCAACGACCTACGACCTAAAAGCCATACGACTTACGACCTAAAAGCCATACGACCTACGACCTAAAAGCCATACGACCTACGACCTAAAAGCCATACGACCTACGACCTAACGTGAAACGACCTAACTCCGAAGTGAAGATTCAAGGCAGTGCGACTTAGCGCGATAACACGCGAACGACCTAAGGGTTAGGTCGCGAGCGACCTAACTCCGAACACCAAAAATGGCCAGAACGACCTAAGTGCAGAAAATTCACCAAAACGCTAAAAATTGGAGTTTTTCGCCAATCCAATCCAAACCAAATGCTAATATGCATGCAAAAGTGATAGGGAATCATTCCCAACAGTCCAATATGGTTATAGACTAGAATCGTGAGATAAAAATCTCACATTTGCACCAAATATCAATGAAAATTAAGTTTTAAGCAAGCAAGAATCAATCCTTCTTCTATCTAAGCATAAGAAGCTTGAATCCAATGTCTTCTTCTTGAATTTGGAGTAGAAAGATGGATTGCAATTGAATTTGAGTTTTGGAATTTAATTTCACATTCCCTCCACCATTAATGCCAAAGCTTTATTAGTTAGGAAATTTATGAAGAGTGAGGAGAAGAGGGTTGGAACTTGGGCTTAATAGGCTAAACTAACCCAAAGTCCAAAGCGGGAAAAGTTAGTGAAATTTCACTAACTCCAAACCTATCGTTGTTTATACTTAAAAAAGTTATAAACGGCATTTCGAACTCAATGGAAATGGTCTCGAGTCCTAATTTGACCGTTTGCAAAAAGTAGCTTTTCGGACCAAAATCCGATTAACGATTTAATATTTAAATAAAATATTTAAAATACAAACTCGATAAATATGCGGGTTGTTACATTTAATTACTTTCTCATTAATTAATTAACTATAATTAATTACACTGATCCTTAGATAATTATATTAATTAATTATACTATAACCACTTACATTTATTAATAATCTTTTAATTTACCACATTCATTAATTAGCTGACCCTTTAATTTATTTCATTAATTAATGATCCTCTAATTACTTTCATTAATTAATTATTCTTCTAATTAATTACATTTAATAATTAATCACATTCACTAATCAATCTTAATTAATCACATTCAGTAATTAACTATCCTTAATTACTAAATTAACTTATTAATTAATAATATTAGTAAATCCTTTAATTTCCTTAAGTAATTTATCCTTAATTACTTCCATTAAGTAATTCCCCTTTTATTAATTACATCTTGTAATTACCCATTAATTACTTACACTAAGTAACTACATTTTATTAATTACAATAAGTAATTACATTTTATCAATTACAGTAAGTAATTACTCAATCAATCATCAAATGATTATCTTAAATTAATTAAACTAGCTAATTAACTTAAATTAATTATATATATATTAATTAACCCCTTTAATTAATTACCTTTAGTTAATTACTCTTTAATGAATTACCTTTAATTACTTAGATTAATTAACCCTTAATTATTTCTCTAAGTAATTATACATTATAAATTACATTAAGTAATTTGCTTGACCAATTCCACAAATGATTATCTTAATTTATTAATCTAATCAATTATCTTAAATTAATCGCATTAATTAATTATTCCATAATCACTAATTAATGATCTTAAATTAATTAAAATTATTAACTTTTAGAAAAAAGATTTAAGAATTAATTATAAAAGTACAAATTATTTACAAACCCACCTCCAACTCGCACAACCAGGCTGATCGCCATCACTCGCCTCCGACAGTTCACCCACCCGTTTCCCCTGTGCTCGTATCTTCCGCTCTCCGCCGCCTCTTCTCCACTACCACGTCACACGGTAACCTCTCCTTGAACCGAGCATCCTAGGCGAAACCCCTCTCTATTTATATGTTGTATGTTTACAGCGTATATTTTATATATATACACATGAGTCTATAAATATAATTTGGTGAAAGTATGCATATATGATTTTAAAATAACTTGCATATATATGTTTGTTTTATTACATATAAACAATCTGCATATATGATTTTAAAATAACTTGTGCGTATATGTTTTGTTTTGTTTTGTTTCATACATATAGTCTGCATATGTGTTTGTTAAATAACATGCATATATTATTTTTATTTGTATTAGATACATATTAGAGTCTGCATATATGAGTAGCTTGCATATATATATTTTATAGCAAACATATATATAGTTGGCATATCTTGTTTGAGTAGCCATATATATTTGGTTGCATGTATATAGTTTACACATATGATTGCTGTATGTATAAATATGCTGTCTGCGTATATATTTGTTGAAAAGACCACATTTATCATATTTTGTTGCATAAGTGTTATATCATATAAAAGTTTGTAAATATATAATAAGCTTACATATGATCTGGTTGAGTTTATATATCTAGAGTAAAGTAAGCTTATATTGACTTTTATAATAAACATTGATTTTAAAAATATGATATGCGTTTCTATTATATATTAGTCTTTATATTATTTATATAAGTATACATGAGTTTGGTTTTCAAATATATATAGAGATTTTTTCTATATGTTTAAATTAATGTTAATTTGAAATTTTATATATGGAGAATTTATTTTAAGTGTATGTTTCAAAGTGATTAAGAGAATTTTTTTATATATTACATATATTTTTCTTAATTTATACTAGGCTAGTTTTGATTTGTTTTCCATCAATTCCAAACTTCCAGCTTTGCTTTGATCGTCAAATTTGTGTTCATTGTACTTTAATTTGGAATTTGTTGCTCGATTTCGTAGCTCAATTCGTTATCAAACTTCTCTAGCCTCGAAAGGTGAGTAGTCACTCACGATTAACATTCTTACATATAGTAAATTTGATTTCACTTGAAACGACAAGTGAAATATGCTATTAAATTTGAATTGTTGGTTATTTAATTGATAAAGATGATATGCCATTACCTACAATTGTTCACCTGAGATATATGACACCATATCCTATTGTATATATTTTATTTTATTTATCACTAATGATATATGCTTGTTGTTGATATGTTATATTATTATCATAATTGTTCTTACTCTTCAAGTTCCCTGTTAGTTTAGAATTTCCTATGGGTTGAAACGATACATACCCGAAAGATATTCTAGAATAGAGGAAAATCATTATGGGTTGAAATGATAAACCTAAGCGATTTTCATTGATTTTGAATTTTTGGGATTGCGGGTTGAAATGATATATACCCATAAAATATCAAATTTAAATTACGGATTGAAATGATAAATATCTGTATCACTTGACCATAGGATAGAAAATTATATGCGGACACCGTTGGTCTATTTTGAAAATTGATTTTTATAGTTTTGGAAGGAAATATATGGATTTTATTAAATATTGATTTTAAATATAATATAAATTTATTTTATTTCGTAAAATTAGATTTTTAAAATATATGTTTGGAATTTTAAATTTACAGGGCAGTTCGAAAATATAAATTTAAAAAAATTTACTTATAATTTTATTATTTTTAATATATATAAAATAAAAATTAAGATAGATTTTATTAATAAGATTTAATTTAATTAAATTTATTTAAAAAGAATCAATTTAATTAGTATATATATAATATGTTTAAAAATTTATTTAAAAATTTACATTAATATTTGAAATAGATTTTTGTAATAACTTTAAATAAATAGAGGTTGGAAAAATAGAGTAAAATTGACTTCAAATTTTAAATTGGATAATAAACAGGATTTAAATAAAAAGTAGTTCGAACTTATTAAGTTGAGATTTGAAAGGTATGATTATAACTTGATTTAATGAAAAGTGATTAATTGAATATTCTAAACTAAAAAAATTGAGACTGAATATTTAATATCGATTTAAATTTATAAATTGAGATTTTATTTAATTGTTATTAAATTGCTTAAGTGAATATTTTCTAGTTTGAATAAAATTAAAATTGAGATATAAATGAAACTTATATTGTAAATGTTTGAATATTTAAACTTTGAATCTATTGGAATTGAAGTGATAGTTTAAATCTGAATTTGAAATTGATATAAATTGAATGGTTTATTGAGAATTTGAATTGAATCTTAACCTTTTAAATTGAAAGAATTGAACAGGGATTGATTTAAATTGAATTTTTGGATTTAGGATGATTCGAATCAACTGGTGAAATCGGGGAACACTATTTTTATTATATAAATAATTTTTATTATATATAAACTATTTTAATATATAAATTATCTTAATATATAAACTATTTTAATTTATAACTATTTTAATACATATACTATTTTCAATATCTAAACTGTTTAAGTTGGAAGTGTTATGTTTTAAAAAAGGTTATGATTTCAAAAGTGTTATGATTTCAAAAGTGTTATAATTTTGAAAGTGTTACGATTTTTGAAATGAATATTATCTAAAGTGAATAATGATATCAAACTGATATGGTTTCGAAATGAATGTGATATTTTGATATGAAGTATGAACTATTTGAAATGAAATGACCACGGCGTGAAATAACCATTTGATTGTTAAAGAGTCCAGGATCGGATATTGTTATACTCTCTACCAATACCGAAAACCACTTTGACAACTGTGTATGTGGTGGAGATTCCAAATGAAGTAGGATGGTTTGGCGACGATTCTATATGGTATTTACGTATCCCCGACTCCTGTGAGTCAGCTTGATGTGGCTTAAACAGGAGCTATACCGGGCCAAGTGGGATCATTCCCCCGATCAGGCATATTTCTTCGATACCATTCTATTGCTTTTGTGATTTGATTGGGTGCACCTTTGATTTGGGAGTGTGTCGAATGGGCGGTAGTAGCTGCTATGCGTTACCACCGGTCTAGGAGTGCAAACGGTACTTCTACCCTGGCATGCCTCGCGTGCCTTGTCACATGCCTTATCGCGCCTTCTATGAGTTTGGTTTATACCATATCTATAGAGTGCCTTCTGATAGGTGTCCAGTTTACGGAGGAATTACGGTACTGTATAGACTATGGAAATATATAAAAATGTAATAAGGGGGATATAGGTAATGCCTTAATTCTATTTTAATGGTTTACTTTAATATAGACATATTATAATAGTGTATTGTATTGCATAGTAGATAGGTCCACGGATCCTTAAAGAATGGGTATCCCAAACATCCTTTAAGCTACTTGTATTTCAATTGACATTTCACTTGAGTTGAATTTACTATATAAGGATGTTAATCCCAACTCAAGTGTTTTTCGTTTTACTTTATGCTCAAGTCAGACTGAGTATCACAGCATTTGAGACTCAACTCTGGAGATTGGAGCTTTGCTTAAAGACATGTCCTATCTATTCAACTTTTCCAGTTGTTTTTGTTCAGACTTGTCATCTATTTGTATTCGATACTACAATGTATTTGAGATATTTTGTTGTATTTTTTTTTTAACTATGATGTTTATATAGTTGCTTCATGAACTACTATTTATCTATTTCGCAGCTTATTGTTGTAATACTCTGTGTCTGTGATTCTGTGATTGATTTATTTATCGTATATGCTAAGTTTTGCCAAATTTAAACTAACAATCTATTGTTTTGAGCAATTCAAGTCCGACATGCGCAGATGCCAATGGTTCGAAATACCAGGTCGTTACATTTTGAGGAAAGCATAGAGTATATGTGTTTTCCTTGTTTAAGTTTGGTTTAAAAGGTTTTAAATCAATTTAAGATGAAATGGTTTTCAAGGAAAATTTTAGGAAGGTTTCCCTTAGTAATATGACTCAGATATTAGAATACCAGACGGGACTAATATGGAGTCACGCTCTATACATTAGCTATTAGCTCCAGCTAATTTAGTCCAAAATTCTAGTTTTTGGGGCTTTATTACAAGTAAGACTAAAATTATGACTACACACAGAAGGGAATATATTTGTATACAGATAGGTTATTGGTGAACCCACAAAACCATTAGGATCAAGTGATTCTGAGAGATGTTAAGTCTGGGACGGACCGCCTAGAAGAGGAGTATTTAATAGATAATTAAGGACAGACTGTCCAGAAGAGGAGTGTCTAACAGATGTTAGATTTTTTTTATATTGTCCGGTAGGTCCGAGTCAGCTAAAGGTTAGTAGTAAGGCAAACAAAACTATAGTGTTCAGATAGATACTCCATTTGTTACCTGACATGTATGTTTACATGATATTGCTTTACAGTTTTAACCCGTCTTGGTTGCTGGATGAAGATTTGCAAAAGATATGTTTTAAAAGGATGTTAATGAGGGGAAACCCGTTCCGCTAAGCGACATGGTCTCTCTTAACATTAAATAACCAAGATTTCACACCCGGCTTTTTGTCTAACTTGAAGTTTATGTTTTTCCCCTTAAACTTTCGGGTGGTCAAAATGTATTTGAGTAGGCTAAGGGTTGTGGTTTTATAGGTTTTTAGTAGGTTGACGAATAAAGCTTCCGGAGACGAGCAGGTGGCTGACAGATAGCTATTTTGGAGTTGTTGTTTTGTTTGTTTTATTCTGCTGTTTTGTATTTAAGACAGTTATGTCTGTATAGTACTTCGGTCAACCAAAGGGGCATTATCATATGTCGCTCTTGGAGTATTTATGTAACAATTATATTTTATATGAACCTGAGAGACAATTATGGGATTATTTAATTTGAATGTGCTACATGTGTTTTGAAATGTAATCAGTAAAACGTTATTTTAAAATCTGTGATTTTGTTTTATATTCAAGTGCTTTTAATATTATTGATACCATGAACATAGTCGTATTTAATCGTCGGAAGTTAATACTGTGGATGACTACAGCATCTGTAGCGCTTAGCTTTGGGCCTCTGGATAGAGGATGTTAAAACTTGGATCTGGTATCTAGGTCAGATTGCAGATTGTGTATTTGGGTGGAATTCTTCGGTGTAGACGTTAGATTTGATTACAACGGATTATTGGCAGCAAATCTAAGTGAAGGTAAAATCGAAGTGGCGGTTTGATAATGTAAGTTTGGAGCGATGGAGTTGTGATGTTTTTGGAGTTTGATGATGGTGAAAGTAAATAAGGAAAAGTGAGAAAGAATATGAAAAAATTATAATAGAAAGATGAGATTAACACTTAAAATTAGAACAATGCTCCGATACCATGTTAAAGATAAGGTGATTTGATTATTAAATATACGAATACTTTATCATTGTTTGATGATATTATAAATTCATAATCAATTATTTATAGCCACATTTCTTAGAGTCCAAGAAATCGTACAGTTGGAAAAATACTGTAATAAGGGAAATCTGAATATTGAAATATCCCTGATTTATTTCTTAACATATAATAAATATCTCTTAATATATAATAAATATCTCTAAACAATATATATCTTTACTTTAATGAAAATGTTATTTTACCATTTTGTTAGTATAAGTGTGAAATACATATTGAAAATTTCAATATTTCCATACTTTAGTAAATGAACTAATGAATATTATTTAACTGTATTTATTTAGTTAGTTTGAGTTTACGGTTGCATGATTGATTAAAATATATGGACTGAAATGTAAAATATTACAAGAACGGTGAGGCAGACATTGTAAATAATTATGGCAATTTTAAACATAGGTATTTGAGTTAAAAGTAGGATTCTGCAATAGTGCATGATAAATTTATCGAGATAAATAAATTACAAACTAAATTTATCATTATTGTTTTATGTGATTCGTGTATCATAATTGAATAAAAAATAATTTACCATTTTTATTTGTATAATATTGGTATACATATTAGAAATATCAATACATATTAGTTAACTTGTAATGACTCATGATTCCATACATTTTATGTGACAATAAACAACACATATCCAACCCAATTATAATGAAAAAGCGGATAGTTAGGGGAAAAAGAAAATAAAGATAGAAACAGAGAAGATAACAGAGTTTCACATGAATGGAATAACATATATTATTAATCACAAAATCCTTTACAGCGGAAATTTTACATGCATATATCTAAGTCTAACCTATGTTCGACTTGGACAGTTATAAATCTCTATCCTTATAGTTGCTAAAAACCAATAAAATAAATGCAGCAGAAAATAGAATATGTTCATACAGGGCTGGCCCTAGGGCAAGGCAACCAAGACGACCGCCTAGGGCAACACGGCGGAGGAGGGCAACATTTTCAATATCCATTTTTGCAAATAGTATGTTGTTATTAGTGAAAGGGCAAAAAAAATTAATGAGATTAGTTAGTCTAGCGGTTTGTTGTATCCTTTCCAGATGGAGTACCTGAGTTCGAGTGTGCCTTTTTACAATTTTTATTTTTTGTTCCCATTCCATCCTATGTTTTGCTTAGGGCAACTGAAGGTGTAGGGTCGGCTCTGCGTTCATACGTTGATGAAGATCTCCAGCTCTCCTTTGGAAACTCCAAGCGTCTTCCGCTAAACTTGAAACCACTCGGATCTGACCCAGGTATTAAAAATACTAGGATCAGCGTGATAAACCAACGTGAGAAAACTTTAATTATAAATGTATAGATCAGATTGATCTCAATCAAAACCTTTAGAAAAGAAGGGTATCTTATAAGACCACGCCGCTCATAAACACAGATGGGTTTTTACCTTATGATAACCAAAATACTTTATACCAAAACGGATTGATATTATTTTTAATGATGTTGGTTGGAAAATACTTTTCAAATAAATATATAAAGAAGGCACCATACTCGGACAATGTTAAAACGATGTATATGATACTAAAGGGGCAGTTGAAATGTTTGCAAAGCATTACTACTATTTCGGGAATACAACCAAAATAGTAAGGGTCATATTGGAATTGGATTTCCAACGTGATAAGGAACTATTGGTCTTTTCTACGATAGGAAATCCACACATAATAATTCCTAGGTGACTATTCACTTATCTCAAGCAAGCCTCCGTATAACATTGTCACACTACTGTGGACAACGTACTTCGGTGGCTTTGATCTTTCTTAGTCGAGCCTACAATACCAGTCCATTTAAACCATTGAGGGTCCAGTCACTACTGGAGACCTCCATCATCAATAAAACCAACAGCCTGAATTATATATCCAGTAGACCATATAGTATCCCTTATCATTCCTGGGATGTGAGGCTCGTGAAGCTATGTTGTTCTTTCCACAAAGCCATGCTTTACTTTTTACAAAGCCATGCTTTGCTCATGATAGGTTCCATTTTGAATGCCACATTTCCATTTCCGTCAATCATTGGTTGACTTCCACAAAAATACAACCTCCGAGCTCGTACATCTCGGACAAGGATGTTAAGTGAAAGAGAGTTACCTCCTTGACCACCAAGTAGATGTATGTTTGTAAAAGTCAACATTCGTGATCTTAGAAATGCAATGCCAAGCATTCATCCAAACAAGTTTTATAGGAAATGACAAACTGAAGGCACTCTCCTACTACATCCTGTCGGGAATCAACCTTCGAACTAGTAATGAGCAATCCTTACATCGAAGATTTTCATAATAGAGCACTACCCACATTATATATATATGTATGTATGTATGTATATATTTATGTATATGTATGTATTTATATATGTATGTATGTATATACGTATATATAATATGAAGTTGTGGGGCTAGTGGCAAGCAGCCCTTCATTATGAAGATCTCCATTTTCAAAATCATTGGTTTCAACATGTCTTCACTTCCGAATGTATACATTGGTTCGAAGTGGTTTTCAGATAGGAATCACATAAGTCCGACCCCGGTTTCCCCAAACCAGTCATTGATAAAAACAATGTCAAGTGTATAGTGATTATTAATTATCATCCAATTAATTAATCTTTTATCAGATCAAATATCTTTCAGAGATATATTCCTTTAAAATTATTCCTTTATTCTTTCAAGAATATATGGAATCATTAAGCCTCATTTATCAAATCCTTTGGTTTATTAAACCCATGTAACCATGGAATAATTCCAAATCGCTTAACCTTTTGCTTAGGAAAAACATTTCCAAATCAATCATTTAATTCTTAATAAAGAATTCTTATTTTGAAATCATAACTCTTAATTGAGTTGAAACCATGTTATCTAAGATGGTAAATTCAAAATCAGCTAATATTAAGCAAAAAGAATCTATAGAAATTATATCAATGTTACTCAATGTTAATTTCTATATTATAAATTTACTATCCATCGAATAACAGTGAAATCACTTTTTAAATTCATATGGATAGTATGAGTTCCCTCCTTGGAATTTAATACCAAGTATAAGAAGATTATTTCTACACAATCCAAGTTGTATGAAATTAAATTTGTAAATTTGATCTTTTATACTTGTCTCATTTTCGACATTTCGACCTTATATATTCCTCGCCTAAGAAAGATACTAGGTAAGCTAGGGCACTGGTTTCTCCTAAACATCTCCTTAGTTTAAGCACCTCACATCCGGATTTCACGAATAGAAAAATCCTGTCTATTCAACAGCTTTTAGAGTCCAAATTAAATCACTTATTATAGTAATCATTTATTTAAACTCTTTTAAAATAATTATGAAACCTCTAAATCATCTTTAAAACACTTATTTATTTATTTGAAAAGATTTATAAAATATTCGACAAAGAATAATTAAGTTAAAACCGTGAATTACAAAAGTTACTAAAATTGCTGCGAAAAGTGCTACAAATAGTGTTTTGAAAGCTTCTTTAATCAAAGCAACTTTTCTATCATCTGGAAATCCATTTTCATAACTCAAATCCCTTTTAAAACATTTTAATATATTTAAAGAATTTATTCCATATTTTTAAGGAATCAAAAATATCCATTTTAAAGAATTTTTATTTTTTGGTTTCCGAACTGCCAAACCGCGATTGTTTTGGAAACTTGTTTTGCTCATACTTCAAAATATACAAAATGAAATCTCAATATTTTCTTTTGTTTAAAAGCTATGATTATAAGAGCTTGAAGAATTCTTGTTCCAAAGAATTCCGACTTTGATTCCATTCTATAAATGGATTTAAACTTTTACAGCGCGAAATCGCGAATTACCATACGCGACGCGCCATTTTGACTCCCTTTGCATTTCTTCTCAAAAAATCCAAATTGAGTTTTAATGTTTATAAAACATTTATAAACCATTTTAAACCATTTCAACTAATATTTTACGTATTAAATCTTATATTCTCTTTTAAGCCATTTCATAATACTATATTATTATAATATTCATTTTCAACCTTTTTATATTTCAAAATCATTTAGAGGCTCAATAAACTCCATATAAATATTTACATGGATTTACTTCTCATTGAATTAACCAGGGTTAATTACTAACCATTTTTATTGTGATTTCTCATAATTTATCACAACCAAGTTATCGACTATATAATCAACCAAGTTATCGACTATATAATCAACCAATTTTCAACCAAGCATATCAATTAACTAATTAAACATTCATATCATTATTTTTAACTAAATTTAAATCTAACTTAAGCAAGTATTCTCACCTTTATTCAAATAAAAACTTCCTACCAATATTTAAACAAATCAATACTTCTCTAAATCCATCTTTACTTCACTTGCTCTCGTCCATAGCCTACCCTCGCCCCTAATGCTCACGGCCTTGCTTTGGGATGGAGGTAGAGCTCGACCAAGGGTCGAAATGGTGGTGGTCATTGATTGTAGAGGGGTAGAGGAGTGGTTTAGGTTTATTTTTGGAAGTGTAGTGATGATGTGTGTGTATGTGTATCATACTTTTCCTATAACTTTACTCAACATGAAAAAGCCATTAAAAAAGCTTCATAAGAAGAAGGAGAAAGAGATGAAGAAATGAGTGAATTTAGGAGTGAATAAGTGCACGTATTTATAGATTTTTCAAGCGCTAGTTCCTAAACAACTTAGCCACGATATCTCCCATCCTCTCCATCACTTTATGTCCTTGACTTCTACCCCCCGTCGCCCTCCATGTGCTTGGCCCATGCCTCCTTCCATCATCACCGTCATATCATAGCATGTGCATTGACTATTGTATGCTAAAGATGAAGTATTAAGAGAAAAATCATGATATTTGTTTCCTTTGTATAAATGTATGTATGTATGCTTATTTATATGTGTATGTACATGTATGACATGCATATGTATGTATATATGTGCATATTTATCTTATAAGGTTGCAATGACTTAAAACAACTTCTATTTGTTAAATCGTTACGAATTTTGATTTCAATATCCGTTCATATTTTTACTTCTTAGTTATCATGCCTATATTTATAAAAAAAATTGAAAATTAATTTCTCATCATTATAAATGAAATAAAATGATCACATTGGAATTATAAAACCATAAAAATCCATATTAAACAATTGTTTATAAAAGTTGTTTTACCGATAAATCGTTATGAATTTCTTATGTTTTTGAATCAAGTATATATCTTTGTAAAACTATTATAAATGATTTATCATTACTAAATAACTAATTAAAATGAATTATTATCATTTCAAAACAATTATTTTAATAATTAAATAATTATTAAATCGTTAAAATTTCAATTGAAATTCATTAATTAATTATTAAATATGATGATATTATTGATGATGTCATAGATTCATTTTATTTTCAAAAATAAAATAAATAATTTTATTTCATGTCCTTATTTAAATGGATAAATAAGTGTATGTATCCATTTCCGTGTGTGACTTCTGGCGATTATAGAGTGGTTTATTGATAAAACGATTTTCAGCCATTTTATCGATATTCTTCCAAAGTATATATTTTCGTAAATACTTATTCAAAATAAGATTACTACTATTATTTATTATTTCAAAACATAATAATTTATGTTAAAAAAAATCTTATATTTTAAAAATAAATAAAATTTATCAAAGTGATAAATTTGTGGGTCGTTATAGACTTTCCTCCTTAAAAGAATTTCGTCCTCGAAATTACAACGCAAAACCCAAAAGTGTTTCCCCAAATTATTTATTTTTAAACTTACATTCCTACGATGTATATATATCATCTGTATGCAATATCTGATTCAATCTACTATTTGAATCCACAATTTTACTTCTGAACTAGTATCGATCCCTCAACTAGTGCAGACTCTAATTAGGCTTTTTGATCAGAAAACTTTGTTTCCCTTACATAGCTCTCAACTATGATAGAAAACTCAAGTACCCAATCATAAACCCTAATCAATATTCACCGTCAAGAATCAGGTGATAAATCCTCTTTCGAATGGGTGTAATACCTCAACGTTTCGTACCGGATCAAAATCGTATAACGAAATGATCTACGTACCTCATATGTACTTATTCATATTCAAAATCTTTATGAAAACTTTTCATAATATTTTTATCTTTTAAAGATGCTTCTTTATATATAATTACTCTAAATATTTATTTCCAAATATTTTTATCAAAGGAAAACATTTCATCCTAGAGGGATAATTTCAATTTAAAAGATAATTTACCTCTTATTTTCCAAAATTACAATCAAATTCTCTCATTATAATAATTCCTTTTTAACCAACCTTGATATAAACCTATCAATTAATAATTCAAAATTATCCTGTTAGCTTAAGGAAAAATATATAGATCGAGCAACTTCCAAAATAATACCTAGGAACTAGGTACTACCAATAGTATCTTATATCCCCTTAACAAGAAGGGTAATACTTAAGAGAAATGTTTACCATCCGAACATATCTCTTGCCCATTATTAGTTATTTTCAAGCCACTCAAAATAGTTATCGTATGAAACTTTCATACTCTTCAAATTTGTTATATGAAATTTCTTTTCAAAAATTAGAGATTATTTTGTTTGTAAAACCATTTTATAAATCCCTTCTACAAAATCATCTTATATTAACTTACTTCCTTTTAAAATTTCATAATTCTTTTCCAAATACCCAAAATTTATAGAACGTATCTTTCCTATCCATCTTTTCCAAAATTATTTTATTTGTGTTAAATACATTTTTTACTGCATGCTTATATAGTATTTTATATAAATTCATTAATCTTTAACCTAATATTATTATCAAGCACCTTATAGTCAAATCGTGAATCTTGATTTACAAGGTGTTCGTTCAATCAACAAATGACAATATTATCATTCCCTAAATCACAAACGAACACACTATAAATAAATATACCAATTTTCGAAAGTTATTTCTTCACATATATGGTAAAATCTTAGGTAAAATTATTTTATTACCCAAATTTTTCAAAATTAGTGTGTTGATTTGTATTGTTTAAATATTTAAGAATCTCTATCGATAACGGTGATCGGGTGCATTAACCAGAATCTATAAACCACTTAACAAATAAATCAATGCAAAACATTTTTATATCAAATGACAAATACGTGCTCATATATATAATACTCTCAAACCCATTCTAAGGTGTTACTATCCCCATCTCTAAAGAGCCACGCATTCTAAGTTATTACAAACCCTATCTATAATGAGTTTTACTCCACCAAAGCCTAGGTGTTTGCTCAACCTAAGCTATGACACTAACTGTAACGACCCACAATTCAATACATTTTAAGTTGACAATAAACCACAAACATCCAACCCAATTTGAATGAAAAAGCGGATAGTAAGAAGGAAAAGAAAATAAAAATATAAAAAGAGAAGAAAACAGAATCTCACACGAATGGAATAATATATATTATTAATCACAAAATCTTTTACAACGGAAATTTTATATACATATGTCAGAGTCTAACCTATATTCAACCTAGACAGTTATAAATCTCTATCCTTATAGTTGCTGAAAAGCAATAAAACATATGCAGCGGAAAATAGAATACGTTCATACATTGATGAAGATTTCCATCTCTCCTATGGAAACTCCAAGCATCTTCCGCTAAACCTAAAACCACTCAAATCTGACCCGAGTATTAAAAATACCAGGAACATCTTGATAAACCAATGTCATAAAACTCGAATTATAAATGTATAGATCGGATTAATCTCAATCAAAATCTTTAGAAAAGGAGGATATCTCGTAAAACCATGCTGCTCATAAACACAGACGGGTTTATACCTTACGATAACCAAATTACTTTATACCAAAATAGATTTGATATTATCTTTAATGATATTGGTTTGAAAATATTTTTCAAATAAATATATAAAGAAGGTATCAATACCCGGACAATGTTAAACGGCGTGTATGATACCAGAGGGGTAGCTGAAATGTTTGCTAAGCATTACAACTATTTTGAAATACAACCAAAACCATAAGGCTCGTATTGGAGTTGGATTTCCAACATGATAGGGAAATGGTGGTCTTTTCTCCGATAGGAGATCCATACACAACAATTCCTGGTGACTATTCACTTATCTCAAGCAAGCCTCCGTATAACATTGTCACACTATGTAACATCCCTAATTTTTGATAACATTATTCAAGAGAGGTAATTAGATAAATTAAATAGAATAACGTAAATGTAAGTGATAAGGGGATTGAGACTTGAATTAATTAATTAAGGCCGTGCCTAGTAAACTAATTAATGGGCTTAAAAAATAGTTTTAAGATTAAATAAATTACATAAGGGTATAATTGAAAGTTACCGCCCAATGACCCTTACCATATATATGTTCGTTCCTACCCTATTCTTCCTATTCACGTCATTTTTGAAAACAAAAATCATAAGCGTAGGAACGACCGACCATTAAGAGGAAGAGGAAATCAAATTAAAAACTAGAGAATCAAGCTTAGGGGAAATCAATCTCAATCCAATCTCCTTATCTAGATCAAGGTGAATAATAATTCCATCTCTAATATGTTTCGAATCATACACTTTCGAATTTAAGGGTAAATTTGTTTTTATGATATATTGGATGATGATATGCTTGATTTATGATTTATATGATTTAAAAAAGGCTGTTTAATAGGGAAAAAGCAAGGTTATAGGTCAAAACCGAGATTTAAAGATGTTTAAATGCCATGGGAAAATTTTATGTTATGAGAAACATGATTTTGAAGCTGGGTTTAAATTTTGAGAATTTTCCAAGTTATGAAAAGATTATTATGAATTTTCAAAGTGAATTATGGTTATTTTTGTTTATAATTTTTTTTGAAAAATATATTGAGAATTTGGGTTTGGAATTTTTATATGTTATATAACATGATTAAAGTGAATTTTTGGAATTTTTTGGGGATTTCTCCAAAGTGATTTCCTATGCGAAATAAATTGTTTTAGAAGAGATACTTCTTTGGAAAAAACTGGAAGGGCTTAATTGATTAACTTGACCATGGTTTAAATCTGAATTACTGGCAGTTATTTTTGAAAAAGAATTTGAAAACGTTAAGGTAACTAATTTGGTGTTGACATGTGGTAGGTTTATTAGAGAAAAATTTACTTTATAAAGAACTAAACCAGATTTACCTAGAAAATAGGTTCCGCCTACTTTAGAAAGCACCTTTCGACACAGAAGCTTCCGCCTTCATCTTTGTCGAAACCAACTATGCCAAAACCAATACATAAGGCATCACTATAATGGTACGTGGTGGATTGGAGATAGGCGAAAGGTTAAGTGTTGAAAGCATAGCTTCCGAAGGAGTCGTAACCTTGGTTTGTTTTTAAAAGAAAAAGAACCTGCCTTTGTTTTGATCTAGTGCTTCGACAGAGTCGAAGCATTTGGTTTCGAAAGAGGTTTTAAAAGGTTTCAAAAGGGTTGCCATCAACTTAAGATTGCTTTCGACTGTGTTCTTTGTTTATAAAACAATGTTTTGAAAGAAGGGTTTCCGACCT
The DNA here is from genome assembly GCA_030765085.1 of Allium cepa. Taxonomy (NCBI): domain Eukaryota; kingdom Viridiplantae; phylum Streptophyta; class Magnoliopsida; order Asparagales; family Amaryllidaceae; genus Allium; species Allium cepa. The sequence goes on from CM060928.1 coordinate 840,975,162, forward strand.
AGATGAAACCCTACTGCCATTTTATAGCCTTTGGATGGTATTGAAGATATCAATGCTATTGAAAGGTATTTTGTTCTATAAGTTCAAGCCACTTCTTATAGCTTTCGAAAGGGATTAGGGGTTTCGAAGGCGATGGTTTCGAAAGGGGTTTCGAAGCCAACCTTCCGCTATCGAAAGAAATGATGTCGACGCCATCATGTTTCCCTAATGTTTTATAAATAATAAAGGACGGTTTCGAAAGAGATGCTTTCGCCTATATTCACTTTGACCCAAATAATGTTTTAAATATAAACCCAACGCTTTCAAAAGGGGTACTTTCAATATTTTCGGAAGGGTTGCTTCCAATAATGTCGAAAGTGGTACTTTCAGCTGGTTTCGAAGCTAAACTTCTAATGGTTAAATATTAATACTTTAATGTATTCGAAAGGTTTCAACAGGTATATTTTAAAGTATTAAAAGGCAGGAGACCAATGTTTTGAATGGTAGATTTTTAAGGCTTTTGAAGGAGGCTATCCTATGAAGTCAAAAGCTAGATTTCGAAGGTATCGAAAATTTCTATGACCCAAACTCTATTTTTAAAAGAAAAAACCCATGGCTAAATTAAATGAGTTTTGTAATGGATTTAAGAAGAAGCTTTCTTTGATAAATTAAAAGGTTAAAGGGATTAACCATGTTTTATGTTAAACCCATAGGAGTGGTATTGCTATGTTGTTATGTTACTTCTTCAAATATGAATATATTCACTTTATAATGGACCCATAACTGTATTATTGGGATAAAGGGTAGAAAAACCAGTTAGGTTAACCCAGTAGTGAATATAAATTGAATAAACTCCTGAATGAGCATAATTGCATCCAAGAAGTCAAGAATACCATAATATAGGATACTCAAATATTAATGACAGATATTGGCAAGGGCCAATAGGTTCACAGTAAGCCTATGAAAATTATGTGTATAAAAAGATATTGGCATGTGCCAATAGGTTCATAGTTAGCCCATGTAAACTATGTATAAAAGAATATGTTAGATAGATAGGTTCGTAGCTAGCCCATGAAAACTATGTATAATGGAAGATGTCAGATAGACAGTTTCATAGTAAGTCCATGAAATTTATGATTTAATACTAGCAAGGGGCAGTAGGTTTGTATTTAACCCATTAAAATTATACTCGGACGAAATATTGATAGATATCAACAGGCTCCTAGTCAACCAATGAAAAATAGGAAAAGAGTAAGATATTGGAGTTACCAATAGGTTCACAGTGATCCCATGAAAACTACTTAATTGGATAGGGAATCCTTAAATGTTTAACCGGTTACTAGTCAGCCTATGAAAATGATTAGGCTAATAGTAATCCTAGAAACTATACTTGAGATAGATAGTCTCAAATGAATGGGGATGGGTAATCCCGAATTAATTCATTTCACCAAAATAAAAATCTATTTCTCGCGGCATGATTAAGCAGCGTTTTAATAAAAATGCTGTATTATGTGGATGAATTATTAAAAATAACAAAAAAAAAATTCAAAACGCTGCCTGTAAGTGAATGTGAAAAGGAGGGAAAATAAAAATATGTCGCACATCTTCACCACTCAACATGACCTCTCTTTCTCCCTCCCTTTAATCCCTATCCCTGATCTAATTAAAAAATAAATTCTCCAACGCTACATGAGGTACGATAAATGTAAATTATGTTTAGTTATTCATTTTGACTTATGCGCACATGTTGCTATATGTTTTACTTTCCTATGAAGTCCTCCACCAGGAACCAAGCCTAACAATGTGTGATTGTAATCACTTTCCTCTTAGCATGTGTAGATGGTATAATCTTTATCTTATCTATCTTGCAGATATGCTGATTGAAATTTAAGAAGTGGAATGAAAATTTTATTGTATGAATTTGTCTTGTTAGGGACCTTAAATTTTCGCCTATAAGAAACAAACTAAAAATACAATAGATCCTGGGTAGAGTTCTTGTCTTGCCTATGAGATCTTGAATGTCCTTTTTTAGCTAGAAAATATTAGATAAGAATCATTTTTCGAAGAAACCAAAGGCAGCAGTTGGTCTTATAAGTTTCCTTTCTTATAGATTTTCCTTTCTCGGCCTCTACCAATCCTAAATATACGTTATTGCAACCAAACACTCTTAGCATGTGTGGATGGCATAATCAATATCTTATATAGTCATAGCATTGAAATTCCAGTTTAATAAATATTTCATCAACCCATTTTGCTATTGTTATCTATATTATCTCATAAATCATATACTTTAAAATAATCTTATCTTACACATGAATTTTTCAGTTTTGGATCTACATTATCGCAAAAATTCATCCATTAAATATTTATCTCAACAAAAGTAGCAAATTAATACAGTTTTTTCTTTTTATTTTTTCCCATTTTATTTGGTTATACTCTCATTAACAATAGCTACTGAAACTTGGAAATTATTTATTTCTTCATAGTGGCGCTTCACATTCATATGTTCTGCTTATTTTATTATTTACTTAAATTCTATATATGTGTGTGTGTTGTTTAAAAGACATTGTATAAAATTAGAGCTAAATGAATTAAATTCATAGTATATTTTTCTCATATTTTACTCAGGTAAGAAAATTTACTGTTAACGTGGAAGAATTATATGCCTTGAAGCTAATTTAATTTTATGTTCCAATTGACCAAAAATTAATTTTATATTCACATTCGGATGGTTTCATAAATCATATTCATGCTCTTTAGGTTTTCTGCCATTTTTTTACTCTTTTCCCAATCTTTTCGCAGAAAGCTGCATGGTGTTTGGGTAGAGTTTAGGCTACAAACACTTTGGCAATCAGAGGGTGAGGGTAAGAGTTATGTAATTGTATAAATTACTATGCATTAATATAAATTTTGGAGCCCCTTAAATCAAATTTCATGTTTCTGTTTTTCTTTTCTTTTCTTTCATTTCTTTTTGTGGAAACTAAATTCAACTTGGTCCATTTTTTAAAATTTTCACAATTCTTTCGTGTATTCTTTTAAGAGATATATATTCATGATATTTATTACAAATGTCTCTTTGAGACAGCTGTTACCTTTGTCTACATTGTTTTCCCATGTAACTTATTGTGTTGATATTTTCAATCACCTACATCTCTTGTGATTCCCCTTAGTGGGGAGGTTGTTTATCTGATTTCCTAGTGGCAACCCTAACCATATGTTTTTATTAATCTATTGATTGATATTGTGCCAACTGGCATATGCATAAAAACTTGAAATTCCTTCATTCTTTTTCTATCTATTGAATGACTAATGTTATGGCATCTCTTTTTTACAATCATAGGTGAAAACCATGATCTCGTCTTATAACATTTACAATCTTGGTTCACATGTCATGCAATATGGAAATCTTGATCTAAGTGCAGACTGTGTATATGGGATCAAATCCTATCAATGAAAATTTAACTTTTATCGACAATGTGTTACCATCATCTCTAAAGGCTATGAATCAGAGGGATGCAGATCTTGTTTACTTTTGGCACAAAGTTGTTTTCACTTACCTATTATTTTTAAGATGCAGTCAATTTCACTACAAAATGTAGATATTACCTACTATTGTTGTTATCGATTTCTAATGTTTTTATTGCTTAGAACTTCAGACAAATTTACTGAAAAGTTAATTGAAAAACAGTTGCTTGCTTCACATACCTTCATTCAGCACCATATAGCCATTTGAAAAGTAGTTATTTGCTTCATATACCTTCATTCATCACCAATTTGTTAAGAATCATATATTTGATGTGTATATTAAATTTGTTATGGTTGTTGATTTTATTTTACGATTGATTAGTACATTGAACTTTTTTGTGCACTTCCTTCTGACCCGATGTAGCAGCTGATTAGTACAACAAATTATCCATGTTGCTTACTCATTGAATTTAAAAATTTCCAATCTGATTTTGTTTTATGTAAATATATATGGGTCTGCTTATAATTGTTCTTATATTTTAGCCTATTTATAGTGTAAACTTGCGCAGCGTGATTCGAACAATTATTGACATGTGAGTTGTGATATGTTGTCCCGATGACATGTTGTATATAAGTACCATTTCAAAAAAAAAACTATTTGTAGTGTAAATGACATGTAATTTTGAAACTTGTTCCACTCCTTAGATTTGCCGATATAGCCCTTTGCAATAACATGGTATTAGATGCTAATTTAAACAACAATTCAACTAAATTAATACCACTGATGTTCATCTTTTTTGACTTTTGAAGTATTCCCATTAAAATGATCTTATTGTACAGAAGTTCTCCGAAAGTTTTCTATTTTTTCTTATTTTTACCCAAAGTGATACTTTAATTTTTCTTATGCTTAATTGTTATTGGATAAATGTTGGTTGAATTTTCATGTTAATACTTTTATATTTATATGCATTGAATTGCATTGATATCGAATTTATGCAATATGATTCGCATGGTATGTGGAAGGGTGAGACTGGGGATTAAAGGCTTCAGTCTTGTGTTTTTGACTGCTTTTGTTGGGTAATTGATAAAGTTTATTCGAGTCCTTAGATTCTTTTATCATATCTTTTATTAATTTTTGATATGAAGTTTATTATCTTGTAGGAAGTATCATGACAATGTTCAGTTAAATTCAAAACCAAATTGTACCTTAAGGTTGTTTAAGATATACGAAACAAAGGATGTTAATTATTCTTTATAGGCAAATTTGGCCAAATCCTGTTGACATAATAGATCAAATATTGTTATCTAGCAGTTTTTTGAACTAGACAACTGTTGATATATGCATCTGCTACAATATTTGCTATTTAGAATCTCTTATCCTTGACAATTGTAATGTTTATAGGTATACACATATGAGTAGAGAAAATCCAGGACATTACATGATACACGTGTTTTATAAAATATTACTAAACTTATATAATAATAATAATAAACTATAAAATATTAACCAAGTTACCCAAATTTTATAAAAAGTAACTAAATTTATATAATAATACTAATAATATTAAATTAACTAAGTCCATAAAAATTAACCTTTTTAACTAAGTTTTATAAAAATTAAGTAAATTTATAATGATAATAAAAAATTAACTAAGTTTATAATAATCATAATAATGTAACAAATTATAAAATATTAATTAATTTAATTAAGTTTTATAAAAAATAACTAAGAATACTGACAAAACACGGATAAGAAAACATTTAAAATTATAGTCGTTAGTGTACACTAACTATTTCATTTTTCTTACCTGATAGCTACTATTATTCTACAAAACACATATCTTTCACTAAAGATTACATCTTTTAGAGTACCATTACAAAAACTGTAAATAGTTTTTCCATGATTTTTGAATAAGAACTTTTGCACCCAATCTTTGTGATGTCCTGGGATTTTAGGCAATACTTGTTTAATAATTTTCATTTATAATTTATTTTAAAATATGTTATATTGATTTAAAAAACAAATTTAACCAAATGTAATATTGTATATTCAAAACTAATAGTTAATCTAATTTAAAAAATAAATATCTTTTCAAAAACTCAATAACAATGATAATTTAATTTGAAATGTTTATTCTTTTCATATGATAATAATATATATGTGTAATTAATAATAATAATAATATATATCTAATTAATAATAATTAATCTTTTTAAGTTAATAAAAATATTCTATTTGTAATGTATATATGTATACATTGTAAAAAGGAAATTGGTTCAATTTAAATTTAATAAAAATATTTTCAAATTATAATATATATGTTTATATATTGTGATTTGATGTTCTGTTTTAAAATTCAAATAATTTCCGAAGATAATATTTAAAATGTCCTATTTATAATGAATATTTATATTTTTGTGTGTGTATATATATATATATATATATATATATATTATAAATAAAAAATTATGGATTAAACTTAAATGGAAAATATATTTTCAAAATTTTAATATACATAAGTTTTATAGTGATTTGGAAGTTTTTGATTTGATTTAATAAAAATGCTTTTCAAAAGCAATTTAAAATAAATTTTTATTTATAAAACACTTAAAGGAAAATTTATTTTTATTAAATGAATAATGGCTTGGAAGTTAGTACATTATTATAAAAGTTCAAATTGTTTTCTCTTAAATTGTTTTTGAAAATAGATTTAGATTTTAAATATAGTATCAATGTTAGTTATAGAAATTTATGTTTAAACTTTTAAAATAAAATTTAAATAAATGTTTACTTTCTTATTTTATAACTTATTTGTAGGAAAGTAGTTTTAAAGTAATTATAAATTAAACACAAAGTTAAATACATTTCATAGTTATATATATGTATATAACATGAGTATTTGGTTAATATTGGTAATTAAGGTTTAATTCATTTTTAAACAAGTAATTAATGCAGTCTTTAAACACATGGCATCGTGAGAAATTATAAAATACACTTGTTTACAAGATAATGAAGGGGTTTGACATTTGTTAGTACATGGTTCATTCATGAAACAAGTGGCATATTTATTTTAAAAAGAAAGTTTTGTTTTTATTAAAAGTTCAAAAGAAAATAAAAGTTCAAAAGAAAAGATTAGTTTTTGTTTCCTTTAGCTAAACTTCTGTAAATTCTCTTCAACTAAAAGAAAAGGAAAAGAATTCAAATGCAAGATTCAAAACTGAAACCAAGGAAAACAGAAATCAAATCTGTAACAAAAGAAGTAAGGAAGAAGAAAAATCTGAAGCTTTTCAAAACTCAGATCCAAATAATCAAATCTGAAGAACAAGCAAATTCATCGGCAAGATTTTAATAAATTCAAACAGCAGGTCGCAAAGCAAAATTCTAATTCCATAAAATCAAATACAGTAATACATAGTGTTCTCTACTTCAACTAGGTGAGTGAACTTATTTTAAAAACAGATTTAAATTTCTTATTTGCTTTCTGTGAAATGATTGATATGGAAAACATAATATCATTGTTGCATGCTTGATTCGAAGATTGAATACATGTTTAATTGGCTGTTTGAAAACCTGTAGCTATGAAGTTTTAAATTTCTGTTCTTTCATGTTCCAGTTTAAAGAAAATTTTTATCTTCTAAGTTGATCACTAATATTCATTGATCATTGAAGATAATTTGGTTATAACAAGGAAATCTTGTTATTAAAAATAAATATAAAAATTTAAATTGAACAAAAATACGGTAAATGATGAATTTACAGTGGAAAAATCTAAATTTAGTAAAAAACAAATTCAATAATTTAAATTTATGAACATATGATTTGAATGGATGTACAAAATCATGAATTTTAAAATGAAGTTTGTAATTTTTAAATTGGTATTGGAAGAGAAATTGGGGTTTTGGTCGATTTCAGTTGATTGGGGTTGAGTTGGAGGTCGAGCCTCGGCATGAAGGTGGTCTTGGTTCTGGGTGATGCAGGAAAAATGGTGTAGGGTTTTTCTGATGGATGTCGCGATTGGGGGATGGCATGGTAGGGTTTTGGAATCTGCTTTTGCCTGGATCAGGATTGTGTACAATTCGTAGTCGTTATTGGGTTTTGATGAATCGCGTAAGGGGGAGAGGATGGAGTGGTTCGTGGCACGTGTGTGGGCGACGTGGCTGGTACTCCGTGGTGGATTTCGCCGTTGGCGGCGATGGGTTATGGTCCAAGTGTTTTCTGGAAAAGAAGGTTGTTGCTCATATTTTGGTGCAGGGTTGCTTTCTTCGACTCAGAGGGATGAGATGATTGTATAGGTCAAGGATGACTTAGGGAGTGCTGCGACGATGATCGCCGCCGACCATGGCGGCCTGTGTGCACGTGCACGAGGTCGAAGCGTGCATCTGGGAATTTGATTTGTGGAAGGAGTTTAGCCCAGGTTTTTTTTCGTTGCATTCTCGAGGGTGGTCTCGTGATGTTACTGCGTGCAACTCGAAGTGGTAGAGGGTCGTTTGCGTGTGTTTTGGGTTTAGAGTAGCTTGGTTACAGGATTTTGTTCCTGTTCAAATTTTCAACTGCAAATTGGAATTGCTGAAGTTAAAAGCAAACTAAACTTTCAAATGAAGTTTTAAATAGTTTAATTATGTTTGAAGTGTTTTAATATAAAACTTGTGTTTTAACAAGTTAAGTTAATTTGTTTTTTTTAAATTGTTTGTTTGTTTTTTTTAAAAGATTAGTATTAACCAGATTTTATACTTTATAAAATAAAGATTCAAGTTTGAAAGTAAATTGTATTTTTAACAAAGTGTTTTAATTAGTTATATAAAGAATAAATGTTTAACTTTAAAAGAATTTTAGTTTTAAAGTTTGGATTTTTAAATTTAAACTTTTGATTAAAATAGATTGTTTCAATTTTGCTTTGTTAATGATATAATAACGTTTTCGAATAAAATTGTATTTTAATTGATTTAAAATTGTCATTTAGTAAGGTATTTAACTTAGGTAATTAAAAGTTAATGATAAATTAAAAGAGGATGTTTTTGTGTAAACCAAATATCATTTTTGAATTTAAATATTTGATTTTAAAATGATTGATAAAGGTTAATGGAAAGTATGGTTTTATTAATCAAGTTTAATTATAAGGTAATTAAAGTAAACTACTTAATTAACTTAAATTGAATAATGTGAGTAATTAAATTAAGGTAAATTAGACGAGTAATTAATTAAGTGTAATTAATTACTTAATTAAAAACTAATTAATCAAGTTTAATTAATTAAGGTATAATTAGTTAATAAGTAATTAAGAAGTTAATTACTAAATGATTAAGAAGAATTATTTAAACATAATTACTTAATGAAGTAATTAAAGTAATTAATTACTCAATGTAATTAATTAAGTTATTGTGGTTAATTTTTAGTTAATTAATTGAGTTTAATTAATTAAAAAGAATTACTTAATGATGGGATTAAGTATAATTACTTAATGTGATTAAAATATGTAATTACTTAGTGAAGTAATTTATGAATAATTACTGAATGTAATTAATTGAGGAAATTACTGGATGGATAGTAATTAAAGAGGTATAATTACTTAAGGGAAGTAATTAAGTGATAATTACTCAATGTAATTAAAGAATTGATTAATGTAATTAATCAAGGTGATGGTTTAATTGGTAAAGTAATTTAGGAAGTTAATTACTGATTGTGATCAATCAGGTTTGATTAATAATTGTAATTAAGTTTATAATTAATTATTAAATGTAATTATGAGAACAATTGATTAATAAAGTAATTAGAGGGTCATTAATTTATGTAATTAATGAATAATTAATTGTTTAATTAATTAATAAATGTGATTAATTATTAGAAAATTAATCAATGAAGTAAGAAAGAAGTAATAATTAATTAATGTAATTAATTAAGGATTTATGTAATTAATTTTTGTTAATTCATTAATTAGAAATTAATTAAGATTGATTAATTATTAAAGATAAATTGATCGGTGTAATTAATTTAAAGGCTAATTACATAGTGTAATTGAAGAATAGTTAATCTAGGTGATTAATTAAAAATATGATTAAAGGATAATTAATCTATAATTGAAGATTAATCAATTGGACTATGAAGATGATTAAAGAGTGATTAATTAATTGTAATTAATTAATGATTGGTTAAGCAGGATTAGTTGTTTAATTCTCAAGTAATTAATTTTATTTAAGATGATTAAATTAATTATAAAGGAATTAATGATGCATGTTTGTGTATGATTGTTGTGGAATATCTGAATTGGTTGATATCTATTGGATGATATGTTGTGATATTCTGTGGTATGATATTTGATATATCAATGATAAATGTGTGATATTTATTTATAAGTGATGCTGTGTGAATTCAATGTTTAAATTGAATTAATTTATTAAACTTAAATCACTTGGACATTAAGATGGTGTTTGGATTCGATGAGACTAAGATCGGGTTTCCAAATTTGGAATTCCGAACCACATCGATCCAAGTTAAACGTTAGGTCGTGAATCCAAGGGGAGTGAAAGTAAAGACTCGAGGTGTAAGAACTATTCGTCAGTATAACTCTAGGGGTGATTCCGAGATGAGTTTGACGGAAATAGTACTTACAGGTTCGAGATGGTGATTCAGAGTGTAAGGGCTATGGTCGTTAACTCTGAGGGTGATTCCAAAATGAGTGTAATGAGATAGTGCCTTCGGTTTCGTTCGAACCCGGAACAAACTTGTATGGATTGAATGCTTTCAGAACATCATCAGGTGGACGATGAGCATTCTAAGATAGATGTGTTCTATAAAGGTAATCGCAGCCTCAAGCCCCATCAACCGGGAATGGCTAAAACATGGGAGGTGCAGCAAGGCTAAGTGGGTCATGCCCAAGTAGGACGAGATTTACCCCAGTCTAGAGGTCCCTTTTTATTATTTCGGCTGTGTGGGGCGGTTGATCATGACAACTGCCCGGGTGGTCTTGTTCAGGACTGTCCAGTAAGGGATGGTTCCGGCTTTGTGTTGCAGGGGAGCGGGCGTACTCCTCGGTACGGTGATCTAGGCCACGTATTGTGATGGGAGGTACCCCAGTAGCCCTGTCATTGTATGGAATCCAAAATCCAATAAGTGTCTGTATGGTTTTGATTATGCCCAACTATGTTGGAACGTGAGATGTAAGCATTCTAGCTATTTCTGTATTTTATTTTGAAAACCGTAGACCCTATCATAATATCACTGGATTTCCTATTAAATGTTTTGGTTAGCGTAAGGTAAAAACTTACCCATGTTTATTTGTGGGGAGTCTTATGTGATACCTTTGTTTTCAAAGGATTTTCTAAAGTTAAGCAACTTTAACCGTTTACTCACACCAGACCCCTGTCTGGCCCGAGTGTTTATTTTCTGTTTTATTAAACTCTTGGGTACTCATATAACGTATGAGTGGTCAAGTGATTCAGGTTTGCTTTGACGAGTTTTGGAGGAGATATGGAGCAGGTGGCTTCAGCGTGTAGATATGTATATAGTGGTTCCGCTGTGTTTGAGTCATTTCTGTATCTGTTATGCACTTGAGTTGTAATATCTAGACAGGAGTTATAACTGTCTAGTTTTGTGTAGTTTGAGCTGTATAACTCTGATGTATATGATACTATGTAATATTTTATTTGGTTAATATAATTTATTCGTTCCGCTGTGAGATTCTGATGTTGTTTGGTTCTTTCTTTTTTATCTTTTCTCTTTTCTATCTCTTTCTTTCTTCTTAACGATGCGTCTTTCTGTGTTATGAAAGGTGGGTCATTACATTGTGGTATCAGAGCACTAGGTTGAACGAATACCTAGACTCTGGAGTGGTGTCTTTCTTGAGAGAGCGTATTTGTAATTTTGACTATATATATATATATATATGTATATATATATATATATATATATTTGTTTATTCCTACTTATTTTGTTGGGTTACCTGTTCGGGTTTGCCAACATAAGTTCTAGAGGTAGGAGAGATAGTGGTGTGTATAGCACGACTATAAATGGAAGAAGTCCGAGAATTTGAGGTTAGAAGAGTATCTGCCAGGATAGTTTTGGGCATCTTGAGTAAGTTTGGCAGCTGGGTATATGGATTTCATCGATCTCTGAAGGAAATCTTTTTAAGGTTCAGAGTTTATCTTTGGAATATAAGTTTGGATTGCACTCGTGCGAGCGGATTTTATAGAGTTTGCATCAGTTGGAAGAGCTGAAGCAAGTAATGGTATTTTGATGACCATAGGAAGGAGTCTTATCTGTATTGGAGTAGGAGACTCAGTTCAGCTAGGTGTTTGTGCTTGGTCTGAAGCCCGAGTTTCTTGAGAGGTTTCTGCTCATCTTGAAGACTCTTTTTATGGAGTTGGTTGATATAGATTTGAGATTCAAGGAGCTTTTTGGATAGGAGGTCTGTGGTAGCAAAGCCAGCTCAGAGGTTGAATGTGTTGTCAGGAAGATCTTTTGGCTCAGCAGTATCCTAGATGTGGAGTTCGAAAGCAGTTGTGTGGTCTGTTTCTTCGATGGTTCAGAAGTCTTTTGAGATTCTTCTGTCAGTGGATCGGGCAAATGGTGAAGGCTTGTTCCTTTTTCTTCTGAAAGCTCAGCTGGGTAAGGTGTTTTTGGTTGAGGTGGACCATCAGTTTCTTCTTTTGAAGGGCTTAAGCTATTCGATTATGTAAGAGAGAATAGTTTCTTTGGAATCCGAATTGAGTAGTATTACCGCAAAAGTGACTTGAGATGGTTCGGAAGTTCTTTTAGTAACCTTTGTGTTAGTTTGAGACATCTCTTAAGATGTTGGAGCTATCGTAGTGGTTTAAGACTTTCTGAATATCTTCGAGGAAGTCAAAGGAGTTGGTCTGCATCGGGAGATGGAGTTCTGTTTCGATTTGGTTCTTGGATTTTCTGGTGGTTTGGCCTAGTAGCGGGAAGATTCCAGGAGAGAGGATTTTGTGAGCAATCAGGATTGATTGGATCTAGTTTTCCGTTTGGATTTCTGTTGTAGTATTTGTGACCAAATCGGATAGGTCATTAAGTTTTTATTTGATGGACAATGTTTCTTGGTGAGTTGATCAAGTTTATGCTCGTGTTCATCAAAAGCTTTCTCATCTTCTTCGGATCAGATTGTGCAGTGGAAGCATGGTGACAGCTATCCCAAGATAGAAGCAACCTCAGATTCATCTAAGGATTTGTGTTTCCTTAGATTTGAGGTTTTCTTCGGAGATTTCTTTTGGGATCTGAAGGCTTGGATGTCAGGAGCATCTGTTCTGTTTTCCGGATAGGAGAAGCTAATTTGAAGTCTTTTGGTGCTTGTACGGTAGATTAGTGTTTTGGATTTCGATGGATTTTGGGAGAATCATCGTGTTGAGTAGAATCAGGAGGTTATCTCATTCTTGATCCAGTTTTGTTTTGAGAAGCATCTGTGAAGCTTGGTTGATCAGGAAGATTGAGGGCAGTCCAGGATCAGCAGAGGTTATGGACAAGAGACGGAGAGATTCGGAATTCGAAGATTTAATTTTTGGATAAGTTTTCTCCGGTCATAAGAGCGATGAGATTGGAGAAGATGGGAAGCTAGCTCAAGAGTGTATGAGAATCTTTATGTATTCTCATAAGGATAAGTGTATGATCTATCACTGGTTTAGAACCAGCAAATCATGGAGATTTGGAAGTTGATCGTGCTTGTCTGTGGTCTGGTATCCTGTTTAGATTATAGATCTGGATATATAGGAGTTCTAGATCTGAGTAGAGCAGCTACCTTTAGATTCTGTAGGGCGAGTAACCCGGTGTTTGTACCTGGGAAACTCAAGAAAATTCTGTCCAGAATTTTGTCTGGATAGTTAGAATTGATTATTTGAATTGGATGTTATGGTTTCTAGTATGGTTGATAGCATTTGTTGTTATTTTAAAATTAAAATCTGTACGGAATTATTAAATTATCTTTACTTTTAATTTCGGGACGAAATTCTTTTAAGGGGGAAGGAATGTGATGTCCCGGGATTTTGGGCAATAATTATTTAATAATTTCCATTTATAATTTATTTTAAAATATGTTATATTGATTTAAAAATCTAATTTAACCAAATGTAATATTATATATTGAAAACTAATAATTAATCTAATTTAACAAATAATTATCTTTTCAAAAATTCAATAATAATGATAATTTAATTTGGAATGTTTATTCTTTTCATAGGATAATAATATATATGTGTAATTAATAATAATAATATATCTCTAATTAATAATAATTAATCTTTTTAAGTTAATAAAAATATTCTACTTGTAATGTATATATGCATACATTGTAAAAAGGAAATTGGTTCAATTTAAATTTAATAAAAATATTTTCAAATTATAATATATATGTTTATATATTGTGATTTGATGTTCTGTTTTAAAATTCAAATAATTTCTGAAGATAATATTTGAAATGTCCTATTTATAATGAATATTTATGTTTGTGTGTGTGTGTGTGTGTGTATATATATATATATATATATTGTAAATAAAAAATTATGGATTAAACTTAAACAGAAAATATGTTTTCAAAATTTTAATATACATTAGTTTTTATAGTGATTTGGAATTTTTTGATTTGGTTTAATAAAAATGCTTTTCAAAAGAAATTTAAAATAAATTTTTATTTATAAAACACTTAAAGGAAAATTTATTTTTATTAAATGAATAATGGCTTGGAAATTAGTACATTATTATAAAAGTTTAAATTGTTTTCTCTTAAATTGTTTTTGAAAATAGATTTAGATTTTAAATATAATACCAATGTTATTATAGAAATTTATGTTTAAACTTTTAAAATAAAATTTAAATAAATGTTTACTTTCTTCTTTTAAAACTCATTTGTAGGAAAGTAGTTTCAAAGTAATTATAAATTAAACACAAAGTTAAATACATTTCATAGTTATATGTATATATATATATAACATGAGTATTTGGTTAATATTGGTAATTAAGGTTTAATTCATTTTTAAACAAGTAACTAATGCAATCTTTAAACACATGGCATCATGAGAAATTATAAAATACACTTGTTTACAAGATAATGAAGGGGTTTAACATTTGTTAATACATGGTTCATTCATGAAACAAGTGGCATCTTTGTTTTAAAAAGAAAGTTTTGTTTTTATTAAAAGTTCAAAAGAAAATAAAATTTCAAAAGAAAAGATTAGTTTTTGTTTCCTTCAGCTAAACTTCTGTAAATTCTCTTCAACTAAAAGAAAAAAGAAAAGAATTCAAATGCAAGATTCAAAACTGAAACCAAGGAAAACAGAAATCAAATTTGTAACCAAAGAAGTAAGGAAGAAGAAAAATCTGAAGCTTTTCAAAACTCAGATCCAAATAATCAAATCTAAAGAACAAGCAAATTCATCAGCAAGATTTTAGCAAAATCAAACAGCAGGTCGCAAAGCAAAATTCTAATTCCAGAAAATCAAATGCAATAATATAGAGTGTTCTCTGCTTCAACTAGATGAGTGAGCTTATTTTAAAAACAGATTTAAATTTCTTATTTGTTTTCTGTGAAATGATTGATATGGAAAACATAATATCATTGTTGCATGCTTGATTCGAAGATTGAATACATGTTTAATTGGCTGTTTGAAAACCTGTAGCTATGAAGTTTTAAATTTCTGTTCTTTCATGTTCCAGTTTAAAGAAATTTTTTTATCTTCTAAGTTGATCACTAATATTCATTGATCATTGAAGATAATTTGGTTATAACAAGGAAATCTTGTTATTAAAAATAAATATAAAATTTTATATTGAACAAAAATACTATAAATGATGAATTTACAATGGAAAAATCTAAATTTGGTACAAATCAAATTCAATAATTTAAATTTATGAACATATGATTTGAATGGATGTACAAAATCATGAATAAAATGAAGTTTGTAATTTTTAAATTGGTATTGGAAGAGAAATTGGGGTTTTGGTCGATTTCAGTTGATTGGGGTTGAGTTGGAGGTCGAGCCTTGGCATGAAGGTGGTCTTGGTTCTGGGTGATGCAGGAAAAATGGTGTAGGGTTTGTCTGATGGATGTGGCGATTGGGGGACGGCATGGTAGGGTTTTGGAATCTGCTTTTTCCTCAATCGGGATTGTGTGCAATTCATAGTCGTTGTTTGGTTTTGATGAATCGCGTAAGGGGGAGAGGATGGAGTGGTTCGTGGCGCGTGTGTGGGCGACGTGGCTGGTACTCCGGTGGTGGATTTCGCTGTTGGCGGCGATGGGTTGTGGTCCGAGTGTTTTCTGGATAAGAAGGTTGTTGCTCATATTTTGGTGCAAGGTTGCTTTCTTCGATTCAGAGGGATGAGATGATTGAATAGGTCAAGGATGACTTGGGGAGTGCTACGACGATGATCGCCGCCGACCATGGCTGGTGTGCACGTGCACGAGGTCGAAGTGTGCATCTAGGAATTTGATTTATGGAAGGAGTTTAGCCCAAGGTTTTTTTCGTTGCATTCTCGAGGGTGGTCTCATGATGTTACTGCGTGCAACTCGAAGTGGTAGAGGGTCGTTTGCGTGTGTTTTGGGTTTAGAGTAGCTTGGTTACAGGATTTTGTTCCTATTTAAATTTTCAACTGCAAATTGGAATTGCTGAAGTTAAAAGCAAACTAAACTTTCAAATGAAGTTTTAAATAGTTTAATTATGTTTGAAGTGTTTTAATTTAAAACTTGTGTCTTAACAAGTTAAGTTAATTTGTTTTTTTAAAATAGTTTGTTTGTTTTTTTTAAAGATTAGTATTAACCAGATTTTAAACTTTATAAAATGAAGATTCAAGTTTGAAAGTAAATTGTATTTTTAACAGTGTTTTAATTAGTTGTATAAAGAATAAATGTTTAACTTTAAAAGAATTTTAGTTTTAAAGTTTGGATTTTTAAATTTAAACTTTTGATTAAAATAGATTGTTTCAATTTTGCTTTGTTAATGATATAATAATGTTTTCAAATAAAATTGTATTTTATTTGATTTAAAATTATCATTTAGTAAGGTATTTAACTTAGGTAAATTAAAAGTTAATGATAAATTAAAAGAGGATGTTTTTGTGTAAACAAAATATCATTTTTGAATTTAAATATTTAATTTTAAAATGATTGATAAAGGTTAATGGAAAGTATGGTTTTTATTAATCAAGTTTAGTTATAAGGTAATTAAAGTAAATTAAATTACTTAATTAACTTAAATTGAATAATGTGAGTAATTAAATTAAGGTAAATTAGATGAGTAATTAATTAAGTGTAATTAATTAATTAATTAAAAATTAATTAATCAAGTTTAATTAATTAGGGAATAATTAGTTAATAAGTAATTAAGAAGTTAATTACTAAATGATTAAGAAGAATTATTTAAACATAATTACTTAATGAAGTAATTAAAGTAATTAATTACTCGGTGTAATTATTAAGTTATTATGATTAATTTTTAGTTAATTAATTAAGTTTAATTAATTAAAAAGAATTACTTAATGATGGGATTAAGTATAATTACTTAATGTGATTAAAATATGTAATTACTTAGTGAAGTAATTTATGAATAATTACTGAATGTAATTAATTGGGGAAATTACTGGATGGATAGTAATCAAAGAGGTATAATTACTTAAGGGAAGTAATTAAGTGACAATTACTCAGTGTAGTTAAAGAATTGATTAATGTAATTAATCATGGTGATGGTTTAATTGGTAAAGTAATTTAGGAAGTTAATTACTGATTGTGATTAATCAGCTTTGATTAATAATTGTAATTAAGTTTATAATTAATTATTAAATGTAATTATGATAACAATTGATTAATAAAGTAATTAGAGGGTCATTAATTTATGTAATTAATGAATAATTAATTGTTTAATTAATTAATAAATGTGATTAATTATTAGAAAATTAATCAATGAAGTAAGAAAGAAGTAATAATTAATTAATGTAATTAATTAAGGATTTATGTAATTAATTTTTGTTAATTCATTAATTAGAAATTAATTAAGATTGATTAATTATTAAAGATAAATTGATCGGTGTAATTAATTTAAAGGCTATAGTGTAATTGAAGAATAGTTAATCTAGGTGATTGATTAAAAATATGATTAAAGGATAATTAATCTGTAATCGAAGATTAATTAATTGGACTATGAAGATGATTAAAGAGTGATTTATTAATTGTAATTAATTAATGATTGGTTAAGTAGGATTAGTTGTTTAATTCTCAAGTAATTAATTTAATTTAAGATGATTAAATGAATTATAAAGGAATTAATGATGCATGTTTATGTATGATTGTTGTGGAATATCTGAATTGGTTGATATCTATTGGATGATATGTTGTGGTATTCTGTGGTATGATATTTGATATATCAATGATAAATGTGTGATATTTATCTATAAGTGATGCTGTGTGAATTCAATGTTTAAATTGAATTAATTTATTAAACTTAAATCACTTGGACATTAAGATGGCGTTTGGATTCGATTAGTCCGGGATCGGGTTTCCAAATTTGGAATTACGAAAACCACATCAATCCAAGTTAAACGTTAGGTCGTGAATCCAAGGGGAGTGCAAGTGAAGACTCGAGGTGTAAGAACTATTCGTCAGTATAACTCTGAGGGTGATTCTGAGACGAGTTTGACGGATAGTGCCTTCGGTTATGGTCGTTAACTCAGAGGGTGATTCCAAAATGAGTGTAACGAGATAGTGCCTTCGGTTTCGTTCGTACCCGGAGCGAACTTGTATGGATTGAATGCTTTTAGAACAACGTCAGGTGGTCGATGAGCATTTTAAGATAGATGTGTTCTATAAAGGTAATTGCAGCCTCAAGCCTCATCAACTGAGAATGGCTAAAACATGGGAGGTGCAACAAGGCTAAGTGAGTCATGCCCAAGTAGGACGAGATTTACCCCAGTCTAGAGGTCCCTTTTAATTAATTCGGTTGTGTGGGGCGGTTGATCATGACAACTGCCGGGGTGGTCTTGTTCGGGACTGTCCAGTAAGGGATGGTTTCGGCTTTTGTTGCAGGGGAGCAGGCGTACTCCTCGGTACGGTGATCTAGGCCACGTCGTGTGACGGGCGGTACCCTAGTAGCCCTGTCATTGTATGGAATACAAAATCCAATAAGTGCCTGTACGGTTTTGATTGTGCCCAACTATGTTGGAACGTGAGATGTAAGGATTCCAGCTATTTCTGTATTTTATTTTGAAAACCCTAGACCCTATTATAATATCACTGGATTTCCTATCAAATGTTTTGGTTAGCGTAAGGTAAAAACTTACCCATGTTTATTTGTGGGGAGTCTTACGTGATACCTTTGTTTTCAAAGGATTTTCTAAAGTTAAGCAACTTTAACCGTTTACTCACACCAGACCCTTGTCTGACCCGAGTGTTTATTTTCTTTCTTATTAAAATCTTGGGTACTCATATTACGTATGAGTAGCCAAGTGATTCAGGTTTGCTTTGACGAGTTTTGGAGGAGATATGGAACAGGTGGCTTCAGTGCGTAGATATGTATATAGTGGTTCCGATGTGTTTGAGCCATTTCTGTATTTGTTATGTACTTGAGTTGTAATATCTAGACAGGAGTTATAACTGTCTAGTTTTGTGTAGTTTGAGCTGTATAACTCTGATGTATATGATACTATGTAATATTTTATTTGGTTAATATAATTTATTCGTTCTGCTGTGAGATTCTGATGTTGTTTGGTTCTTTCTTTTCTATCTTTTCTCTTTTCTATCCCTTTCTTTCTTCTTAATGATGCGTCTTTCTGTGTTATGAAAGTGTTATGAAAGACGGGTCGTTACAATCTTCCTATTTAATCTTATGTAATAATAACAGTAGTAGTACTAATAATAAATAAACTAAGCTTATAAATTTAACTAAGTTTAAAATAATAATAATACCAATACTAATGTGACGCCCCACCTCTATACCCACGTTAGCCAAGGACACTACGGGGTAATGCCGTCAACTAACACAGAGAATAAGGCTGGTTAGAAGCGACCTTCTATAGCCTTACTCTAACTATCTATTGAATACATCGATAATAGTACTACCAAGCAGATCGACATATCCAATGAATACTTAAAACAAAACCATAGGTGGTTGGAGGATCTATCAGAGTATAACAACTCAAATGTAATATACATCACAGAACAGTAGATCATCATATACACATATACTGATACATAACAGAGTATACAGACTGATACATGTCAAGTGGTATAGCAAACCACAATATACAGACGAATCCAAAAGAATATATATCAGAGTTACAACAAAAAGGGACTACACAAAAAGCCATAACAAAAAGAAAGCTAGCGAAGTAGTCCATGCGGAAGCAAAATAGGCTAAGTCCAAAAGTACCTAACCTGAAACATCTCGGTCTGACCCGAGTATAGAATATATGGGTCAGTCTAGCTAAACAAATCAGTTAGATAAACTGAACAACAATAAACCTGCGAGGTCATAAAGTATAACAAATATCTCTAAAAGAGATACAACAATCATCTAACAAAAGATGAATCATAACAAGACAAGCTTCATATCATCGGCAACACAAATAAACAAAGGATATGAATATCCCAAAACAAACCAAAAAGGCAAATAACAAATACCAATGAAGGTAACACAAGTTCCGCAAGGTAACCGCGATATAACGTGCGGCTCAAAAAGACCAACGCCGAAGGGAGATACCTAGGGAATATATATATCAATGAAACATCAGAAAATTTTCACGTGCTCAGTACTGTATAAACAAGGATCCATGAGCCCGAAGACTCCAAACCCAATATCACTCGATAGGTGACTAATGACCAACTCCGAAAGCGATACAATAGGGCAACAAACCCGAAGGCACAAACCTGAAGGTACAAACCCGAAGGCAACATACCCGAAGGCAACAAACCTGAAGGAGACAGCCCGAATACACTATCCCAAAGGCAACAAACCGTAGTGGTGAAGGTCCGGAGGCCCAGTACTAGACACCACTAACTGGCAGAATGTGTCACAACTCTCATAAAGGAATTCGAAAAGTGGTAACGTGAGTTCCATAACCACCCGTTCGCACTAAACGGTTTACTCTCCGTTAGTCAATTTCACACTCAAAGTAGTACAAATTTTACCTCATCTCATTGGTAAACCAAACCAAAGGTCAAAACGATCAATCGAATAGGTCGGGGATTAATCGAAAAGGCAAACGCCCGGATTCATGGTCCGAGTTTTACCTAGCCATTTAATCTCCTTTCATCTTTGCTCGAAGTGCGAACTTGTGTGTGTGTTTTAAATAGAAATTATAAATTGGAGAACGAGCTTTAATAACATTTGAAAGAATCATTTTATAAAAACCAGTGGATGAAGTCAAAAAGGGAATCATCAAGGTCAAATATGCATAAACAACTAATTGGAATCAACATGAATCGATAAAAGTTGGAATCACAAGCAAATAGGCATACTAGGCCAAAACAAGCAGGTCAGTCGACTGGCCTTCTGCAGTCAGTCGACTGAACCATAACCCAAAAGTTTTCAGACTCTGTAGTCAGTCGACTGACTGTAGGGGCCCAATCGACTGGCTGTAGCTGAAACTGTTTTCCAGCCTATTAAATGGAGGAGCAAACTCTCACCATTTGCAACCGGTCGAGCAATGGACTTAAGAGGCTTTTGCGAATCGATACCCAGCCCCATTGGCTCTCCGATTCACCATCAAAAAACATGTTCAACATCAAAGTTATGATTTTCAAAGATTTGACTCCAAAATACCAAAAAATAGAATATTCATCAATTCAACCCAAGTCAAAAGCAATTACACAAGAATAAGTGTTAGGAATTCATACCTAATAATCAAAGATAGTTTGGACATAGACGTGAGATAAAAATTTCATCTTTTCAACTCACAAACAAAGAGGAGAAGCTCAAATGCAAAGAAAAGACCAACCACTCTCCACTTTAACTCTACAAGCTTCAATCACTAGCTTCACCTTGATTTTGGAGCAAGAATTCAAGTTTGCAAAGTAAACTAGGGCGTGGAATTTCTATTTCCCATTCTCTTCCCCCATTTTCAGTTTTAGCTTGAGTTTTATAAAATGAAATGAGTGAGTGGAGGGGAGATGGGGCTGAGTTGAGATATAGGATGAGTTGGTTGAACCCAAACCAAAAAGCCCACTTAGCAAATAGCAAAATTCGACTTACTCCAAACACTTCGGACCTAAATTCGACTAATGATGCTATATTTAAATATATAATCGTTAAATATGCGGGTTGTTACAGATCTCTCCTCCTTACAACATTGCGTCCATGCAATTACTAGAGACGATACTTGTAACAACTACATACAACAATTCCCAAAAAGAAAAGGAAATAAGCTTGAGACGAAAAGATATTCTCACCATTCCCAAGCAAAGATAGAAAAGCCGGATAGGATCGCTCGATAAACTCTCTGGTTTCCTAGGTACAGTCATTGGGATTAGCGGACCATTGAACTTTAATGAGCGGTACGTCCTTGTTTCGAAGGCGTCGCACCTCCGTGGCAAGCACGCGAATAGTTTGCTGTATAATAGATAAGTCCAGTGAGACCTCAAGCTCTAGCAAATCAGGAGAATCGATAACAGAATCTGACTCCCGAAGACACTTTCGAAGTTGAGAGACGTCAAACACGTCGTGAATGCCAGATAAATGAGCAGGAAGTGAAACTCTATAAGGCACAGGGCCAATACGTTCAGTAATAAAAATGGTCCTATAAAGCGAGGAGCCAATTTCCCAGTCGTACTGAAGCGCATCACCCCTTTTAGAGGAGAAACACGAATAAAGACGAGATCACCAACCGAGAATTCAAGAGGCTTCCTACGGTTGTCCGCGTAGGATTTCTGGTAGCTCTGTGCCTCTTTTATTCTCAAACGAATCAAATCAATCTTCTCGAAAGAATCACGAACAAAATCTGGGCAAAGAATAAGCTTCTCCCCAGATTCCAACCAACAAGAAGGTGATCGACATGGCCTTTCGTATAAGGCTTCGAAAGGAGCCATACCGATACTGGACTGAAAACCATTGTTGTAGAAGAACTCTACAAGAGGTAGGTGATCTTCCCAACTACCACCGAAATCAAGAATACAAATACGGAGGAGATCTTCCAAGATACGATTCACCCGTTCAGTCTGTCCGTCAGACTGCGGATGATAAGCTGTGCTAAAATTAAGCCTTGTTCCCAAAGCTAGCTGAATACTCATCCAAAAATGACTCGTGAATAAAGGATCACGGTTACTCACAATAGAACTAGGAACACCGTGAAGTCTCACGATTTCCTTGACTTAAAACTTAGCCAAATGTGAAGCAGTCCTATTAGACTTAATAGGAATAAAATGAGCAGACTTGATGAGGCGATCAACAATAACCCAGATGCTAAAATGGCCCGATCTCGAACGAGGTAGGCCGTCAATGAAATCCATAGAAATCTGATCCCATTTCCACAATGGAATCTCTAGAGGCTGAAGAAGACCTGAAGGGCGCTGATGTTCGGCCTTAATACGCTGACAAGTTATGCAATTAATCACATAACTCGCCACATCGCGCTTCATGCCTTCCCAATAATAAAGACGATGCATATCGGCATACATCTTACTACTACCAGGATGAATGGTATACTTAGAACGATGACAGTCCTTAAGAATGTCATGCCTAAGTGCAAAATCAGAAGGCATAAAAAGACGGTTCTTCTTGCGAAGACATCCATGAGAATCAATGCTGAAATCCTACAACGCCTCATCACAGGATCCAGACTCACAAAGCTGAATAAGAGGCAACAAATCAGGATCACGCCGCTGAGCATTGGCAATACGATCCAATAAAATGGGTCGAGCTCCCAGACTAAATAATAGAATAGGAGAATCGGAAGATGAATCTCGACCCCGAATTTCACAAAAAGACAGAGTCTCAAGAATATCCCATTCGGCAAGCATCATAGAAACAATAGCCGAATGTTTGCGACTAAGCGCAACAGCAACACGATTACCCTTTCCAGGGGTATACTGAATATCAAAGTCATAGGAAGAAAGAAACTCGAGCCAACGCTGTTGTCTCATATTAAGTTCCTTCTGAGTGAACAAATACTTCAAGGATTTATGATCGTTATAGAGAATGAAGTGCTCGCCCAACAAATAGTGTCGCCAAATCTTCAAGGCAAAGACAATGGCGGCTAACTCAAGATCATGAGTGGCATAGCGAACTTCATTCGGACGTATTTGCCTAGAAGCATAAGCAACTACCCGATCCTTCTGCATAAGAACAGCACCGAGACCACTACCACAAGCATCAGTGTAGACAACAAGATCATGATTCCCTTTGGGAACCACAAGGATAGGAGCATTAGTGAGAAGTTCCTTTAATGTCGGAAAGGAAGCTTCACACTTGTCGGACCAAATATAGTGAATGCCTTTCCGAGTAAGGCTGGTGAGAGGAAGCACAACACGAGAAAAATCCTTAATGAACCGACGGTAATAACCCACCAATCCAAGGAAACTACGAATCTCATGAACATTCTCAAGCCTCTTCCAATTCTGGATGGCTTCGATCTTTGAGCGATCGACTGAAATTGCCCTCGGAAGATATAACGTGGCCTAAGAACTTAACCTTATTCTCCCAAAAATGGACTTGGAGAATTTGGCTCTTAGCTGATGATGACGAAGAGTACTCAAGATAATTCTCAAGTGATTAGCATGCTCAGCTTCCGACTTAGAATAAATAAGGATATCATCAATAAACACAAGGACGAACCTATCGAGATATTTTCGGAATACTCGATTCATGAGATCGATAAAGAAAGCAGGAGCGTTCGTCAAACCGAATGGCATAACGAGCCACTCAAAAGAACCATATCGAGTGTGGAAAGGTGTAAGAGGTATGCTATCCCTTGCGACTCGTAACTGATGAAAACCTGTGGCAAGGTCAAGCTGAGAAAAGACCTTAGCGCCACTCAATAAATCGAATATATCATCGATCCTAGGCAATGGATACCTATTCTTGATGGTTAACTCGTTAAGCTTACGATAGTCAATGCAAAGCCTAAGAGTTCCATCAGACTTCTTCACGAAGATGACCGCGGATCCCCATGGAGAAAAACTAGACTGAATCAACTGCTTAGACTCAAGCTCTAAAAGTTGCTTCTTGAGTTCCTCATTTTCCTTTGTAGACATCCTCATGGGAGGACGACTAACTGGCTGCGCGCCTGAAATGAGATCAATGCGGAACTCAATTGCCCGCTTGGGTGGCAAACCCGAAACAGGCTCAAAAACATTAGGAAAGTCACAAGCAATAGGAATATGAGATATATCATCATCATCTCACGAGTCAAGAAAATGCAAAGCCATTCGGAATTATCCACATTTCGAAGAACAAGCGATAGCCGAGTAAATGAATCTAGATGTCGAAGATATAAAATCCTTTCAGAACAAATAATCCTGGCATCGTATCTCACTAGCCAGTCCATACCCAAAATCATATCAAATCCCAGATAAGAAATAACGTGCGGATTCGCACGAAAAGAAAAGCCACATAAAACAATCTCAATATCATCACAAAGCAAGCTAAGGGTCGTGGATCCGCCGATAGGATTCGCAATCCTTAAAGAAGTAAGCATACAAGAAACATCCAAAGATAAATCATTGACGAGCTTTTTCGATACGAAAGAATGTGAAGCACTCGTATCGAAAAGAACTCGAATACTATGGTCATGAAATAAAATAGAACCTTCCAAAATAGACCGGGACAAACCTTTGGGTTGAGAAGGACCTTCAGAAGCCTTAGCAGCATAAAGCTTGCTAGACTTGGCACCAGCAGGAACAATAGGGCAGGTGGAAACATGATGACCTTCCTTCTTGTAATAGCGACAGAAGAGAGGCTTAGAACAAGCTCGAACCATATGATTAGGAGAACCACAATTGAAACACTTCCGAATGAAAGGTGTTCCAACAGACTGAGGCTGAGAATTAGAACCACCAGTCTTCTTCTTCTTGGAAGGAAAAGAACTGTACTTTTGAAATGGAAACTGCTTCTTGTTGGGGTTCTTGGAAAACTCAACATCCTCACCACTATCACACTCCTCGACAGCTTCGAGGTGAAGTGCCGAATCAACCAACTCCCCAAAAGAGAGCTTAAGTTGAAGCAACAAAGACTTCTTAAGATACTTCTTAAGACCAGAGACAAACTTTAGATTCTTCTTATAAGAAGTGCTAATGAATTCAAGACCATACATAGATAAAGCCTCGAACGATGCAACATACTCAGAAACAGAAGACTTCCCTTGCTTCAACTCAAGGAAGCGACGGGTCAATAAAACTTTTTCAGATTCAGGAACGAACTTGAGTTCGAATCGTCCCCGAAACTGAGTCCAAGAAAGAGTAGACTCATCAATTTTGGCTACAAGAAGCTTGTACCAATCAAGGGAACGCTCTTGCAGCAAGCTAGAAGTTACAAGAACTCTATCACGATTAGAAAGATCCATGCGAGAGAAGATACGCTCGCACATGCGAAGCCAAGCTTGGACTTCAAGAACAAACTCGGAGCCTCTAAATGGCTTTCCCCCAAGATGAGAAAAATCACTGCATAGACATGCAAAGGCAGACTTGCGAGGTGGAGATACTCGAGGAGGAACTGGAGGCTGAGTGCTCCTAAACAATTCCAAAAACTGATCGGCAGACATATAAACGCCATCCGAGTGTGAGCCACTGGATTGCCCAGCATCTGAACGTCGTCCCCTACCTCTTCTAGCCATATGCTGAAAGTAAGATAAGAACAAGATTACTCACAAGGTTCAAATGTGGAATACTACGGAACAAAATGCATTCCTAGACATATTCCCACATTCTATCTACCACCAAGGCACAGAAGGAATATAGAGGCAAGATGGTTCAAAGATTTGTAACACTTATACACTTTGATGTACCGAAATATGTGCTTCTATTCTATGTTTATCATATTTTGTTCTGAACTCAGCTCTGATACCAAGCTGTGACGCCCCACCTCTATACCCACGTTAGCCAAGGACACTATGGGGTAATGCCGTCAACTAACACAGAGAATAAGGCTGGTTAGAAGCGACCATCTATAGCCTTGCTCTAACTATCTATTGAATACATCGACAATAGTCATACCAAGAAGATCGACATATCCAATGAATACTTAAAACAAAACCATAGATGGTTGGAGGATCTATCGGAACAGAATATAATAACTCAAATGTAATATACATCACAGAACAGTAAATCATCATATACACATATACTGATACATAATAGAGTATACAGACTGATACATGTCAAGTGGTATAGCAAACCACAATATACAGACGAATCCAAAAGAATATATATCAGAGTTACAACAAAAAGGGACTACACAAAAAGCCATAACAAAAAGAAGCTAGCGAAGTAGTCCATGCGGAAGCAAAATAGGCTAAGTCCAAAAGCACCTTACCTGAAACATCTCGGTCTGACCCGAGTATAGAATACACGGGTCAGTCTAGCTAAACAAATCTGTTAGATAAACTGAACAACAATAAACCTGCGAGGTCATAAAGTATAACAAATATCTCTAAAAGAGAACAATAATCATCTAACAAAAGATGAACCATAACGAGACAAGCCTTATATTGTCGGCAACACAAATAAACAAAGGATATGAATATCTCAAAACAAGCCAAAAAGGCAAATAACAAATACCAATGAAGGTAACACAAGTTCCGCAAGGTAACCGCTATATATCGTGCGGCTCAAAAAGACCAACACCAAAGGGCGATACCTAGGGAATATACATATTAATGAAACATCAGAAAATTTGCACGTGCTCAGTACTGTATAAACAAGGATCCATGATCCCGAAGACTCCAATCCCGATATCATTCGAGCGGTGACGAGCGACCAAATCCGAAAGCTATACAATAGGGCAACAAACCCGAAGGCACAAACCTGAAGGTACAAACCCGAAGGCAACATACCCGAAGGCAACAAACCTGAAGGAGACAGTTCGAAGACACTATCCCAAAGGCAACAAACTGTAGTGGTGAAGGTCCACAGGCCCAGTACTGGACACCACTAACTGGCAGAATGTGTCACAACTCTCGAAAAGAAATCCAAAAAGTGGTAACGTGAGTCCCATGACCACCCGTTCGCACTAAACGGTTTACTATCCGTTAGTCAATTTCACACTCAAAGCAGTACAAAGTTTACCTCATCTCATAGGTAAACCAGACCAAAGGTCAAAACGATCAATCGAATAGGTCAGGGATTAATCGGAAAGATAAACGCTCGGATTCATGGTCCGTGTTTTACCTAGCCATTTAATCTCCTTTCCACTTTGCTCGAAGTGCAAACTTGTGTGTGTTTTAAACAGAAATTATAAATGAGAGAATGAACTTTAATAACATTTGAAAGAATCATTTTATAAAAACCCGTGGATGAAGTCAAAAAGGGAATCATCAAGGTCAAATATGCATAAACAACTAATTGGAATCAACATGAATCGATAAAAGTTGGAATCACAAGCAAACAGGCATACTAGGCCAAAACAAGCAGGTCAGTCGACTGGCCTTCTGCAGTCAGTCGACTAAATCATAACCCGAGAGTTTTCAGACTCTGCAGTCAGTCGACTGACTGTAGGGGGCCAGTCGACTGGCTGTAGCTGAAACTGTTTTCCATCCTATTAAATGGAGGAGCAAACTCTCACCATTTGCAACCGGTCGAGCAATGGACTTAAGGGGCTTTTACCAATCGATAACCCAGGCCCATTGGCTCTCCGATTCACCACCAAAAACATGTTCAACATCAAAGTTATGATTTTCAAAGATTTGACTCCAAAACCCCAAAAATTGGAATATTCACCAATTCAATCCAAGTCAAAAGCAATTACCCAAGAATAAGTGTTAGGAATTCATACCTAACAATCAAAGATAGTTTGGACATAGACGTGAGATAAAAATCTCACCTTTTAACTCACAAACAAAGAGGAGAAGCTCAAACGCAAAGAAAAGACCAACCACTCTCCACTTCAACTCTACAAGCTTCAATCACTAGTTTCACCTTGATTTTGGAGCAAGAATTCAAGTTTGCAAAGTAAACTAGGGCTTGGAATTTCTATTTCCCATTCTCTTCCCCCATTTTCAGTTTTAGCTTGAGTTTTATAAAATGAAATGAGTGAGTGGAGAGGAGAGGGGGCCGAGTTGAGGTATAGGATGAGTTGGTTAAACCCAAATCAAAAAGCCCACTTAGCAAATAACACAATTCGACTTACTCCAAACATATCAAAGCTTATACTCAAAAAACCGCAAACGCCATTTCGAACTCAACGGAAGTGGTTTCGGGTTCTAATTCGGTCGTTTGCAAAAAGTAACACTTCGGACCTAAATCCGACTAACAACGCTATATTTAAATAAAATATTTAAATATATAATCGTTAAATATGCGGTTTGCTACAACTAATAAATTATAAAATTAACTAAATTTCATAAAAAATAACTAAATTTAGAACAATGACAATAGTAACAATCATAATGATAAATGATAATCTGTTAACCAATTTAACTAAGTTTAATGCCAAAAGCTCGCTCTTCATGATCTACGATCGGTGGCAGTTCGTCATGTTGTCACCTCTACATGCCCTATGTTCATCAATTTTATTATGCCTTTTACCTCTCAGATATGCTTCCAACACACCATAAATGCTTTTCCTGCACATCAGTGTACTCGCCATCGTGGCATTTGCTCTGTTACATACCATGATTAGCACATTGCACAACATTGCACCTTATTCTTCATCCTGCCTTGGCTTTTCGAGCCACACCATGTATTTGGCTGTAGTTAACCGCACCATGTATTTGCACCATATACATGTTTTTCACTGTGCACTATTCTGTATGGTGCAACTCAGTGTTCAGTTTGCATTGCAGTGCAACCTATTCGCTTCAGTTTTTGCAGTATAGATCACACTACAGTGTAGTGCACTCTACTCAGTACATTCTTTGTAGTAAAAATAGGGAATCTTGTTAATCACCTAACTTTTAGGCTACACTTGCATCTTAGTTTTTATGCGTAGTGTGCTGTTAGGTCAAGTCCTTTATGCATAGCTTGGTCCTTTTTGCTTCAGATCGGCACGTAGCCCTATTTGCATTCAAGCTTCAGTTTGTTTCAGCTTGATGTTTACTTCTATGCTTCACTCCATCCTACACAACAGTCCTACTCACTTTCTTTCATTTTTCTCCTTTGAATTATATTATCACCTCTTTATAGGTTGTCTTTCCAAGATTTTAGCAGACCTTGATATCATCTTTTCTAATTGGTTTATGGATGCAAATATACCAAAAGTAGCTATTTTTATTATATAATTAATTAATAAAAGAATTAGACAATGGTGATAGTAATTCCATCTGGAAAGATTCAACATGAAAGTTGATGTTCGTAAGATGTTGCGTTTGTTTTCTTTAAGTATCAATTATGCCTTTTTGATGATATGACATTGTTTATAGTCTTAAATTGATTTCTTATTTTGGATCTTGGTCTGTGATAATTAATAATGATGGACAAATTCAATTCGCACCTTTTAGAGAATAATTGAAGCTTTTGATCAATTATGTCATTTTAAATTGTGTTATCCCATATTAAAATGTTGTATGCTAATCATTCCTAACATCGTAATGATTGATAAATTATAGTTATTGACTAAAATTATTCTAATAATGGTAATTTCAAGTTCAAAAACTGAAGTTTACCATGATTGAGTTTGCTTGTAGTAGTAAACTACTAATATTTTGATTTGCTTTAAAATTGATGTTTATTTGGAAGGTAGAAGTTGTGAAACTGCTAAAGTATAGCATGTGAAGAGTAGTGGGAAAGATTGGTTGCCTTATCGAAATGTAGTTTGAGTTATTTAAGATTTTGTTACTACTTTTGTTATTGTGTGTTCAACTAATAAATTATGATAATATTTTGATTTAAAAAAGAAAAACGTGGTATAGAGCAAGCTGTAATTATTTGATGCAAATTAATAATAATACTTCATTTACAGTTAGTTATCATCATATGTTTTCTAAAACTATATCTAATCTTACCTCACTCAAAACTTTCCAGTTTTTTGCTCATATTTTAAGTTTTCTATCATATTTATATTTACACATATGAGTTAGAATAGTAGTGAGATACTCTAACTTTAAGCGGACAACAAATGATTCCGCTAGTCTCCCCACTCGACTATAACTTGGATTCTCCAGTCTTATATTGTTCTCATGCCAAAGAATGTTCAAGTTTCATATTTAGAGAAGTCATGCAATCTGTATTTTTCTTGACTTCATTCTTTTTCCTGTAATGTTACGTTTCTTTTTCTATTTGTGACTATAGGCTTTGAGAACACTTTTAATATGGCACACCGCCTGCATAAAATTCTTGGCCCATTATGGGTTTTAGTATGCCTGCATGATATTTTCTTGTAACTACACAAGCTATGTCTATTAATTTACATATGTTATATCTTTTACAAAGGTACTTACAATTCGCAGGTCTTAGAGACTCTTGCTGCTTTAGATCGAGCAATTCATCCACCTATGGCTTCTACTTAGGTTCTATGCATCATTTTTCAGCATTAAATTACCCAGAATTAGTTCAGTAAATTGGGTTTTCTAAATATTTATGTTAGTTCCATTTATGTGATAAAAGTCATTTAGCAGTCTAGCCAACACAAAAGAAATTGTATCAAAGCTTTCACAAATGTCATTGTTTTTTGGATCAATGCAGGCTGGGTACTGTTACATCGGTCGTGCTACGATTTATAGAAATAAAGAGGAGGTATGCTAGCTAAGTATTATATTTTCGCTACAAATGATAATGAAATCATGACACTTATGGATATGTTTTTCGTTTCGTGATCATATTGAAATAAAGTCCTTCGCTTGTTGTTTTATTAAAGTGATTTTACGTTGTCGGCCATAGTTGAACCGTTATCATGTGTATTTTCAACATAACGACCTAGATTCGATGGTGGAAAAATATGTTGGTAAACCTAAATATTTTGATATAAAGTTCGGTCTTGTCTGGATTGGCCTGAAGAATAATGTTCATTTGATGAATTAATAAAAATACAAATTTTATTGTGCAACTTGACAGGGATATTGTGTGTCAGATTATACTTGATGTACATACTTAAGATGTCAACTTTTTTTTAGTAAGGCCAAAAATTATGAGATGAAAATGAAGAAATCATATTGATTAGGCTGTCCTAGAGTAGAGAGATGACGAGGACATAGGTGGTTTGAAAGATTCAAAAGATGAGTTTCAAATTAAAACGAAGACATCAATGGTAGATAAATCACAAGCTGACAGGAAAACCGATAAACTTTGATCATATCAGCTTGATTTTATATTTCTTTTATATCATCGTCATCATTGGTTAAAAATTATAATTTATTATAGGATTATGGGGAACGGATACAACAATGGAAGCTGACAATTGGGACTGCATTCTCATCCTTTACGGGAAGTGGTAGGTTTTGTCAAATTAATATGAGACATAATTTGCTTCCATATACATTTGTTTTTATATTTTAATGTTGTACAGTTGTGGGTAGGAAGGTGAGAGGGAAAAGGTGTAATGACGTGCTATTTTGGACCATTCAAATCGACAATAAAACCACACATGTCGGACATGAATAATTCAAAATACCGGATTGTTAATTTAAATTTGGCAAAACTCAGAATATGTAGTAAATAAATCACAGATCAAAGACAGAGAATATTGTACAATAATGCA
Source organism: Allium cepa (assembly GCA_030765085.1). Taxonomy (NCBI): domain Eukaryota; kingdom Viridiplantae; phylum Streptophyta; class Magnoliopsida; order Asparagales; family Amaryllidaceae; genus Allium; species Allium cepa. The sequence goes on from CM060928.1 coordinate 841,007,370, forward strand.
GCGGAAGCAAAGAGATAGTAGTTCATAAAGCTACTATATATATACATCAGAGTTAAACAAGGTACAACAGGAGTAACAAGATACAATAGAAGTCTCAATACAATAATCAAGTACCAATCTGAATACATAATTGGAATCGACAGAATAACTGAAAGCGGAATCAAGAGATTGATCCAAGATAAGCTCCAACTCCGAAGGTGAGTCTCGAATGTTGTATCACTCGGTCTGACCCGAGTGTAAAGCAAAACACAAAACACTCGAGTCAGGACATACATACTTATACAATGTAAATCAACTCAAGTGAACTGTAATAGAAACGCACAAGTAACTTAAAGGATGCTTAGGACCGTCCATCCTTTAAGGATCCGTTAAACTATTTATTATGTAGTAATATACGCTATTATAATAATGTCTAAAGTAAAATATAATATAAATTAAAAATAGCGTTGAGGCTTTACATTTTCCACCTTAACAAATTTTATTTATTCCTATAGTCTATACAGTACCATAATCTCCCCCGTACTAGGCATCGTCAGAGGGCACTCCATAGGTATGGTACAAAAAAATCGTATAAGGCACATTAGGGTAGGTGACATGGCACAACAAGGCAATGCCAGGGTAGATATACCAATTATGCATTCGGACTGGTGGTAACGCATAGCAGCCACCACCGCCTACCGCGAGCCACACTCCCAAAATCAAAGGTGCACCAAATCAATCACAAAGTGATAGAATGGTATCGAAGAAGTGTGTCCGATAAGAGGAGCTACCTCATTGGCCCGGAATCGCTCCTGTTTTTGCCACCTTATGCCAACTCAAGGGAGTCGGGTCCACGTACATACCTCAATAGAACGTCGCCACCATCCTACTTCATTCTGGAATCTCTACAGCGTACACGGTTGTTAAATTGGTTTTTGGAGTTGGCAGAGAGTATGACAACTTCCGATCCCGGTCTCTTTAACAACCAAATGTTATTATTACCCATGGATATTTATTTCAAAATCATTTATACTTCAAAAACCAAAATATCATATCCATTTCAAAACTCAATAAATTTCCATTTGAAAACCTAAATTTTCAATTATCAAGTTAATTCAAAATTTAAGATACATTTTACCATCTAAATCATGAATATTTATTTTACAAAACATATCCATTTCATAAAATAAAGTCTACTACAATCATTAGGTTAGATTTAAAATTCCATACTAAACCAAATTTAATAATTAAGTTATTTATCATCAATAAAGATCTTTAAATTACAATTTAAAATCATTTATTGACTTATAAAAAATTTAACTTATAGAAAAACAATATTCTATATATTTTAAATCATTAAATCAAATCTTTAAGCTAAAATTTCATATATTTTAAAAATTCAAAATACTCAATGAATTTTTAGGAAAATGTTATATTAAAAATTAACCATGGGCCTGTATAATATTTTTTAACCCAGGTCAAGTGATGCAGATATGTATTATTTCAATCCATAATTTAAAAGAAAAATCCGGGTTCTATCATTTCAAACCTTCAATCCTAAGTCAAATCAAATAAAATAAAAATTGCTCGAGCTTATCATTTAAGCTCATAACGATTTTTCCTTATTCTAACGTCCATTCGGGTATGTATCATTTCAACCCATAGTTGTTTAGCTTGGATCAGGTCTGGTCATCACGGCTAGGAGTGGTTCTGGTCATGGCAAAGCAAAGGAGGTGGAGGAATTTGTTGTGGTCGAGGCACATAAAGAGGAGGTGGATGAATATATAGGCTCGGCTTGGTTTTTAGCATGGCTTGGTTATGTTTTGTGGTGGTGCTCTGGACAAGGGGTCACGGCCATGGTCAGTGGAGATCATGAGGTGGTGCTGGCTATACAAGAGGTGGTGGTGGTGGATGACATGGTCGACAAGGGCTGGTGATGGCCGAGCATAGCTTGAAGAAGAACAAAGAAAAGAGAAAAAGAAAATGTAAAAAAAAGGAAGAAGGACGTGAAATATAACTTACTGTAAATATTTATTTCAGGAAACGAGAAATGAAAAGAGATGAGGAGTGAGATGTTTGTATGTGAATTGCAAGGAGAGTGAACGGTTAGAGAGGTGGAAATGAACGGCTAGGCAAATGTAAAGGCACCACTTGTATTTAAAAAGGCAAACTCAAGTCTCTTGGAATTGCCTAAGCCGAAAATCAAAATAAACAAGTCAAAAACCCAATAAATAAAAATCACAGTCCAAACAAAATAAAAATAAAATAAAATAGAGAAATGAACATAGGAAATAGAAAATAATAATACATAACATAATTGCGTGTAAAACGCTGATTTTTATCAAATTTAAAAGTATAAAACAGAATTTGACGAAATGAAAAGCAGAATGAATATCAGAATTAAATTCAGCTTCAAAGAAAAAGATTAGAAATTTAAAATTCAAATTTAAAAATTTCAACTGAAAATCAAAGTTTGACCAAAGTTGACCAAAATATAAGACTTGTAGAAAATATTTATTTTATTATGTTTGGAAAATAAGTTACAAACAACACCCAAAACTACATTGGAAATTGCCAAAAATTCAAATTTGAATGATTTAAAATCAAAATTTTCAAATAAATTAAATTAAAAATATTTACAAAATTATGGGTTTGTTACAAACAGAGAGCGACATAGAATGGAAAGATAGAGTAAATAAATGGAAGACAAGGCAAGAGAAGAAAGGTTTCATCAAAAAAGAAGAGAATGACAATTATGATCAAGATTATCACTATGAACTTTCCATGATTTATAGGAATATTGCATTTTTCTTCTTCTTATAGGCATATTGGACTTTTGAAGGAGACAAGATTGGACTTTCCACTGTTTATATTTTCTCTTTTAGCAAGCTCTTTTTGTAAGATTCTATGTCATTAATATTTGTGCTTAAAACATTGTTCATGAAATGTTGTATATGACTAAATTTTATAGCATATGACATTGATGTAGCTTTGATTATGTCTTTGATTATGTCTTTGATTATGTTTAATCTTTATAGCTATTTATAATATCAAATTATATCTATTAGTGTTTTATAAATTGAGCATGCTTCAATAGTTGAAAAATGTAGCAGAAACGTTGATATACAACAATGTTTCAAAAAAGTTGCATAATTTATTTATGCAGCGTTTCAAAACTACTATTGTATTACTGTCTTACTGAAGTCATACTATTACCCTGCATTCCTAAAATGTTGTTCAACGAACTAGCAGCGTTTAATTAAGGCTGCAAAATTAATAACTGCAGCCTTTTTTAAAAGCTTCGACAGCCATTTATTTAGCAACATTTCAAAAACGTTGCGGAATTGCCTGACTCTATTGCAGCATGGTATTATACAGCGTTGTTCGAAACCCGCTAATGATTATGGAGGCAATTTTAAAACACTGCGAAATCTCTTTTTTGTTGTAGTGTTTGTTTTGCATATCATCATATTATATTGATTTAAATTATTTTAACCATTGTGGATGCAGGAGCACAGTATATAGTTTTATAAAAGGTTTTGAGATACTACTGAGAGGAAACCTGTTCCGCTAAGTGGCATTGTGACGACCCAGAATTTTGAACATTTGAATTCAAAATATTTAATTGATTTTAAATATTTGAAAGTTAGTTTAACATGAATTTCAACAATTAACTATGATTTTGGCAATTAAATTATTGAAATTAATTTATTGAAGTTGGGTAAAAATTCGAATCTTCAGTTTTAAACTGAATAAAAATATTTCAAAGGCTTAGAAAATTTATATTGATAATACTGAGGTTGAATACTGGGCATTTTTCGAAAGTGAAAGGATTACCAATCGGATGTCTCTGCACCGGGTTGCTCTGGTATAGAGATTTTATCACCCTTTGTGATGGGGATTCCAGACATGATTAATGAATATCTGGATTTGCAAGGGCTTCTTTGAAGTGCCTTCGGTTCCGTTCGATCTCGGATCGAACTTGTATGGATGTGTGTCTAACATTACACTTTGAGATATAAAGCTTATTTCTATCAAATATATTTCTATTGGTGGTGGAGAATTTATTCTCTTAGCTTAACACCCTTCTCTGACACATATAAGCTTAGAGGTTATGTAGTTGATGGTTATTAGTGATATACTCCCAATTTGGTAATGTGGCATACGAAGGGCTGCTGATCATTTGTTGATCAAAGCATGATCTTATGAAAAGTGTAGCTTTGTGGACGAGACTTTGTCGGACCTCACACCCCAAAAATGGTCGAAACAGGAAAGATGCGGCAAGGTTATGAGGATCGCGCCCTTTAGGGTATATCATTTCCTTCAGGAAAAGGGTGATATCATGGTATGGAGCCTAGATACTTAACCTATGTTGTTGCTGCAAATTTATTATACTTTGTGGTCGTTGCTTTGTGGTTGAGGATCCTCGGACAAAGGTCGCAAATGACCGGGCAATGGCATACTCGTGTAGTAGTTACCTAGTTACAGAGGTAACCCAGCCTTATGTTGGTAGAGAGCTGGTTAAGTTGTCAGGACGTCCCTTCAGAGGCGTACCCATGTGGCAGTAGGAAGTTCCTTAGCCTGACCATTTGTTGGAAATCCAAAGAAACAGTACGCGCTCTGTACGGTTTTAGTTGTATAACCTGCCATGGAATGTGACGGTAACCTGCTATTGAACATGGTAGCTATAGTAGGCATACAATAATGGTTGTATACTGGCTAAGTTTAATATTATACTTTCGAAATGTTTTCTGCACTATGTACTAATAATAATAATAATATCAAAGGATTTTTCATATTAAGCATGTTTGACTATCATAAGGAGAAATCACCTCCAATTCTATGTTTGCATTGTATGTGTGGCGGGAGGCCTTGGTAGTTTCATTTTCCAAAAGCATAGCAGATTTTTCTTTATTTTCTTTGTGAAAATAACCATTTTTAAGATCTCACACCAGTCCTATGACTGACTCGGAGTTTATTGTTCCCTTTCCAAACTCTGGGTCCCCATAATTTTCCACACGGGCAGCCTAGAGTCAGGTTATCATTATTCGGGAGCAAAATCATAAAAGAAGTTGCTGTGGAGATCTGGAGCTCAAGTTGGATGGCGAAGCGTATCATTTATACTATGTAGTATCCGTTGCGTATGGTTTGTTGCAAAGTTCAGTTTCATGTAGTCAAGTTATAATGACTGTCGGTGTTATATTGATTGTTGTGAACTCTGATGATGTATTGTAATAACAGACATGGTTCTTTGTTTTAAAGATATTCATTGATCTATTATATTTGTTCCGCTGCGAAATGTGAGATTCTGTTATTGTTTTCTTTCCTTCTTCTTCTACCTCTTTCTTCTTTAAACCCGAAGACTCGTACATTCGTTCCGTTTTGGGCTGAATTATTGTGGGATTTTGCCAGCTCAAAAGGGGCATGGATTTGCGGGCCTTTACAGTGGTATCGGAGCATTTGGATATGCGACAACCTTGGCTCTGTTAGATGTTACTCATTAGAGATAGAGTCAGTGGTACTCTAGAATGAGTTGAGTGTATTAATTGATATAAGCGTGTATTTGTTAGTGAATATAAAAAATTGTTTTATATTGTGATGATTGGTTTGTTGAGTGGTATATGGATTCTGGTCGATATAGTCTGTACAACTCTATCGATAGGGATCTCTAAGTATAGAACAATTCGACACGATATCGTTTTAAAATGAGGTGAATGAAATAATTTTACCCAAAATATTTTCATAGCTAAAGGAAATAATATTTGTAAATTATTATAGTATATGGTTGCTTGATTGTTAGGAAGTGATAATATTATTATCATTTGAATAGGAAATTGAAATCGTAACTCCAAAATTAAGAAATAAATTCACGTACAAATGGAATTTGAGAATATAAATTGTAAATGTGATTTGTAATTTGAAATGGAATTCCAGAGAAATGTTTTGAAAAGAATTTGAAAATTTTGGAGATTTGGGAAGTTTAAATCCCTTTTGATTTTGAAGATGATTTTCAAAGGTTTTGGAAAAGTGTTTTGAGGTATAAAAGCTCTAAACTCTTTTCGGTCGGTGGAAAATAACTTCGATGATGACTGCAACATCATCTATGTTCATTTTCGAGTTTCCAAGAGAGGAATTGTTGCCAATTATTTAAAATTTGAGGTTGTTTGGAAAACTGGGTTTGGCTTTGGAAATTCAAAGGCTAATTTGAATCGATTTCAAAAATGATTTTTAAAAGGTTGAAAAGACTCTGGAATTTTATATAAAATATTTATGGAATATCATTAAGTTGATAACTTGTAAAGTTTGAAGTTGTTAAAATAAAAATCTAACTTAAAGAGAAGTTAGATAAAAGTAAATGTGGAAACAAAATAAGTTGGAAGGAAAATTTAATTCAAGTGGAATTAAAAAATATGAAAATTGAATAAAAGAATTGAGATTGAAAATTTGAGTTAATTTGTATGAAGGTGAATTTGAGAAGTCTTATAGACTAAATGATTGGAATAAAACTATAAAGGTGGAAAATAAAATTGTGAATGCATGAATAAATTTACAATTGAAATTAAATGAAAGTGAAATTGAATGTTGAAATTCATTTCGAATTGTAATAAATAGAATTGGAATTGGAATTGAAATTGATTTGTGATCAACAAAGTGAAGTATTAAACTAAAATTAGTAAGTGAAACTAACCGATGAATGACCAAATGGATAAGGTTTAAAATGAATTGAATATAATATTTATAGATGAAAGAAAATTGAATTCATATAGAATTGGAAATCCAATTTAATATAAGTTGTTATAAACCAAAATAGTGAATTGAAAATAAATTTTTGGGAATGAACAAGAGAATAAAACTGGAATTGGAACTGAATATTGAAAACCAATTTGAATTATGTGAAATAAAATGAAGTTGTAAAATTAGTTCGAAGTGAACTAAAGATAATAAAGGTGAAATAAAGAAATGGTTGGAGATAAAATGAATTGGAATTTGTAATGAATTAATAAATAAAACTAATTTAAAACGGTGATATGAATTGGTTATGAATGAAAGATGGTTGATAAAAATTTAATATTTAGAAGTTAAATTGAATCCAAACAGAATTGAAAGTGTAAATCAAATTCAAATGAAACTGAAAATGTAAAGTTGAATGAAAATGGATATATTACTTCAATAGTAAAGTAAAAATGGTATAAGAAGTATATATTGAATTTTTTTTAATAAAATGTACAAAATCATATTTGAATGTTGTAATTGGATATTATGGCTAGCAGGATATACATGTGTATTAAAGGAAATGGAATTGGGATTCGATTTTCGAAGATAAAATTGAATTGCTCGACGAAAGGTATGTATTTAAATTTCTATATGAAATTTGATGATTTTCTTGTCTAGCCACTTGGCTTTTTGTTTCCTTTTTGAATCTGGGGGCCCGTGGTGCCATTTTGTAGTCGTACCGAGCTAGCCGCGCAAAGGAGACGCTGGTGAAATTTTTCAAAAATTTAGAGAGTTAGAAAAAATTTGAGAAAATTTTGAAAGTTTAAAATTTGAATTTGGATTTAAATTTGAATGGTTAAGAAAATAATATTGTTTGGAAATTATGGAAGAGTTGGAAAGTTAATAAGAAGGCTAATGGGTCTTTAATAAAAAGATTTGTTTTGACAAGTTGATGGAACTGTTTGGTTTTGGGAAAATAATAAACGGGTTAAGGATCATTCTTCTTAATTAGTAATTTCGGGACGAAATTCTTTTAAGAGGGGAAGGATGTGACGACCCAGAATTTTGAACATTTGAAATCAAAATATTTAATTGATTTTAAATATTTGGAAGTTAGTTTAACTTGAATTTCAAAAATTAACTATGATTTTGGCAATTAAATTATTGAAATTAATTTATTGAAGTTGGGTAAAAATTCGAATCTTCAGTTTTAAACTGAATAAAAATATTTCAAAGGCTTACAAAATTTATACTGATAATACTGAGGTTAATGGAAGCTTTAGAATTTGATTTGGAAATACTTTGTTCAGTTTTGAAATAACATCGTTTAAATCGATATTTAAAAATAGCCTTCCGAGACATGGTCTCGGAATTCAACGAAACCCGTTCCATTGGATCCGTAATATTGTATTATTATCGGATTTCAATTTCCGTAGCATTCGGAGTTGTTGTGTGGCCGTACGATATATAAACGCGCTAAAATTTATATTGAATCCAATTTAATAACTGATTCTAAAAAGCTATCTTCTCCATACGATCGAATTAGGACTCGAAGCCTTTTCCATTGCGTTCGAAATAGGGGTTTAACATTATAAACGCCTAGCGGCACATCTCGGCAGGAGGTCAGGATTTTAAGCTATGTAAATCGAGACGATTTAAATTTGAAATTTATAGATATATATTGTTGGGCTGCTCCAACAGCAGCCTCCTTTCTATCAATATCAAAACTTTATTCCTATCACTGTAGCAAAGATGTTCAAACACGCAACTATCTCTTCGTGTCTTTTTTAACATCAAATCACGCCACTTTCCTCAATTTTAAAACCTAAGCCATTCTCTTCTTTTTCACTATCTTCAAATCGAATGGGAAAAATCAAAAAGGCCGACCATGCATCTTCTTTCCTTCGGCATTCTCAAATCAACGAAGAAGAAAAAAAGTAAAGGAAAAAAGGGGCGAACGAGCTATAATCAAATCGAAATCATCTTCGATTCAAAAGCATGGGGGGCCGTTTTTACTTGCTCAAGCGGAATCGATCTAAGCGCAAGTTCGAGGGTAAGGCATTGAGGGTAGCACGGCGTCGCGTGGCTGTGGTATTGAGAGTCGCGCGCGTATGGCAATGGCTGGTGACTTGGACGGGAAGCTCGAGGCAAGGCGGCAAAGCTAGGGTTTGCGTCGAAATGGGTTTCGACGAGGTTGACTGTTGGCGCGAATTCAAGCATATGTGTTGGCCAGGGCTTTGATTCGAGTAGGAGGTCGACATCGCAATGGTTTTGCGTTCGTCGTAGATGAAATTGACTTCGATTTTGGCAGTAAGGTAAATTATTTTATTTTATTCGATTTAAAATTAATTTATATACATGTGTAAATATAAATATACACAGTGAAATTTTATATAGTGAAGAAAAAATTATTTTTGTTATTTACTGGAGAGAAAGGAAAAAAAAAAGAGAAATATAGAGATTTTAAATGTTTGAGGAATTGGTAAAGGTTAAATTTTGAAATCTATAGTTTATTTTTTTAAGGATAATTGTGGTTGAAATAATTATTCAATTAAAATGGAAGGGTTAACTAATTGATTTATTTAAAGGGATTTAATTTTAAAATTAAATAATGAGTTAATTAAATTTATTTAAAAGAAATTAATTTTTCGATTTGTTTGAATATTAATAAATCATATAAATTTTTATTCAAGGTCTAAAATGGAGAAATCAAGTCGGGATTGAAATGGAATGCAAGACAAAAGCTAAGGTGAGATCTTCTCACTCAAATTATAATAATTGAAAATTTCAGTTATTGATTGATTGTTGAATTGTGATAGTTAAATTTAAATTGTTGATTGTGTGCTTGGATGATAAAACATTATCAGTTGTATTAGAATAGACCGTATGCAGCGTATAATAGCGGATAATATTATATTAAACCCATATACAGCGATATTCCACCTCGAAGTGGAATTGGTATTATATATGTAATTGGAGTTATTGATTTCCCACGTTATATAGCGGATGGGACCCTATGCGCCGCATAAAAGCGGATGATATTTTATAAATCCCATATACCGCGATATTCCACCTCGAAGTGGAATGGGTATTTAATTGTTGTGCTAACGTCTGTGGATGCAGGGAAACAGGTTGGAGGGATCCAACTGGATTCCTCAAACATTTAATTTTGTTTCATATGTTGTGTGTTTATTTATTTATAATCTATATGTGAATATATTGTGATTTAAATCGTTGAGGGATATAATTTAGCCGAGTATATTTTTGGTATCGTAGGATACCAAAATAAATAAAATTGGATTTTTTTTTAAATTTAGTAGAAAATTTATAATAAATTAATTTTAGAAAATTGAATAAATTTAAAAGAAGGAATTTGTTTCAAAAGATAATAAATTTGGTGTTTAAAATAAATTTGGAAATCAATTTGATAATTGATTTGGTGTTGAAAGTGAATATTTGGGAATCGATTTGAAAATCGTATATCTGTTGATATTTGAAAATCTAAAATTCACAATGGGAATTTGATAAAAGGAAGAGAAATCTGTTTTAAAAATAAGTATTGTTTATTTTTAAAAAGTTGGAAAGGAATTTACAGATTTGGGATGTAAATTTAAAATAAATCTAGAAAGATTTATAAATTAATTTGACTGAACCATTTTAGGATGAAATGTGTATTTTCCCTGAAAGCCGAGAATGTTTTCAATATAGTTTATAAACATAGATTGAAGTTGTAAAGATGGTTTTAAGAATAGAATGTTTGGAGGAAAAAAAAGTATTTACTTAGGTTATTTTGAAAATCTTTAAAGTAAAATATAATTTAAACTATTATAGAAGTGATTATTTAAAGTTTTAAACTGATATTTATTTTAGAAATTGAATATTTAAATAGTTATATCCTATCTATTGATTTTATTTAAAAATTTGTTTGGACTTGAATTTTTATATGATACATTAGTATAATATTTTCATAACTAATATTTAAGTAAGTTCTTTAAAATAGTTTTATTTTAAATATCTCTAAGTATATTTCGATAAGCATTTTAAATTATTCTAAAATATTTGAACTCGGCAGACTTTCAGTGGAAATAAATAATATCGGGAATCTTATTCCGCGAGTGAAAAGTTATTTGAAATTTGTTTTCAAATGGTTGAAGTGTTAAAAATATATATCCTGCGAAGATATTTCGAAAATAATAATTGGAAAATTATTTAAATCTTGGTGATTGTTGTGAATATTTATTGATAGTTAAATAACCGACTATCAATACTGGCCTTTAAATGGCATTAGAATTTCGATGCGACCGAGAGTCGAATTCCAAATGGATATTCGATACCCACATCGAACCTTTGTGATGGATCTTTTGTTTAAGAAGATCAACGTGGAAATTGTTGTGATTTGTTTGAAATCCGATTGAACACTTATTTTTTTAAAAAAATAAGCGCACAGTATTCGGATTAGCCGGGAGAGGACCTTGTGTCATAAAACCCATTCCGAATAATGATACGACGAAATGGGAATGCATTTGAAGACGGCGTTGAAGACCAGGTATTTTTCGAAAGCGAAAGGATTACATGTCGAATGTCTCTGCACCGGGTTGCTCCGGTATAGAGATTTTATCACCCTTTGTGATGGGGATTGCAGACGTGATTAGTGAATATCCGGATTTGCAAGGGCTTCTTTGAAGTGCCTTCGGTTCCGTTCGATCCCGGACTGGACTTGTATAGATGTGTGTCTGACAATTACACTTTGAGATATAAAGCTGATTTCTATCAAATACATTTCTGTTGGTAGCGAAGAATTTATTCTCTTAGCTTAACACCCTTCTCTGAGACATACGAGCTCAGAGGTTATGTAATTGATGTTATTAGTGATATACTTCCAATTTGGTAATGTGGCATACGAAGTTCTGCTGATCATTTGTTGATCAAAGCATGACTTTGTGAAAAGTGTAGCTTTATGGACGAGACTTCGACGGACCTCACACCTCGGAAATGGTCGAAACAGGAAAGATGCGGCAAGGTTATGAGGGTCGCGTCCTTTAGGTTATGTCATTTCCTTCTGGAAAAGGGTGGTATCATGGTATGGAGCCTAGATACTTAACATATGTTGTTGCTGCAAATTTATTATACTTTGTGGTTGTTGATTTGTGGTTGAGGATCCTCGGATAAAGGTCGCAAACTACCAGGGGATGGCATACTCGTGTAGTAGTTACCTAGTTACAGAGGTAACCCGGCCTTGTGTTGGCAGAGAGCTGGTTAATTTCTCGGGACGTCCCTCCAGAGGCGTACCCATGTGGTAGTAGGAAGTTCCTTAGCCTGACCATTTGTTGAAAATCCAAAGAAATAATACACGCCCTGTGCGGTTTTAGTTATATTATCTGCCATAGAATGTGGCGGTAACCTGCTATTGAACATGGTAGCTATAGTAGGCATACAATAATGGTTGTATGCTGGCTAAGATTAATATTATACTTTCGAAATATTTTCTGCACTATGCACTAATAATAATAATATCAAACGATTTTGCGTATTAAGCATGTTTGACTATCATAAGGAGAAATCTCCTCCAATTCTGCGTTTGCATTGTGTGTGTGGCGGGAGGCCTTATGGTAGTTTCATTTTCCAAAAGAATAGCGGATTTCTCTTTATTTTCTTTGTGAAAATAACCATTTTTAAGATCTCACGCCAGTCGCATGACTGACTCAGAGTTCATTGTTCCCTTTCTAAACTCTGGATGCCCATAATTTTCCACACGGGCAGCCCAGAGTCAGGTTATCATTATTCAGGAGAAAAATCATAAAAGAAGTTGCTGTGGAGATCTGGAGCTCAAGATGGATGGCGAAGAGTATCATTTATACTATGTAGCATCTGTTGTGTATGGTTTGTTGCAAAGTTCAGTTTCATGTAGTCAAGTAATAATGACTGTCGGTGTTGTATTGATTGTTGTGAACTCTTATGATGTATTATAATAACAGACATGGTTCTTTGTTTTAAAGATATTCATTTATCTATTATATTTGTTCCGCCGTGAAATATGAGATTCTGTTATTGTTTTCTTTCCTTCTTCTTCTACCTCTATCTTCTTTAAACCCGAAGACTCGTACATTCGTTCCACTTTGGGCGGAATTGTTGTGGGATTTTGCCAGCTCAAAATAGGTACGGATTTGCGGGCCTTTACAGGCGTGGTCCCACTGGATATCTAAATGATTTGAGATGGTAGATTATTATTCATACCAGGCTTTATGTCTAACTTGATGTTTATATTTTCTCCTTAAACTCTCGGGTACTCAATTTATTTTGAGTAGTTTGAGAGTTGATATTTTCAGTCACCTCTTAGATGAATAAGCTTCCAAGATGTGTAGGAGGCATGATAGCTATTTAGAGTTCTCTTTTCTTTTGATTCCATTGTGTTGATTGTAATGGAAAAGTTGATATATTTTCTGTATATACTCTGATCATCAAAGGGAGCATCCTTATATGTCGCTCTTGGAGGTATATTGTAATAACGTATTTTCTCTGAACGCGATTTGCGAAATTGAGATTATGTAATGAATTGGAAATATTTTGGAATGAAATGTGATTTTGTTTGAAGTTTAATTTTTTTCATATTCATGTGTTTCTGTGTATCAATGAATCTAACACCGTCGTATTTGGTCGTCGAGGATTAATAACTATGGACAATGGTAGCATATCTACCCGTTAGTTTTGGACTTCCAAGTAGGGGGATGTTACACACTACCATGGACAGCGTACTTCATTGGATTGCTTTCTCAGTCGAGCCTCTAATACCTGCTTATTTAAACCATCGAGGGTCCAGACACTACTGGACTCCTCCATTATCAATAAAACCAATAGCTTGAAATATATGTTATGTCGACCACATAGTATCCCGCATCATTCCTAGGATGTGAGGCTTGTCAAGCTACGTTCTTTCCACAAAGCCATGCTTTGCTTTTTACAAAGCCACGCTTTGCTCGTAACAGTACCACTTCGAATGCCACATTGCCATTTCCGTCAATCACTAATCGACTTCCACAAAAGTACAACCTTCGAGTTAGTACGTCTCAAAGTAGGGTGTTAAGTGTAAGAGAGTTACCTCCTACACCACCAAGCAGATGTATGTTTGTAAAATTCAATGTTCGTGATCTCAGAAATGCAATGTCAGACATTCATTCATGTAAGCTATTGAGAAACAGGACAAACCAAAGGCATTCTCCTACTACATCCTATTGAGAATCAACCCTAGGATTAATAGCGAGTAGTCTTTGCATCAAAGGTTTTCATAACCGAGCATTACCGCTACTAGATATATATATATATATATATATATATATATATTATATATATATATATATATAATATGAAAACGTGGGGCTAGTGGCAAGCAACCCTTCATTATGAAGATCTCCTACTTCAAAATCATTGTTGTCAACATGTCTTCACTTCCGAACATATACATTGATTTGAAGTTGTTTTCGGATAGGAGTCACCCAAATCCAACCCTAATTTCTTCGAACCGATCATCGATAAAAAATGTCAAGTGTATAGGTGACTACTAATCATCATCCAATTAATTTATCTTTTTATCAAATCAAATATCTTTCAAAGATATATTCCTTTAAAATTATTCCTTTATTATTTCAAGAGTATATAAAATCATTAAGCCTCGTTTATCAAATCCTTTGGTTTACTAAATGCTTCTAACCATGGAATAATTCCCAATCATGTAACCTTTTGCTTAAGAAAAACATTTCAAATCAATCATTTAAATCTTAACAAAGATTTCTTGTTTTCAAATTTTAACTCTTAATTGAGTTGAAACCATGTTATCTAAGACGGTAAATTCAAAACCCGTTAATATTGAGTAAAAAGAATGTATAGAAATTATATTAATTTTACTCAATGTTAATTTCCATATCAACCTTTACTATCCGTCAAATAATGATGAAATCACCTTCTAAATTCACACGGCTGGTATGGGTTCCCTTCTTGGAATTTAGTACCAAGTATAAGAAGATTATTTTGTATACAATCCAAGTTGTATGAAATTAAATTTGTAAATTTGAATCTTTTATACTTGTCTCGTTTTCGACATTTCGACCTTATCTATTCCTCGTCCAGGAAAGAGGCTAGGTGAGGCAGGGCACTGATTGCTGCTGAACGCTACCTTAGTTTAAGTACCTCATATCCGGATCTCATGAATAGAAAAATCCAGTCTGCTCTTCGGCTTTTAGAGCCAAGATTAAATCACTTTGTTGTAATAGCTTTTCTTCTGATCGTTTATTTAAACTCTTTTAGAATAATTATGAAACCTTCAAATCATCTTTAAAACACTTATTTATTGAAAAGATTTATAAAGGATTTGTGAAAGAATAATTAATCTAAAATCGTGACTTACAAAAGTTACTAAAATTACTGCAAAAAGTGATGCAAATAATATTTGCAAAACTACTTTTATCAAAACAACTTTTCTATCATCTGGAATTCCACTTTCATAACTCAAATCCTTTTTAAAACATTTTAATATATTTATAGAATTTATTCCATATTTTTAAAGAATTAAAATATCCATTTTAAAGAATTTTCCTTTTTTGGTTTCCGAACTGCCAAATCGCGATTATTTTAGAAAAATTATTTTGCCCATATTTCAAAATTTATCATTTTCTTTTATTTGAAAACTACGATTATAAGAGTTCGAAAAATTCTTATTCCAAAAAATTCTGACTCCGATTCCATTCTATAAATGGATTTAAACTTTACGGCGTGAAATCGCAAATTGCCGCTACGTGATGTATTTTGACTCCTATTCCATACCTTGTCAAAACTTTTCAAATTGATTTTTAATATTTATAAAACATTTATAAACCATTTTAAACCATTTAAACTAATATTTTTATATTAAATCTTATATTCACTTTTAAACCATTTCATGATACTATATTATTATAATACTCATTTTCAAATTCTTATATTTCAAAATCATTAAAGGCTTGATACACTCCATATACATATTTATATGGATCTATTTCTCATTGAATTAACAAAGATCAATTACTAACCATTTTTGTTATGATTTTTCATAATTTATCACAACCAAGTTATTAACTATGTAATCATCCATATAATCAACCAATTTTTATCCAAGCATATTGAATAACTAATTAAACATTCATATCATTATTTTTAACTAAATTTAAAATTAAATTAAGAAAGTGTTCTCACTTTTGTTCGAACCAAAACTTCCTACTAACATTTAAACAAATCAACATTTCTCTAAATCCTTCATTACTTCACTTGCTCTCGACCATAGACTTCCCTCACCCCTAATGCTCATGGCCTTGCTTTGGAATGGTGGCGGACCTTGGCCAAGAGTGGAAATGGTGGCGGTTGTTGGTTGTAGAGGGTAGAGGAGTGGTTTTGGTTTGTTATTGGAAGTGTAGTGATGATGTCTCTATGTGTGTGTGTATCATAATTTTCTTATAACTTTTCTCAACATGAAGAAGCCATTAAAAAGCTTCATAAGATAAAGGAGGGGATGAAGAAATGAGTGAATGGAGGAATGAATAAGTGCATGTACTTATATATTTTTCAAGCCTTAGTTCTTAAACAACTTAGCCAAAATATCTCTCATCCTCTTCATCACTTTATGACTATGACTTCTACCCCCCATCACCCTCCATGTGCTCGGCTACACACCTTTCCATTATCACCATCACATCATAGCATGTGCATTGACTTTTATATGCTTAAAGGTGAAGTATTAAGAGAAATATCATGATATTTGTTTCCTTTATCTACAAGTATGTATGTTTATTTGTATGTATGTGCATGTATGACATGCATATGTATGTGCATATTTATCTTATAAGGTTACAACAACCTAAAGCAACATCTATTTGTTAGATCGTTATGAATTCCGATTTCGATTTTCGATCATATTTTTATTCTTAATTAACATACATATATTTTTGAAAATTAATTTCTCATCATTATAAATGAATTAAAAAGATCACATTTGAATTATAAAATCATAAAAATCCATATTAAACAATTGTTTACAAAGAGTGTTTTTGTACCGATAAATCGTTATGAGTTTTCTTATGCATATCTTTGTAAAACTATTATAAATGATTTATCAACTATATAAATAATTAAAATGAATTATTATCATTTTAAAACAACTATTTGAATAATTAAATAATTATCAAATCATTATAGTATCAATTTGAATTCATTAATTAATTATTAAATATGATGACATTATTAATGATGTCATAAATATATTTTATTTCCAAAAATAAAATAAATAATTTTATTTCATATTCTTGTTTAAATGGATAAATAAGTGTATGTATCCAGTTCGATGCGCGACTTTTGGCAATTATAGAGTGGTTTACCGATAAAATGATTTTCAGCCATTTTATCGACATTCTTTCAAAGTATATATTTTCATAAATACTTACTCAAAATAAGAGTAAGATTATTATTTATTGTTTTAAAACATCATAATTTATGTTAAAAAAGCTTATATTTGAATATTTTAAAAATAAATAAAATTTATCAAAGTGATAAATTTGCGGGTCGTTGCATAACTGAATTTTTTTTGGATGGTTTAAATGTTGTATTATGTAATTAATCTGAATATATGAATTTAAATATAAAATATTATGATATAATTGATGAGTTATTTATGAATAATTGTATAAACATTTGAATATATGTACCGAAATGTAAAATGGTGAGAAAGATTTGGTAAAATAAGTTCAGATCAATAAATTAAGGGATTTGAAAATGAAAATTTCAAGAGATAACTAAGGAGAAGAGTGAAAGCTTCTCAAATCAATGAGGGAGCTAGAAACTATTCTACTTTAATATTATTTAATAGACTAGAAATATTAATATATATTAGTTAACTGAATTTATTTAAATAGTTTAGATGTTGCATTATGTAATTAATCTGAATATATGGACTTGAATATAAAATACTATGAGGTAATTAATGAATTATTTGTGAATAATTGTATAAACTTTTAAATGTATGTGCCGGAATTTAAAACGATGAAAATGATTTTGCATAATAAATGTAAATTGGAAAATTAAGGGATTTGAAAATGAAAATTTCAAGAGATAACGAAAGAGAAGAGAGAAAACACCTCTGATCAATGAGGGAGTTAGACATTGTTCTACTTTACTATTATTTAGCAGATTTCAGTTTTTGAAGTTAAATGTAAATCAAATTAAATATTATCATACCAGCAACCAAAGAAAGAAAAATAGAACATAGAGTCATTTAGTGGTATGTCATGATGTGTATTTACTTCAAATTGACGATATTCATTAAAGCTCGAAAGCAAAACCTTTATTTGGTAGTTTAAAATTACTTAATTTATTATTTGATTGGTTTTCGTTATTGTACAATAATACTAATTACCATAGTCAATTGAACTGTTGTCTTTTTATGTACCAGCCGTTTCACTTTGCAAATTAAAATGTGACTCAAATGTGTTTATGTTATCTTATTAGCGGGAAAATATTATCATTACGAGGATTCATTTAGTAATACGAAGTATTGGATTTCATTTATTGTTCGATTGTATTTATAATTCTTTTATGTTATCTTATTAGCGGGAAAATATTATCATTATGAGGATTCATTTAGTAATACGAAGTATTGGATTTCATTTATTGTTCGATTGTATTTATAATTCTAATTGTATAAATAATTAAAACCCAGTAACTAAATCTTTGTTTAATAGTTCAAATAGTTTGAATTTATTATTGATTGGTTTTCATTATTGTTCAATAATACCGATTAGGGTAGTCAATTAACTTTATTGTCTTTCTATTTGGCTACCATTTCAGTTCACAAAATTAAAAGGTAACTCAAATATATCTAGTATTTTATTAGCCAAAATATAATTCAAATGTATTTATAGTTTGGGTTGATTTAATTCACTAAAAGTTATAACCATAATTGTATACTAAGAAATGCTTTGTGCATACTCTTGTGCTTGCATTTTCCACGTTATTAATGAAAAGTGATAGACGATCATTTCATGCAGTTAATGCTTAATGGATCTACATTCTCCAATGATTATACAAGTACAGACATATTCTCACCAAAGGAGCACCCTTAGTGTGCATTTGTATCGAATGAGAGTGGAGCATTTGAGCGGTGTATTTGAACAGGGTATTTGAGTATGGATGATTGTTGAACAGGGTATGCATTTGCGGCTACAAACAGGGTATTTGAGCGGAGCATTTGAGCGAGGTATTTAATTTATGATTTTTAGTTAAATTGATTTATAGTTAATTAATTATTATTTTTGTGTAAAATGTGTTCAATAATTGCAAATAAAACATACCAATACAAATTTGATATTCCATTAAACCACACCAATATATTTTAAATTCAAATACTAGTAAACCAAACAAACTAACGATGACTACGGAACATACCCAAATGATAACTCGTAAATGCAAGTATCTCATCATCGGGGATTTTCTCCATCACATCCAAGATTGAGCGATCGCTGCGAAAAACCTCTATTATCTTCCACCTCTGAACACTACTAACATCAGACAAAATAAAATAACTGATAGAGTTAGAGGTATGCCCTAGGGCTAATTATGTAATTTGTTACATATATCCAACTCGTTGACCGATCTTGTTCGAAATAAAAGGTATTTTCATCCTATTATATACTCGATATAATGTGATTATATTAATTAATTAACTTAATTAAAAGCATATTAATAGAAAAATCCATAAGTGGTGTATTTTGTGATGGTAGATACAAGGTGTTGTAACCGTGAGTAATTTATCACAACTAAACAAATATACAATTTTCCTAGTTAAGATGCATCAAGTCCGGATATCGATGTATCCGTTGAGACTAGAGTACATAACACTCTCCAAACGTTGGGCAATGTATTACTCATGACTGTTGGGGGCACCTATGGGTTACGTACTAATAGTTATTGGATAAATATGGAATGACCCACCCGATAGTTTTCTATTGGTTAATATAACCAAGGTCAAACAGAAAATATCGATGTGACTGATTTACACATTCTATAGACTTGAGAATACTGTGGATCTTCAATATGAAAGCTCTGCTTTGATTATAGCCAAATCATGGAATGGCGTCCATCGAGTGACTATAGTTGGGTCGAGTGGGAGTATTGGAAGTGAAACACTATTCAAGAGAGGATCCGTCTCCTCAGTTATATGTGGTTTGTATCACGGTCAACTTAAGTCAACTCAAAGTCAAAGTCTCTGACCAGAGCATTTCGATTAATAATAATTGTTATTATTGAACCAAGGACTTTGTAATTGGATTATAAAGTGGAATGTGGATGAGGTTGCAATTTTGACCATTACCGAATTCCATAAGTCCAAAATGATATGGTTTTAACGAAGAGAGTTGGTGTAGAAAAATGTCAAAACCGGATAACACTTATTAAACTAAAATTAGATTTTATCAAAAATTAGTAAGCGATAAATTTAGCCATAATGTCACACCACCTTCTAAGTGACGTGTGAAAGCTAACATTAGAATAGTTCGATGTTAATCGTCGACCAAATTTACACCCAAGAGTTACACAACCGAAATGATGAATTCCCCGAAGACCGAACGATTTAATTAGTTTATAATTGTTATAAATTAATTAAATTAATTAATATTTATGAAATATTAATCATAAAATTTGAATATGATTTGAGAAATAATAATGTTATATATATTCATAACAGTTATAAATATGATCGACATACAATATCGACCAGCGATTAAATTAGATTTGATTGCATAGTATTTTGGCTTGGGCTTAGATGGGTTAAGGCCCAACATTAGGGCTGCAAAATTTCAGTTTTAGGAAGGTATAGGGTGGCTAAAACATAGAGAATTGGCTTGGAGATAATGGGTTGAGATCAAGTGAGAACGGGTAAAAAAGATTTTCCTCGTTTCTCTCTAATACAACCCTATATATGTATATGTATCTCTAAAATAATTACTAATCTTTATTTGGCCGCCATTACCATCTACATTACTGGCTAAAACATAACTCCCAATCCGCTCCAAAATTCTCAAATATATTTTAAATTAAAATAATACTATTCGATAGTTAGAGGTCGGTGATTATGGACTTGCAATCTGACGAATCAAGAACAGTAAAAGGAAGGCAAGCATTGCTTCAACGTGGATTCAAAGGCATCATTAATTGGTAAATTTAATTCATATTACAGTAGTTAAATTAAATTATATTCTATGGTCCTATAATGAGCAATTTCATATCATTTTAAATATATTGCTACCATATGTTTAGTTGAGTGAGATTTTTTTAAGTAGATGTAATTGTCACAAATTAGTTCGATTATGTGCATAATTTTTTTGTTATACTATTTGACTTATGTATAAAAAAATGTTTTTTACTGTACAAAATCAATTTTTATCATTAATAATTGTTTTATATATATCTATTAATAAATTCATATATATATATATATATATTAGTGTATATTTCTCTCTCATAATAGCATATATGCAATATAAGATATATATATGTATGTATGATTTAAAAAATTTAGTACGCATATTTATATATAATATGAATTTAAAAAATCGAAAATTAATTATCATACATATACTCATATTTTTAAATTAACATTTGTTGAATTGTTTATTTATAGAAAACAATTATTACATTATAAATTCAATTTTATATTTTTTTAAAATATTATTTCATTTCAGAAATATAAAGAAAAAATTTAGAAATTTTTCAATAAAGTTTATTATTTTTAGTAATTAATATTATTTTAGAAAAACTACTTATGATTTATTAAAGATAATAATTTAATTGAAAATTTGTTAATTTTTTTTTAATCTTTTATTTATGATCCTAGAATTTCTAAAATTTTGAATTTTTAATAATATATTATTTTATATTAAATAATTATTGCCGAAATCAATGTGTTTGTTTTTAAAAATAATATTTCAACTTTGAAAAATATCAAAAAAATTAAGCTCTATTTTATAATCCTAGATTTTCGAAAATTGTTAAATTTGAATTTTCATCAATAGATTATTTTATGTTAATTATTTATGGATGAAAATACTATTTTGTTCATAATACATACTAATTAAAATACTAAAATTATTATATTTGCAAAGCTAAGTTAATTTTGAATTATAAATAATTCCACTCTCTCTTTCTATATATATATATATATATATATATATATATATATAAATGTTTTATGTTCATATATTATATATAATATATGATATTTATACTCATACATGTGTGTGTTTGTAACACATATACATGCACATATTTGGACAATATACATTGCATATAAAATGAGCCAATATGCCGATTACGATGTAAATCTCAACATCTACATATGAGCATATTATACTTTTCACGGATTATTATGTTACACATGCACTCATACATTTATGTATATGATACATTTATGTATAAACTAAATCAAATAAAATTAATTTCATATCTAGTTTATTTGAATTTAAGTAAAATAAATGATTTTATTTAAAGGAAATTTAGAAATTTTCTAATTAAGTTAGACTCCCTAGGCCCAATAAAGATCCAATTGGGTAATTCTTTTTGAAATTCATCCATAACTTCCGCCGTGGGCTCGTCCAGTTCCAACAATGGTATCGGAGCCCAATAGCCAATGCGGTCTAAATTAGTCATATTAGGACTATCTAATTAAGCTTTTCCACTTAGTACGATATCTATAAAGTAATGTCTAGGATTGGAATTGGGTAATCAAGTACCCTGTCCTACCTGCTTGTTGGCCTGGCCCGAAAGGTGAAGTGAGCCCAAAGGTTGCTCCTAATAAAAGAAGGCCCAACTTAATTTGGGCATTGGGCTAATTTTCAAATTCATTTTAAAAATTAATGTTAAAGATTTTAAATTTAATAGTTAAATTTAAAATAAAACATGTTTATTATAAAAAATTATAATACTACATAAGTTTTCAAAATGTTTGAAAGGATAATGTTATTTTCAAAATGTTTGAAAATATTTATATAATAATTTCAAATATTAAATTTACTAATAATAATTAATAAAATAAATTAATTAAATATGTTAATTAATTAATGTATATATACATGTATTATATATGTTGATATATGTTATGTTATTTTAAAATGGTTAAGATAACAAAAGTATACATGTATGTATACAAGGTAAATTTTGAAATTAATAAATTTTAATAAAAATAATTTAATTGAATAAATTAGTTAAAGTTTAATCAATTAAATAAAATCACATAAGTGTTACACTATAAAGGTTATAATACACTATAATTGTTATAGTAGATATATCCAATATAAAAGTTATATTGGAATAGTAATTTAAAATTAATTAAAGAGTTAGCCGATTAAAATTTATTAGATAAGATTTAATCAATGATATATTATATGTAAGACTACCATACAAGTAATATGAATATAACTATAAAACTTATATGATATGTGTATAAACTAAATGTGGAACATTAAAGACACCCAAATAGACTTGAGAAATAAATACATATGTAAATGCATATATATACCGTGATTTCTGATGTGTCTGACACTTGAATCGCCGGGGTATTTCATAAGAAATATATTATTTTATAAGTCGATATCGCTTAATATATATATATATATTTAAGATTACGAGTCTTCAATGCAATGTAGTCCTCTACCATATATATATATATATATATATATATATATATATTAATAAATTACTTATGTACTCCTTAGTTGTTGAGCAAACTCAAGCTTGGGATTTAGGCGTAATATTATTAATGTATTGAACAGATGAGGTAAGATAACTATATGTATTTATTGAGCAAACTCAAGATACATATACTATACTTAGGCCATCACGATATGGTAGGTATGAGTGAATAATCACTTTCGATTTGTTGAGCAAACTTAAGGTCGAAATGAGATTACAACAAGGAAAAATGGAGCTATGATTTGTTGAGCAAACCCAAGGTTAGAATACCAAAGTAAATGAGTCCTGACACCCACTAATGAAGTTGTAAAACTTCTGTGTTTCATCTTAATATTTGGAGAAACATAAAAGACTAGTGGGAGTCATGTTAGAAAAATAAAATGGAAACATTTAACCTTTCTAATATTGTAATAACATATGCTATATATTGTTATAATTATCTACAATAATAAATTAGTGCATTTAATATGATTAACAAAACGTTTGTCAATTAATATATAAGTAAACTGAATTGAAAGTTAACAAATAGAAATATAATATATAGTTACTAATAATTCTAATTGCATGTTATATAATTTTCTATACCCGTACAAGTGCCTAATTTCAACTACTTAATACATTCTTAAGTTGGTCACTTATATGTTTATTTGGTTTAGACCGTGTATTGCATTTATGAGTTTTTAAACTCTAAATGAAATTCAAGACTATGGATATTTGATCCATGTATTTCACATATAAATGTTATATGGTGAACAGTCATAGTTGTAGGGTACAATATTTCGATGAAGTTTGTTCATTCAAAGTAAGCCAATAAACAGTATTTTAAGATCATGTATTCAACTTGAATGATTTGAAATGGATCATATTGTGTTAATGTAACACAAGACCATAAACTATGAGATACATCTAAGAATCGTTGAAATGCCATCTTGATCGGTTTACATAAAATGCAACATATTTGATGTCTTAAATGTTAAGAATTATCGAATGCGCTTTTGTAAAAGGTTTGATATGATATTGTAGTAAGGATTTCTTTTGAATAGTTTGACCATTTGAAAGTAAAACAAATGTATAAGAATAGATGTAATTTAAAATAAAGTTGGAATGAAGAGAACGAATAGTTGCTTCTGCTTCATAGAGAAACATTGGAAACAATAATTGCAATAGTAATTAATACTTAATATTGGAATATGAAATATGATTTTTATTCTGAAATGTATTTTCATATAGAAAATTGTTTTCTATAACATTTATTTATTTGAGTTTAAGATATTTGATCAAAGAGCTCTCCACTGTAAGCTAGTTACAGCATATGAAATAAGTAAACAATATTAACAATATTAAGTGAATGATGGACCACAACGTAGTAATGGCGTAAAAAGTGGAAGCATGCCATATAGCACCTAATGATTTCATCAAATTACGAAAATTGTTTTCGTAAAATGTACCGAACATTATTTGTGAAATAATGGTTATTTTTTGTATTGTCTGAAAAATAGACATAACTATATTTCAATATGAGTATTATGAATATTCATTATGAAATAGAACTATATCACGGAATTTGTTTTCACGGTAAAAGTGAAGCAACAAAAATACATATGTATCTAATGTTATTTACAGTTGTTTTGGGATTATAGACTAAACCATAGTTTTGTGAAATAATTTTACTATATGATTATGAATCATATGATACAGGTTAATTATATCTAAAACAATTAATAGTTATGCACCCATTTAGTGGGAGCATAATAAGAGTTGATGAACTCTTTGAATTAATACATATTGATGTATGCAATCACAACTCTATTAATACCAAAAGGGTTCCACATACTTTGTTATATTTATCGATGATTTATTACCAACATGTAAATGTGTATTGGATACATATGTAGTAAGTTTATGATAAAATCATAGAATATAAAAGAAAAGTAAATAAAATAACATGCAATAGGATAAAATGATTTAATTTGGCCACATAAGTGAGTATATTGGAAAGAGTTCTAAATGTATCTAAAAATGAATATAGATTCAATCTCAAAAGTCATTCCTCTGTGTGATATACAATGATGCATCGATAAAGAGTAATCATACATTGTTGGACAATTTATTATTAATTGTGAGTGGAGTTGAGTTGATTTCTTTCTATAAGGTCATGTACTTAAGATTAGTACACAAGGTTGACATTATTTCATCTAAAAATAGTTTACAAAATCATACAAGATAAGGATTTGTAAGAGATCCCAACATATCCTAGGCCAAGGAGTTGGAAGGTTGTGGAAGCCGAAAGATTGCACGTAATAATTGTTTATGAGGATCTTGCATGAATCTCCAAAAAGTTTTTGGAAAGGTCTATCATCAAATGACATATTTATGTTTTGGACATAATTTTTATAAACTAAAATCAGTTTTATAAATAAAAAGGTTCATAAAGCATTTATGAATCCTTATTCTATTTGCACTAAGAAATAATTATTGTTTCAAGATATATCAACTTCATTGCGAAGGAATTTCTTTGAAATTTTTTTTGTAGTTAAATGGAATTGGATCTGATCCATAGATAGAATTGATTATATGAGACGAAGTGAAATTAACTAACCTAAATGAACACGTAGCATTAGAATGTGCAATAAGTAATCTCGTACATCTAAAAGAAACTATGAGTTTCTTATTAATATCGAAAATATACATTATGCAGGTTGTTCAGTTAAACCATTAAGATTGTTGATTCTATATGGTATGATGGTAAAATTTGAAAGAATTCCAAGTACGCTATCAAAATATGATTTTGGTGGTCGTAACCAAAGAGATGTGATCCATTAGCCGAGATTTTGTCTTTATTGGAAAGACAAATGTGGTTGGAATTAAACGGACAATGTTGATAAGAATAATATCGTAAATTTCAATTATTGAAATTAATATAACAGATCCGGTATTCAACATGCTCAAGTTAATTTAGATTTACTCACAAAATTATCGCTCAATAAGACTTAGTGTTTGGTACTTATGTATCGAAACAGAAAATTCTAAATAATTATTTAGAGCAAGTCATTTAAACATATTAACCAGAAATGCCTCAAAGTCAATGGGAGCGATGTTGGATTTGTGAGTCTTTTGATATGATCCAAGAGATGATATGAACGTATCGTTCTATAAGCATCAAGATTGAATAAGTATATTGATATAAATATCAAATAGTTTGATTTTCAATCAAAGTGCAGAGGAAGCATGTGTTCATAAGAACGTTAAAAGGTACATTGATATTTTTAAACTATAAGTAAATAACATGTTATTGATTTTAACAATATGCTTGTATTAAAATTAACTTTAATTGTTTTAATACTCAATTTTGGTTTGTAAATAATCTTTTTTACGGTGAGTATAAAAGATGTAGGGATTGTCCCAAAACGATATATAAGAGCACCCTATTAAAAAGAGAACATGTAAGTTGGATTCCTTATGCATTAGCAATAGGAATTATCATACAGGTTATGTTGTGTATAATATTGTGTTTGGTTTATATATTTGATACATGGAGCAAATATAAAATCCAAACTGATACCGCTAAATGGTTGTTTGAGGTGTTCTCGTGTATTTATGAAATACTAGAGAATTGTTTATCGAAACAACGAACTCGTTATGACGGAACGTTTGGACACAAATTTTTGTAAGTGATATTGAGTATAACACATCAAAGATAAAATTCAAGTTACAATCTTTAATCTGGAATGTTTCAAAATAAAAGCGATTGTGGTCGATTCAATTAAATATTGAGAACATTAACTTGAATAGCGCTACAATAAACCAATGTGTGTGTGTAACGGCCCAGAATTTTGGTCATTAGATTTTGAATATTCAATTCATTTTAAATGTTGAATGTAAAATATAATTGGATTTGAATAAAAAGATTTTGGTTAAATCAATAAAATAAGTTATAATTTCGAATATGGTAATTAAATTGAATTTGAATAATAATAATTAACTAATTGAAATTGAAATAATTTGTGAATTTGGAGGCAAATGGAACAGAAATGGTTTCTAAAATTTATTTTAAGTCTATTTGGATTTGAATCATAATATTGGACTTTTTGATGGAATTAAAAGTCGATAGGTTAAATTTGAAATTTTATATTAATTTAGTAATCGAATTTAATAATATAATAATGCAAATAATCAAATTTTGATTTGAAATGAATCAGAATGATTTCTAATGTGATTATAAATTCTATGTGATTTATAAATGAGTTGGTAAAGTTTTAAAAGTGAAATATTAGATGATTTCGATGATTTTGGAAATCGCTCGATTTAATTGATGAGTTAAAATAGCCTTCCGGGGGACAGTCTCGGAATTCGACGAAACCAGTTCCATTGGATCCGTAATTGTTAATCGTTAACAGATTTCAATTTTCGTAGCAATCGGAGTTGTCATTGACCGTGGCAGCTCAAAACGCATCGAAACTATTTTAATTGATTTAATTTAAAATTGATCGTTTATTTCCATAACTCGTGCATATGATCGAATTAGCCTCTGAAACACGTTCCATATGTTCGGAATGCGGGTAAAACATTATAAACGAATGTCGGCACGTATGTTTTGGAGTTCGTTTGCAAATGTTCGTTAAAATTGAATTTAATATTAAATTAATATGTATATACGTATATATACACACACTCTCTTAACCTAACCCTAGTTTTTCACCAGCCGCCTCCTATTTCATTCAATGGCCGACTCTTTCTCTCGTTCTCTCTCATTTTTCTCTCAATCAACAAGCTTTCGTCGGAAAGTTTCAACATGAAAAAGGTAGAGCTCATCAAGCTCTTGCTATCCAACGGTAGAGATCATGTTTAGAGGGAGGGGAAATCGAGGCTGGAAACCGTGCCGTTCATTTTCGTTTCGCGTGCTATGGAGATGACCGAGCTCGACGGCGTTTGAGGTGAAGGTGCACGGCGCGGAGGGGCGTCGTGTGGGCTTTATTGATCAGGGTCCGATCACAAGGAGGAGGAGCGGCGGTCGGATGTGGGTTGCGTGTTTTGGGTTCGTGCGTGTCCTGGAACGAACGTGATAGAGGAGAATCAACTTGCGGCCTTGATTTCTAAATTCCAGATCTATGGCCCGATCTCATTTTGATTTCGACGAAACAAGAAGCGCCGGAATCGCAGCGATCAGCAGTTCGCTGTGGTGCAGATTTGGAGTCATTCTGGGTAAGTGGAAATTTTAGATTAAATCGAATGGTTCGATTTAATTTAAAATTTAGAATGCTCGTCAAAACTCAAGTTGAGTTAATCTCACTCACATCTGGAATTTTCAACTTTCAACTAATTTATATTTAAATGATTGGTTGATTAGTTGAATATGAAAATTATTATTAAATTTGATCGATGTGTATTTGTCGTGCTAACATCTGTGGATGCAGGGAAAAACAGGTTGGAGGGATCCAACTGGATTCCTCACAAATAGAAATTTTATTTATATTCTGTGATATATTTCATTAATATCCCGTGTTAGATTGATTTGGAGTTTATTATGCTGCGTTATGGTTGGATAATATAATTTGGTATTTAAAATATCAATAAAGTGAAATGGAAGTAAAAAGAAAATGAAAAGTGATTTTAAGTAATGAATTTTAAGGAAATTAAATTCAAGAACTTGGATTGGAATTTGAAGTGTTTTTTTTTTGAAATTTTGATTTAAAAGGAAATTTAAAATGAAAATTTATAAACTAGGTTTATAATTGAAATGGGATATCTATCGGGGGATAAATTTGAAAGTATAGATTTCCGGTGGGAACTTCTATAAGAAGGTGCAAATTGTTTTAAAAATAATAATGGGATTGTTTTTAAAGGATGGAAAGTGTATTTTTCCTGGGAAATGAAGTATATTTCAAAAAAAGAAGCTTTGAAAGTATAAACTAGAAACTTTAAAAATGTGTTTTTAGAATATTTCAGAAAAATTACTATCTTTAATTACTTTTAAGTGAAAAGTAAATATTATTAAAGTAATTATGGTATTTAATTATTTAAAGATAAATTTGTATTATGATTTCTAAAGGAAATTTTATTATAAGTGCTTGATGTAATAACTTTATATAAAATGGAAATGATAGCATAAATATTTGATTAATAACTTTATTTTACAAGGTAATTTTGTTTTAAATTACTTAGAAACTTCTCTATATTTCCTTAAATATTTTTCATTAAGAAATTTCTAGTAGCCTTATTCTAAATATTTTAAGCATATATTTTGAAAGTGATTTTCCAAGAAACAGAAATGTGCATAAAAGTTTATTTTTAAAGTGTTGGAAGCAATTTACGGGATTTAAACGTAATTTCGAATTGAGATAAATCCAACAAGATTTATAAAAGAATTTTTTGGTTTATTTTGAAATGGAAGTGTATTTCCTTGAAAAGCCAAGTACGTTTTAAAGTAGATTTTTAAGTAAAAGTTTCAAATTTGATTTTAAAAGAATATTATAAATATTTATATTTTATAAAATGGGTTTATTTTAAAGATAGTTTGGTTAAAGTTTTATTTGAAAAACTTGTATAGGATTTCATAACTTTATTTTAAGATTTAGTATGACTTAACTTGTATTTTGAAGAAAAATAGTTTATATTTTATAAAGCATTTTTATTTGAAACATTTAAAAAGTATGTATATATTTCAAGTAAAGTATGTAAATAGCTTTAATTTAAATGATTATAAATCTAAAGTAATTGGCTTGGATGTTTTCAGAGGAAGTAAAGATTTGGGGATTTATTCCGTAAGGAGTGTGTGGTTTGAACTGTTTTCAAGGGATTGAAAGTGGAAATATATCTTGTGAAGATATTTTGAGGTTAATAAATAATTTGGGGAAATTATTTATTGTTTGATGGTTGTGTGTGAATGTTAATTGATAGTTAAATAACCGACTATCAATATTGGCCAATGCGTTGATCATTTCGAATAGACCGGGATCAGGATTAATTTCTCAAAAACCACTTTAATCTGGTTTGTATGTTTTCATGGATAAAACGAGTTCGAAGTCGAAGATGGAGCAATTAAGTGCAAGGTCCAGTCGCTACTAATCCTGAGCATGATTCCAAAATGGATGTAGTAGGAGTAGTGCCTTCAGTTCCGTTCGAACCCAGGACGGACTTGTATGGATGAATGCTTTCAGAACATCGTCAGGTGGACGATGGAAATTCTAAGTGATACGATCTAAAAAGGTAACGCTTAGCCTCAAGCCTCATCAACCAGGAATGACTGAAAATCAGGGGTTATGCAGCAATGCTAGGTGGGTAGCGCCTATTAGGGTGAGGTAATCCCTGTCTAGATGTCCATTTTTATTCGGCATAGTGGTGCGGTTGATGTTCCCAACCGTGGGGTGATCTTACTCGGGATTATCCAGTAAGGGGTAGTCCCAGTCTTGTGTTGCAGGGGATCGAGAGTGGTCCTCGGTACGATGATCTAGGCCACGTACCGTGACAGGTGGAAGCCCAGTGCCTAGTCATTAGTTGGAAATTCATTCTCCCTACGCGCCTTTTACGAGTTTTGTTTGTATTACCCACGATTGTAGCTAGTAGCTGGAATTTAATAAATGTAACAATTTCGGCTATTTTAATAAGTATTTGTACATAGACACTAATATAATATCAGAGGATTTTATAAGAGATGTTTTAGCCATCGTAAGGTAAAAACCCGACATGTTTATTTGTGGCATGGTCTTACGAGATGCTTTTGTTTTTTCAAACGGACTTTTGAAACTTTAATAATCAATTTGGGTGTATTTTTATCAGCTGGTATTCCAGAATGACTCGGGTATTATTTCATTGTAATGCTCGGGTCAGAACGATTATTATATGTTCAGGATAGGATGCTGTGGAGCTCAGGAGAGGAGCTGGAGACCGGGACATATTATTACTTGTTTATATTCGCTGCTGTGATTGTTTGAATTTGTCAGGCCGGTAATTGTTGTTTGTCTCTGATACTCTGATGATGTAATATATAAAACAGATATAGTTTTCATTTGTGTAAAGATCTGATATTATGTATTATATTTTATTCCGCTGCGATGGTTAGATTCTGATATTGTTTAGTTCCTTCTCTCTTCTATCTTCTTTCTTTTTCCTCAACAATCTTTCTTTTTCCTCAACAATCTGTCTTTTTCGGCACTCGATCGTTGGCATAATATACCGTGGAGTATTTTATGTCAATTTTCGAGGGTCGAGAAGGGTAGGTCGTCATAGTGTGTGTGTGTGTGTGTGTGTGTGTGCATATATAAATGCACAAATTTACAATTGAGCCAAAGATGATTTCAAATGTTGAGAATCCCATAATATTGTTATAAGACAACAATGTCATGAATTTGGTCATGATAGAACTTAAAGCTCATTAGAAGTCGAAAGACGTACTTTGGATCGTTCCACATGATAAAGGCAGTTTATCAATGTCAGAGAGAGTTAGTCGACAAAGTAGATAATTAAAACATAATAGCATACTCATTCACTAAGAGACCGACCTGATTAGTTTTGAGAAAACTGATTGGAGAAACTGGAATTAGATTCCATAATTGACCCCAAGTGCAAATGGAAGATTGAAAGAGTTAGGGGTACGCCATAGGAGCAATTATGTAATTTGTTACATATATCTAACTCGTTGTCCGATCTTGTTCGAAACAAAAGGTTTTTTCCTTCCTATTATATGCTTGATATAATGTGATTGTATTAATAAATTAACTTAACTAAAAGTACATTTAATTGAAAAATCCATTAATGGTATATTTTGCGATAGTAGTTGCAAAGTATTGTAACCGTAAATAACTTGTCACAACGAAACAAATATACCATTTTAAATGTTCCTAGTCAAGATGCATCGTGATTGGATATCGATGTATCCGTTGAGACTGAAGTACGCAACGCTCTCAAAATGTTGGGCAATGTATTATTTATGACTGTTGGGGGCACTTAGGGCTACGTACTAATAGTTATTGGATAACTATGGAATGACTCACTCGATATTTTCTGCTGGCTAATATAACTAAGGTCAAACAGAAAATATCAATATGGTTGATTAACACAATTCTCTCGACTTGAGAATACTGTGGATCTTCAATATGAAAGCTCCGCTTTGATTATAGCCAAATCACATCATGGTGTCCATCGAGTGACTATAGTTGGGTCGAGTGGAAGTGTTGGAAGTGAATCACTATTCAAGAAAGGATTCATCTCCTCTATTATATGCGGTTTGTATCACCGTCAACTCAAGTCAACTCAAAGTCAAAGTCTCTGGCCAGAGCATTTCGGTTAATAATAATTATTATTATTAAACCAAGGACTTTGTATTTGGAATATAAAGTTGAATATGGACGAGTTTGGAATTTTGACCATTACCAAATTTCATAAGTCCAAAGTGATATAGTATTGACGAAGAGAATTTGGCCATAATGTCACACCGCCTTCTAAGTGACCTATGAACATTAACATTAGAATAGTTCGATGTTAATCCCTGGCCAAATTTACACCCAAGAGTTACACAGCCGAAATGATGAATTCTCTTAAGACCAAATGATTTAATTAGTTTATAATTGTTATAAATTAGTTAAATTAATTAATATTTATGAAATATTAATTATAAAATTTGAATATGTTATGAGAAATAAATAATGTTATATATATTTATAACAGTTATAAATATATCGATCGATATACAACATCGACAAACGATTAAATTAGATTTAATTGCATAATATTTTGGCTTGGGCTTAGATGAGTTTTGTAACATCCTGGTATTTTCAACCATTCGCATCCGCACATGTCGGACTTGAATTGCTTAAAATATCAGATTCTTAATTTATATTTGGCAAACTCAGCATATACAGTAAATAAAAATAATCACATAATCACAGAGTAATATAACAATAAGCAGTGGAAAACAAATGAATAATAGTCCATGAAGCTATTATATATATAACAAAGTTAAAACTAGATACAACAGAAGTCTCGAATACATAGAAGTCCGAATACAATAGTCAAATACAAGATCAGAATATATCACTAGAATCAACTGAATAGCCGAATGCTGAAAAGATGTAGATGGATCTCCAAGCGAAGCTCCAACTCCAAAGGCGAGTCTCAAATGATGTGATACTCAGTCTGACCGGAGCGTAAAAAAAAAACACAGAACACTCGAGTCAGGATTAACATTCTTATATCAATAAATACAATCAAGTGAAATATCACCTCAATTACAAGTAACTCGAAGGATGTTTGAGATAACCATCCTCTAAGGATCCGTCAAACTATCTATTATGTAGTAATATACGCTATAATAATGTCTATAGTAAAGTAAACTATTAAAATAGCGTTAAGGCGTTACCCATTTCCCCCTTAACACATTTTATAGTGCCAATAGTCTATATAGTACCGTAATACCTCCTGACCGGGAGGCTACCAGAGGACACTCCATAGGTACGACACAAATCAAACTCGTAGTGGTCTCAATATGGTAGGTGACACGACACAACTAGGCAATGCCAGGGTAGATATACCAATTACACTTCTGGGTCGGTGGTAACGCATAACAGCTACTATCGCCCACCTCGGAACACGCTCCCAGATCAAAATCAAGGATGGCCATCAAATCAATCACAAAGTTAGAATATAGCATCGAAGGAATGTGCCCGATCGGAGGAAAGACCTCACTTGGCCCGTCAATTGCTCCTGTTTAGCCACCTTATGCTAACTCATGGGAGTTAGGTCCACATATATACCTCATATAGGTTCGCCACCACCATTCTACTTCATTCTGTAATCTCTACCGCGTACACAGTTGTTAAAGTGATTTTAGGTATTGGCAGAGAGTATGACAATATCCGATCTCGGTCTCTTTAACAACCAAACGTTATTGGAACACCGTGGTCATTTCAAAATATCATACTTCAAAACCAAAATATCATATCCATTTCAAGCCATATCCATACGATATCATTTCTTACTTAAATAATATTCATTTCCAAAAATTATAGCACTTTCAAAGTTTTAAAACTTTCGAAACCAAAACACTTGAATATATAACACTTTGGAAATCATAACAATTTGAAATCATAGCACTTTGGAAATCATAACATCTTCCTTTAAACTATTTAGATATTGATAATATTATATATAATAAATTAGTTTATAAAATAAAATAGTTTATATAAAAATAGTTATAAGTTAAAATAGTTTAAAATAAAATAGTTAGTATATTAAAAATAGTTTATATTAAAAATGGTTTATACTA
Source organism: Allium cepa (assembly GCA_030765085.1). Taxonomy (NCBI): domain Eukaryota; kingdom Viridiplantae; phylum Streptophyta; class Magnoliopsida; order Asparagales; family Amaryllidaceae; genus Allium; species Allium cepa. Next base: position 841,042,081 of record CM060928.1, read on the forward strand.
AAATAGTTTATATCAAAAAAAATTGTATAGTGAAATATATAAATAGTTTTAAATAAAATTTAAAATTCTTTATATAATAAAATAGCATCCTCAAATTTCATAAATCGATTCCAATTCAACTCAAATTCAAAAATTCAAACTTAATCCAATCTCAAATCATCAATTTCAATTCCATTCAGTTTTCTCAATAAACCGGTTCAAAGTATATCGATTTCAAATACAGATTTTGAACCACAAAATAACCATTTAAATTTCAATGTATTTCAAAGCTCTAAATATTCAACAATTTCAAAACTAAATTTGATAATTTCATTTTTATCTCAATTTAACTTCATTATTATTAATTTTGTAATATTCACTTAATAAAATCCAATATCATTTAAATAAGCCTTATATTACAATTTAACTAAATATTTTCTTCAATTAATTAAACTTGAAATACTCATTTAAATCACCTTAAAACAAAATCAAATTATAAAATCATATCCTTTAAAAAAATCTCAAATTTAATAAGTTTCAAACCGATTTAATTAAATAAATTCTTAATCAAATACCATTTCAAATCAAATTCAAATCTATCTTCCTAACCTTAATTTATTAAAATTTATTATAAACTCTATATTTGAAACATAATTTTAAATAAATACTTAAACACATTATATACAAATTAAATCAACTTTATTAAATTAAATCTCATTATCAAACTTATTTTATAATAAAACTAATTTATACATATTTTAAAATAGTAAAATTATGAGTAAATTCTTAAAAGTCATAATTTCAAAACTAACTTATAGTTTAAACAATTTCAAAACATAGATTTTTAAAATCAAGAATTTAAAACTTTATAGAATACATTTATATAATATCTTAAAAATCAATATTTATTAAACCATACGTTTCATTCCAAAACCATAGAAATCAATTTCAAAACATTTATATATTGACTAACGGTGTCTGTTTATAATTTTCTATCCTATCGTCAAGTGATACAGATATTTATTATTTCAATCCATAATTCTAATATATACGGGTATTTATCATTTCAACCTGCAATCTCAAATTCAATTCAATGAAAATCGCTTGGGTTTATCATTTCAACCCATAACGTTTTCTCGTATTCTACAAGATCGTTCGAGTATGTATCGTTTCAACCCATAGGGAATTTTACACTAACAGGGAACTTGGAGAGTGATAATAGGTATGATAATAACATAACATACATATATCATCAATAGAAATAACAAAAACTGGTGTCAGATGTCAGAGGTGAGCAGGTACAGATAATAACATATACACGGAAATGTAAATAACTAACAGCATCATATTTCAGTTGTCATTTCAATTGAAATCAAATCTAATAGATATAACAACGTTAATCGTGAGTGGTAGTTCACCTTTCGAGGCAAGAGGGGTTTGACAAATGAAACGAGATGAGTTACGAATCCAAGCACGAATTCCAAAGCAAAGCAAGATTGACACGAATTCGACGAACAAGGCTGATAACTGGAAATCGATGAGGACAGATCAAATCAGTTTTGATATAAATTGAGAATACATACGTTATTATATTATAAAACTCAGTGTTTTAGTTTAAGACAAATATTAAAATAATATAAAGATTTCAAAATCATTATTCTTAAACTCAAATATTGAACATCAAAGATATATATGTTTTAAAACCTATTCTTATATCTACTTACCAATATAAATTAATATATGAACATATACCAACTCACATTCATATTATATTTGAAACTGATATTAAACGTATGAAAAATTATTTTAATAAGACTACAATGTAAAGGTACACACACACATATAAACTGTTTTCCAAACCAAATGTTTTGTATATCTCCAAATCCCACATAATAACATACACATACTAGCAGCAAATATATATATAGTTAACATACATAACAATATCATACATATTATATAAACTGACCCAATGCATACTAAAAAAACAACATATGATATAACTTAAAAAAACCAACATTTATATACACACAGAGTATAGGTATAACCATTGTAAATAGAACTTTACGTACTGAAAAAATGTAATGTCGTATACGCTGTTATAATATAATATCCAGCAACCTTACATACTGCCTTGATATATACATCTAAAATACTATATTATATACTTATTTAATAAATATGTTTATATAAACATACATTTATTAATATACCAGACATATGTAAATATATATATATACTATATGATCAACCAACAACCTAAAAGTTAAAACTTATAAAGATATAACCACTATACGCAGCTAAATATATAGGATAATATATATGCAGACTCTATTATATGTGCAAAGCCATTATGTAAGAAATGCATATACAATAAAATATAAACAAAGAATCAAAGTAACCTCTAGTTTAGAAAATATATACACGGCTTCAAAGCCTATATATACTAACTGAAAAATATGCATATAACTAACACAAAATAAAGCTCTGAAATATATACTGGTATATATTAAACAACTTTAGAATAATTTTTTTATATATGTCATGTTGAACCCAAAACCTAAATCAATGTACATATATAATAGGACAGATTTTTATAATCTCATATAAAATATAAAACATAACATATACTATTTATATACCATGCCAGAAAAGCTCGGCCATGAAGTGACCTCGGCTTGCGAATGAAGGGGAAGAGGGACGACTGAGGGGCTGATGATGAGTTCGGCCTAAGGGTTGGTGGGTTCTGTTGTTAGGCTGTCGAGTTCAAGGGAAAAGTTGGCATGGCTGGCCATGGGTGTTGCGTGAGGGAGATAGGGTGGGAGATGGTGGTGGGGTGAAAGAGAGGGGAGGATCGGCAAAACCGGGGAGGTGGGTGAGTTGCACGCATGTGGATTCAAGGCGTGGTATGGAGGTATCAGTTGCGGTAGTAAGTTGAGGGAGAAGATGAACAAAATGAACAGTATATACATTTTATATTGAAATAAAATATCAGAAGCAATGTTAAACATCGAACCATAGAGGACAAAATTTGAAAAGTTGGGAGCCAATACGTTAAATTCAAGAAATAATAAAAGCTGCAGTTTGAATTGGTGGATATAATAAATTACGGAGACCGGTATGGAAATTATTCGTAGATTTCGCCGTCACCCCGGACTCCAAAACACACAAACAATTATACTACGGAGATCAGCATGACGAGACGATCAAAATGGTATACTGATATTAATGGTACGATTATCCTATCAAAAGTCGATAATCGGTACCGAAAACGAATAAGATAGTTGTAGTAATAACAGTCAAAATTTGAAGAAACAAAATATGACGTCTCACTAAGAAGATGATTTACAAATTTATTGTAGAAAAATATTCAGGTTTGAAAAACATTTTATTATCATCAATTATTAACTGATTTGAATTGAAATAGAATCACAATAAAAATAAACTTCCATATTATCAGATGAAAATTTATAATTTACCATGTTTAAATATACTATTCCAAATATCAATTTTTTATTTAAAAATGTAATTATTAAAAAATTCACAAAATTTCCAGTTAAATATATTATTAAAAGCATCAAAATTTACGAGTCGTTACAGATTTAAGGCCCAGCATTAGGGATGCAAAATTTTGGTTTTAGGAAGGCCTAGGGGTGACTAAAATGTAGGGAATTCGCTTGTAGATAATGAGTCGAGATCAAGTGAGAATGGGTAAAAAGGTTTTCCTCGTTTCTCTCTAATACAACTATATATATATGTGTATATATGTATCTCTAAAATAACTACTAACCTTTTTGTTGACCGTCATTACCTTCTACATTGCTATTTAAAACATTACTCACAATCCACTCTAAAATTCTCAAACATATTTCAGATTAAAATAATAATATTCGATGGTTAGAGGTCGGTGATTGTGGACTTACAATATAACGAATCAAGAACAGTAAAAGGAAGGGAAATCATTGCTTCAACGTGAATTCAAAGGCATCATTAAATTGGTAAGTTTAATTCATGTTACAGTAATTAAATTATATTCTATGATCCTATATTAAGCAATTCTATATTTGTTTAAATATATTGCTATTATATGTTTAGTTAGGTGAGATTTTTGTAAGTAGATATAGTTATCACAAATCAGTAGGGTTATGTGCATAATTTATTTGTTATACTATTTGATTTATGTATAGACAAATGCTGTTTACTGTACAAAATCAATTTTTGTTATTAATAATTGTTTTATATATATTTATTAATAAATTTATATATATATATATATATATTAGTGTATATTTCTCTCTCATAATAGCATACATGCATATATAAGGTATATATATATGATTTAAAATTTTTAGTATACTTATTTATATATAATATGAATATTTTTAAATTAACATTTATTGAAATTTTGAATTGTTTATTATATATAAGATAATTATTACATTAAAAATTCAATTTTATATTTTTTTAAAATATTATATCATTTCAGTAACATATAGAAAAAATATAGGAATTTATAAATAAAGTTTGTTATTTTTAATAATTAATATTATTTCGAAAAAACTATTTATGATTTATTAAGAATAATAATCTAACTAAAAATTCTTTAAAAATTTTCGTAACCTTTCATTCATGATCCTAGAGTTTATAAAATTATAAAATTTGAATTTTTAGCGATATATTATTTTATATTAAATAATTATTTCCCAAATCAATGTATTTATCTTTAAAAATAATATTTCAACCTTGAAATTTTTTCAGTTTTTCCTAAGGTCTATTTTATGATCCTAGATTTTTGAAAATTATAAAATTTGAATTTTCATCAATAGATTATTTATTGTTAATTATTTATGGATGAAAATATTATTTTATTCATAATATATACTAATTAAAATACTAAAATTACTATGTTTGCAAAACTAAATTAATTTTGAATTATAAATAATTTCTCTCTTTCTATATATATATATAAATGTTTTATGTTTATATATTATATGTAGTATATTTATACTCACATGTGTATGTGCGTGTTTGTAATACATATACATGCACATATTTGGACAACATACATGACATACAAAATGAGCTAATATAACCGTTGCGATGTAAACCCTAACATCTACACATGGGCATATTATACATTTCACGGATTATTATGTTACATATGCACCTACTTACACACACACACACATATGATACATTTATGTATAAAGTAAATCAAATAAAATTAATTTTATATCTTAGTATATTTGAATTTAAATAAAATAAATGATTTTATTTAAATAAAATTTAGAAATGTTCTAAATCAGTTAGACTTCATAGGCCTAATAAAGATCCAATAGAGTAATTTTTTTCAAATTCATGCATAACTTCTACTGCGGGCTGGTCCAATTCCAACAATAACAACGCGCTACAGCGTTGGTGAAACAGTCACCCTGAATAAACGACCGTCCACTCACATGCCTGCTTGAGCTGCCATGCTCGGTTGGTCTGCTATGTCTAGGCTGAACGGGTGTGGTGTCTACAGTCATCCAATCGTCATACAAAGTTATATCGACAGCAGTAAAAGGCTTAGCTGGTGGAACTGGTGGTATATGATACCTACATGTGTCATTTCGTATGCAATATCTAAATAGCTGATCCAGCTCACAGAATTTTATTGGGGCATTTCTCCTGCATTTCCTGCATCCGACCGTTCCACCACTCGTCGGAACCGTCAAGCCGATCATTCTCTACACCCATTCCCCGCCTTCTACCATTACCAGTTTGTTCCAATCACCCTACAGAATCTTCAGATTGTCCCATTTATTCTTTATCCGTGGTTGAGACCAGTCGACGGTAAAACCGCACGTTGAATTCAACAGCTGGCGGAATGCAGTTTGTCCGTGTGGAAATTTACAAATAAATCAATGAACACCTTCGTCCATTTGTCAGTTGATAATGCTATGCGCAAGAAGGAAGCAGAAGCAATAACGGAGTCAGAAGATTGCATCATAATGTTGAAAAATAAAAAATTTGAAATACAAAAAAATTTCATAAAAAAACATGTATGAAAGATACGGAAAAAATAAATGGAGTTGATGAGAAAGTTACGTAAAAAAGAATTTAGATGGGTCGAAATAAAATTCAGAAAGGAGAGAAGGCTGTCTTGACCGGTGTGGAGTGGGGTGGGGTATGGGGGTTGACTTATATGAAAGGAGGAGGAGCCGCGAAGTAGAACGTTGTTTGGTGAAATGACACAAACGCGTCAGACACCAACGATCCGATTTTCAGCTTCCACTCGAACGGTCTAAATGCTACGCTGCTGTTTTTGATGCGTCGGAGTATTTTTGGCTGCAAACAATACCTTAGCATTCCTAATCCGTTAAATAAAAATATTAGCCTGTGTCATTTTATGGATAAATGTTAAAAACCGCTGATTATTGATTATGCTGAAATGATAAGAAGTCTTATTGACAGAAGAAGACAAAATTGTAATGTCAAATTAACCCAATCCTTAAATTTCGGTAATATATCATTTCTACTTCTGTGTTAAATTCAACGGAATAGTTATTACCTTATCAGATCAGATGAGTAAACCCAGTTCCATAGCAGCCGCCCAACACAGAACCTAGCATATCATTTTACATTTCAAAAGACATAAATACCCTCTTTCCCACCAAAACCCTAAGGCCGTTTGCGTAAATTGTTTGACCTGATAGGCTATAAATTTCTCCCCAAACCTAAGCTTTTTTTCTTCCTTACATATCGCCGCCACTCTTATCGTCTCTATTGGTATGATTTCTTGCTTTCCAGCTTTGATGTACTGGTTATCACTTTAATATTCATATGTGCTCGTTGATTTATTGTATGTTCCTTCCATTTGTTACTTGATTATGTTCTTCGGTTCCGATTTAGATTGTACAAACCTAGATCTGTATTGGATTGTAAAAAGTTAGGTTGCTTATAGCGCGCGCACACACACACACATACATCCAGATACATACATACATATATATAAAGTTATTACTTGCTGCAAGTACTAAGTAGTAATTAAATTCAGATTTTAGTTCATGAGTAGATCTGTGAAATATAGTAGTTGAAAATTTCTTATTCTATGTCATATTAGTTCGTCGATGCTTAAACACTAGATCTGTGGATTCTAACGCTTGAAAGTGTTTTAAACCATGTGAATTAGTTTTTAGGTGCATAATATTTAATTTCCAAACCTTTTAGTTGTATTTCACCTACTAGAATGTGAAAAAACAGGTTTGACTGCGGAAAGAAGAGTATAGCTACACAGTAGTTGATTTTTTTGTGCTGTAATTTTAGCTATCTAAACTGTCTAAGTTTGGATGATAGAATAGCATAAAAAATTATAACTACATATACAATGGTGGAGTCAGAGCAAAATATGATTTTTTTTTATACATTAAACTTAGTTAGCAACTATAATATTCATCCATTTATTAGATTAGGTTTGGTGAGTACAATGGATATGTTTTCTATTACACTTATAGAACTATTATGATTTTCATAAACTTCTATCATTACTTTTTGATAAATAAACCCTGTCAAATTTGTTGCGATCTTTTTTTATATTGGTTCACATTGTTGTAGGTGCAATCACAAAAACGATACTTTTTTTCCTCAAAAATTTTGTAAAATGTTAAATTTTGTTGTCTCACATTTAATGCTATTCATTCTCAAGAATATTTATGTGGTATGTTGTTGTCCTTAACTGGACGTGAAGTCTGCTATTAATGGCTGGTTCGGTACCATGTGCTATAAATCTTAATAATGTTGCTTTAGTGAAGGAGACGCAGCATGATTTAGTAATGTTTGGGCTGAGGATAAGTTATTTTATCAACATTGTTTATTCTCAAAGCTGGTCAATACATTTTCTAATGCGGTTTCAACTGTTTTATTTCAAGTTTATTTAGAAAGACAGGCATGTATGCTTTTGTTTTCCAAAAAGAATTAAAATTTCCTTGAAGTTTCTGAAAACTCAAGACTTTAACAGGGCTCTCATTATATTTTGATTAACACTTTTGAGTGTTTTTTTCAAGTTAATATTGGGAAACACGTCTTCATTTTTTGGGATTTTATGTTAAATAAAAAAGATATTAATTTCCATCATCAAGTAATTCAATTGTATTAATCTCAGATTTGTCTGCATTTCAAGCTGCCTATTATCTTTGTTTAGTTAATATTTACGATAATGTTGCTTGGAACTTAGATTTTTTTTGTTTGTCCTTGAATAACAGTTAATCACATACCATGGGAAAAGAGAAATTTCATATCAGTCTTGTGGTCATTGGTCATGTCGACTCTGGAAAGTCAACAACCACTGGCCATCTCATCTACAAGCTTGGTGGTATTGACAAGCGTGTGATTGAAAGATTCGAGAAGGAAGCAGCTGAGATGAACAAAAGGTCCTTCAAATACGCATGGGTTCTTGACAAGCTTAAGGCAGAGCGTGAAAGAGGTATCACTATTGATATTGCCTTGTGGAAGTTTGAGACCACCAAGTACTATTGCACAGTCATTGATGCTCCTGGACATCGTGACTTTATCAAGAACATGATTACTGGAACATCTCAAGCTGATTGTGCTGTGCTCATCATTGACTCGACCACCGGTGGTTTTGAAGCTGGTATTTCAAAGGATGGTCAGACCCGTGAGCATGCTTTGCTTGCTTTCACTCTTGGAGTGAAGCAAATGATCTGTTGCTGTAACAAGGTATAATGTTTGCTTTCTGTTGTGCTCAGTTGCTATTTTCATCCGTTGACATTAGTTGATATGCACTTATCATGACCATTTGACGAAAGTGTTAGTCTGCTTGATCTGGTAGTTTTCTTTGTTACGGTTTCACCGTGCATCCATGCCTTTGTCGTTTTAAGAAATTGTAATACATTGTATGATCTGCACAACACTATTCAATATTTTTTGGTAACTCCCCAGTGCATTGTACCATTCACTTAATATAACACCAGTCTTAAAACATATTTGGTACAACACTATTCGATACTCTTTTATCCTATCTTTAGTCACTTAGTAATGCCAGCCTTAACATATTTGGCAACACAATTTGAACTTTTTCTTAGATCAAAAACAAATCATAATAGGTTTGTATAAACTTTGAGAATACTTTGACTCATAAGTTAATGCTTTTCTTAAACAGAGAAGAAACTATTTAGTTTAATGTTTGTGTCTTCCTAATTCAAAGTAGCCATTCACTTGTAATATTTAATGCACTTGTATGGTTTCCTATTGTTATCGTAGTTTTTAATTATTTCACATCGACACATCAATAGCATGTATTCACATTTTAATACCTTTTATCTTTTGACTTTATTCACTTGGTATGTTACTCTGGTGGATGTTTGGCGACACTTTATTTCGACTAATTTTCAGTTTATAAGCAAATTGACTAACAAGATTCATTAACAGATGGATGCCACAACCCCCAAATACTCAAAGGCCCGATATGAAGAAATTGTGAAGGAAGTCTCATCTTACCTCAAAAAGGTAGGGTACAACCCTGAAAAGGTGCCTTTCGTACCTATCTCCGGTTTTGAAGGAGACAACATGATTGAGCGATCCAACAACCTGGACTGGTACAAGGGCCCAACCCTCCTAGAAGCCCTAGACCAGATCAATGAGCCCAAACGTCCCTCAGACAAGCCCCTCCGTCTCCCCCTCCAGGATGTCTACAAGATTGGAGGAATCGGCACTGTCCCAGTGGGCCGTGTTGAGACCGGGGTCATCAAACCTGGCATGCTCGTCACCTTCGGCCCAACGGGACTCACCACAGAGGTCAAGTCAGTTGAAATGCACCATGAGGCCCTTCAGGAAGCCCTACCGGGAGACAATGTAGGGTTCAACGTCAAGAATGTGGCGGTCAAGGATCTCAAGCGTGGGTTTGTTGCCTCCAACTCAAAGGACGACCCAGCCAAGGAAGCCGCCAGCTTCACCTCCCAGGTCATCATCATGAACCACCCGGGTCAGATTGGTAACGGGTACGCACCCGTTCTGGACTGCCACACCTCCCACATTGCTGTCAAGTTTGCCGAAATCCTGACCAAGATTGATAGGAGGTCAGGAAAGGAGATCGAGAAGGAGCCTAAGTTTTTGAAGAACGGTGATGCAGGTATGGTTAAGATGATTCCAACCAAGCCTATGGTGGTCGAGACTTTCTCAGAGTACCCTCCACTTGGAAGGTTTGCTGTTAGGGACATGAGGCAGACTGTTGCTGTTGGGGTTATCAAAAGTGTGGAGAAGAAGGATCCTACTGGAGCTAAGGTCACCAAGGCAGCTGCTAAGAAGAAATGAGTTGCCGCTGCTGTTGTTCTAGTATGTGGAAATTTGGTGCTGCTTGTTGCTTTTTTGTTGGGTGCTTGGTTGCAGAATTGGGTGCTTGATAGGCGGTGGCATGCAGCAGTTGGGTTACACGTCAACTTTTCTTCGTTTATCTAGGAAGTTTTTATTGCTATTTTGCCATTTTGTGCTGTCATGTTCGCGAGTATTAAGACTTTTTCTCTTTTGTTTTGTTTCGATTCCGTCTTCAAAAAACTTTGTGAGCTTTGAATTTATGATTTAGTTATGTCACTAGTCTTTCTACTGTTTGCTTTTATCTAAGCCTAATGCTTATAATTGTATTTGTAATACTGTCTAATTGTATTTGAAATTTGGATCTTTCGTGATTGTTTGGTGAAATTTCTTATCCTAGTGGTGTTGCTTTCAAATTAACAGATAACTGTTATCAAATATGTGCTGCTGTACATCACGATGGCATGATGATTTTTATGCCTTCCAGTCATTGTTACAGTATCGTCAATTTTTTAAATTTCAGGCAGTCTGTGAACAGGTCTTCGATTCGTCAAATTTTGGTAGCATTTTCGTTTTGTAAAATATACAGCGAGGGTCGTAGGCTGTATCAAGTATATAATGTTTGATCACATAAATCTGTTTTGGTCGTTGCATGATTATTTGTTAAACACATCAAGGTCATCGTGATTTTGTTTTTAAACATACCGTGAATGGATATATCTGTAGTCATAGTGTTTTTTTCAATCCAATTGATTATAAAAGTGTTAAATATAAATAAATATGGCGATAATAAATAGTTTTGAGCAGTTAATAAGCATCAAGTGCATATAATATAAACTATTAACTTAATAAAATAATAAATAAATATATTTCAATATACTAAAATACACATAACTTATACTATAATCTTGACAAAGACCGGACGCATAATTTTCGGATGCGGATGTCTTCGTATCCGTATCCGTATTCGTTTTTTTGGATATAAGATATTATTCGTTTTTCGGATACGGATGCAGACGGAATTCGAATTTTTCGGATATATATTGACAGCCCTAGTCATAGTAAGCATTAATTGAAAGTAATGTTCAAGTTTATTTACATGATGGCGGAAGAGATCCTTTCGTCATAATCAACATTTTAACCGAATATTTTTTGACACCATGACCTTCCCATTTGCATTGATGTTTTTCTTAATAATTCATTTGTAGCCAAATGATTCTGAATAAAAAATGAGAGAAAACCTTGTTTCTTGAATTATTCCATTAATTATCTCATTTTTTTTCTCATTTATGTTTATATGGGATGGTAGTCTATGATTGGAAGTGTATTTAAGTATCATAATTAGCCCCAAGGGCAACTGGGAGATTAATAAATTTTAAAGGTATGTATGGAAAGAAATTATGTAATCCGTGTATAACTTAAACTCTCGTATAGAATATTGTTCAGAGTAGTGTATGCTTCTGGTCTTGTTTTTCAATTGTATATGTTATATTGTGAAATACGTAAAGTGTTCATAACTATAGAAAAAATATTTAACCGATTGTAGTTCTGAATGTGTTCTTAACTATGAGTATTCAATCGTATTAATAAATATCTGTTCTTAATTTTTCCAATCAAGATATTTCGAGAACGAGATACAGATATATCCATTGAGGGTAATGTATGCAATGTTGGATCAGGTGCATGGCAATCGGGTAAAATGGGGAATTTGTAAAAAAAATTCATTAGATTTATTTTGTGTTTACTTGAATAGTTTGTTTACACTAAATTATATTTAGTGAATATTAATAAAAAAGTGCAGTTTATTATTCGATTTTACCTTTTAATGTTATATATATGCATGCGCGCACGTTTGCGTGTATGTATATGTATATACGTATATAACCATTGTAATTTATGGCCATAAAATGAGAATATAATATCAAGAATATCTTCTTAATATTCTCTTGATATTATATCCTCATTATATGACCATAAATTACAATGGTTACACATATACGAGATTTATTTTCGATTATATAAATTTTTTATGGTTCGGTAATATAATTATTTTTATTTAAAAATCTTCGGCAGTAATCTTAAATAAATATTTTATTATAATTATTTTTATTTAAAAATCTTCGGCAGTAATTTTAATTAAATATTTATTAAACAAATTATACACATGCGCGCACACTTAAAATTTTAAATGTATAGATTTATCATATTTAGCTTAAAAATATTTTAAATATATATTATTAAAACATGTGTTGGTGATGTAAATGAAATATATATCAAAATATTTAGAGTAGTATAAAAAGCATCAGAGATAACAACTTATAAACCAAGTGCAAATAATATTATGTGGAGACAACAACAAATCAGGAACAATCACTCAAAGAAGAACACAATGGTACACAAAAAAAGCATTTTATTTAATTTAGTTGTTATTGAGTCTAACTAGTTTATATTTGTTAAAACTCACATGTGGTCCCCAAATCTCCTCATAATTTGTCACATCAACTAAAATACTCTATAGTAGTTTTAGGATTTTTTTACTTAATTTTTTTCTAAAATTTTTTGGAGAAGATTTTATAAACGAAAAAGAAAAATGTTGCTTAGATTGTCATTTCTTCAATCAAATGCGTCTCTTCGTCCAAACTTTGCACCTCTTCCACTATTATTCAACGACCACTCATTGCTCAACTGTTGTATCTCCCGACCATTGCTGAAACATTACATCTCCCTTGAACACATCTCTTAGACTCTATATATACTCATTACTTCAATCAGAGAACTCCAACTTTCTGATTTGTAAACTCTTATGTCTGGAATCCTAATACTCTCTGCTCTCAAATACAGTGATTCTGCTTACAATTCTTATTATTTATTTAATTCTTATACCTTTTCTGCTTTCAGGTTAAGATCATTCAGCGGGTTAAAGCAATATTGTACAACATTGAAGACCATATGCATGTCGAAAACAATCTAAAACCTAATACCATATACTCTCCTGTTTGGGTGTTCAGGTAGTATTTGTAGAAACACGTATCTCCCGATGAAGTAAGAGAAGTTGGTGAAAATAAGGCTATAATACCCAATCCATTTTTGACTTTCATTTTCTATCAGAGCCCTGTTTTTCAAAAATCATAACAAATTTTTTAAATATTAATACGACGACTACTAATTTTAATGCATTTAAGAAGGTCAATCCACCGTACGGCCACCACTTTTCACTAACTCTAACTATGTGTACCAGTCAACAATGATGAGAATTTACATGGATGCAAACGATCTAGAAATTTGGGCATTTAAAATAAATTTGAAGCTCCTAATACTCCCCCAAGTACCTGGACCGTTGCCCAAATGGTCATTGCCATTTATAATTCAAATGCAACGAATATTTTATTTTGTGCATTAGATAAGAACGAATCTACTAGTGTAATGATTTGCAAAGCTACATATGACATATGACACACTTTACAAATTCCACATGGAGGTATAAATAAAGTCAAACAAAATAAAATTTTCATGCTTAAAAACTAGTTACAAAGTTTTAAAATGGACCTAATGAGAGTATCATTATCATGTACTCTAGATTTAAAGATATCCGATACGCTCTCATTGCACTTGGTGAAATTTACTGATTTTGATAGTGTCTCCAAACTTTAAATGCGCTAACCAATAAATAAGAGAGAAATGCCATTACGATCAAAGAGGCTAACGATCTCTTAATGCTCAAGGTTGAAGGATTAATTTAATCTCACATGAAGTGAATTTGCAGGCAATGAAGGAGCAAACTTTAGAAAAGTGGACCATAGCTTTCCAAGTTGAAGAAGACTTGGACTTTGACGAATGCAACCTTGTTTTTATTACTAAGAGTTATAAGAAAATTAATTATTTTAAGAAAAACAGGAAATATGATGATAACAACTATTCATCTTCAGTCAAATGATTCAAATGTCATCAAACTGAACATATAAAGAACGTTGCTCCATACTGTATAAAGACATCGATTTTCAAAAGAAAACGCGAATGATTCTCCTAGAGAAAGAAACAAGCTTTCTAAGTTGCTTGAGATGATTCAGACCCAACCTCTGCAACAAAATAGTGACGCCGAGCAAGCAAACTTATTTTCATGGCAAACAATGAGGGAAATTCTAAACTTACGTATGAAGAATTTTAGAAATTACCTTAGAGCTAGATGGTATGTAACCACCTGTACCTTAATGGACCAAAATTTCAACAAAAATCGAAATCCAAGTCCATCAAAGTACAGATCGTCGGATTTGGTACCTGCAAATAAGCATGGGCATTATCAGAGATTGATAGAAATCTAAATTCACAATAGACACAATAATAGGGTAACAATGCTAATTATGACTATTACCATGGAATTAATGGTATTTCTTAGATAACAGATTGACACATCAGCATCGACTATGAGAGAAAAGAAGGCTTCTCCAATAACTAAACATATCCAGCTCCAGTGACCCGTTCCTCTAAATCTTACGAATCGGCGGAATATGTATCTTAAGGCTAAATTAACGCTAGAGTGGAGGGGGAGGGGAGAGGGGTGAACAGTTTTTTAATGGATTATATGAATATTGTTCAAATTCTTTAAGATTTTACTTAGAATGATGGAATTACAATCACAGAACAAATTACAAGTAAAAAGGAAATAACACACAAGGGTTTATACTGGTTCAGAGTTACCCTACATCTAGTTCCGCACAATTCCTTGTATGGATTTCTTTTCAACTAGTAAGTGCAAATACAATCTTCAAGGCTATGAGACACACCATCCAAAATCCCGGCTTTGGGTAGAGCCACTTGATTTTCGGGCTACAAGCGCATCCACTGGATTTACGAGCTACTAAGCACACCTAATTGATTTAATTAGGTTGTGAGAAATGCGGATTACGGATCTTAAGGCTAAGATTAACACTAGAGAGGGGGGAAGATGAATAATGTTAAAAAAGAATTACTAAATCTTTTTCGTTTTATGTTAATTTAGACACAAAAATATGCAATATACAGACACAGACATGATCACAGAAACAATCACAGTTATAGAAATAAAATAAAAGCAGTAAAGGAAAGAACACACCGGATTTTATACTGGTTCGGAGTTACCCTACATCCAGTCCCGCAACACAAGTACGGATTTCCTTTCAAAAGCAATCGTACAATTACACCCTCGGTTTCAAAGCTACGAGGTACACCCTCCAGAATTTCGATCCTCTGAGTAGAGGTACTTGATTTCGGGGCCACAAGTTTACCCAATTGATTTACCAAGGCTACAATCGCACCTTTTCCCTTTTGATTGATTTCCAAGGCTACAATCACACCTTTTCTCGCTTAATAGATTACAAAGAAGTCTATAACTCTGAATAGCACTGAGAATCTTGTAGCGATAGTGATAGAGAATCAAACTAGAAGTAATCGAGTATGATTCAATGTTGATTTCGGCAGAGTAATGGTAAGAATATGTATTAAGAAAAGAGGAAGAAGAAGAGGAGTGAAAACCAGAAAAAAGTGATTAAATTTTTTTTGAAACTGACCCCTATTTATAGAAGAACAACAGCCATGTCCATTCATGAAGAGTAATGGCGAATAGACACTTCTTTTGAAATTTGAATTTTTGGATCAAACCATCACCTTGTCGACATGGTACCCAAAGGCATGTCGACATTCCAAAGCTTTTTATGATGTTTTGAATTTCTTTGAAAATAACCTTTATCTTATATAAAAATTAATTTAAACTTTATAAATATACTTGACTATAGTTGAAATTCATAAGTAAATATAAAGAATAATATATATAGAATTTAACCACAATTTTATATTTAAATCTAAGTATAAATATTTAAAAGCTAAATATATTATTAAAAAAGATAGTTTAGAATCAGGAGTAATTTGACTTCGAAAATAAAGATGTTTTTTGAAGCTAAAATTATTTAAAATCAGGATCGAGGGTTTTGAATCTTTTAAAAGGAAAGTTTTGAAAAAGGGATATAATTTTGAAAAATCATTTTGAATAAAAGTTAGCGGATACAAAACAATGTTCCACTAGATTTTTCGTAGTTTCCATCCTACTTAGGGTTCCATCCCTTTAACAGGCTCGAAGTGGATTCCATTCCACGAATAAATTGGATTTTAAGATGCCAATACTTTCATACGAGTTTTAACAAAAATTCCTAATAATAAAAAATACTTATCCTTGAAATCTTGAACTCTTGATAGTCTCGATACTCATGAGTCTTCTATCTTGATATTTTATCTTGATATCTTGAATCTCTATACTGTACAGTCTTCATTCTTAGTACCTGCATGGTTAAATCCTGCTTATACATATATATCTAAACTTATAATGTTAGTATTTATATTTTATAATCTATTCTAAGGTTGTTGTCATCAAAACCATCATCTCACGGACTAACAATCTCCCCCTTTTTGATGATGACAACCTTTGTTTATAAAATATTATTTCTATCCTAATAACTCCCCCTAAAACTAACAACTCCCCCTTAATCTATACATAGCTATCCTATTTTATATTTCTCCCCCTTTGTCATCAACAAAAACTCTAACTAAATGAGATAACTCCAAACTATATAACCCCCCTTAAAACCATTATTCTATGACATGTGATTATAATGATAGTGTTATCACAAATAATGATAGTCATTGGAATGGACCAGAAGTAGGAGAGGGAAATGAGAAAGTTGATTTTATGTTTGATTTTGAGGATGAACCCATGATTTTATTTATTTCAGAAGAGAGAATGAAGAGAAAACAGAGAGAATGAATGAAAAGTCGAAATTGAGAAGAATATATAACTAAATTTTTGAATTTTGGTGGGAAAATTTTTAAAAAATCAAAAAAGTTATATGTCGACATGTATACCTAAGGGATGTCGACATGGCCTTTACAAAATTTAACTCTTTGATTTATTTTGATACCAATTGTTAATTATACTTGTTGTTTATATTTTATATTTCAGTTATAGAACAAATACCTAATTCTCTTCTTAATTTAGTAAATGTTGATTCATTTAAAGGTTTTGTTAAGATATCAGCAATTTGATTTTCAGAATTGATATAATCGAGAGTAACTACTTCCTTGCTTATATTATCTCTGAGAAAATGATGTCTGAAATCAACATGTTTAGTTCGAGCATGTTGAATAGTGTTTTTGGATAAATTTATTGCACTCGTATTGTCACAATAAATTGGAGATTTTGAGAAATTTAAACCAAAATCTTTAAGGTTTGTTGCATATATATTACTTTAGAACAAGCCAAAGCAGCAGAAATATACTCTGCTTCAGTTGTTGATAAAGAAACTGTGTTTTGCTTTTTACTAAGCCAAGAAATCAGAGAATGCCCCAAAAAGTGACAAGTACCACTTGTACTTTTTCGGTCTGATTTACAACCAGCATAGTCAGCATCACAGTAAGATATTAAGTCAAAAGAATCATTTTTAGGGTAGAATAAATCATAATCAGACGTGTGTTTAACATATCTTATGATTCGTTTCCCGGCTTTTAAGTCAGTCTCTTTAGGTTGAGATTGATATCTGGCACAGAGATAGACACTATGCATGATATCAGGTCTACTAGCAGTAATATAGGGTAGTGATCCAATCATTCCTCTATATAGTTTTTGATCTACATCTTTCGAGAGATCTTCTTTACTAAGGTACTCATTGGTTGCCATGGGAGTGGGTTTTCCACTAGCAGTAGTCAAAGCAAATTTACTAATTAGGTCTTTAGCATATTTTTCTTGACTAATAAAGATACCATTATCTAATTGTTTTATTTGTAATCCTAAAAAGAAAATTAATTCACCCATATGACTCATCTCAAATTCTTTTTTCATTATTTCAGAAAATTCTTTATTCATTTCAAAATTAGTTGAACCAAAAATGATATCATCTACGTAAACTTGTACTAGTTGAATATCTTTTTTATTTCTTTTAATAAAAAGAGTATTATCTACTTTACCAATTTCAAAATTAGATTGCAATAATTAAGATCTTCGTCTATCATACCAGGCTCTAGGAGTTTGTTTTAGACCATATAGTGCTTTTTTAAGTTTGTAAACATGATTTGGTAAATTATCATTTTCAAAAAGTGGTGGCTGTTCAACATATACTTCTTCTTTTACAAAGCCATTTAAAAAGACACTCTTAGCATCCATTTGAAATAATTTGAAATTATTATGATTTGCTAAAGCAAGTAGAATCCTAATGGCTTCTAATCTAGCTACGGGAGCAAAGGTTTCATCAAAATCTATTCCTTCTTGTTGACAATAACCTTGAGCGACTAATCGAGCTTTATTTCTAACTACCTCTCCTTGTTCATTCATTTTATCTTTGTAAACCCATTTAGTTCCAATTATAGTTTTATTTTTTGGTCTAGGAACAAGTTCCCAAATGTCATTTCTAGTAAATTGATTTAATTCTTCTTGCATAGCCAAAATCCATGAATCATCAGTTGATGCTTCTGTTGGATTTTTGGGTTCAATAGTTGATATAAAAGCTACATTACTCATTTGACTTAGTTGATTTCTAGTTTTAACAACAGATTGCATATCTCCTAGTATATTTTCTATAGGGTGATCTTTTAAAAGTTTTGTCCTTTTATTAGGATGATCAATTTCATTATTAGTTTCAATAGGTTCTTGATTTTGAGTGATTAAATCCACTTCATCATTTGTATCTTCAAAAAATTTGAAATTTTCATCAAATGAAACATGCATTGTTTCTTCAATGGTATTAGTTTTTAAATTAAACACTCTGTACGCTTTACTTCTATTAGAATATCCGATAAAGATACCTTTGTCGGATTTAGGATCAAATTTATCTAAATTATCTTTTGTATTTAAAATAAAGCATTTACTTCCAATTTTTTTGAAATAAGATACCTTAGGTTTCTTTGAATAAAGAAGTTCATAAGATGTCTTATCAGTTAGAGGTCTAATTAAAGTTCTATTCAAAATATAGCACGCGGTAGCAACTGCTTCTGCCCAAAAATTCTTTGGTAAATTACTATCTGTAAGTATAGTTCTCGCACACTCTTGAATCGTCCTATTTTTACGTTCTACTACGTTTTGTTGTGGAGTTCTCGGAAATGAAAAATTGTGAGTTATTCCCTTTTTATTGCAGAATTCCTCAAACATTTCATTTTCAAATTCACCACCATGATCTCTTCGAATGGTTATAATTTTTAGAGGAAATTGATTTTGAATTCTTTTTGAGAATGTCTTAAAACATTCAAAAGTATCACTTTTATGTTTCAAAAATATTGTCCATCTAAATCTAGAATAATCATCTACAATTACAAAGACATATCTAATATGACTTATTGATAGAATTTGAGATGGACCAAATAAATCAAGATGAAGTAATTCAAGAGGTTTTGAAGTTGAAATCATATATTTTAACTTAAAAGATTTTTTTAAAGTTTTCCTAATTGACAAGCATCACATAAATTATTTACTTTAAGATTAATTTTAGGGAAACCTCTTACTGGATCATGTTTTGACAGTCTAGATAGGAGTTTGAAATTCAAATGCCCAAATCTCTTGTGCCAAATCCAAGGGTCACCTGTATTTGCCAACAGACAAAGGTTATCATTTGAAATTTTCATACTAAGAATATATATATTCTTTTTCCCGACTCCCTCAAATATAATGGTTGAATTATTATCTTCAATGTGACATTTATCTTTTTCAAATTTAATTTTATAACCTTTATCACGTAGTTGACTTATACTTAGAAGATTATGTTTCAGATTCTTAACTAGCAAAACATTAGTAATAGTAGGAGTTTCAAAATTACCGACTTTGCCGATGCCAATCACATATCCTTTTGAATTATCTCCAAAGTTAACCAATCCTCCATCTTTGTATATTATATCATTCAGTATATCTGGATTGCCAATCATGTGTCTAGAACATCCACTATCAAGTATCCATTTGTTCTTTCTGATCTGCACAATTTGTCCGTTGTGGATTGATTCCTGAACACCCATAAAGCATGATTCCTGCACATCAAACAATTTTGGTAGATAACTTGAATTTGAATATTGATTATATGCAGACTCATGAAACAATGATGATTTGAATACTTGTAAATTAGTATTAACGAATATAGCCATTTTAAAATTTTTTCAAAAATCAGATTATGAAACTTTGAAAACCTTGCTCTGATACCAATTGTGAGAAATGCGGATTACGGATCTTAAGGCTAAGATTAACACTAGAGGGGAGGGTGAATAGTGTTAATAAAGAATTACTAAAACTTTTTCGATTTATGTTAATTTAGACACAAAAGTATGCAATATACAGACACAGACATGATCACAGAAACAATCACAGATACAGAAATAAAATAAAAGAAGTAAAGGAAAGAACACACCAGATTTTATATTGGTTCGGAGTTACCCTACATCCAGTCCCGCAACACAAGTACGAATTTCCTTTCAAAAGAAATCGTATAATTACACCCTCGGTTTTAAGGCTACGAGGTACACCCTGCAGAATTTCGATCCTCTGGGTAGAGATACTTGATTTCCGGGCCACAAGTTTACCCAATTGATTTACCAAGGCTGCAATCACACCTTTTCCCTTTTGATTGATTTCCAAGGCTACAATCACACCTTTTCTCGCTTAATAGATTACAAAGAAGTCTATAACTCTGAATAGCACTGAGAATCTTGTAGAGATAGTGATAGAGAATCAAACTATAAGTAATCTAGTATGATTCAATGTTGATTTCGGCAGAGTAATGATAAGAATATGTATTAAGAAAAGAGGAGTGAAAACCAGAAAAAAGTCATTAAAAATTCGTTGAAACTGACCCCTATTTATAGAAGAACAATAGCCATGTCCATTCATGAAGAGTTATGGCGAATAGACACTTCTTTTGAAATTTGAATTTTTGAATCAAACTATCCCCATGTCGACATGGTACCCATAGGCATGTCGACATCCCAAAGCTTTTTATGATGTTTTGAATTTCTTTGAAAATAACCTTTATCTTATATAAAAATTAATTTAAACTTTAAAAATATACTTGACTATAGTTGAAATTCATAAGTAAATATAAAGAATAACATATATAGAATTTAACCATAATTTTATATTTAAATCTAAGTATAAATATTTAAAAGTTAAATATATTAGTATAAAATATAGTTTAGAATCAGGAATGATTTGACTTTGAAAATAAAGATATTTTTTGAAGCTAAAATTATTTAAAATCAGGATCGAGAGTTTTGAATCTTTTAAAAGGAAAGTTTTGAAAACAGGATATAATTTTGAAAAATCATTTTGAATAAAAGTTAGCGGATACAAAACAATGTTCCACTAGATTTTTCGTAGGTTCCATCCTACTTAGGGTTCCATCCCTTTAACGGGCTCGAAGTGGATTCCATTCCACGAATAAATTGGATTTTAAGATGCCAGTGCTTTTATACGAGTTTTAACAAAAATTCCTAATGATAAAAAATACTTACCCTTGAAATCTTGAACTCTTGATAGTCTCGATACTCATGAGTCTTCTATCTTGATATTTTATCTTGATATTTTATCTTGATATCTTGAATCTCTATACCGTACAATCTTCATTCTTAGTATCTGCATGGTTAAATCCTGCATATAAAACTTATAATGTTAGTATTTATATTTTATAATATATTCTAAGGTTGTTGTCATCAAAACCATCATCTCACGGACTAACACAGGCTATAATCGCACCTACTTGGATTTCTGGGATACCAAGCACACCATAGAGTATAAGGGTATGATTTGATAGAGTTTACAAGGTTAGATCTTCGACCTTGATTACAATTAATCCTATAACTCTTGAATAGCACTTGATCTTGAGAGAGATGGGAAGAATCAGAGAGTACATGAAAGAGAATCAAACTAGTAATGATTGAATTTGATTCTGGTTGAATTTCGACAAAGTTTCGATTGAAATTGCTTTAGAAATCAGGAGAGTAAAAAAGGAGAGAAAAATAAGAAAGTAGTTAATGAAAATTCATTTGGAAGACTGGTATATATAGGGAAACAATGGTCTTGTCCATTCGCGAAGAGTTATGATGAAAAAACACTTCCATTCAAATTTGGATTCTGAAAAATACGGCTTGTATGTCGACATAGTTACAGAGGATATGTCGACATAAACCGTTGTATTTTGAGATATTACTTAATAAAAATTGCTTTGAACATATTAAGTTTTGTAAAATATTTTTAAACTTTGTACAAACATTTAAACATAGTTTATACATATTTTAATCAGATTAAAACTTAATAAAACTTTATAAAATAATTTTTAAAGGTTTAATAAGAATATTTAATATAATGTAAATAATATATATAAAATCAATATAGTTATAAATTATTAAAATATAAACAATAAGTCAACACACACACACACTCTCTTTTAAAAACACTAAAATAATGTCTTTGTAAGTATAAGAGATTTTAAAATAATTTTCGAAATATTTTGAAAAGATTTTTTTAAAAATAGAATATTTGTAAAAAATAATTGAAATAAAATTAGAGAAGGTAAGAGAGATCGAGAATGTGCTATCAAGGTTTTAACATAAATTTCACGACTCTATAACTTATTCAGAATATCTTGAAATCTTGAACTCTTCAATACTCATGAGTCTTCATTATTGAACTCTTAAAACTTTATATCAGCATTTTGAATCAACTCTTGATATCAGCATCTTAATACTATACATTCTTCTTAATCAATACCCGTCTAATAGTCTGCACAATATACTATATATATCTTGATAAAACGTTAGTATCTATATTTTATGTAATGTCATATAGTTATTATCATCAAAACCAATCCCTAAGATACCAACAATCTCCCCTGTTTTTATAACGACAACTATATATATATATATATATAATATTATAACTCCTCCTGAGTTATAATACCCCCCATTAATCTATGCTTAGATTTTATATATTTCTCCCTTTTTGTCATCAACAAAAAGAACTAACTAAAACTCTAACTCCTCCTAACTAAGATAATATAGTAATAATGATAAGAATGATATATAAGAAATGATGAGCGATAACACAAATCATTAACAATAACCATACCAAACTATATATTCATTCAATATCACAATAAAACGTAATCATAATCCAAACAAACACTTAACTATCCATATATGGAAAAAGTAAAACTGTCAATTCAAATCAAATATACATACCACACATTAAAACAATCCAAGCAAATTAACTACTATCCTAATGTGATTTCCTAATGATCTGGGATTTATGAATAAGGCAATGAGGATAATGAAGGTAAAAGTTCCCTTTTTGTTCGACTAGATTTCATCTCGATCGAAACATACTACTCTGACGCATTGAACTTCATCATCTTCTTCCATGTGTTCATCCTCTCTTCTTCTTTCTCCTCGTCATCGCTGCCTTGAACGGGGTTATGAATAGCCAAATTTGCAGACTAATCTTCAATAACTATTGGATTCATAGGATCATCCAATAAATATTTTTGGTAACTGTGAAGAATTTTGCTTTGCTTCTCTTGTTCCTTAGTCATATGAAGTTGCACCATTTGAATTTCAGTGAGCATTTGCAGAATATCTTTCTTTCACCCTCCATTTTACTGATATTGGCCATAGTAATGCTTTGGAAGGGGCTTCGGGTAGGAGAAGGGTAGGAAAACGATGGATTTTCTTCTCTAGAACGTTTAGGATTAGAGGAAGACATGGTTTATTTGTTTAAGAAGTTTAAAACAGAGAGAACATAGAAAAATGAAGAAGAAAGTCAAATTTTGGTTATTATATAACCATCAACTTAAATTTTGGAGGGAAAATAAAAAAATAGATTTTACCGTTATATGTCGACATATGAGGGTAGGGTATGTCGACATACATAGTATTATTTTGATTACTTTGTTTTCTTTATATTTTGTAATTTTTACTCCATTATTTATATTTTCGATAGAGAATAAAATGCTAACTCTCTTCTTAACTTAGTAAAGGATGTTTGATTCAATGGTTTTGTTAATATATCTTCTACTAGATTTTCAATGTTTATAAATTCAAGTCATAGTATTTCTTTGTTTACATTATCTCTTAGAAAATGGTGTCTTATATCAATATGTTTAGTTCTAGCATAATGATTTGGATTTTTAGATAGATTGATCGCACTTGTATTATCATAGTATATCGATGGTTTAGTAAAATTTAAACCAAAATATTTTAATGTTTGTTGCATATAGATAACCCATGAACCGACTAATGCTGCTGAAATATATTCTACTTCTACCGTAGACAGAGATATTGAGTTTTGCTTCTTACTAAACCAGAAAATCAAAGACTGTCCCAAAATGATAGGTTCCACTTGTACATTTTCGGCCTGATTTGCAACCAGCACAGTCAGCATTACTATATGAAATTAGTTCAAAGGAGTCTTCTTTTGGTAAAAGAGTTCATAATTTAATGTGTTATTAACATATCTCAAAATTTGTTTTACAGATTTGATATGAGCTTCTTTAGATTGAGATTGATACCTTACACAGAGACAAACACTATGCATTATATCATGTCTACTAGTAGTAATATAAAGTAGTGATCCAATCATCCCTCTATATAATTTTTTACCTACATCTTTCGAATTTTCTTCTTTATTTTTTCATTGGTTGACATGGGAGTTGGTTTATCACTGGTATTTGACATACCAAATTTCTTTACTAAATTTTAAGCATATTTTTCATGAAAAATAAAAATTCCTTTACTTAGTTGTTTATTTGTAATCCTAGAAAATAATTTAGTTCTTACATATGACTCATTTCAAATTCCTTAGTCATTATTACTAAATTTTTTTATTTAGTTTATCACTGGTAGATCCAAAAATGACATCATCTACATATATTTGTATTATATGAATATCATTTTTATATCCTTTAATAAAAATGTATGTAACGACCTACTATTTTGGACCATTCAAATCGACAATAATCCACACATGTCGGACTTGAGTAATTCAAAATAACAGATTGTAATAAAATTTGAAGCAAATAAAATCATCCACAGAATCACAGATACAGAAATATCAAAATAACTCGCAGCGGAAATTAAAATACCATAGTAGTTCATGAAGCTACTATAATAAAGTCCCAAACAAATACATAATATCAGTCTGAAAACAAACACAATAGAAATCCCAAATACATACAAGTTCACTAATATAAGAGCTGAAACAGAATAACTGAAACTGAAATAGATAGATAACTAGATAAGCAGAATCTCCAACGATTCCTAGCTCCAGAAAGAAAAATCCAAAGCTATGAATACTCAGGCTGACCCGAGCGTAAAGCAAAACCCAAAACATTCGAGTCAGGACATACATACTTATACAATGTAAACCAACTCAAGTGAACTGCAGTAAATGTACAAGTAACTTAAAGGATGCTTGAAACCGTCCGTCCTCTAAGGATCCGTTAAACTATTTACTATGTAGTAATATTGCGCTATTATAATAATGTCTATAGTAAAATAAACTTACTTTAAAATAGCGTTAAAGGTTACCCATATAGCCCTCAACACGTAATAGTTCCAGTAGTCCATCCAGTATCAGCATACCTCCAGATCGGGAGGCTACATGGGCTACGGGAGAAAAACAAACTTGTGGTAAAGCTCGCAATGGTAGGTGACACGGCACAACTAGGCAATTGCAGGGTAGATATACCAATTACGCTTCCAGGCTGGTGGTAACACATAGCAGCCACTACTGCCCACCTCAGAACACACTTTCATTCGAAATTGGAGGATGGCCATCAAATCAATCACAAGTAAGAGTATAGTATCGAAGAAATGTGTCCGATAGAAGGAATGACCTCACTTGGCCGTCGATCTCTCCTGTTTCAGCCACCTTAAGCCAACTCACGGGAGTCGGGTCCACGTTCATACTATAATAGGATCGTCGCCACCATCCTACTTCATTCTGGAAACTCCACCGCGTACACAATTGTCAAAGTGGTTTTCGCTATCGACGGAGTGTATGCCCATATCCGATCTCGGTCTCTTTAACAACTAATCGTTATTATAACCCATGGTTATACATTTAAAAAAATGGTATTTATACTTCAAAAATCAAATATCATTTCAAATCCATTTCAAAATATCATATCCTTTCAAAACCTCAATTCATTTATTTCCAATCCATTTCAAAATATCAAAATATCATATCTTTTCAAACCTCATTCATTTTATTTTAAATACCATTCCAAATCACATTTCAAAAAGGTTTATATTTCAAATCAAAATACTCCATTTAAAACTTTTTAAAAAGTGAAGTCATTATACTTATAAATCAAATATTCAATTCCCAAAAATTTAGTCTTTTCTAAGTTCATTTATTCACTTAAATACATTAAAACAATGAAATTTCAGCTTTCGCTGCACTTAGAAAATGCTACGGAAAGTTACATTTGAAAACAATTCAATTCAGCAAAGACAGCATTTAAAAACTGCTGTAATGGTTCAATTTTAGTTGAAAGATAGTTCAATTCAGCAAAGACAACATTTACAAAACTGCTTTAATAGTTCAGGGTTCAAATTAAAAGATTTAATTCAATTCAGCAAAGATAACATTTACAAAACTGCTGCAGTAGTTCAATTATATTCAAAAATCTCATTTCAGCCAGCACTTAACAAGTGCGACAATAGCTCTTTCATTAGTTTCAGATTTTAGTTTTCATTCAGCAACCACAGCACTTACCAAGTGCTGCAATATCCCTTAGTTTAATTTTAGCCTTTTAGTTCACTTCTGCAACTACAGCATTTACAAAGTGCTGCATATTCATTTATTCTAGATTTTAGTTCATTTTCAGAAATGATAACATTTTTGAAGTGCTACTAAAAGAATTTCCAGATTTACAATAGAATTTCAGCAACAATTAAACTTCAATTAAATTCATTTTAACTTATAAAGTTTCATATTTTCTACTTTAAAGTTGATTTTTATAAAGTAAATTTCACAAATAAATATCAAATTTCTCAATGCTTCACTTATTAAAGTAAATGTACAATTTTCCCTAATTTTTTTCATTTACTTTACACTTTAATTAAATTTCCCATTTCATAAATTAAACAAAATTTCCATTTTATTTACTTAACTTAAACTTCATTTTTTAAACAAAATCTCAAATTTCAAAATTAAGATATATTTCAAATTTCAACTTAACCATTCATTTATTTAACATATTTAACTTGTAGAAAAATCACTAACACTTTATAAAAATCATTTTTAATTCAATTTAAATCAAAATATCATAAATTTACGTTTTAAAAATACTTAAAAATTCTAGAAAAATATATATAACATCCATAAGTCTGTATAATATTTTCTAACCTAAGTCAAGTGATACGGATAATATGTCATTTCAATCCGTAATTTATAAAGAAAATTCCGGGTTCTATCATTTCAAACCGGCAATCCCAAGTTAAATAAAATAAATAATAATCGCTTAGGCCTATCATCTCAGCCCATAACGATTTTTCCCTTTTCTAAAGTCCGTTCGGGTATGTATCATTTCAACCCATAGTGATTCTATTCTACATGGAACTTGCAGTGTGAGAAACAGAAATAAAATAAACAATATAGCAACATATAGCAGTATCAGATGATGTGACATGTTAATAAACAAGGGTTAATATCATATGATTCATATCATAGGCAGGTATAACATTATATAATTTTTCTACACATTCACTTGTTGTCACTTCACAAATTATATAAGTATAAATGCCATGAGTGAATACTCACCTCTTTACGCTGGAGTTAGCAAATCAAAACACACAGAATAGATTCCAGAAAGCACGATACATTACGACTTTTGATTCAAGTGAGTGGAGAGCCAAGATGTTGAGCTTGTACACAATAAATAAAACTAGACAACATACACATAAATATTCAACACAACATACATTTAAACAAATGAAAATAAGAAGCAACAAAGAACAAAGATAGCTTGACCTTGCATTAACCATTCAAGTGCTCGGTCTAGGTGAAACATACGCTCGGCCATAGAGATGTTTTGGCTCGGTTTGGCATCAAAACACACAGCTACAAGGAGATGATGATGGTAGGATTTACAACATAGGGTTGGTCAAAGGACAAGGAAAAATAGAGTGGTTTGGTCAACATTTTGGCTCGACCAAAGGGCAAGTGGGCTCGGCCTAGGTCAGGTACAGGTCTGGTGATGGCTGAAGTGATGGCCAGAGGTGGTGTACTTGCTGGTGGTGGTGCCTAAGGGTGTGGCCGAAGTGAATATATGAAGGGATGGTGAAGTTTTGTGGTCGGCTAGGCATGTTTATTTTGGTGGAGCTTTGCAAATTTTGTGGTGATGCTTCATGTGGAGGTCACGACTAGTATTGGACAACGGGGAAGGAGTGGTTGCTGCCGTGTATGGTGGTGGTGGTGGTTGGTGGAGATGGTGAAGGGGTTAGGCCGAGCAAATTTGAAGAAGATGAAGGCAAAATCAATGAAAGAAGAAGAAAAAGTAGAAAGAAAAGCCATTCAAACTCACCAAATTAATTTCAGAAATGGGATGGCCGAATTTTTGAAATGGTGAGAAGTTACTCACGTGAAAGAAATGAGAAAACAAACAGCCATGCAAGAAAATGTATGGCCAAATCTAAATGAAAAGCCAAAAGAAAATGAAAAGACAAGGCTAAATGAAAAGACACAAGAAAATGAAAAGGCTTGTCTCTTTGAATTTCCACTTTCTTTTATTCAAAACGAAAAAAAATAAAATCAGTAAATAAAAATAAAAGACAAACAAACATAAATTAAAAAAGAAAATAAACAATTATTCTTAGAAAAAATAAAAAGTAAATAAGAAAATAGTTTATTAATTTGAAACTAGAATTAAAAATTGTAAAAAATATATAATTAACATTCAAAATTATAACTACACTTTTAAAATGTTTTAAAAAATAAAATTATATACATAGCATGTCATGTTACACATATATACACAAATTAGAATATGATATAACAAACAAAAATTATTATTTATATAAATTAAAATAAATAATTTTGTTAAATAAACAATTTACATACAATGGTTTAAAAAGCATAATTTTCACAATATTAATCAGATTTCAACGAAACGAAAAGCAGTATACTTAAAATTTAATTTATTTCCATAACAAAAGATAAAATTAAAAAATTAAAATTTTTAAAATTTTAAACTAAAAGTCAAAGTTTGACCACATTGACCAAAATCCACATTTCTGGAAAATATTCTATTTTTTCATGTTTGGAATTATAATTCACATAAAAATCAAAATTTATATTTAAAATAACAAAATGTATCCATTTTAATAAATAAAATAAAGTGTTTAAATTAGGAAATTCAATTAAAATAATTAAAATATACAATTAAAATAATCACAAAATATAGAGTTGTTACACTCTCCCCCACTCAAAACTTTTCGTCCCCGAAAAGGAATGAGGTACGGAAAACACAGAAAAAATAGAATGAAATAGGATTAAGACAAGATGACAAGCAGAATAAAATTATACCTAATAACTATTGTTATAGGTAAGTTTAAGAAGGTGGAGATGATCTTTCTAAGATCCTCCAGAATCAAGAACACAAGCACGAAAAAGATCTTCTAGAATCTGATTCACTCTTTCCGCTTGACTGTCGGTCTGTGGATGGTAAGCAGTGCTTAGATTTAGATGAGTACCCAAAGATTCCTGAAAAGCTTTCCAAAACTGACTGGTAAAGATAGGATCATGATCATAAACAATTCTGAAAGGAACACCATGGAGATGAACAATCTCTCTCATGTAGGTCTCAGATAAGTTAGAAGCAGAACGGGTAGACTTGACCGGAATGAAATGAGCGGACTTGGTTTGTCTATTCATAATAACCCAGATAAACTTAGCATTCTCATGAGTCAAAGCAGTGAGAGGTGAAGCCATCCAAGCAAAATTCTCAATGAATCTCCGGTAATAACCGGTAAGGCCCATAAAACTACGAATCTTAGAAGGAGTCTTAGGAGTTTCCCAGTCCTGTAACAGAATAGGGAGAAATAAGGACAACAGAAAAGATATAATAATTCAATGACAAGGTAAAAAGAGAAAGAAATAATGACTTACACCGATCGCAGCGATCTTGACTGGATCAAGAGAAACTCCATTATTAGAAACAATATGTCCAAGGAATCGGACTTCATTTTTTCTGAAATAACATTTAGAAAATTTAGCCTTCAGTTGATGATTTCTAATAGTTTCCAGAATAGATTTCAAATGCAACTCATGCTCTTTCTTAGTCTTAAAAAAGACAAGGATATCATCAACAAAGACTAGAACAAATTTATTAAGCACATCACGAAAAACACGATTCATCAAATCAACAAAGAAAGCAGGAGCATTAGTCAAACCAAAAGGCATGACTAACCATTCATAGAACCTACTCCTAGTATAGAAAGCAGTCTTGGGAATACTTTCCTCAACAACCCCGAGCTGGTGGAAATCTGAGGTAAGATCAAGTTGAGAGAAAACAGTGGCACCATAAAGCTGATCAAGCATATCATTGATACGAGGCATTGGATATCTATTTTCATAGTGAGCTGTTCAGCTCCCTATAATCAACACACATCCTCAAAGATCCATCGGACTTAGTGACAAAGACCACCGCTGCTCCCCATTCCGAATGGCTAGGTCTGATCAGACCTTTGGAGAAAAAGTCCTCAATTTGCTTTCCCAACTTAACCTTCTTGCGGGGTGCCATTCTTCTAGGAGGAAGAACTACAGGTAGAGCTCCAGGAATAAGATCAATACGGAAATCAATTTCCCGTTCATGAGGCAAAGCAGCGACTTCACCAAATACATCGGGATAGAATCCGACCATGTGGGTCGAATGGAGATCACCAGGAGAAGAATCCAGAGAATAAATAAAACTACCAGCAAAATCCAGAGGCATGCGACACTGAATAATCAAAGGATTTCCTTGATCATCAACAAGATAAACAGACTGGGCTTTACAAGAGATATGAGCATAGTGCCCACAAAGCCAATCATTACCAAGCAAATAAATCAAAAGCATCGAAGCCCAGAATATAGAAATCACCACTAAAGCAATGATCATAATAGAGAAATTTCACTTGCTTACAAATCCGATTAAGGTTGGTGGAACCCCTAATTGGATTTGAAACACATAAAGGAACAGAAGCATACTCAGAAGAAAGGAGATGCTCGAACTTATCACACAAATCAACAGAAATAAAACCATGGAAAGCTCCAATATCAAATAAAACACGAACATGATATTGAAATAAAGAAAAGGTTCCCTGAAGAGTACTTTGGTCATCACTAGGAGTAGGAGCTGGAGAAGATGCAGAGGTGATACCAAATATACCAGAAGGCAACTGAGCAGGAGGAGGAACAACAACACCAGCTAAAGTAGGTCAACTATTGGCATAGTGTCCCTTCTGATCACATTTGAAGCAGGTAATGACAGAAACGTCAACAGGCTGCCTCAGAGAAGGAGAAAATGAAGATAAGATAAAATTCACTCGGATGAATATCCTAAAGAAAGAAAATACTAACAAGGTAGATATGAAAGGAAGGAAGTTTAGAAAAAAATTCCTTTAAAACAAGAAAATTTATATCAAAATAATCTTTGAAAAAAATCCTTTGAAAAATCATTTAAAAATCAGTTTATACTTTGAAAATACGTTCTCTCACAAAGAATAATTCTGAGGTTGATTTCACTCATTCTAGGGTATTCCTACCCTATCTCTAATGAGTTTTTGCTCCGCAGGTAAAGCTTTGCCTAAAACCAAAGCTCTGATACCAACTGTAGCAACCCCTATTTTGGACCATTCAAATCAACAATAATCCACACATGTCAGACTTGAATAATTCAAAATAACAGATTGTAATAAAATTTGGAGCAAATAAAATCATTCATAGAATCACAGACACAGAAATATCAGAATAACTCACAGTGGAAATTAAAATACCATAGTAGTTCATGAAGCTACTATAAAAAAGTCTCAAACAAATACATAAATATCAGTCTGAAAACAAACACAATAGAAATCCAAAATACATAGAAGTTCACTAATACATGAGCTGAAACAGAACAACTAAAACTGAAATAGATAGATAACTAGATAAGTAGAATCTCCAGCGATTCCTAGCTGTGAATACTCAGGCTGACCCGAGCATAAAGCAAAACATTCGAGTCAGGACATACATACTTATACAATGTAATCCAATTCAAGTGAACAACAGTATATGTACAAGTAACTTAAAGGATGCTTGGGACCGCCCATCCTCTAAGGATCCGTTAAACTATTTACTATGTAGTAATATTGCACTATTATAATAATGTCTATAGTAAAATAAACTTACTTTAAAATAGCGTTAAAGAGTTACCCATATAGCCTTCAACACGTAATAGTCGCAGTAGTCCATCCAGTATCAGGATACCTCCAGATTGGGAGGCTACCCTAAATACTCCATGGGCTACGGGAGAAAAACAAACTCGTATTAAAGCTCGCTATGGTAGGTGACATGACACAACTTGGCAATGCTAGGGTAGATATACCAATTACGCTTCTGGGCTGGTGATAACGCATAGCAGCCACTACCGCCCACCTCGGAACACAGTCCCAATCAAAATCGGAGGATGACCATCAAATCAATCACGAGTAAGAGTATAGTATCAAAAAAATGTGTCCGATAGGAGTAATGACCTCACTTGGCCCGTCGATTGCTTCTGTTTTAGCCACCTTAAGCCAACTCACGGGAGTCGGGTCCACGTTTATACCATAATAGGATCGTCGCCACCATCCTACTTCATTCTGGAAACTCCACCGCGTACACAGTTGTTAAAGTGGTTTTCGGTATCAACAGAGAATATGTCCATATACGATCCCAGTCTCTTTAACAACCAATCGTTATTATAACCCATGGTTATACATTTAAAAAAATGTATTTATACTTCAAAAATCAAATATCATTTCAAATTCAAATATCATTTCAAATCCATTTTAAAATATCAAAATATCATATCCTTTCAAAACCTCATTCATTTTATTTCTAATCCATTTCAAAATATCAAAATATCATATCTTTTCAAACCTCATTCATTTTATTTTACATACCATTCCAAATCACATTTCAAAAAGGTTTATATTTCAAATCAAAATACTCCATTTAAAACTATTTAAAAAGCGAAGTCATTATATTTACAAATCAAGTATTCAGTTCCCAAAAATTGATTCTTTTCTGAGTTCATTTATTCACTTAAATACATTAAAATAGTGAAATTTCAGCTTTCACGGCACTTAGAAAATGCTACGGTAAGTTACATTTGAAAACAATTCAATTCAGCAAAGGCAGTATTTAAAAACTGTTGTAATAGTTCAGTTTTAGTTGAAAGATAGTTCAATTCAGCAAAGACAGCATTTACAAAACTGCTCTAATAGTTCAGTGTTCAAATTAAAAGATTTAATTCAATTCAGCAAAGACAACATTTACAAAACTGCTGCATTTCAGCCAACTGCAGCACTTAACAAGTGCTACAATAGCTCTTTCATTGGTTTCAGATTTTAGTTTCCATTCAGCAACCACAGCACTTACCAAGTGCTGCAATAGCCCTTAGTTAAATTTTAGCCTTTTAGTTCACTTCTGCAACTACAACACTTACAAAGTGCTGCAGATTCATTTATTCTAGATTTTAGTTCATTTTCAGAAACGATAACATTTCTGAAATGCTACTAAAAGAATTTCCAGATTTACAATAGAATTTCAACAACAATTAAACTTCAATTTAAACCATTTTAACTTATAAAATTTCATATTTTCTACTTTAAAATGATCATTTAAATACCCTTTAACATATGATTTTTATTAAAGTAAATTTCACAAATAAATATCAAATTTCTCAATGCTTCACTTGTTAAAGTCAATGAACAATTTTCCCTAATTTTTTTCATTTACTTTAAACTTTAATTAAATTTACCATTTCATAAATTAAACTTAATTTCCATTTTATTTACTTAACTTAAACTTCATTTTTTAAACAAAATCTCAAATTTCAAAATTAAGATATATTTCAAAATTCAACTTAATCATTCATTTATTTAACATATTTAACTTATAGAAAAATCACTATCACTTTATAAAAATCATTTTTAATTCAATTTAAATCAAAATATCATAAATTTACATTTTAAAAATACTTAAAAATTCCAGAAAAATATGTATAATAACCACAGGTCTGTATAATATTTTCTAACCTAAGTCAAGTGATACGGATAATATATCATTTCAATCTATAATTTACAAAGAAAAATCCAGGTTCTATCATTTCAATCCCGTAATCCCAAGTTAAATAAAATAAATAAAAATCTCTCATGCCTATCATTTCAGCCCATAATGATTTTTCCCTATTCTAAATTCCGTTCGGGTATGTATCATTTTAACCCATAATGATTCTATTCTATAAGGAACTTGTAGTGTGAGAAACAGAAATAAAATAATTAAGATAACAACATATAGCAATATTAGATGATGTGACAGGTTAATAAACAAGGGTTAATATCATATGATTCATATCATAGGCAGGTATAACATGATATAATATTTCTACACATTCACTTGCTGCCACTTCATAAATTATATAAGTATAAATATCATGAGTGGATACTCACCTCTTTACGCTGGAGTTAGAAAATCAAAACACATAGAATAGATTCCAGAAAGCACGATACAGCACGACCTTTGATTCAAGTGAGTAGAGAGCCAAGATGTTGATCTTGTAAACAACAAATAAAACAAGACAATATACACATAAATATTCAACACAACATACATTTAAGCAAATGAAAATAAGAAGCAACAAAGAACAAAGATAGCTTGACCTTGCGTTAACCATTCAAGTGCTCGGCCTAGGTGAAACATATGCTCAGCGATAGTGATGCTTTGGTGATAAATGGCTCGGTTTGGCATCAAAACACATGGCTATAAGGAGATGATGATGGTAGGAGTTACAACATAGGGTAGGTCAAAGGACAAGGAAAATAGACTGGTTTGGTCAACATTTTGGCTCGGCCAAAGGGCAAGTGGGCTCGGCCTAGGTCAGGTACAGGTCTGGTGATGGCTGAAGTGATGGTCAGAGGTGGTGTACTTGCTGGTGGTGGTGGCTAAGGGTGTGGCCGAAGTGAATGTATGAAGGGATACTAAAGTTTTGTGGTCGGCTAGGCATGTTTTTTTGGGTGGAGCTTTGCAAATTTTGTGGTGATGCTTCATTGGAGATCACGGCCAGTATTGGACAAGGGGGAAGGAGTGGTTGGTGCCTTGTATGGTGGTGGTGGTGGTCGGTAGAGATGGTGAAGGGGTTAAGCCGAGCAAACTTGAAGAAGAGGAAGGCAAAATCAATGAAAGAAGAAGAAAAGGTAGAAAGAAAAGCCATTAAAACTCACCAAAATAATTTCAGAAATGGGATGACCAAAAGTTTTGAAATGGTGAGAAGTTTCTCATGTGAATGAAATGAGAAAACACATGGCTATGCAAGAAAATGTATGGCCAAAGCTAAATGAAAAGCCAAAAGAAAATGAAAAGACAAGGCTAAATGAAAAGATATAAGAAAATGAAAATACTTGTCTCTTCGAATTTCCACTTTCTTTTATTCAAAACAAGCAAAAATAAAATCAGTAAATAAAAATAAAAGACCAACAAAAGTGAAAAAGAAAATAAACAATTATTCTTAGGAAAAATAAAAAGTAAATAAGAAAATAGTTTATTAATTTGAAATTAGAATTAAAAATTGTAAATAATATACAATTAACATTTGAAAATTATAACTACACTTTTAAAATGTGTTAAAAAATAAAATTATATACATAGCATGTCATGTTACACATATATACACAAATTATAACATGATATGGCAAACAAAAATATTATTTATATAAATTAAAATAAACAATTTTGTTAAATAAACAATTTACATACAATGGTTTAAAAGCATAACTTTCACAATATTAATCAGATATCAATGAAACGAAAAGCAGTATACTTGAAATTTAATTTATTTTCATAATAAAAGATAAAATCAAAAATTCAAAATTTTAAATTAAAAGTCAAAGGTTGACCACATTGATCAAAATCCACATTTCTGAAAAATATTCTATTTATTCATGTTTGGAATTATAATTCACATAAAAATCAAAATTTTTATTTAAAATAACATAATTTATCCATTTTAATAAATAAAATAAAGTTTTTAAATCGGAAAATTTAATTAAAATAATTGAAATATACAATTAAAATATTCACAAAATACATGGTTGTTAGTGTACCATCTACTTTACCTATTTCAAAATTTGATTGTAACAGATAGGATTTCAGTCTATCATACCAAGCTCTAAGAGCCTGTTTCAAACCATACAAATCCTTGTTTAATTGGTGAACATGACTAGATAGTTTTTCATCTTCAAAAATGGGGGTTGTTCGACATATACATCTTCTTTAATAAAACCGTTTAAAAATCACTTTTAACATCCATTTGGTATAACTTAAAATTATTATGATGAGCAAAAACAAGTAAAATTCATATAGCTTTTAATCTTGCTACGGGTGCAAAGGTTTCATCAAAATCTATTCCTTCTTCTTGACAATGACCTTGTGCAACTGATCGACCTTTATTTCTCACAACATGTCCTTGTTCATTCATTTTGTTTCTATATACTCATTTTGTTCCTATTATGGATTTATTTTTAGGTCCTGGACTAATTCCCATACATTATTTCTTGTAAATTAATTCAGTTCCTCTTGCACAACAAGAATCCATGAATCATCATTTGATGCTTCCTTTGGATTTTTAGGTTCAATAATTGAAATAAAAGCACACTACTTGTTTTATTTAGTTGATTTCTAGCTTTAACAACAGATTAAATATTTCTAAGTATATCTTCTATAGGATGATCTTTTAATTATTTTGTTCTTTTACTTGGATGTGAATTCTTTGAATTATTATTATTTTCGTTTTCGGTAATCTCATTATTACTAATTTCGTTTGGGTTATTAATGTTTTCTTCTACATCAATATATAAATTATAAACTTTAAAATTTTCATCAAATGAGACATGTTATGTCTCTTCAATAGTATTAGTTCTACTATTGAAAACTCTATAAGTTTTACTTCTATTTGAATATCCAATAAAGATTCTTTTATCTGATTTAACATCAAATTTATCCAAATTATCTTTAGTAAAACATTTACTACCAAAAACTCTAGAATATGATACATTAGGTTTTTTATGCTAGAATAATTCATATGGCATTTTCTTAGTTGATGGTCTTATTAAATTCTGTTTAATGTATAACATGCTTACCAACTGCTTCAGCTCAATTTTTTTAGGTAAATTACTTTCATTTAGCATAATTCTAGCACACTCTTGAATCGTCCTATTTTTATGTTCTACTACTCCATTTTATTGTGGTGTTCCTGGAAATGAAAAATTATAAGCTATGCCTTGCTTATTATAGAAACTCTCAAAATTTTCATTTTTATATTCTCCCCTATGATCACTCCGGATAATTTTAATTTTACTAGACATTTGATTTTGAATTCTTTTAACAAAGATTTAAAACATTTCACAAACGTTACTTTTAAGTTTTAAGAAAATCGTCCAGGTAAACCTAGAATAATCATCTACGATTACAAATACATATCACTATGATTTATAGGTTGTATCTATGAGAGATTAAAAGGATCTAAGCGAAAAAGTTCAAGGGGTTGAGAGGTAGAAGTCATTTTTTTTATTTAAAAGAACTTTTTCTAAGTTTTCCTAATTGACATGCATCACATAAATTATTGACCTTAAAATTCATTTTGGAAAAACCTCTAACTAGATCATTTTTAGCAATTTTAGACATTAGTTTAAAGTTCAAATGACCAAATAATTTATGTAAATCCAAGGATCACTTGATTTAGCCAGATGACACAAATTATCATTTGAGATTGTTATACTTAATATATAGAAGTTTCGTTTCCTAATACTTCAAAAGATATAATTTGACTCATTATCTTCAATGTGACATTTATCTTTTACAAATTTAATTTTGAAACCCTTATAACACAATTGACTAATACTCAATAGATTACGCTTTAAATTCCTAACTAATAAAACAATAGAAATAGTAGGAGTTTTAGAATTACCAACATTACTGATTCCAATCGTATATCCTTTAGAGTTGTCCCCAAAATTTACTATTCCACCATCTTTGTAAACTACGACTTTCAAAATCTTCGGATTTCTAGTCATGTGTCTTAAGCATCCAATATCCAATTGTCCTTTTTGATCTATAAAGTTTGATCATTAGGTGTTTGTTCATCAAAAGCCATGTAACACATCAGTTTCTACAATTCATACCTTTTCAAAAGATCACATGATTGTTTACAATGAATAGATGCAAATTTTGAAACAATATTATGATGATTCTACAAATAATTTTTTCAAAAATAATGCTAAAATATTATCAAAAATTTCCATTGAAACTTTTAAAAAATTAGATAATAAACATTTTGAAGACAAATGCTCTTATACAAAATGTGAGTCAGCGGAATAGAGATCTTTAGGCTAAATTAACACTAGAGGGAAGGAGGGTGAATAATGTTTAATGAATGATATGAATATTATTCAAATTCTTTAAGAATTTACTTGGAGTGATGAAATTAACAATCATAGAAACAATCAAACAATCAAAATATAGATAAAAGTAAATGCAGTAAAAGTAAAAAAGGAAAGAACACACTAGGATTTTGTACTGGTTCGGAGTTACCGTACATCCAGTTCCGCACAATTCCTTATATGGATTTCTTTTTAACTAGTAAATGAAAATACAGTCTTGATTTCAAGACTATGAGAAACACCCTCCAGAATCCCAGCTCTGGGTAGAGCCACTTGATTTTCGAGCCACAAGCACTTGATTTAGCATATCCAATTGATTTAATCAGGCAACAGTCACACCTACTTGGATTTCAGGGATACCAAGCACACCACAGAGTATAAGAGTATGATTTGATAGAGTTTACAAAATTAGATCTTCGATGTTGATTATAATTGATCCTATAACTCTTGAATAACACTTGATCTTGAGAGAGATGAGAGAAATTAGAGAGTATATGAAAGAAAATCAAACTAGCAATGGTAATTTGATTTTGGTTGAATTTCGGCAGAGTTTCAATAGAATTTTCTTTAGAAATCAATAGAGTGAAAAGAGGAGAGAAAAATAAGAAAAAAGTTAATGAAAATTCATTTGAAAGACCGGTATATATAGGGAAACAACGGTTATGTCCATTCGTGAAGAGATACAACGAAGAAACATTTCCATTCAAATTTGAATTTTGAAAAATACGGCTAGTATGTCAACATACTTGAAGAGGATATGTCGATATATCCCTTTGTATTTTAAAAAATTACTTAAGAAAAATTGTTTTGAATATATTAGGTTTTGTTAAATATTTTGAAACTTTGTACAAACATTTAAACATAGTTTATACATATTTTAATCATATTAAAACTTAATAAAACTTAATAA
Source organism: Allium cepa (assembly GCA_030765085.1). Lineage (NCBI taxonomy): Eukaryota > Viridiplantae > Streptophyta > Magnoliopsida > Asparagales > Amaryllidaceae > Allium > Allium cepa. The sequence goes on from CM060928.1 coordinate 841,081,985, forward strand.
AATAATTTTGAAAAATTTAATAAGAAAATTTAATATAATGTAAATAATATATATAAAATCAATATAGTTATAAATTATTAAAGTACAAACAATAATTCAATTTATATAAACTTAAAAACATTAAAATAATATCTTAATAAGTATAAGAGATTTGAAAATCATTTTGAAAATATTTTGAAAAGATTATTTTAAGAATAGAATATTTGGAAAAAAAGTAGAAAAGGGAAAAGAGATCAGCAAAGTACTATCAAGGTTTTAACATAAATTCAATGACTTTATAACTTATTCAGAACACCTTATCAACCAACCAACACTTTCATACCCATTTTCCACTTAATACTTCTAAATATGAAGCGTTCTACTATCACCGTATAATAATTCTAAAAGAGAAATAGACAAACTTTGTCATTTAAGATCTCAATCAAGTTAGACCCCGTCATTTAAGACATATTCCCAAGATGGATTTTTAGCATGGTCATTATTGGTCTATTGGTCCTAGCTATGGAGACCTTTGACCAATATCTTTGGTCTTATAATTTATAGTAGTCATACTTCTAGCAACTCTATCATTATTAAAGTCTTCGCAATGTGAGAGACTGCAACCAAGCCACTTAATACCACACTAATAAGGACTAGGCAGGCCTCTGACCATTTAACATCTATTAGGTAGGCCTTTGCCATTTAATACCTAACCCCAAAGCCGACTCGTCGCTGATACCATCTAGCTAACATTGCTTGGAAATCTCATTGGGCTACTTAATACTTCTTTCGTAGAAGAGAGGTGAACCATAGATAAGTCGCTTAGTACTTTATATCCAAAGAGAATCATTTCCAAGATATCCATTATCACTCTTAATTATAAATATGGAATCTCATTATGTTATTTCTTTCGGTTTGGAGGCGGGCCCTGCAGTAGCCTCTTACTACCTCAACACTAAAGTGAACTTTATGGAGATATCATTATTTATTTGGAATCTCACTAGGTTACATAATACTTCCTTTTAGGAGAGAGGCAGACCTACAACCACTTACTACCTCAAACCAGAAGCGCACACCTATGGAGATATCCTCACCGCTACTAATTCCAAATTTGGACCATTTAATACTTTTCAATTAAGAAAACATGTCCAATCTCTCACTCCATCATGGGTACTAGAATTAGCGATATCTCATTTCAGTAGTAACAAGTGCATCCGACTATTGGTAGCCTTAAAGTGAATGGCGATCTTCCATCAAGTGACTCCACTGACCTCGCATCACTAACCCAATAAGTCCAATTAACCATCCTAAGTCTTTACTTATACTATCTTAAGTTGACATTGGACTTAGCTTATTCCTTTTTATTTAAGACAATAAGATTTATCTTAAATACTTATCTACCCATAAATCTCCTTTTAATGCTCATAGATGTCTATAAAATTCTAACAGATATTTCATAAAAAAATTATGCATGATTACTAATTTCATATTAGTAACCTTTTATATCTATTCCATCTTTTATCAGTCTTCTTCCACCCATTTGTCCCTATTAATTGTAACTCCCAAATTCATTTCCATTAATTCATATTAATTGGAGTTACAGTCTTTAATTATCATACTAACAGTTGTAACCCCTAATCTCATCCTATCGTAATTTCCCATTAATTCCCATTAATTGGGATTACAATCTTTTATTTCCTATTAATTATTGGCAATTCTTAATTTATTGCCATTAATAGGAATTACTACATTTTCTAGTTCTAACTGTTCTCTTTTCTACATATAATAATAACTAACGAATGTTACGCATAAATAACGCACGAAAACGCTGTTCTTCTTTTTTAAAACAATAAATACGTATAAGCTACCCAATAAAACTACTTACTCCTATCCAAATCTATTCTAGTCATAAATATGTAACTAGAATACGCTTTCATATTTAATTTGCTGGAATTAAATTCCTTCAGAAGATTTTCCATTATGATTTCCATAAATTAGTTTAACACAAAAAAGAAAGGTTAGATCCATTTGAAATTACAAGGGATGTATTTTTTTATTTGGAATAAATAGTGTAAGCTACGGGGAATAAATCTGTACTTTACACATCTTTCCTTTTTATTCATGGGTATTCCTTGTTTAATTGAAAGTCGCCCTTTTGAATGAATAGTGGATAGTAAACAAATTTATAGATATCAAATGGATGTTCTTCTCATAAATTAACTATGGAAAATCATAACATAGCACAAATTGGACAATAATCCAAAAATCCTATTTTACACCCAAGTACAGATCAGGAATAAAAATATACAACATTCAAATTCTAAAATCTTTGGGACTGATTTTCAGATTTAGATGTAAACATATTTCAAATTAGATCTAAAAACGAGAATACGTAGGTAATATTTCTACACTAATTTAAGCATACAATCCACAAATGAAATTGATTTTAGCATAAAAATCAAACGTATGCCAATGGAATTGATTTAGACTCGTAAAAAATATATAAAATTCCCCATTTACCTTTTAAAAGCATTCCAAATATCTAGATCTGAAGTAGAATCTTAAATTTATCTTCAAATCCTTTTTACTCCAAGAAATATGTATAAAATTGATAAATACATACATTAGAATTATAGAAAAGATTTGAGATTAGGATAGGAAATAGATACAAATATATAAATTACCTCCAATACACATATGGATGATTCCATTCTCTTCTTCTTTTTATTAGATTTCTATTCATCTTCAATTATTATGAATATAGATACAAATATCTTATTTTTAAAATTTAGAAAGAAAATAGAGAAAACGAAATGATAGTGCTTCAATGCTTTATTCAGAAAAATATGAGAATAGAAGGAAGGGTTAGGCCAGTATTTAAAGGCGTAAGAATGAACCTCAACCGTCAGATCGAAATATATTAAATCCAGGCAATTGGGCCTAAACTAACCTTAGCCATCATATAGGAGCGGTCGATCGCCCCTACTTAGGGGTCGATCGCCCCTAATCGATTTTTTATAGTGGTGGGTTGACATGTAAACCCAGGTTAATTAATATAAAATATTAAATTTCCAATTCGAATTATTTTCGGTCCAAATTCATTTTTCGGCCGTAACTTTTTTTTTGGACTCCAATCACAAAACTTCAAATATGAAAGTTGTTTAGATTTTCGCCACGAACGCAATGATGTAAGTTTCATGGTCAAATTCCACTATTTGCACAAATTATATTTTTGGAGCTAAATTAATTAACTAACCAACTAATTAAAAAACTAATGCCAAATTACAAGGTGTTATATTCTTTCCCCCTTAAAACAATTTCATAATCGAAATTTCACCAATGACTAAGTTATGTTTTTGGGTCCTAATTATTCTAAACCACACAAACAATGAGCGTACAACCAATTTTGCAACCAAACGTGCATTGTATAATACTGTATCACCACACCAAAAATATGTATGCAAAATGATTCTAAATCAGATCCTTTTATATGAATGCATTTCTTTGAATACATTTTTGAAAAATATGATGCAAAAAACATATATATATATATATATATATATATATATATATATATATATACACTGTCAGTTCTATATATACGCAGCTTTTCAAAAATCTTTTAACCAAAACCCCTATACTCTCATGAATAAAAGTACGAAGCAACCAATTTTGCATCCAATTCTTACCATCCCAAAATCTAACATGTTGAAAAATCGCTTCCTAAACTGTACTCTTATGCCAGAGAAAGGAATTTAGATCGAAAATTTAACATTCTTGCCACTCTATAATCTTTCTATTCCCGTTGTACAATGAAAATTTCCCCGCTGCCCTGGATTTGTTCAAAATTTTCCACCCACAAAGTGCAAAGGAGGCTTATTTCTAGCTTTAAAATGGAATTAAGTCTAAAAATGGAATTGCACGCTCATCGATAAGGTATGGAAATATAAATTCCAAGGCTACAACAGCTCTTCTCTTGTTATGCTTGCATTTATCACATCGTCGATCCTAATACACCGTTAAATTCACAAATTCTAACTCTTTTTTTCCCAGCGCTTAACACGTGGCCTTTAAAATCAAATATTTCACAAAAATCTTTCTCATTTTTCATATTTATACATCATTTGAAAAATAAAATATCAAAATATTTAGACTTGCATTTTATTTCTTGTAATCCAATTTTTGGACAAAAATTCTAAAAATAATTTAAGGGCCAAAAATAACTAAAACCTAATTTTTTTCCAAAAGAGAAGCTTTTCAAAGTATTCCCTTTTTAAAAATTTTGATAAATCAAGCCACAATTCAGCATAATCAGAAGTCGATTATGCACTAAACGCATAAACCAAACTCTAAAATTCTACAACTAACCTGTATTTATAAAACTTGGCATTTATTTAAAAATGTCATCATGCCCAATTATCCAAAAAATTTAGCATTTAAGGAACATGAGCAATGACCCATGATACCAAAACAACTTTATCATGTTCTTCGCAAAAATTTTACAACTATTTTAAACTTTCAGTCTTATATTGCATTTAATGTTAGTTAAGTTTTTTCTAGCGATTTCCATATTTATACTAATTCTTCACTATGCATATATAAGAGCAGTTTGCATGTCCAGAAACAATAACACAGTAAATAAATAGAGACTCATAATATCGTGCGTGCCTTTTACAAGTGAAAACTAACAGTTACAACTCAAACAACCTTAAAGAAAAGAACATATGCTGGAAGGAAAAGACAACAACATTAGAAATCCTAAAATAATGCCATAGACTATGAGATGCCTTGCTCCACGGCTGGGGCTCGATCCATTGCTGTGACCCTTAAATGGTCGCAGCATGGTGGCTATACACCAAATCTCATACCACTGGCGCTGCTGGTGTTGCTAACGACTTCGGAATTGCAATCTTCCTAAGGAATGATCTAATGATGGTAGAAAGAACTTTCTACTAAGCTACCTCTCCATGGAGATTCATCCGTATTACCTAAAGATAAGAGTAGATATGTGAAAATACGTCAAATGACTCCGTGGAGTGCTAACTTCTTGATAAAAAAATTAACTCGGAAGGTTATAGGTCCAATTGATAGTGACGTCGCCAACAATAGCATAGGTGGTCTTCCACACCATGGGTTAAATTTGGTCGTACTTTCAGTCTTAGGGATGACATTATGCTGAATGATGCACACAATTGGACGGCTAGTTGGATGTAGATTATCCATTTTTCAAATACTGACATCTTGGGAAAAGATCCACTGCAAAATCTCCAAGTTGGTCACTTCTAAATCATCCAAGTCCACGTCCATAGCGAAAGCCTCCAAACACTCTGCGAGATCATCACTAGTCAGCTCAAATGGACTCTCTTCACCTCCGAACAAATCAAACTATTTCCTCTATTGAGACTCTGCACCAACATGGCATAAAAAAATTTGAATGCGGTGCGGGTAACATTCCCATTCAAAACTCTCAAAGTGGAGGATCGATGCAAATCCTTCTATGACAAATAGCTCTTTCAGCCCAAAAGCGACAAAACCTTCTACTCATTCTAGTCCAGTCAAGTGGCCTCTTGAGGGTTAAGATCATAATAGTACGAGAAAAAACCGACAGTCTAGAAAGGTGCCTTAGGCTAAGAAGTGGTCGGAGAGAGGAAATAGGGTTTAGATGTGGAGTTTTGGTGGGGTGAGATCTAAGATGCAAAACGACGTCGCTTAGTGGAGGAAGGGAAAGGAGAGGTCGATACTTAGAGGAGAAGGAAGATGAAGATTGGGTTCGGCTTGTCGAGGAAGGAGGAAAGAAAGAAGGCAACTAGGGGAATTCGGATGCGACTTTTATAGTTTCGTTCTAGGTTCGAGTTGTACCCAAACTCGTTAATTGGTAGATCACTCTATGTTTTGTCGTTAGGTTGTCAACCACTAGATGGGCTTTGAGCGTTAATTGAACATAGTTCCAATTAGGGTCAGATTAAATAATAATAATCATTTTGTGCCGTCTCCTTCGATTTGACACGATCCAAAAAATTCATGTCCTCATCACGATGGTGTCAAAGCCTACCCCTAGTCCCGAACCATGCTCCAGCAATTACAGTAGTTCCAACTAAACTGCTGTGATCAATAACAAGTCCAAAAACCCAAAAATATTCTAGCTACTATTTCCCTCCTACTTTGCATATAAATATTTCTTCCAGTAGTTGGTGGTACAACAACACTTCAAACTACATACTCGATAAGATTGAATTTCATTCCTATTTTATCTGTACCTTAAAGAGAGAAGATTTTCTAAAACCTCTATTTTATAAATCGAAAAATCGTTGAGAAAACTTTATACTTGTTTCTAAATAACAGAAACTATTTTATACTAAAACTTCCCTTAGTAATCAAACCTATATATATATATTTTTCAGATTTCCCAGAAACCTTTTTTTAAAAACACAAATTTCCAAATTGGAAAACTATTTCATTACCAAAAATCAAAACCAAGCATTTATTGATATATACATATAAATATTTAAGGATTTCAAAAAGCTAATCACTTATAAAATACATATTTCTTATATACTTTATAAAAATTCTATCACAGATTATAGACTAAGGAATTGAAATTAATTCTCCAAATAAAAACCCGATTTACCATCAAAGAGGTGATCGATGGACAATCCCTTGCCAAAAAAGGTTCGCAGATGTTTGCGACATGTAGACTCTAATTTCCCGTCCATCTAGAATAATTGCGTGTCTCTGACTGGAACTCATCATCAAAATCCAAAGTCACAAGGTAGTTAGATCACAACCATCAAGTCGAACACCTCCAATCTTCGAGATTCTTCCATACGTCATACTCATGCTCTTTACGATCAACACCTTACACATCGCTAGCACTTTGTGGAGTACTTTGGAGTCGGTGTGAAAATCTTAACTCTAAGATATTTCCGACCATAGTTGCTTTGCCTATTCATTCGAAGTGGAATTACAGCTACTTCTATCGTCAAAATTCTTAAAATCTAGCATAAAAATATAATTATACTAGATAAGAAAGTACGAATGTGTTCTCTTAATTTATCCTAATTCCAACGATCTACTAACCTAGGATTCGATACCAAATGTAACAGATCGTACCTTAATGGGCCTAATTTTCTACAAAAATCGAAACCCAAGTTCATCCAAGCACGGATCATTGGATTTTCTACCTGCAAATAAGCATGAGCATTATCAAAGATTGATAGAAATCTAAACTCACAATGGAAACAATAATAGGATAAGAATACTGATTATGGCTACTGCCTTGGAATTAATGGTATTCCTTGGATATCAGATTGTCACATCAACATCAAGCATGAGAGAAAAGAAGACTTCTCCAACAATAAAACACATCCAGCTTCAATGACCCGTTCTTCTAAATCCATCCCAAGGGTTGTAAGGAGAAGGGGGTTAGAACAACATTCCGGTAATTGAAAAATCTATAAACTGTCCATAATATAAATTTATACTAATTGGTTTCCATTTAATTGTTATGTCCATTAAGGCTAGCATCTAATCTAACCTTGCATTGCACACACGATTACTTACCTACTCGCTCCAAAGGTAAGAATATTAACGAATCCTTATCAACTAACTAATACTTCCATACCCATTTGCCACTTAGTGCTTCTAAATATGAAGTGGGCTTCTAATATCACCATATAATACTTCTAAAAGAGAAATAGGTATCCTTTGGTCATTTAAGACCTCGATCAAGGTAGACCCTGTCATTTAAGACTTATTCCCAAGATGGACTTCTAGCATCGTCATGGTTGGTCTATTGATCCTTGCTACAGAGACCTTTGGCCACTATCTGTGGCCTTATAATTTATAGTAGTCATACTACTAGCGCATCTATCGTTATTAAAGTCTTAGCAACTTAAGAGAATGTACCCAAGCTACTTAAGACCTCATTAACAAGGACTAGGCATGAATCTGACAATTTAACACCTATTTATAGGTAGGCCTTTGATATCTAATACCTAACCCTAAGGCACATTCCTCACTGGTACTATCTACCTGATCGAAATCTCATTGGGATACTTAATATTTCTTTTATAGAAGAGAGGCGAACCCTAGATCAGTCACTTAGTACCTCAAACCCGAAGTAAACCCTTCCTAAGATACCCATCATCGCTCTTAATTATAAATATGGAATCTTATTAGGTTACTTCTTTCGGTAAAGAGGCGGAACCTGCAATAGCCACTTAATACCTCAACACTGAAGTGAACCTTTTGGAGACATCCTTATTTATTTGGAATCTTACTAGGTTACTTAATACTTCCTTTTAGGAGAGAGATAAACCCTATAGCCACTTAATACCTCAAACCAGAAGCGAATCCCTATGAAGATATCCCTCACCACTCCTAATTTCAAATTTGGACAATTTGATACTTTTTAATTAAGAAAGCAGGTCCAATCTCTCATACTGTCATGGATCTTAAGATTAATGATATCTCACATCAGTAATAATAAGTGCACTAGACTTCTGGTAGCCTCAAAGTGAAGGGCACTCTTCCACCGAGTGACTCTACTGACCTCAAATCACCAACCCACTAAGTCCAATTAACTGTCCTAAATCTTTAATTATACTACCTTATTTTGACATTGGACTTAGCTTACCAGTTGTCTTTGTATTTAAAGCAGTAAGAATTACCTTAAATACTTATCTACCCATAAATCTCTTTTTAGTGTTCATAAATGTCAATTTGTCCATAAAATCCTAATGGGTATTTCCTAAGACATTTATGTATGATTACTAATTTTAAACTAGTAACCTTTTATATCTATTCAATTTTTATCAGTCCTTTTTTATCCATTTGTCCCTGTTTAACTATAACTCTCAAATTTATTTCCAATAGTTGCCCATTAGTTGAAGTTACTGTCTTTAATTCTTATACTAACCAATTGTAACCCCTAATCTAATCCTATCTTTATTTCCCATTAATTGCTCATTAATTGGGGTTATAATCTTTTATTTCCTATTAATTATTGGCAATTCCTAATTTATTTCCCATTAATAGGAATTGCTACATTTTCTAATTCTACTATTCGCTTCCCCAAATATAATAATAACTATCGAACGTTATGCATAAATGACACTCGAATAAACGCTATTCTTCATTAATAACGCAATAAATACATATAAACTACCTAACAAAGCTAAATATTCCTATCCAAATATTTTCTAATCGTAAATATGTAACTAGAATACGCTTTCCATATTTAATTTGCTGGAATTAAATTCCTTAGGAAGATTTTCCGCTATGATTTTCATAAATTAGTTTAACACAAAAAGGAAAGATTGACGCCGTTTGAAATTATAAGGAATGGATCATTTGTTATTATTTGGGGTAAACAGTGTAAACTACGGATAATAAATCTATACTTTACATATCTCTTTCTTTTTTGTTTATGGGTATTCCTTATTAATTCAAACGACGCCCTTTTGAATGAATAAGTGGAAAAAGTAAAAAAATTTATAAAATTCAAACGGATGTTCTTACCACAAATTAACTATGGACTATAACATAACACAAATTGGGCAAAAATAAAATCCTAATGTACAACCAAGTACAAATTTGAAATAAAAATATACAACATTCAAATTCTAAAATCTTTTGGACCGATTACCAGATCTAGGTGTAAACATATTTCAAATTAGATCTAAAACGAAAATACGTAGGCTCTAGTTTTTTACACTAATTTAATCCTAAAATTTACAAATAAAATTGATTTAGGCATAAAAGTCAAACGTATGCCATCGGAATAAATTTAAAATCATAAACAATATATAAAATTTCCCACTCACCTTTTAAAAGCGTTCCAAATCTCCAGATCTGAAGTAGAACCTTAAATTCATCTCTAAATCCTTTTTAATTCAAGAAGTATGCATAAAAAAGAGTATATACATAAATAAGAATCACAGATCTGAGAAGAGATTTGGGATTGGAAGTGAAAATAGATACAAACATACAAATATATATAAATTATGTCAAATACGCATATAGTTTATTCTTTTATCTTCTCCTTTTTATTAGATTTCTATTCTTCTTCAATTTTTATAAATATAGATATAAATATTTTATTTTAATAATTTAGAAAGAAAATGGAGAATAAGAAATGACAGAGCTTCATTACTCTATTCAGATAAATATGAGAAGAGAAGGAAGGATCAGGCCTGTATTTATAGGCGGAAATATCAAGCTCAACAGTCAGATCGAAATATATTAAATTTGGACCATTGGGCCTAGGCTAACTCTAGTCGCCACACAAGGAATGGTCGACTGCCCGTATTTAGAGGTCGACCTCCCTTGGTTGACTGCTCATAGTGGCGGCTCGATCTGTGGGCCGGGGTTAATTAATATAAAATATTTATTATCCTATTTGAATTATTTCCATTCTGAATTCGTTTTTCGTCCGTAACTCTTTGTTTGGACTCTGATTGCAAAAATCCAAATATGGAAGTTGCTTAGAATTTCACCACGAATGCAATGGTGCTAGCTTCATGGTCAAATACCATTTATGCACAAATTCCAATTTTGGAGCTAAATCAATTAACTTACTAAATAATTAAATAACTAACACAAAATTATGAGGTGTTACATGATCAGTACAAGAATACTAGAATGGAAGTTAAGGAAATAGAAGCAAAACTTTCCAGGGCTGAACTAGAAATAGAAATGTTAAGATGTGAGAAAGCAATTATTGAAGAAGAATTATAAAGGTCTCAATTTTTTTTTAAATTTACTTCTAAGAGTATTGGATATAGTAATGAAATTATGGAATGAAATGATATGAATATTAAACTTTCAAAGAAAATTTGTGGTTTAAAATCATCATTTGATATTTCTTAGAAAACTGTAAATGAGATGAAATTTAAGTTAGAAAGTTTATCAATTAACATTTCAAAATATAATAAAAGACAAGAGAATTTATCAAAGTTTATACAAATTAAATTGGTTTTTAATAAAGCATATTTGGATTTTATAAAATCAATCACAAAAAAAATCCAGTTCAAGAAAATACAGTTCATTGTACACGAACTTCAAAAAATATAAAATTAACTTTGAAAAGCCTATTTCTAATAATAAGAATATCAAAATTTGGTATTGAAGGCAAAAATAATAATTAATTGGAAATAAGTACATAGATACTTTTACAGAAATGGGCATAAAAGTAGTGATTTTATTTTCGTGGGTTCTACTAAACCATTCTACGTACGTCTGGTTACCTTCAGCATAAACCCCAAGATCGTAACGTAAGAAGTTGGAACCAATAAAATTTTCTATTTATCGCAGTTACCCATACATTGTAAAATGGTAATACGTCAAGCACAAAACGAGAAATGTAGATATAGTAACGTATATTACCCATATAAATGAAAGAACCCATCATCTTTGACGATGATTCAAAAGGATGCGTCATTGGGTGAGGGGATGTTAGTAACGTCGATTGAAGAATCTTCTCAAAGTCCTCTAGTACCTCCTCAAGTATATGCATACCTCAACAATGATTTTGAAGTTATTAATGATTTCAAAAGACTGCTAAATTTTTCACTATTAGCTTGCACTTGAGTAAATTTCATGATTTTGAGACATGATTTGGAAAATCCGTTTAAAGAAGCAGGATTGTCAACATCAATCAACACGTCAGGTTTAATTTTTTTATTTACCCATGTTATTTAGCTTTTTATTGTGCTAATATTAGGAAAGATACAGTTGGAACTGGGCCAGCAAGCAGCAGGATAAATGGGTAAATTTCCAAAAAAATTCATTATTGAACCTTAAATGGGCCTATGTAGTCTAATTCATTTAGAATTTTCTAAATTTTCTATTGAATAAAACTAATATTTTATATAAATATTTAAACAAAGTTTTATTTTGATATTATATTTATATTATATAATATAAACATGCATCATATATACATAGTGTATGTGCACGTGCAACATACGGTGTACATGATTTAACATACCAGTATATAGATGTTGAGATTTACACCATAATAGACATGTTAGCTCCACCGTATATATATATGCATTGTCTAATATATATATATATGTCAATGTAATATAAAATATAATCATAGAGTATAAATATTATTGTATATATATGCACACACATTATTTATAATAATGAAAAATAATTATATTTGAAAATGCAAATATTAATAATCACAAATTTAAATTTAAATTTAAATTTCAAATTTCAGATCTAGACTTTAAGATATTTTCTTTTTAAATTTAAATCAAAAATAATATTTTTATAAAATCAAATAAATGTAAATATACGAAATAAAAATAGTTTTTTCTAGAATATACGTGTGTATGTGTGTGTATATCTATATATATATATATATATTAATATTTAAATTTAGAATATAAAATATCATTATATATTTAAATATAAATAGATAAAACAAAATATATATCCATACATATTTTGGCTTGTAAAGTGTTTGACAAAATCTTTTACGGTTTTAATTTTTTTATTTTAATAAATCTTTTCCATACGGAAATGATTAAAGAAAAAAGTATTTTAAAAATAAATTTTGTAATCATTGGTATAAATAATTACATTAAAATATATATATTTATAATATATATATATATAGTAAAGTAATATCTTATATTATGAAATAAATGTGCATACATATGTATACAATTTTAAATATACAATTATGTTTTAATTTTCAAAAATGAATTTCATGTATATGATTTAACAAAATTTTATATGTAATTTACATATGAATTTATACATTAGAAAATCAAATTTTATTCTAAAATTCCTTTAAAATTAATATTTAATTCGAATTTTTTTTACTGACCAAGAGCTATATATGCAAATATATCTATATATAATTTTTTATAATCATAATACATATATACGTATTCATATACAATGTTGACAGCACGCATATATTGGAATTCACGATATTGAGATCTAATCTAAGCACATATGATTCAAAATAATTATCAAATAAATATGTATAATTGTAAATAACTAAGTTACCTTGACTATACCTAATTAGTACACATTGAATGCTGAATCAGTCGACTTCGTTTGAATTTTAATTCAACTCCTTCCAAAGAGAGCTATGAAGTTGAAAAGTAATACGCACCGTTGTACCGATTTTACATGAATATGTGTTTTTAACACTTGAATCAATAGAGGAAGGGGAGTTCCATTTTTGAATGGATATGAATTTATTGGAGGCGGAAAATAGAGCAATAAATGAGGGATCAAGGGTGCTTAAATAATAGAATAAGAGAGGAGAAAAAAGTGGATCCAGATCCATAAATATCTCTACTAGTTCAAACCCTCTTTTGAATCAAATCCAACTCCTATCCTACACCTATAGTCGACCAAATCAGGTCTCTTTTTAGGCCTCCAAATAACTTGAAGCCTGATCAAATAAAACATATTTCAATCCAATTTAAATTTACATCAATATCATATGTTGATACATGTGTATACAACTTTTATATATGCGCTATTTTCAACACAGATTAATAAATTATAATTAATATTTCATAAATATTGGTTAATGTAAATAATTTATAATAATTATAATTAATTAAATCATGTAGTAGTCGGAGTATTCAACGTTACAGCCGTGTGACTCTTAGGTGTAAATTTGATCAGCGATTAATGTCGAAATATTCAAATATTAACATTCACACATTACTTAGTAGGTGGTGTGACATTATGGTCAAATTTATCGCTAACATAGCTTTGGTAAAATCAATTTACTTTATTTAGGTGTTACCCAGTAATGATAATTATTTACACCAATTCTCTTCGTCAAAACTATATCACTTTGGACTTGTAGAGTTTGGTATTGCTCAAAATTCCAATATCATTTATATTCAACTATATAGCCCAAACACAAAGTCCTTGGTTTAATAGTAACAATTATTATTAACTGAATTGCTCTGGTAAGAGACTTTGACTTTGAGTTGAATTCAGTTGAACGTGATACTAACCTCATATAACTAAGGAGACAAATTCTCTCTTGAACAAGGTCTCACTTCTAATGCTTCCCTGGGGCCTAAAGATCATTAACTTTGGTTTAATTTTTCTTCCATATTTCCAAAAGCACACACATATTCATATTTATACATGTCTAGTGGAGATTATAGGAAGACTTGTACGTATTGTCAATATCAGTTTTAATAAGAGCACATTCTTGACGAAAGATTTCTATTTTAACTAGCCTATTCCTTCGGGCCAAGCGAGAGTTATTGTTTAGTGAAATTCCAAAGAGGAACTTTGGGACTGGACGTAGGACGAGAGGTCCGAACTTGTATAAAATTTCTAGTGTGATCGTTTTATTCTTACTACTATATCATTATCTTAATTTGTTGTGTATACAATAATTACCTCTCATATACATAGTATACGATGCATATAGTATTTTAATTGGTATCAGAGCAAGGTTAGTTCAAATCACAGTAACATGCATTTGAAACCTATTAATATGGCAAGTATCATTCAAGACGGTCAGCCAACTGCACGTCCTACTCTATTCACTAGATCTAATTATGCATATTGGTCAACACGCATGAGTATTTTTATGGAAGCAAATGGTTTAGAAATATGGTTAGCAACTTAAATTAAGTATGTATCACCTGAAACAAATATTAGCACATGGACAGATGCACAAAAAACCGCTGCTTCTAATAATGCTAAAGCTATGAATGTACTATTTTGCTCTCTTGATAAAAATGAATTTTTACATGTAATGTTATGTACCACTACTTATGATATATGGTGTACTTTACAAGCTACACACGAAGGTACAACCAAGGTCAAACAAACAAAAATATCAATTTTACAAAAACAATTTTCATCTTTCAAAATGAAACAAAATGAGTCAATTGTTGACATGTACTCAAGATTTCAAAATTACAATACGATCTTATGGCACTAGGAGTTAAACTTGGTGATTTTGATTTTGTTCTCAAATTCTCAACTCTTTAACAATTGAGTGGGAAAGAAAATTATTGGCTATCAAAGAAGCTAATGATCTCTCTGTACTCAAAGTTGAAGAGTTGATTGGAAATTTAATGTCATATGAAGCTAATTTGCAGGCCAGAAAAGAAGAAAACCATGAAAAGAAGAACATAGCATTTCAACGAAGCAATGAAGATTCTGAATTGGATAAAGATGAAATTGTATTTATTGCCAAGAACTACAACAAATTTAAGAAATTCAAGAAAATGACAAGATTCCAAAATAGCGGAAAATTAAATTCATCAAATCAAACTTCGATCAAGTTCTTTGAATGCGATCAGTTCAGACATATGAAAGAGGATGCCCAACACTCAACAATGAGTAAAGGAAAAATAAGTTTGAGAAATTTAAGAAAAAGAGAAAGGCATTCCAAGTCACATGGGATGACTCTGACTCTTCCTCTTCATCCGATAGTGGTAGTGAAAGTGATATGGATCAAGCAAATGTATGTTTCATGGCACGCATTAATGAGGTATGTCCCGATTTTACTTATGATGGAATTTTAGAAGTAAGCATGGAACTTGATGACAAATGTAGAGAAACTAAGAAATTAAATACGGAATATGTTGCTAAGATAAATCGATTAAAACTTGAAATACGTTCACTAAAAGATGAAATTATATTTTAGAAGAAGAATAATAAAATGCTCAAGAAAAATGTAAGAATCTTTCTATTGAAAATGAATCTTTATCTTATGAATTAGGAAAAGTTAAACTAGAAAACAATGAAATTAGTAACGAGCACATTATCTTAAAAGAAAATCTAGAAACTTCAAGATCCAAAATTACTAATCTTAAAAACAAATTGGATAAAATTACAAGTACTGTTACAAAATTTAACAAAGGAAAACAGGACTTGGAGAATTTTATTAAAATTTCCAAGCCGTTCAAAAATCGAAATGGAATAGGGTTTGAGAATGAAACAAAAATTATGAAGCATAGTAAGATTTATATTAAGATAAAAAAACCTTATTACAGAAATAAGAAATTAATCATAAATTCAAAAATGATTAAAATACGGGTTCCTAAAAAAAATAAAAACCAAATTAAATTGAAATATATAGGTAATTATATGAAAGAAGTGATTCGTAATAATAATTATATTTCAAAAGGAACCAGACCATCATGTCTATGGTTACCCTCATCTACTAACACTTAGGACACAAAAATAAAAAGGGTACTAATTTAAATTTTCTACTTTTATGTAGGTATCCAAATACAAATATAAAGAGAAATGGATATTAGATAGTGGATGCTCCAAGCACATGATGGGGAATGATCACATGTTGTCAAATATAAAGTACAATGATGGTGGCACTTTAACTTTTTGCGATAATTCAAAAGGGTTTGTTATTGGCATTGGAGAAGCCATCGATATCGGTATCTCTAACTCTTTTATTATTCATAATGTTTTATTAGTAGAAAATCTAAAACACAATCTTATTAGTATAAGTCAGTTGTGTGATAAAGGGTTTGAAATAAATTTTGAAAAAGATAAATATAAAATTCTTAGTTAAAACAAAAATTTAATCTTCGAAGGATTTAGAAATCGTAATATATATCCTAAATATGAATATTAGAAATAATTCAGATTTATGTCTAAACGCAAATCATGATGATCCTTGGATTTGGCATAAACGTTTTTGTCATATAAATTTTAAATATATTAACAAACTAGCAAAACATGATCTAGTTAGAGGTCTTCCTAAAATTAATTATAACATTAAAAATTTATGCGACGCTTGTCAAATGGGCAAATTAAAGAAAAGTTCTTTCAATCTATATGCAACGACCCAGAATTTTTATTAATTTAAATTTGAATATTTAATTAATTTTAGATATTAATAAGTGAATTTATAAGTCAAATAAATTTTTATTTGAATTTTTGGATTTAGTTGAATAATTAAATCGATAATTTAATAAGTAAAATTATGGAAATAATTGAAAATTGAGTTAAAAATGATTGAAAATAATTTGGAAAATTTTATTTTATCATATTGAAGTTAGAATGATATTTTAGAACTTTTAAAATCGAATTAAAAGTTAATCTGTGAAAATTGAATATTTTAATATTTAATAATCGACTGTAAAATAGCCAATTTTTGAACAGTCTCAGAATTGAACGAAACCAGTTTCATTGGATCCGTAATAGTTAGTTATTACCGGATTTCAATTTTCGTGTCAATCGGAGTTATCGTTTGATCGTGGCAGCTCGAAACGCATCGAATTATTTTTAATTTAAATTTGGTGAGTCAAAATAGCCATTTTTCAAAAAGTCTCGGATTTCGACGAGACCAGTTTCATCGGATCCGTAATGTGATATTATTGTAAGATTTCAAATTTCAAGTCGATTGGATTTACCGTTTGTCCTGTACAAATTAAAACGCCTAGAAATCGATTTAAATCGGTTTAATTTAAATCGAGCGTTTGCAGCCATAACTCGCACAGATGTCCGAATTAGCTTCCGAAACCTATTCCATTGTGTCCGGAACGCGGGGTAAACCTTAGAAACGCTGGTTACGGCGCCTAAATCGGAGTTCGGAATTCCCGGGATGAATAGTGTTTACGCTAGCTTTTTCTATAAATAGAAGTTGAATTCACAAAAATAAATAAAAATTTATAAAACCCTAATCTAAATGTTGCCAGCCGCCACCTAGAAACGAACGGCCAGAAAACACTATCTTTTCTCCTCAATTATCTCTTGATCCACGCATTGATTCAAGAATCTTCCAACTAGAAGATTGAAGAGCATATGAAGATCTACAACTTCAACGGTTGTGATCGAATTTGGTTGCACGGATTGGCGGCAATTCGTGTGAGAAGGTGGCGAGTTCGTGCTCGTTTTTCTCGAGTTACGAGGGGCCGAGTTCTTCATGGTTCTGGCCGAAGGTTGAGGGGATGGAGGAGCTTCGTTGGTGAAGAGATGATCGAATTTAGTCGAGTGATGGTGCAGAAAATTGTAACCCTAAATGGGTGTAATGGGTTCGGCTAGGGGGGGTTTTCACGCGTACGAAGAAGATGGTGAGGAAGATCATGCACAACGGTCCAGATGATGGGGTTTGTAATCTAACGGCTGATGTATGTTATAGGTTTAAAAATATAAAGTTATAGTGTAAATTTAGTTATAAAAATTGTGTACAAACTTGTAAATTACATAACTTTTTCATACGAGGTCGAAAAAATGCAAACTCAGTTGCGTTGGAATCGTATGGACGAGCACTACGCGATGGAGTTGGTTTGGAGTCGTTTGGAGTTAGTGAGAATTTTGGGTAAAATTAAACGCGCGTTTAATTTTATTCGAAATAAAAGCTAAAACGGAATTTAAAATCAAGGTGAGAATTTCTCACTCAATCGAATAGATTTCGATTTTATTTTAAATAGTTAGATTTAAAATATTTGAATGCATGTTTGAATGATGACTGTAAATTATTGATTGTTAAAATAGACATTATGCGCCGTTAGTAAGCGGATGTTATTTATTAAAAACATATACCGCGAATATTTCATAAACAGTGAAATTGGTATTATATATAATAGCAATATATATATATTGGCATATGTATATATTGGAGTTATTGATTTCCCGCATTTTTTGTTTAGCGGATGAGACCCTATTACGCCGTTAGTAAGCGGATAATATTTATTAAAAACATGTACCGCGATAATTTCGTACTGGAGCGAAATTGGTATTGTGCTAATGTTTTTGGATGCAGGAAAACAGGTTGGAGGGATCCAACTGGATTCCTCAACAGTTTTTATTTGATTTCAGATATTTTGATATTTGATGGATTATCATATCGATATATGATATCGTTGTTAGTCGTGATTGACTATTTGGTGTGTAGCATCATTGGACCCAAATTTTGGGATTTTAAAATGATTTTAAAAGTGATTGTTGAAATTATTCTATATTTTTGGAAACTGATTTATTTTAAATAAATAAAGGTTATAATTTTTAAAGTTATAAAAATTATGATTTTGAGAAATATAGTTAAAGATTGATTTTTGAGAAATATGGGTTAATGATTTTATAAAATAGTTAAATTGGATTTTTGAATATATTATAAAAGTTTAAATATAGAATTTATGAAGTTTGATTATTTTATAAATCAAAAATGGTGAAACTATAAAGGAGTTAAGACGTTTTAAAGAATAATATAGATTGATTTATATTAAAGGATTTACAAATGAATATTTGTAAATTAAAATGTTGGAATTATAAAATGAGATTTTATAAGTGTTTGAATGAAGTAAAAATGAATTTTGTAAATGAATGGAATTCATATAATTATATAACGGTAAAGTTATAAATGGAATTTTATAAACAGTAGGTTTATAAAATTTGTAAAGTTATTAAAGTAATAAGATTTGGATAAATAATTGAATCTTATAAGTTATAAGATTTATAATTATGAAGTTCAATGGAATGGTTTTTGCAAACGAATAGATTATAAGTGTTTAACTTATAATATGAACCTGTAGTTTATAACCGAGTTATAAATCGAATAAGTTAATAAATGAGATTTATAACAAGGAAGTTTTTATAATTAAATAGAAATGGAATTTATAAACGTTGTTTTATAAATTCGCAAACGACTTATTTTGATAAGTTAATTGTTATAACCTATTAATGGAGTTATATTCACATTTTTGAATAGTGAATAATCCTTTAAAATAAATTGAATAAAAGGATGAAATTTGTTAACGAAGTATGTTCACGATTTTGAATAGTGAATAACATGTTAAAGGAAATGTTTTAGAATGTGATATTTTAAACAGAATTAAAACGATCTAACGATGTTTTAAATGTGTTGAGATTCGAAACCATAGATTTCAACATTTATTGTTGAAATAGACGTTTTCGAGAAATAAAAGGAAATGGTAGACTATAACACTGTTGTTATAGTAAATGATTTCCGAAAGGAAATGTTTTGGTTTAGTATTGGGATTTATATATTTATTTTAATTTCGAATCCATATACTAGTGATTTTGGGTTGTCGTAACGATGTTTTACGCAACATTCGTTTTGGCCCAAGTAAATATGTTTAAGAGAATGATTTCCTTAAAGAATGAAATATATACTTAATTTCGATTGAAGTATATTGAATATTTTCCAAGTGTTGAAAATAAATAAAAATTGTGAATTACTTATGAATAAATAAGTATGGAAATGTTTTCCAATATGAAGTGAATAATTAGAATTTATCTTTTTGAAGATAAATTGAAATGGATAATTGAAATCGTATATGCATGGATATTTTGAAATATAAATTCATTATGGAATTTATATGTGAAAGTGGAATTTGTTAAAAATAAATATTGATTTATTTTTGAAGTGTTGAAATTATATATCTTGTAAAGATATTTTGGAAAGTAAATAATTTGGAAAATTATTTGGAATCTGGTGATGTGTGCATGTCCATTGATAGTTCAATAACCGACTATCAATATTTCCCTTTGAATGGGTATTTGATGTGATTTGTTTGAATTTGAATGCACACTTATTTTTGAATAAGCGCTCACTATTCGGGTTAACCGGGAAAGGACCATGGGGTCGTATAACCCATTCCGAACATGTGATACGTCGTTATGAATTGCATTTGAAGATCGGTGTTGAAGACCGAGTATTTGTGAAAGCGATAGGATGACCTATCGATTGTCTCTGCACTGGGTAGCTCCTGGTATAGAGATCTCCTAAGTGATGGGAAATTCGATCGGGATTGTGAATACCCGTATTGCAAGGGCTTCGTAAGAAGTGCCTTCGGTTTTGTTCGATCCCGGAACAGACTTGTATGGATTGTGTGTCTGACATTACAATTTGAGATATAAAGCCGATTTCTTTCAAATATATTTCTGTTGGTGGCGGAGAATTTATTCTTTGCTTAACACCCTTCTTTGAGACGTACGAGCTCAAAGGTTATATAGTTGAAGTTATCAGCGATATATTCCCAGTTTGGTAATGTGACATGCTGAGTGATGCTGAAATGATCATTGTGTTGATTATTTGTGATAGGATCGTTTATTTGATCGTCTATCCTTGTGATCATTGTGTTGATCATTTGTTGACCCAAAGCATGGCTTTTGTATAAAGTATGTTTTTGTGGACGTGACTTCGTCGAGCCTCACACACCGTGAATGGTCAAAACAGGAAAGAAGCAGCAAGGTTATGAGGGGTAGCACCCTTTAGGATGTGTCCATTTCCTTCTGGAAAAGGGTGGTATCATGGTATGGAGCCCAGATACTTACTCATGTTGAAAACACTTTATGATTGTGTGAATTGATTACGAGCGCTCGGTTGATAAAGGTCCCAAAGGACCGGGGGATGGCATATTCAGTCAGTTGTTACTTAGTTAGGGGTAACCCGGCCTTGTGTTGGTAGAGATCCGGTTTGGTTCTCGGGGATGTCCATCCAGAGGCATTCTCATGTGGCAATGGGAAGTTCCTTGGCCTGATCATTCGTTGGAAATCCAAAGAAACAATACGAGACTTGTACGGTTTTAGTTGTAGAACCTGCTATGGAATGTGGCGGTAACCTGCTATTGAACATAGTTAGCTGTAGTAGGCATACGATAATGGTCGTATGTTGGCTAAGATTTATATTCTACTTTCGAAATGAATTTTTTCTACACTATGCACTAGTAATAATATCAAATGTTATTTTAAATGCGTATCAAGCATCTTTGACTATCATAAGGAGAAATCTCCTCCGATTCTGCGTTTGCATGTGTGTGTGTGCGGGAGGCCTTATGGTAGTCTCATTTTTAAAAGCATTGCGAATTGAATTTAAAAATATCTCTCTATTTTGATTTTAAAGATAAATAAACTGTTTTGAGTTCTCACACCAGTCACATGACTGACTCGGAGTTTATTGTTTTCCTTCCTAAACTCTGGGTGCCCACCAATTTCCACACGGGCAGTCAAGAGTTAGGTTTATCAGGATATTCTGGATATTCAGGAGTTGCTGGAGGCAAGCTGGATAGCATGGCGTATTACTAGTATATAGTATTTCTTTTTCCGCTGCACTGTTTGATGTTGTATGTTGTTGTACACTCTGATGATATGATGTAATGAAATATGATGAAATGTAATAACTGTAGTTCTTTGTTTAAAGATTATTCATTTATTATTATATGTTGTTCCGCTGCGAATTGTGAGATTCTGATGTTGTTTCTGTTCCATTTCCTTTCTCTTCTTTTTTCTTTCTATTTTAAAAAAAAAATTTCTACTTTCTATTCCCTCTATCTTCTACCTTTTTCTCTCTTCTTCTCTCTCTTCTTTTCTTAAATTCTTTTTAAAACCCTCAGTGTTCGGTTTTCCGTCGTTCGATTACTCGGCAGTCGATAAAGTGAGTATCGATGTTGAATTTTCGGAAGACGAAGAATCGGGTCCTGACACTATAAATAAAATATCTACTGAGCAACCATTAGAATTACTTCATTTAGATTTATTTGGACCAACCCAAGTACGATCAATAAATCATAACAAATATGTGTTCGTAATTGTAGACGATTTTTCAAGATATACTTGGACATTATTTCTAAAACATAAAAGTGCCACTTTTGGAATGTTTAAAATCTTTGCAAAACGGATTACAAACTTAATGGATTTAAAAATTAAAAATATACGTAGTGGTCTTAGAGGAAAATTCGAAAATTATACTTCAACCTATGACTAAAAATACATGCTATGAATTTTATGGAAAGAAAGCATAAGTTTCGTATTTCAAAATTTTTAGGTCAAAATGTTTTATTTTAAATACTAAAGATAATCATGGAAATTTTGACCGTAAAGCCGATGAAGGAATTTTTATTGGTTATTTAGAACGTAGTAAAGCTTATAGAATTTGTAATAAACGAACAAATATTATAGAAGAAAGCTTACATGTATCTTTTGATGAAAATTTCCAACAAACTATTAAAGAAGATGAAGATAAAGATGAAATTTTAACTAAAAATCAAACTGAAATCACAAATAATATGAATAATTCATCCTCCGAGGATACTAAAAATGTTTGAAGATCACCCACATGAATATTTAAAAATAATCCTTTGAATAATGTAATTGGAGACCTAAATTCTTGAGTCAGTAGAAATAAATTAAATCAAAAGAATCATGTTGCTTTTATCTCAAATATAGAACCTAATTTTTTTAAGGAAACATTTAAAGATGACTTTTGGATTTTAGCAATGCAAGAAGAATTAAATCAATTTGAATGTAATAATGTATGAGAACTTGTTCCTAGACCATCAGATCAATCTGTAATAGAAACAAAATGAGTTTTCAAAAACTAAGCCGATGAAAATGGAAATATTATTTATAACAAAGCAAGATTAGTTGCTCAAGTTTATAACCAAGTAGAAGGAATTGATTACGAAGAGACGTTTGCTCCCCCGTCTCGAAGCAATTCATACTCTCCTTGCTTTTGCACGTCATCGTAACTTTAAATTATTTCAATTGAATGTTAAGAGTGCTTTCTTAAACGGTTTTATCAAAGAAAAAGTTTTTGTAGAACAACCACCATTATTTATTCATGAAAAATATCCAGATGATGTTTTTAAACTCAAAAAAGCTTTATATGGTTTAAAACAAGCGCCACGTGCTTGTCGACTAAAAACTCTTCTACAAAATTCTGGATTTCAAATCGGCAAAATAGACACTACACTATTTATAAAAAAATAAAAATAACGATATACTAGTTTTACAAATATATGTTGATGACATTATATTTGGGTGAACTAATGAAAGTTTATGTAATGAATTTTTTGAAATAATGAAAAATGAGTTTGAAATGTCACACATGGGTGAATTAATTTTTTTCCTTGTATTACAAATAAAACAATCGAACAATGGTATTTTTATAAATAAAAAAGGTATTGAAGGATTTACTTAAGCGTTCCGGAATGGAAAATATTGCTAGTAAACCAACTCCTATGAGTACAACCTTATATTTAGACAAAGACGAAAATGGAAAAGACTTTGATCAAAAATATTACCATAGTATGATAGGCTCTTTATTATATTTAACAG
Source organism: Allium cepa (assembly GCA_030765085.1). Lineage (NCBI taxonomy): Eukaryota > Viridiplantae > Streptophyta > Magnoliopsida > Asparagales > Amaryllidaceae > Allium > Allium cepa. Next base: position 841,106,021 of record CM060928.1, read on the forward strand.
CTAGTCGACCCGATATAATGATGAGTGTTTGTTTGTATGCGTGTTTTCAAGCTCAACAAAAGGAATCACATCACAGAGCAGTCAAACGAATTTTCTGTTACTTAACAAATACCAAAGATTACGGCTTATTCTATCCTAAAGGTACGGCTTTCGAACTTGTATCATTTAGTGATGCAGACTTTGGAAGTTGTAAAACAGACAGAAAAAGCACAAGTAGTACCTGCCATTTTATCGATCAATCTTTAGTTTCGTGGTTTAGCGAAAAGAAAAATCGTGTTTCACTCTCAACATGTGAAGCAGAATATATCTCTGCCGCCTTAGCTTGTGCTCAAGTAATTTATATGCAACAAACACTTGGAGATTTTGGTAAAATAATTGAAAAATCTCCGATATACTACGATAATAATAGTGCTATCAATTTATCTAAAAACCTAGTTAACCATTCTCGAACTAAACATATAGACATACGACACCATTTTCTTAGAGATAATGTCGAAAATGAATTATCTCTTTTGAATTTGTTAACATCGACAATCAAATTGCTGATATATTCACCAACCATTAAATGAATAAGCGTTTGTAAAACTAAGACGAAATTTAGGAATTTGTTCATATAATGAATTAATAAACTAAACAATATTATCCTAAATGGTTACATAGAAAAGCAAACGAACAAAAACCTTCTTCACCTTTCGTTTTGAAACCTTCTGAACACCACAATTGTTTTTAATACAAATAATTTTTAACCATGAATTTCGTTAACTAACAAACAACCTTTTTCCTTAATTAGAAGTTGAAAAACTTATATATATCTTAAATATAATTTTTTTGACCATATAATCTTTCACTCTCTAAAAAACATTTAAAATTTTATATATAATGTCATCTAATCACGATTCGACTTACTTAGCCATTGATTTCTCTTCCCCTTCTTCCAGCAGTTCGTATACATCTCCTACCAAAACAACACCAAAATCCTCTTCTTCCACAATACGATTCGACTTACTTAGCCATTGATTTCTCCTCCCCTTCTTCCAGTAGTTCGTATACATCTCCTACCAAAACAACACCAAAATCCTCTTCTTCCACACACATTGTTCCTACCACTACTCCTGTGTACCATAACGGTTATTCTTTGAAAGAAAAAAAGGCCAAATATGGTATTAGTCTTGAAAATGCTTCTCTTCATGACAAAATTGACGAAGTTCATCATTATCAAAAAGAAATGATGAATGTTTAAAAAGAAATGTACTATACACAACAAAACCAAGGAGCTCATCTAAACTTTTTAGAAAAGTTCATTCTTACAATATGTGGACACTCTCCTATAAAGGGTTTGTTAGTCCGTGAGATGATGGTTTTGATGACAACAACCTTAGAATAGATTATAAAATATAAATACCGACATTATAAGTTTAGATATATATGTGTATGAAGGATTTAACCATGCAGGTACCAAGAATGAAGACTGTACAGTATAGAGATTCAAGATATCGAGATAGAAGATTCATGAGTATCAAAAGTTCAAGATTTCAAGCATAAGTATTTTTATTAGGAATTTTGTTAAAACTCGTAGAAAAGCACTGACATCTTAAAATCTAATTTATTCGTGGAATGGAATCCACTTTGATCCTGTTAAAGGGATGGAACCCTAAGTAGGATGGAACCTACGAAAATCTAGTGGAACATTGTTTTGTATCCACTAATTTTAATTCAAATGATTTTACAAAATTATCTTGTTTGAAAAATGATTTCAAAACTTTCCTTTTAAAAACATCAAAACCCTCTATCCTGATTTTAAGTAATTTTAGCCTCAAAATTATCTTTAATTTCGAAGTCAAATTACTCCTGATTTTAAACTATCTTCTAATATAATATATTTAACTTTTAAATATTTATACTTAGATTTAAATATAAAAATAGTTAAATTCTATATATATTATTCTCTATATTTACTTATGAATTTTAACTATAATCAAGTATATTTATAAAAGTTTAAAATAGTTTTAATATAAAATAAAAGTTATTTTCAAAGAAAATCAAAACACCAAAAAATCCTTTAGGATGTCGACATGCCCAAGTACCCCATGTTGACATGGTGTCAGTTGAGTTCAAAATTTAAATTTCAAAAGAAGTGTCTATTCGCCATAACTCTTCATGAATGAACATGGCTGTTGTTCTTCTATAAATAGGGGTTAGTGTCAACGAATTTTATATCACATTTTCTGTTTTTTCACTCCTCTTCTTCTTCCACATTTCTTAATACATATTCTTACCATTACTCCTCCGAAATCAACATTGAATCGAGCTCGATTACTTCTAGTTGATTCTCTATCACTATCTCTACAAGGTTCTCAGTGCTATTCAGAGTTATAGACTTCTTTGTAATCTATTAAGAGAGAAAAGGTGTGATTGTAGCCTTGGAAATCAATCAAGAGAGAAAAGGTGTGATTGTAGCCTTGGTAAATCAATTGGGTAAACTTGTGGCTCGGAAATCAAGTATCTCTACCCAGAGGATAGAAATTCTGAAGGGTGTGCCCCGTAGCCTTGAAACTGAGGATATAATTGTACAAATGCTTTTGAAAGGAAATCCGTACTTATGTTGCGGGACTGGATGTAGAGAAACCCGAACCAGTATAAAATCTGGTGTGTTCTTTCCTTTACTGCTTTTATTTTATTTCTGCATCTGTGTTTGTTTCTGTGATCATATCTGTGTCTGTATAGTGCATACATCGGTGTTTAAATTAACATAAACTCAAAAAGATTTAGCAATTCTTTATTAACAGTATTCACCCCCCTCTAGTATTAATCCTAGCCTTAAGATCCGTAATCCGCATTTCTCACAATTGCTATCAGAGCAAGGTTTTCAAAGTTTCATAATCTGATTTTTGAAAAGTTTTCAAAATGGCTACCAACACTGGTTCTGTTACTAACACTAGTATCCCTGTCACTAGTTCATTTGTAGAGGGTCAGTCTACTGTCAGACCACCACTTTTTAATGGCAGTAACTATGCATATTGGGCATGTAGGATGAAAATATATTTACAATCTATAGGATTTGACACTTGGAATATCACACAAACCGAATATTCTGAACCCACAACTAATTTTGCACAATGGACTGCTGAGAAAATGACTGTTGCACAAAATAATTCTAAGGCAATGAATATTCTGTTTTGTTCACTAGATAGAAATGAATTCAATAGAGTGTCAGTTTGTAAGTCTGCATATGAAATCTGGAAAACTTTGCAAGTTACTCACGAAGGAACAAGCAAAGTTAAACAGACCAAAATTTTCATGCTCACAAATCAGTTTCAATTATTTAAATGAATCATAATGAGTCTATTTTAGATATGTATAGTAGATTTCAGGATATTGTGCATTCTCTAATATCTTTGGGAAAGGAATTTTCTGAGAAGATCAAGTCAGAAAGATTTTAAATTCTCTAACTCCAGAATGGGATCAAAAGACACTTGCGATCGAAGACGCAAATGACATCAGTACTTTAAAAATAGAAGAATTAATAGGAAATCTAATGTCGTACGAATTTCAAATGATCGGGAGAAGAGAAAGCAAAGCATCTGAAAAGAAATCAATGGCATTCAATGATTTGACCGATGGATCAGACTCAAACAGCGATAATGATGAAGAGATAGCCTTTATGACCAAATTTTTTAGGAAACTCCTGAAATATAGAAAGATGAATAATCTCAAGAGAAACAACTATAAGAATTCTGAAAATCGGAATGTAGTGCCAAATAATGACAAATGTTACAACTGTGATAAACTAGGCCATTTCAAAAGAGACTGTCCGTATCCAGATAAGCAAAATTCTCCTATGAACAATGATCCAGCAAAGAAACGGAAGTGTGCATCTACTGCTACTCTAGATGACTCAGACTCGTCCTCAAGTGATGATGATCAGAAGACAGATAATTCGAATCTGTATTTCACAACTGTTCATGACTCCGATGAATTCAAAGAAACAGACTCAGAAAAAGGTACATGTTTACAATACAATTGGTTGAAATTGCTTGCTTAGAATTAGTTGCTTGATTGTTTGATTGATTGATTTTGAATTGGTGTGTTGTTTGAATTTTAAAATTTGTTTTCTATTTTTTATTATTATTTTTAGTATAATAATATTTTCTGAAATATACTTAAAGTTTAATAATATTTCAGATATATATATGGGCATTAAAAATAATAATATATATATATATATACTAGAGAACTTAGGAAAAATCCATTTATGAAAATTCAAAGGCACATGTCGACATGGTCCCTACCATGATGTCGACATGGGTACCTGAATTTGAATTTCAAAATTTGAATTCAAATGTTTGAATTTTCCTCCACCTTCACTTCATTCAATTCTCTGAAAAGCTACCTTTTGACCAGAGAATATGTCCTTTGAGAATCTATTTATTCACCATCTTTTATCCTATCTTTTCACTCTCATTTTCAAATTCAAACTCTCTCTTCAAAACTTCAAGCTCTCTACTCTCTACTTTAATGGCTTCTTCAAGCAACCCATCCACCATAAGAATTTTCAAAAAAATCAAAGAGCAATTATTCAATGATCCGGAGGCAATAAAAGCATACAACAATTATGCTAACTATGCCAAAGTCCATTCCGGAAAATTTGCTATTTTTTAAGATTTTTCTTCTTATGAAATTGATTCTCTTTTTGCAAACAATGGAGTTCTTAGTCTTATTGATGCTTCTCAAAATGATTTTGTTTGCTATCCTAATCTTGTCAAAATTTTCTATGCGAATTTAAATCGCGGATTTTATGATGGTAATGAGAATGAAATTTGGAGTAGTGTCAAAGGCACTAGAATTGTTTTGAATTGTGATCTTTTGGGTATTATTCTCAATTGTAAGAATTCAGGAATGGATCTTTCTAACTTTAAAATCAACGAACATGATCGTGAGACATTTCATCACATTTTCGAAAGAGATGATGATTTTGAATTTGAAAATAGAAATTTTCGACCAAAAGCAAGAATTGTCAATCTTCTTTTGCAACATACTTTGACCCCAAGATCGAGGAATTTTAACAATCCTACTTCAAAAGTTTGCAAAGCTCTTTTTGCTATTTTTGAGAATTATGTGATAAATTGTGTGCAAGTTATTTTGGATGAACTTCGTCCTAAAAATCTTGAAATGGGTGAGAATACTTTATACCATGGAATTTATCTCACTCGGATTTTTAACTATTTTGGAGTGGATTACAAAGGCGAAGAATTTGTTTCTAAAAAGGTTTTCAATCATTCCAACATTTTGCTTATGAAAATTCCATTTGTTTTTCAACCTTTTGAGACCCTTACCGAAAAGGAAGAGCGTTTGGCTCATGAGGAAATGGAAGAAGAGGAAGAAGAAGAAGAAGAAGAAGAAGAAGGGGATGAAATGGAAGTTGAAGAAGAAGAAGAAGGTGAAACCTCTTTGGAAAGCATCGATTATCCTCCAAATCCATCCACCAAAACCCTTCTCAAAAACCAAAAGAAGATTGTTGAGAATCAACGGATTCTTAAAAGATCCATTAGTAAGAAGTTGGACAAAATTTCATCCAAGATGAACAAGTTCATTTCCAAAGTCAGCAAGAAACTTGGACTATCTTCATCATCTTCATCCTCTAACTAGTTTTACCTTCTCGTATCGTGTTGTATTTGTTTTAGTTTGCTTTATTTCGAATATTCGTATAGTTTGTTGTATGCTTAATCATTGTATTATCGTAGTATGCAATGAAATGAAATTTCCTTTCTGTTATCTACCTTATCTTGTCTCCAGAATAAATGTTAGTATATTATATAAATATATATATATACACACACACACACACAATTATTCACAAAATCAAATTAGTCATAAGTTTTCACTAACCCATGTCGACATCCCCTATATGACCATGTCGACATGTACTGGTCAGAAATGACAATTGATTTTGAATTTGAAATTTGAATAACTATCAAATGTCTATTCATTTCAAACGAATTTATACACCTATAAATACCCGTTTCTTCCAGAATTCTTCACTGAAATTTATTTCCTATCATCTATATCCTTTATTTTTTTCACAAGTCCAACTATGGTAATCCTATTCACAATCTATCCAAAAATCTTGAAGAAACCCTTAATTCGTTCAAGAATATTCTCTCGTTTATTCTACATAACCAGCGTCACTTAGATTTGAGTCAAATGCAGATGATCAAGGAACAAGAAAGGCACTTCGATGCGATACGATGGATGATCTCCTCTCTACATAAGGATGATAACCAAGCACATCCTCTTGTCTCTCTCACCAATGAAAATGATAATTGGGATGCTATTAAGGCAGACCCAATCTTTGGAAAAGAAGGATGGGTGGAAGTTCCACGTAACGTTTGATTTTTATTTGTTTGCTTTGATTGATTTGGTCTGGATTGATACTCTATATGGATTGATTTCTTGATATTGGTTTGAAGTTTGTTGTATAAAACATATATATATATATATATATATATATATATATATATATATATATAGACACACACACACATTGAAATGTATATAGTATTTGATTAGTTATCATGTTCATAAGTATACTTATTTCTTAATCTATATATTATATATTCCGTTGTATAGTTTATCAATGCAGGTGCTGAAGCCCAAGAATGAGGGGGAGTGAGTTTTTTTTTGTTGATGACAAAGGGGGACAAATATAAAATAGGATAGATAGGCATAAATTAAGGGGGAGTTTATTAGTTTTAGGGGGAGTTATTAGGATAGAAGTAATATTTTATAAACAAAGGTTGTCATCATCAAAAAGGGGGAAATTGTTAGTCCGTGAGATGATGGTTTTGATGACAACAACCTTAGAATAGATTATAAAATATAAATACTGACATTATAAGTTTAGATATATATGTATATGTAGGATTTAACCATGCAGGTACCAAGAATGAAGACTGTACAGTATAGAGATTCAAGATATCGAGATAGAAGACTCATGAGTATCAAGAGTTCAAGATTTCAAGCATAAGTATTTTTATTAGGAATTTTTGTTAAAACTCGTAGAAAAGCATTGACATCTTAAAATCCAATTTATTCATGGAATGTAATCCACTTCGAGCATGTTAAAGGGATGGAACCCTAAGTAGAATGGAACCTACGAAAATCTAGTGGAACATTGTTTTGTATCCACTAATTTTAATTCAAATGATTTTACAAAATTATCTTGTTTTCAAAATGATTTCAAAACTTTCCTTTTAAAAACATCAAAACCCTCCATCCTGATTTTAAATAATTTTAGCCTCAAAATCATCTTTAATTTCAAAGTCAAATTACTCCTGATTTTAAACTATCTTTTAATATAATATATTTAACTTTTAAATATTTATACTTAGATTTAAATATAAAAATAGTTAAATTCTATATATATTATTCTCTATATTTACTTATGAATTTTAACCATAGTCAAGTATATTTATAAAAGTTTAAAATAGTTTAATATAAAATAAAAGTTATTTTCAAAGAAAATCAAAACACCAAAAAATCCTTTGGGATGTCGACATGCCCAAGTACCCCATGTCGACATAGTGTCAGTTGAGTTCAAAATTTAAATTTCAAAAGAAGTGTCTATTCGCCATAACTCTTCATGAATGAACATGAATGTTGTTCTTCTATAAATAGGGGTTAGTTTCAACGAATTTTATATCAGATTTTCTGGTTTTTCACTCCTCTTCTTCTTCCACATTTCTTAATACATATTCTTACCATTACTCGGTTGAAATCAACATTGAATCGAACTCGATTACTTCTAGTTTGATTCTCTATCACTATCTCTACAAGGTTCTCAGTGCTATTCAGAGTTATAGACTTCTTTATAATCTATTAAGAGAGAAAAGGTGTGATTGTAGCCTTAGAAATCAATCAAGAGAGAAAAGGAGTGATTGTAGCCTTGGTAAATCAATTGGGTAAACTTGTGGCCCGGAAATCAAGTGTCTCTACCCAGAGGATAGAAATTCTGGAGGGTGTACCTCATAGCCTTGAAACCGAGGGTGTAATTGTACAATTGCTTTTGAAAGGAAATCCGTACTTGTGTTGCGGGACTGGATGTAGGGTAACTCCAAACCAGTATAAAATTCGGTGTGTTCTTTACTTTACTGCTTTTATTTTATTTCTGCATCTGTGTTTGTTTCTATGATCATATCTGTGTCTGTATATTGCATAAATCGGTGTCTAAATTAACATAAACTCAAAAAGATTTAGTAATTCTTTATTAACACTATTCACCCCCCTCTAGTGTTAATCCTAGCCTTAAGATCCGTAATCCGCATTTCTCACAGGATTGTGTTCATGTACGATCTCCTCGTGTGATCGAAACTCCTCCATATGCTCATCGAATAACTTTACGTAAACTATGGGGTGAAGGAACATCTGAAGATCAATTCAGTCTAGTACCTCCTTCTTGGTCTCCACTACGACCATTAAAAGAATATGCAAAGGAGAAACCAAATTCGTTGGAGAAAAAGTAACTCTGTTCTTCTAAACACTATATTCCGTATATAAATATATATTCTTGTTAAAATAAGATTAAAACTATTCAAGATTCTAATTTATATTTTGTTCTTAATAAATATATATACACACATACATACATACATACATATACATACATACATACATACATACATACATACATACATACATACATATATATATATAAAATAATCATAACAATCTGAAAAATCTCTAACTAAAAATCAAAACATTAATATTATGTCAAAACAAACGTCTGGAATGGGGAACCAGACGTCTGATTGCTCTCACGGGTTATTACAGACTTTAAAAACCAGATATCTGATTCTTCTACCCAGACATCTGATTACAAGGTCGACAGCCTCTCTTCCAATCTCTACAACATCCAGACGTCTGTCTACATGTTACCAGACGTCTAGACTTGCTTTCTGCCTACCGTAATATAGAAACTTTTCAAAGGCCTAGACGTCTGCCTTATCAATCCAGACGTCTAAGCCCTGTCTCTGCCTATGACGATATGTTGTCTTTCCACTATATTAAAACATCTCTTAATTTTTCACCTAACCTTTTCATTCTCTACAAAACCCCATTAAAACCCAGATCTTACATTTTACCTTCACTTTTCATATACAATGCCTCCAAAATCAAAAACTATAAAGAAACAAAAGAAAGATCAGGGATCTTCATCTCAATCAACTGTTGTCACCGATTCTCACATCAAATCATGGCTTGATCAAAGCCCTAGTTCCATCAAAAGATTTGAAGATTTGAAAACTATGAAGTTTCATCTAAGTCCCTTCTACCAACTACTACAATTTCCTCTCTATGAAATGCATTCATTATGTGAAGACGTTGAAGTTAACTATCTGATTGAACAAGGACCAAATGAACCATAGATCAGCTTGCTATTTTTATCTTTTATTCAAATCTATGTAGTTCTTCCATTTGGATCCTGAAGATTAGGAAAATTGGCTTTGGACTAGTGTCTATGGTAAAGTCATCAAGCTTACTCCTGGTATGTTAGGACGAATTCTCCATTGCTCTTACATAGGTATCGAATTAAAAGACATACCGGACAATAGATTTTTACCCCGTGATGAGGCAACTCACCTTCTTTGGGGAGATCATATGAAACAATGGAATACGAAGGACCTTCGACCTAGGGCAAGATTACTAAATTGTATGATTATTGACACCATAATACCAAGAAAAGTAGTCGCGAGCAAATATATCAAACAGATCACAAAGCTATGTATGCTATATTTGGTGGTATTAAAGTTAATCGGGCTCAATTTCTCTTCGATGAAATTAAAAATTTCTGGATTCACAAGCGCCAGACAATTGTTTATGCATCCTATGTAATGAGGATTATTTAATCTTAGGGATCCCTTCTTATTTATCATATTTTGAAGAACTACAAATTAAAGAAAGTGGGTCCAAATACTTCAAGCTTATGCATCTGCCGGACAAACCGCCACCGATAATATCATTTCCTCAATGGACATTGCAGCAACAACAACAACATCAGCAACAACCTCCATAAGAGCAGCAACAGCCCTCTCTACAATAACAGGGTCCTTATGTTTTCCAGCAACATCCTTCCGAATATCACTTAGACTTAGAGATTTTAGAAGCCATAGGAGAAACTACATCAACAGAATCATATCGTGACTTATCCATTTGAAATCAACAAAATTTATCTCGTAATTAACAAATCTTAGGCAAGAAAGTTGTTCATCTTGATAGATCTGTCTCAACCATATCTTCTTGAATGGGTAAAGTCGAGAAAACACTAGATAAGGTTGTATTTACTATTGGGAAAATAATGAGGAAAGTTCATGGTCGATCATCATCCCGGTCTTCATCCTCATCACTATTGGCTCCTTCGCCTGCTCCATATATCTCTTCGATTCTAGGGTCTTCAACAAAATCATAAGGAAAACAAGCCATGGAAGACGAACCATTAAATAACACAGATGAAGAGGAAAGTGAGTAATTTAATATGCAAGATCCTTCCATCCATCAATAGGGGTACTTGGCTTTTCAAGGGTTGTCTATTCACCAGGACGAAGAAAATAATGATCAACATCATTGGTCCTACAAAACTTCTGATTCTTCAGCTTTATGGGAGTACTATAATAATACCTACGATAGTTTTTCTGACTCGACTCACTATTACCAGTAGTTTCTAAGTTTTTCTTCTACCACTGTATGTTTCTTTTATGCATTTTCTCACTCTGTGTGCTCTTATTTAAGATATCATGTACTACAAGTTCTATGTTTTAAGATTTCATTTTCTATTATCACTATCCATTTTGATAATGCCAAAATAGGGAGAAATATGCATACACACAGGGCGAGGATAACCTATGATATACATAGCGGGAGTAAATATAATACATAGTTTGTCATCGCCAAAAAGGGAGAGAATGTTAAGAACTCCTATCTACAAGTTTTGATGACGACAAACCACATCATAATAATTATTCATATATATCTCGTATATTAGTTTTTCAGATTCTCAAGGATACAAATCGAAGTATGAAACATAGATCACAACAGAGTAAAGTTAAACAGTGTATATAAATATTAGAAATATAATGTAAAATCTTCCTGGATTTTGTATATAGTAAAATACACATACATTCAAACAGAACAAAACTTTACATATACCAGACGTCTGGTTTATTACCCTCAAACGTCTGGTCTGAGCCCCTGGAATTTTTCCAGACAACACATGACCGGACGTCTGGCCATCACAATCCAGACGTCTGGATTTGGCTCCGGGAATTTTTTTAAAATATGCAACCGTTAAAATCTGAAAGGCTGCTTTTTGCATCTCTTCTTCAATTCAGTTCTACCCAAACAAAAGCATCTCCATAAACAAAGAGAAATGGTAGTAACACTTCAAATCAACCTTTTCACAATTATAAATACATCACAGATTTTACAATTGAAGTAACTAAGTTTTCTGATTTCTATTCTCTATATCTACTTTGCACTCAAATTCAAGTCACTCATATTTGCTACCAATATTCCAACCAAAGATAACTTTGGTTCAGTTTTTCTTCCATATTTCCAAAAGCACACACATATTCATATTTATATATATCCAGTGGAGATTATTGGAAGACTTGTACATACTGTCAATATCAGGGTTAATCAAAGCACATTCTTAATAAAATATTTCTATTTAACAAGTCTATTCCTCCGGGCTAAGCGAGAGTTATTGTTTAGTGAAATTTCGAAGAGGAGCTTCGAGACTGGACGTAGGAGTGGAGGTCTGAACCAGTATAAAATTTCCATTTTGATCTTTTTATCTTTACTATTATCTCATTATCTTAATTTATTGTATATACAATAATTACATGTCATATACGTAGTATACGATCCATATAGTATTTCAAGTCCCATCCCTTCGACTAGTCCGATGAGAACTGATCGAGTTAGACCCTTCGTGAATGGATCTGTTATGTTTTTCTAATTATCTACTATGTTAATCAACTCTCTCCGATGCTGAAAACTAAATTTATCATGTGGAATTATTCGAAGTATGTTTGTCGACTTCTATTGAGCTCTTGTTATTACATTGTTATCATATAACAATGGTATAGTATTCTTAATAATTGAAATCACTTCTAACTCAGTTGTAAATTTGTGCATTTATATTCATATACATTGCTTTTATTTTAGCGCTATTCAAGGCACTATACAAAGTCTTTTCGTTGAATTAGCCGTAACTATTTGTTCGAAACATTTCCTACTTAAATCTCCCTAGCAAAGGTTTGGACATGAATTTAATATTAGCATATTATACTCAATATCACTTATGAAGTTTGAGTACGAACAATCTTTCATAAGAAATTTATTATTTCTGTAAACGTTCTCTAATATTTTGTAAATACTCGAGAACACTCTAAACTACCATTTAGTGATCTTAATTAGGATATGATATTTTCTTCGTGCATTAAATACATAATCAGAATACGATATTATAGATAATACAACATGTATGATAATTCCTATTATCAACACATAATAAATTCATCTTACATCTTCCATATTAAACATTTTAATAAGGTGTCTTTGTATATCGTTCGGGACATTCCCAACACCTTTTATACTTATCAAAAAAGATATAATTTGTAAATCAAATATCAAGTGTTAAATATCTAGACTAATTTAACACAAGTGGATCGTAATAATTAAAGGATGTTGTTTACTTATAGTTCTAGAAATATCTATGTACCTTTTAATGTTCTTTCGTATTAACATACACTTCCTCTGCATTTTGATTAAAAAACAAACTATTTGATATTTCTATCAAAATACTTATTCAATTCTGATGCTTATAAAATGATACTTTTGTATCATTTCTTAGAAATTTCCAAATAGCCCACAAACTCAGTATCGCTTTCATTGATTGCAAGACACTTTAGTTGCTACATGCAAATAGTTTATTCTAAATCATTATTTAGAATTTTTCATTCCAACATATATGTACCAAAGCATAAAGTCATGCCAAGTGATAAATTTGTGAGTAAATCTGAATTATCTTGAGCACGTTGAATAATAAATATATTATGCTAATTTCAACAATTGAAATTTATGATGTTATTCTTATCAACGTTGCTTGTTATATTCAAACAGCATTAGTCTTACTCTTAAAGACACATTCGAGGTCGATGGATTATATCAATACAACTACCAAAATCATATTTTGATATTGTACATGGAATCTGTTTTGAATTTTCACATCATACCACATCGTAGAATCAACACTCTTAATGGTTTAGTTAACTACCGAGGATTATCTATTCTTGACATTGAGAAGAAACTCGCAGTCTCACTTCAATGTGTAAGAATACTTATTAGACTCTATGATGCATTGTGTTTATTTAGATTAAGTTAATCAATTTCATCTAACGTAATTAGTTTCTTCTTTGGATCATATCCGAATCCATTCTACTACCAATAATTTCTGAAAGAAATTTATTCACTATAAAATAGGCATTTCTTGAAACAATAACTATTTCTCAATGTAATAGAACATGTGTACATAAAAAATTTATGTATTGTTTTATAGATAAAACTCATTTAGTGTTAGTTTACAATGCTTATGTTAAAAAAACATAAATTGGTCATTCAATGACAGTCATTCCCAAACTACTTTTAGGGTGATTCATACAAGATCTTTCACGATTAATTATTACGTGCAGTCTTTCGACTCACATAACTTGCCAACTACTTGGCCTAGGATATGCTAAGGTATCTTATAAAACCTTAACTTATATGATTTTGTAAACTATTATTTAGAGAAATTAATTTTAACCTTGTGTAGTACTCTTAAGTACATGAGCTTATAGGAAGAACTTAACCCAACTTCACTCACAATTAATCGTACTTTGTCGAATAAACTTTGATAACTTGTTATCGATATATCATTATGTATTATAGGGTGGAGTAACTTTTGAGATCGAATCCTTATTCATTCTTAGTTACATTCAAAACTCTTTCCAATATACTCACCTATTCAATCAATTCGAATCAATTTTATTTTCTATTGCACGTTATTTTATTTACTTCTGTTTTACACTTTATGAGCTTATTATAGACATACTACATGCGTATCAAATACACACGTCCACGTCAGTGATGAATCATTGTTGAATATAATGAAATACATGGAACCATTTTAGTATTAATTGACTTATGATTGCATACATCTATATGTATCAATCCGACGAGTTCATCAACTCTTATCACGCATCCACTGAGTTGGTGCTTTTACTTTAATTTTATGAGATACAATTAACTAGAATCATATGATTCATAATCATATAATCAAATTATTTCTTAATAGCTTAGTCTTTAATTCCAAAATAATTGCAAATAATTTAGATACTTCTGTATTTTCCAATGCAACACAAATACCAGTACTGTAATTTTATTTTGTAACGAGTATTCATATTGAATAAAACCATGTCCACTAGTCAATCAATACTGAAAAATAATTATTATTTCAAATAATGTTTGGTATGTTTTTACGAAAACAATTTTCATAACTTGATTTGACTAATGATTGTTATATGGTATGCTCCCACTATTTCCGTTATTACTATAATAACACATGAAATACGAAGCTCCATTCAACCACTTTATATAGGCTATTTTTTCCATTTAATGTAACCAATTTATAGTCGATAGTTTTCAAATCAAATATCTTGAAGTCAAAGAAATAAATCTCATAGAGAACAATTTTCTATATAAAAACATAATTTTGGAATAGAAATCATGTTTCCCATTCCAATCTTAGGCATATACTACTATTTTAAAATTATCATTTCTAATGTTTATCTATGAAGCATAAGTGACCATTTACTCTCTTCATCCCAACTGTGCCATAGGTTATGTCTACTCTTATACATTAAATGGTTGAACCATTCAAAGGAAATCCTTAATACAATATGATAACGAACTCTTTATAACAGTATATTTGGTCATTCTTAATTTTTGTGGATATCAAACAAATTGTACTTTACATAAACCGATTAAATAGACATTTTATTAACCAAATTCTAAGATCTACCTTGTAGTCTTTAGTCCAGTGTTACATTTAACACAATAAGATCATTATTGTAATCAATCATATTGAATACGCGATCTCACACTGTAGTTTACTTGGTTATTACAATGAACTAATTTCGTCGAGGTTTCATACATTACAAATCATAACTGTTCACCATATACTACACACAAATATATATATATATATATATATATATATAATGTGTGTGTGTGTTTGATCGTGTATGGATCAAATATTCATATTCTTGTATTGCTTTTAGAGTTCGAAACTCATTGAAGATAATACATAGCCACAGGCAGGTAAACTCGTAAGTGACTAAGTTACAAACATATTTAGCGATTGTATAATTAGGCGCTTACAAAGGTTAACATGCAAATATTATTGATAAGTATATTTTATATTTCTATTTGTTAATATTAATTTAGTTCATTTGGGTAATTTAATTGATAAACATTTTAGCAATTATATTAATTGCACAAATTTATCAATGTATTTTATTATAATTTTATATAGTGGATGTTCTTACAATATTAGAAAGGTTAAATATCAACACACACTTTTCTAGTAAGGCTCCCACTATTCATTTATGTTTCTCCAAACCTAAGACGAACATAAAAGTCTTTCAACTTCAATAGTGGGTGTTAGGACCTGTATGTGTTAGGATTCTGACTGTGAGGAAAGCACAACAAAACATAGACCCACATATAATAGATAACTGCTTATTGATTATATCACATACAACTCCTAGCTCATATTTCATTGTCCTAGTCTCATCTTTATCTTAACCTTAAGGAAAGCTCAACAAATAAAGAGATATTATTCATTCATACCCATCATTTTGTGGTAGTCTAAGTATAATGCACATACCTGGAGGAAAGCTCAGCAAATACGTGCATGTATCTTACCTCGTCTATTCTATATATTAATAGTACTACACATAACATCCCTAGCTTGAGGAAGTTCAACAAATAAGGAGTATGCAAGTAATCTATTAATATATAATGGTAGAGGACAACACATATTAAAGATTTATAACCTTCAATATATTTAATTGAGTGATATCGACTTATGAAATAATGTTTTTCTTATTAAATGCCCTCATGATTCAAGTGTTTGACACATCAGAAATCACGATATACGTACTTTTATGCATGTATTTATTCCTTAAGTCTATTTAGGGTTTCTTTAATGTTCCACCTTTAGTTTATACATTTAAATTATAAATTATATTATTATATAACTTTTATACTTTATTTAACTTATATAACATTTTATGTATAATATTATATTAATTAAATATTTTTAAATTAACTTAATCAATTAACATTTCAATTAATTATTATGTTATTCAATTATAACATATTATATTGAATACATATACTATAATCTTTATAGTAACATACATATATCTTAGGGTAATTTCACTAGAAGGAAAAACTTTACAGTGCAATTAGTTTTTAGGACACACATCCACAGAAATTAATTTGAAGGCCAAAGTCAGCAGAATAATTACTTTTAAGGACAAAGTCGGCAGTCCATTTACTTTCAAGGACATAATTTCATATGTTCTCAGGCCTTAGAAACTAATTATTTTTTATTTTGTCCTTAAAAGTAATTATTCAGTTGTGTGTCCTAGAAACTAATTGCACTTGCTAAAGAGGCCCTTGTGGCTAATTTCCACTATATCTTATATGCATATATGTATTTTAATTTATTAATTAAATTTTAGTAAATTTATTTAATTAAAAAAATTTAGTTAAATTTTATTAATTTTGAAAATTCTTTTATACACACATGTATACTCATGTTGTTTTAAACAATTCAAGAGAACATAACATATATCATTATATATATTATACACGTATATATATCAATTAATTAACTAATTAAATCATTTATTTTATTACTTTTATTGATAAATAATAATTTCGAAATTAATTTTATGACATTTTCAAACATTTTGAAAAATTATATTATAACTTTTAAAATATGTGTTTTATTTTAAATTTAACTTTTAAATTTAAAATTTTATTTTAATCTTTAAAGCAATTTGAAAATCTTTATGATAATATTTATAATATTTTTCTTATTCTAAATTTAACTTTTAAATTTAAATATTTTGTTTTAATTTTAAAATAAATTTGAAATTAGTCCAAGGTTCAATTCAAATTGAGCATTTTCTATTAGCAATAACCTTTCAGGCTTACCTTATCATTTCGAGCGAGGCTAATAGCCAAGTAGAGCAAAATACTTGATTAGCCAAACCCAACCCTAGACACTACTTTTCTTGACACCCACTATATAGGTTGACTTTAATAAGTTATCGCTAATACTGCTAATTTAGACCACATATGCTACTTGGCTTTGATACCATAGTTGGAACTGGGTCAACGCACGACGGGTTAAATGGATAAATCTCATTTTTTCATTATTGGATCTTTAATGGCCCTATATAGTCTAATTCATCTAAAACATTTCTAATTCTGTTAAATAAAGTTAACATTTTGTTTAAATTTATAAGTAAAGTTTTATTTTAATATTATATTTATTTTATATAATATATAAACATTCGTATCATATACACAAGTGTGTGCACATGCACGTGCAACATATAAAGCGTACATGGTTAACATACCCATATATAGATGTTGAGATTTGCACGTAACTGACATATTAGCCCCACCGTATGCATATGTGTTATCTAATATATATATATATCAATGTGATATAAAATATATTTATAAGAGTACAAATATTAATATATATATATATATATATACACACACACACACACATACATATATTTATAGTAATGTAAAATAATTATATTTGAAAATGAAAATATTGATAATCATAAATTTAAATTTAGATTTAAATTTCAAATTTTAGATCTAGATCTAAACTTTAAAATATTTTGTAATTTCAAATTTAAATTAGAAATAATATTTTAATAAAGTAAAATGAACAAATGCAAATATATGATATCATTACACACATGTGTATGTGTATGTGTATGTGTATGTGTGTGTGTATATATATATCCATATATATTTTTGGCATGTAATATGTTTGGCAAAATCCATTTTTTAAAATCCTTTACGATTTTAAAGTTATTTTCTTTAATAATTTTTTGCCATACAGAAATGATTATAGAATTTTTTTTAATAAATTCCATAATCATTGGTATAATTAATGTACGTTATATGTTATAATATATATTATATTAAAGTAACATCTTGTATTTTAAAATAAACTTAAACACACAACACACATACATACATATATACATATATATATATATCTATGATTTTAAATTATATATACACACACACACATAATTACTTTTTTTAATTTTCGAAAATGATTACATGTATACGATTTAACAAAATTTTACATATAATTTATATATACATTCATACATTAAAAAATCAAAATTCGTTTTAAAATACCTTTTAATATTAATATTTTAATTGAAATTTTTTTATTGGCTAAGAGCTATATATGCGCATATATAAATATAATTTTTTTAATCACAATACATATACATATATTCACATATGATGTTGGCAACACACATATATATGGATTTGTGGTATTGAGATTTAAACTAAGCATATGTGATTCAAAATAATTACCAAATAAATATGTTTAATTGTAAATAAGTAAGTTAACTTGACTACAACCTAATTAGTACATGTTGAATGTTGAATCAATCGACTCCATTTGAATCTAAGTTCAAATTCTTTTTAAAAGAGCAACTAGACTGAAAGCACTTCAAACTCTATCGTGATTTTACTTGAATTTACGTTTTTAGTGCTTGAATCAATAGAGGAAAGGGGCCACCATTTTCGGCTAGATAAGAATGTAATGGAGGCTAAAAAGAGAGCAACAAATAAGGGGTTAAGGGTGTCAAGATAATAGACAAGGAGAGGAGCAAAAAGTTGATTCGGATCCACAAATATCTCCACTAATTCAAACCCCATTTTTGAATCAAATCCAACTCCTCCTCCTGCACCTTTGGCTAGCCAAATTAGGTCCCTTTATAGGCCTCCTAATCCCTTTAATCCCGATCAAATAAAATACATTTAAATATAGTTTAAACGTATATCGATGCATATGTATACAACTTTTATATATGCGCTATTTTCAACGCAAATCAAATAAATTTTTTATTTTTAGTATATTATAAATATTAATTAATGTAATTAATTAATTTATAACAAAATAATTAAATAAATCAGGTAGTAGTCGGAGTATTCAATATTGCGGTTGTGCGACTCTTACGTGTAAATTTGTTCAATGATTAACATCGAACAATTCGAAAATTCACATTCACGTGTCAATTAGCGGGGGGTGTGACATTATGGCTAAAATTTTCGCTTACGCGACTTCGTTAGAAATAAAATTTTACATTATTTATGCGTTGCCCAATAGTGACAATTATTTACATCAATTCTCTTCGTCATTTTGAACTTATGGAATTTGGTATTACTCTAAATTCCAATATAGTCCATATACAACTCTATAGTCAAATTGCAAAGTCTTTGGTTCAATAATAACAAATATTATTAACCGAGCTACTCTGGCCAGAGAATTTGACTTTGAGTTGACTTTAGTTGACCGTAATACTAATCTCATATAGTTAAGAAGACAAATTCTCTCTTGAATAGTGTCTCACTTTCAATGCTTTACCTCGACCTAACATAGTCATTCGATGGACGTCATACCACGATTTAACTATAATCAAAGCGAAGTTTTCATATAGAAGTTCAACGGTATCCTCAAGTCGAAGGAATTGTGAAATATTTTCACATCGATATCTCTATTGATCTTAGTTATATTAACTAACAAAAAACTATCGATTGAGTTATTCTATAGTTATCCAATAACTATCAGTACGTAACCCCTTGGTGTCTCTAACAGTCATGAGTAATACACTGTCCAATATTTGGAGAGCGTTGCGTATTCTAGCCTCAACAGATGTATCGATGATCAATCCCGATACATATTGACAAGGAATGTTTAAAATGGTATGTTTATTTGATTATGATAAATCACTCTTGATTATTACACATTATAACTACTATCACAAAACATACAATTTATAGATTTTCTATTAGAAATACTTCTAATTAAATTCATTAATTAATATGACATACTATATCAAGTATATCATAGAAAGAAAACACCTTTTATTTCGAACAAGTTTGGTTATCGAGTTAGATATATGTAATAATTATATAATTGTCCCTAAGACATAACCCTAACTCTATCAAATATGAGTAGTGGACATGCAACATTATTTGAGTAGAAGGTTTGAAACTTATATGAATGATAGTGCTTTGGATGAAATCCTCTCCATTGCAACAAATGAGTGCAATTTAGATGACATTAAAATGAATGGTCCTAGTATTTTATATAATATATTTCATTAAAACATCAATATTTGGGCTTTAAGGAACTTGAGAGACTATGCTAAGTTAGTAGCAAGAATCCTTCAACACAATATTATCCGAAAAACCCCAAACTTTGACCAAATTTACCACGTAATACAAATCACAACTTATGGAATCATTGGAAAAATATTTGTGAACTGGTCTAGTATGATCTTAAATAATATACTAGATACATGACAATGACTGAAAAAAGTAAGAAATTATATTCCATATTGTAATATGCTTACTTGTTTTTTTCATCATTTTCAAGTCAGGTTAGTTATAACAACCCTGTATTTTGTAATTATTTTAATTGTATATTTTAATTATTTTAATTTAAATTTTGATTTAAAAACTTATTTTACTTATTTGAAATGATTAAATTTTATTACTTAAATATAAATCTTGATTTTTATATGAATTATAATTCCAAACTTGTGTAAGTGGAATATTTTCCTGAAATGTTGATTTTGGTCAAAATAGTCAAATTTTGACTTTTAACTTAAAAATTTAAAAGTTTGAAAATTTAAAATTTTATCTTTTATTATGAAAATAGATTTAATAACTTGAACACTGCTTTTTGTTTTATTGGAAACGGAGTTAAACTGCAAAAGTTATGTACATTTCAATTTTGAGTACAATTTGTTTTATGTATCAATTTTGTCTATTTTAAATTATATAAAATTTATTTTCTATGTTATATTTTATTTTAAAATGTGTTTATATGTTATTTTAGGTATATTTTTGTCTCTTGATATTTTTAAAATGATAATATAATTTTTCTAAAGTTTATTTGAATTTATTTCAATTTATAAAGCCTAGTTTGGTATTTACTGCATTTTTCTTTATTCTATTTAATTAAAATTCAATTATTATTTTACCTTGAAAATGTTTTAAAATCATTTTTAATTCAAATTTTATTTTAAAATAATTTTATAATGAAATGTATAATTTTCCAAGACTTATAGTGATTTATTCACAATTTTAGAACACTGTTTGGTATTTTTAAGGCATTTTCTTCATTATTTTATATTTTTTTCAAATTATACTACTTGTTACCTCATATTTCTAATTGATTTCGGTTTGTAAAGTATTTTCTCCTGAAATTTTGGTTATATAAAGATTTAAAAGGAAAGGAATATGGAAGATTGTAAATCACTTTGAAACGTAAGCTCTTTTATTTGCCCAAACCCTCTATTTCCTTAAACTCCTCAATTAATTGCCTTAGCCATGTAAAACCCTAGTGTAGCCGTCATCTCATTAGGTTTTCACGTAAAAAAAAGATCCATCTTCATTTGTTTCTCACGGCTTCAATAAGATCTGGTAATTGCTTCCCTTTCTTTTTCTTACTTTTCTCCTTGTTTTCTCTAAATTTTTGCCTTGTTTCTCTTCTAGTTTGGATCGGCCTCTTCTCCATAGCCGCAGCCACAAACTCCTACATCTCTTCCATGCTTCCAACACCATCTACTCCACCAGTCATGACCATGGCCTAGCCATCTATGGTGGCCAAAACCTTCAAATTGCAACCTACATGCCTAAAAACAATGTTTTTGACCATTGTTGCCTCATTCCCTTCATCCACCACTCAAATCACCACCATAGCCGCCGCCACCACCACTGACCTGATCGCCACACACCCCTTCCACCTCTGTCCAGTCATGATGCACCCTTAGGCCGAGCATACTTCCCATGGCCGAGCCATCTAGCCTAACAAAAACTCCACTTTTTGCCTAAAAACCATTCATCTCCTCATGTGTAAAACTCCATCTTGTTTTGCCATGAACCCGACCCATGCTAGCCATAAACCTGAACCAAAACTTTACCAAATCTGAAACAAAACATACCCTAGGCCGTGACAAAGGTTTGAGGAAGCAAGGCAAAAGTTTGGCAATTCGTTTCTCTTTTATTTCAAAGTTATTGCATGTTATAGTCATATTGAATTGTGTTATTTTGTATTGTATGCATATGTTTATATGGTCTTGTTTATTTGTTGTATACAAGATCATTATCAAGGCTTTCCATTCATTCAATTCAAATCGTGTTTGTCGTGCTTTTGGAATCGCTCTTGTGTTTGTTGTTTTGGTCTCTAGCTTCGAAAATGTAAGTCTTTCTCACTCTGACATTTATACTTATGAAAAAGTGAATTGATGACAAGTGTTTAGTAATATAAAATGTTTATGCAAGTTAATAATGATCATATGATATGCTATATATGCCATGTTATTACCATGTTAAAACTGTTAATTTTCACCTGACATCTGATATATGACTGTATATTGTGATATTGACATTGTTTATATTATTCCTGTATATGATCACACCGCAAGTTCCCTGTTAGAATAAAATAATTATAGGCTGAAATGATAGGCCTGAGTGATTTTTATTTATTTATTTAAACTTGGGATTGCGGGTTTGAAATGATAGAACCCGGATCTTACTTTTAAACTGCGGATTGAAATGATACATATCCATATCACTTGACCTAGGTTAGAAAACTATATACAGACCCGTGGTTATTTTATAAAGTGTTTTGGATATTTTTAAGTATTTTAAAAATATAAATTTATGAAATTTGATTTAAATAGATTTTGAAAGGTTTTAAAATAAATAAATTATGATTTTTCTGTGAATTAATTTTGTAATTATGAATGGTTTAATTGGATTTTTGAAATATAACTTATGTTTGAAGATCTGGAATTTTGACTAAAAATGATATTTAAGTTATATGAATAAAATGGAGATTTAATTATATTGGAAATTGGTAAATATGATAATTTGAGTTGATTTGAATTTAAGTGATTTATTAAAGTATTATTGATTTTTCTATGAATTTAAGTGGTTGAATAAATGACTGTTGAAAAGTGAAATGTTAAGATATAACTTGACTGGAAAAGTTGAATTTGGTTTTAATTAAAGGTTTAAGTTAATTAAATAAAATTTGAAATTTGGTTTAATCTGTGAAATGAAAATAAAATATAAGAGTTAAGTTTATTTGTTGAAAAAGTGAAGAAAAGAAATTATACACTTGAACTAATAAGTGGAATTATTGAAATTTGGATTTATTTATAAGAAATTGGTTTATAAAAATCAATATGTTTAATGACATGTTAATAAACATTTTTAAGGTTAAATTATGATTTTTAAAATGTTTATTGGTTTTTAAATTGAAGTTACTTAATTGTTGGAAATACATAAAAATCTGGAATTTACTTTTAATAGCATTCAGAAATGCTATAGTTTCTGAATTGAACTAAAATAGTGTAAATAGAGCTATTACAGCATTTTTGAAATGCTGTAGTTGTTGTAATTGAATTTATAGGCTAATATTGGACTCAGGTCTATTATAGCATTCTCTGGAAATGTTGTAGTGGTCTGCTGTGTTTGCTGAAATCAATTTAAACTTTTGTTTTGAAATCTGAACTACCGCAGCACTTCTGAAATGCTGTCTTTTCTGTTTTGAACTATAATTCAACTAAAAACTGAGTTTTTAACAGCAGTTTTGAGTGCTGTCTTTGTTGAATAAAAATGTTTTCATATATAACTTATAACAGCTTTTCTAAATGCAGTAAAAGGCTGAAATTTCTATAATTATGGTTTTTGACTTAGTAAACGAACTTTGAATGGTTTGAAACTTTGGAAATTGAATACTTGAAATGAAAGAACAATAAGTCCACTTTTAAAATGATCTAAATGAATAAATTAAATTGGAAATGAATCATTTTAAAGGGAAGTTCAAACTGAATTAAATGAATGTTATCTTTGAACTTTAAAAGGGTATTAAGTTTGATAATTTGCATTTGAATTTAATAATGATTTAAAAGGGAAATTTGAAAAGATATGTTGTTTTGAAATATTGAAATGATTTTTGGAGATGATTAAAATCTTTATTGGATAAAGAATTGAGTTTTGAAATGATGTTTTATTTTGAAGTAAAGTATTAATTTTAAAATTATAACCATGGGTTATAATAATGATTGGTTGGCAAAGAGACCGGGATCGGATATCTGGCATACTCTCTGTTGATACCGAAAACCACTTTGACTGACCGTGTACGCGGTGGAGATTCCAGAATGAAGTAGGATGGTAGCGACGTTCTTGAGGTATATTGCGTGGACCCGACTCCCGCGAGTTGGCTTAAGGTGGCTAAAACAGGAGCGATCTCGGGCCAAAAGGGGTAGCTCCTCTGGTCGGACACATTCCTTCGATACTATACTCTTACTTGTGATTGATTAGATGGCCATCCTCCGATTTTGATATGGGAGTGTGTTCCGAGGTGGGCGTATGTGGCTGCTGCGTTACCACCAGCCCGTGTGCGTAATTGGTATATCTATCCTGGCATTGCCTTGTGTGCCGTGTCACCTACCCTATCGAGCCTTTACTACGAGTTTCTATTTGTGTCGTACCTATGGAGCATCTTCTCGTAGTCTCCCGATCAGGAGATATGCAGGTGTTGTATAGACTACTGGCATTATTTGTGTTAAGGGCTATATGGGTAACCCCTTAACACTATTAAAAAGTAAGTTTATTTTACTGTTAGACATTATTATAATAGCGCAATATCACTACATAGTAAATAGTTTAACGGATCCTTAAAGGATGGGCGGTCCCAAGCATCCTTTAAGTTACTTATACTTTTACTACTGTTCACTTGAGTTGATTTACAGTTCATAAGTATTTATGTCCTGACTCGAGTATTTTGTGTTTTGCTTTACGCTCGAGTCAGATTGATTGAGTTAGCATTCAAGATTCACCTTCGGAGTTGGAGCTTTCCTTGAAGATCCAGCCATCTATTTTGTTTCAGTATCCAGTGTTTCAGTGATGTATTATGATTTGTACCTGATGTATCTTTTTACTCTTCTGTTGTATCTTATTTAACTTTGATGTATCTTATTTTTATATAGTAGCTTCATGAACTACTATCTCTTTTTACTTCCGCTGCATTATTATATACTCTATGTCTGTGATCTGTGATTATTATTTATTGTATATTCTGAGATTGGCCAAATTTTTATTTACAACACGATATTTTGAGCAATTCAATTCCGGCATTAGTGTCTACCTATACACTTATAATGGATGCGAATGGTTGAAAATATCGGGTCGTTACATTAGTTGATGAACATCCGGTTGAAAAAAAATCATATGGATTACCTAGAGACAAGGCAATGTGAAAGAAAATGCAAATATACGAGACTTTTGTATCATATCCTACATTTATTGTATGAGAAGTAACCTTTTTTTCTCTGCAACGACTCGATACCCTTATATAGATGGAGAATGATGATAACACAAAGCACCATCAGGTTGGGAGAGATTATTATGAGACTGCACACCAGATTATGCTCTCTCAGCACAATCACTTAGTCTAGTCGGAGTAGATAGTGATCAAAGGAGTTTGAAAGAAGACACGAGAAGACAGATTACTGATTTAGAGCGGATTAGAGAGGTGCAAAGGAGGGTACCAAGATAGGATAAATAAGAGAAGAGCAATCCAAGCATGGAAAAGATCTTGGAGTCATGTTAGAATGTTGCATTCTTTGTGTGGTTCTACATAGACATAGGTGAGTGGTGCTGGGGTAAGTGGATAATGTAGTAACCTTGCTCCAGTTCTTATTTCCGATGATATAATGTATATGTACGCACCTATTGGACGAGAACCAACACCGATTACTCACTTTAGTGCCTTGAGACCATTGATAACTCATAGAGGACTGAAAGGAGCAACTATAATGCTTCCGAGATAGTTCCCACCGTTCCCTCTGGCTACCATCGCACCCTATCTTCTCATGTCAATGAGTAGACAGTGTGGTTTAATTTGATGTTTATACCATTTCATATGTTCAGTATTTGACATTGTAGTATTTCTTAATCATTCAGACATTTGCATTTCTGTGTTGACTTTTGTATTATGACTTCTGTGACATTCTATAATAATTTGCATTTGTGATTTCATTATGTGTTTTTAATTTGAAACGAGCTTATCCTAGTAAATATCATTTTCTTGGTCTATCGCATGTTTGTTTTCTTGTCTTCTTTTGTTGATGACAAATGTGGAGAAGAATTATATAATAGTGACGGGGGGTATTATTGATAGCGGGAGAATCGTATTATTAAATAATTGTTTATAAATAGTTGTCATCGTCAAAAAGAGAGAAAATGTTAGAACCCATGTTTTGGTGATGCCAATGAAATATATATAAAAAATATTTATAGGAGTATAAATAGCATTAGAGACAACAACTTACAAACGAAGAGCAAATAATATTCCGCGAAGACAACAAAGCTGGATGATTAGAGAAACCACTCAAAGACGAATACAAGTGTACACACCAAAGGTATTATTTGTTAAAGCCCACATATGCTCCCCAGAAGTATTCCAAATTTGTCACATCACTTGAAATGCTCTCTATTATTTCTAGAATTTTTCTCAAGTTCTTTATATATGAATAAGATTATATAAATGAAAAATAAAAATAGTGCACATATTGCCATTAACAGTGTACCAATTAAACGATAAATGGTTGATCGATCAATCGATTATCAAGAAATTGGTCTACTGATTAAAACAGTCTACGTCTAGATTTTCTTCAATCAAATGTGTCTCTTCATCCAGACTCTGCACCTCTTCCACTGTTATTCAGTTTAATTCCAATTAGTTAACATTTTTAACTCTCTAAATCAATTCCAATTTAAATTAGAGTTATATCAAATAATATTACCATACGATTGACAAAAATGAATTGATTACTAACAATTCATTTCAGGAAATTAGGATTATTAGTAATGCAGTGCTTCAAAGTTAAGAATGGCTTATAGATTAGTGTTTGTTGTTGTTAAATTTTGGTGATACAAAATCACAAATAGAGAGAAATAAATATGTAAAAGAAAGAGAATATTTTGTTTCCCCTAATTAATACGCATATTTGAGTATGTTTGTTTCTCTCTCTAATTGGTTAATCAAATTATATTTTGCCGTCTAATATTAACTTGGGCATTAAGTAATTGATTATATAAATAGAGACTAGAAGAGAGTGTAAAAGTGTGGTGGAAAATCTATTTGCTAATTTTATCTTCTGCATCTTTGTTCTTCTTCTCTAACAATTTTAGCCATATATATATTTGCTCCTTTCTAAATTTGGTAATTGATTCAATGATATTTTGTTTATTTTAGCTTTATTCTATTAATTGTAAACGAAATTTTAGTGAATCAATAAAGTGGATGGCTGGATGAATATTTTGTGTTATTGCTTTTTGATTTCAATTCCGTCTTGTTTTTAATCCAAGTTATCTCCTTGTGATTTGGGTGGCAAAGATCCATTGATAAAAGCTTCTGTAAAGCGTTACTATTTTCATAACAGTTTGGTATCGAAGCACAGATCATTGCAAAGTTTAAAGTAATTTTTATTTGAAAAATTATTAATGTCAGATATGATTTCATTTTCGAAGATGGCTATTTTGGATGGGAAAAAATGGGGTATTTGGAAGCCTAAGATGGAGGATGTTCTGTACCTCAATGATCTTCATGATCCAGTTGATGGAGATGGAAAGAAGCCATGTGATGTAGATGAGGGAAAATGGAGGAAGATAGATAGGAAGGCAATTGCTTTGGTTTACCAGTATCTTGATGATTTAGTTTTCCATCATGTGGCTAGTTGTGAATCCGCGAAGACTTTGTGGGACAAGTTAGTATCTTTGTATGCGTCAAAGAGTCCTACTAGTAAGGCTTTTCTGGTTTGAAAGTTGATACAACTGAGATTAGATGAAGAGAAGTCTGTTGTAGAGCATTTGAATGAATTTCAAGATGTAATAAATCAATTGGAAAGTATGAAGGTCAATTTTGATGATGAGTTACAGGCTCTTTTATTAATGAGTTCGCTTTTAGAAAGTTGGAAAACTTTGGTTATTTTATTGACTAATTCCAATGCTAATGGAAATATCTTGCTGAAAACTGTTCGAAGCAGTCTTTTAAATGAGGAGCTTAGAAGAAAAATGTCAGGTATGAAATCAATTCAAAGTGTGGCTATGGTGGCAAATGACCCAAATAAAGATACAATTTGGAAGAAGAAGAACGCTAATGGTAATGTGTTATCACTTGTCATTATTGTAATAAGAAAGTCACATACGTAGCAAGTGTTATGCTTATAAAGAGATCAGAAAAAGGCTGCACATGGTGATACTAGTAGTGATGCACATGCAGATTTTACTGAAGGTACCGATAGTAATGCTTCTTGTGATGTCCTCTTTAGTGAAAATAAGCCTTGGAAGATGGATTCGGGAGCCAGTTTTCACATTTGTAGAGATGTGAATTGTTTTTTCTTCTTATGAGAAAAGCATCAGTATGATTAGGACAACCAATGGAGAAGAGCTACCGATTTGTGGTATTGAATCTATCCGGTTTCGTATGCATGACGGCATGGTTAGAGAAGTCTATGGAGTGAGACAATTCTTCGCATAATCTTATTTCTCTCGGTCAATTGAATCGCCATGGTTGCACTTATGATACTCAATGTGGAGTTTTGAGAGTGAAGAGAGGTGGTCGTGTAAGGATGAGAGGAGTATTGGAAGAAGGAAACCTTTATAGCTTGGTTGCTTCTGTAGTCGACAATGGAAAGCGAGTGACGGTTGAAGGACCTAGTCCATAACAAGGTGGAGAGTTTAATGTGGTTACTGCTTATGATTTTAGCATTGAGAATCATATTTTATACAGGGGTCTTCATGTTGATGATGCTCGAGGGATCGACAGTGATCAGATAATGAGCTCAGATCGAGTGATAGACGGGTGTCAAACTGAAAAATCCACAAATACAAGATGGAGATCTTTGTGGTATTACAAACATTTTTGAGACCGGATTTGTGTAGTGCACCTCATGTGGGAGATTCATTAATTACAGATGGTGGTTGAAGTTTGTAATTTAGTGAGGTTGAGATATGAGGATTTTTGATAGATCTAAATATGACATGCTTGATATGTTGGAGATAAGTGATTTCACATCAAGGTGAAGTGTTTAATTTTCGTGATACAAAATCACAAATAGAGGGAAATAAATATGCAAAAAAAGAAAGAGAAGATTGTGTTTCTTCTAATTAATAGGCATATTTGGGTATGTCTATTTCTCTCTCTAATTGGCTAATCAAATTATTTTTTGCCATCTAATGTTAACTTGGGCATTAAGTAATTGATTATATAAATAGAGACTAGAAGAGAGTGTAAAATTATGGTGGAAAATCTATTTGCTAATTTTATCTTCTCCAGCTTTGTTCTTCTTCTCCAATAATTTTAGTCATATAGATATTTGCTCCCTTTCTTAATTTGGTTATTGATTCTATAGTATTTTGTTTATTTTAGCTTTGTTCTATTAATTGTAAACAAAATTTTGGTGAATCAATAAAGTGGGTGGTTGGGTGGAATATCTTGTGTTATTGCATTTTGATTTCAATTCCGTCTTGTTTTCAATCCAAGTTATTTCTATGTGATTTTGGTGACAAAAATCCATTGATAAAAGCTTCTGCAAAATGCTACTATTTCCATAACAGTTGTATAGCACCATTGTAGCATATATTAGTTCTATTTTGTGCTCTTTGAAATTATTTAAGCATATCTAACAGTTAAGGTCTGTTGTTAGTTTTTGAAAAGCTAATCTGAAAAAATTACAATCCAAAAGCATATGTTTCATCTTCATACAACCGAAAAACTCTAAAAATACCATATCAAATATTTATGCGAGTTCTGGCGTGCATAATACGGATTCACACTGGTTTATTAGTATATCAACTTTAGTCGTAACAAAAATACTAAGTGCAAATCAGCATCCGCTCTTTATTTTCAAACTTAATTCCTGAGAAACCTTATCAAAAACAAGTTTCACGAAACATGCCGTCAAAGTTTTTAGTAAAAATATACGGTTTAAACCGCAAATATATGCGGTCAGAATTATATATACATGCGGTTTTAGCTGCACATTTTTGTAAAACAAAAACTTGCAGTTTTGTCTGTAAATATATGCAATTTAAACCGTATATTTTTGCTGTAAAAGTTGACAGTGTTATGTGAAACATTTTGTTGAGAGCTGTAAAAGTGGATTATGAATTTTTTTATTGGATGTCTTAAAAAAAGAAGTCACAAATACTAACATCTTATGCTAGATTATAGCTAATTGACGCCGATGCACTTGCGCACTCAAACAAGAACTCAAATATGGCGTAAACTAGAAATCATTAACGTTCTACCACTAGAAAACGAAGGCATGTAGAGACAATTAAAGTATGCAAAGGTAACAGAGCATTGAAGTAGAGAGTAATAAAGAGGATGTATTTTTCTTATTTTTTCTTTTCTTCAATGCTTTTAATAACTCCAACTTCTCGCAACCCTAGGCTCACTTCCCCTTTTGTCTTATTCTCTCTTCTTTTTACTAGTTTTTTCGCAGTAAATGTTCGGTCCTTGTTCTGGGCTTTCGTAATTTCTGGTATTTGTGGTTTTGGTGAAAGAAAGGAGAGATCTTGGTTAAGTTTTGCTAGTTTCAATATTTTACCTTCTATTTATAGCGAGTTCAATTCATCATTTTCACAATTGAGGTAAATTTTCACTTCAATTTGATGTTTTTGCGATTGAAGTTATCGATATTCTCCAAGTATATTGCTTCAAGAAAAGGTACCAAAGCCAAATTAGTTGAATATCTAGCTCGTTGATGTTAGAATAAATTTGTGCGTTAAGTTCAAGTTTCATTAATGTAAAATGGGCATGCCTAGCTCAAAGCCATCAAATTCAAGCAGCAACACTATTGTTCTGTGTAAAGAAAGAGTACAATGCATAAAACAAACAATTGATTCGAGATATGCATTTTCAGCAGCACATCTTTCTTATATTCATTCATTAAAAAGGATTGGAACCGCCTTAAGAAAATTAGTAGAGTGTGATATATCAATCGATCCTTCTAATATTTCGACTTCAGAGCAAGATAGGACTCCTTCTAGATCTTCTTACGCTTCATCATCTCCTGTTCAGTACAATTCACCTTTTGATAAAAGTCTTGCGGTTAATGTTCCTCGATTGTTGACTGTTACTGCAAGTCCTCTAATTAAAGAGGATGAAAATGAAGCTAGTTCTTCTTGGGATTTTTTTAACTCTAATGATAAAGAAGTAGCCCCAAATGTGATTGAGAATTTGAATTTTGAAAATGGGATGGGTTTTGAAAATGCTTCGGAGTTTATCACTCATAGAGCTAAGGATCTGCTTTCGAGTATGAAGGAGATCGAATATCGTTTTTTTAGAGCATCGGATTCAGGTAATGAGATGTCAAGATTGCTTGAAACAAACAAGATTAGGCTTCATGTTCAGGATGAGACTATGGGTAAAAGTTTTATTCTATGTTAATAGGATATTATTTATTTATTTTGGTCCTAATATTTGATTTTATCTGTATAGGAAAATCACCTTCATGTGAGTTTCTAACTACATTTCATGGCCTGTGCTGCAAAGCTGAGAATATATTCAAGCAAGGTATGCATTGTAAGCGTTATTGTTAGCAGTATGAGTTTGGATAAATGCCATAAAAAAATGATTTGGGCAAAACCTTATTTTAAAACGTTTATACTAATATTCGTGGATATTGAAAATGTAGAGGAAAAAATTGATAGCAAATACTGGAATTATCGATTTCAATAGAAAACCCAAAAATAGGAGAAGTTTCTTCGATAAACTATGACAAAATTTCGATTTCATTTGTATCTATCTATGCATTATATCAAACTAATACCATCTACAGTTTGTTTTGATTACCATTGACATTATCAGTTTGGATTAAAACTAATCTTTGATAGAGCCAAAATCTTGTTAAAAGAATTTATACCAACTTCATTGGAGAATGTGAAAAAATGGTATAATATGTAGAAAATATGAATTGTGGTTAAAATACCAAAACCAAAGAAAAAGATGGATAAAATATACTGATCTGATCTGAAAATAGCAACGCACCTTATCCAAATTGATGTTGTCTTCTATTTTATTTGAAATTCAAAAAAGGTTGGTGGACATAATATGTCCTTTGTTTAATGTAGAATTAAGCCAAAACTTGGAAAAAATAGTAACTTGGAACCGCTCAATCTCATCTCTATCATCATCGTCGTCATCAAAGGATTGCTTTCAAACATTGCTGAAAGATGGTGATAATGAAAGCAATGGTAATTTTATTGGAGAATTTTACATGATATCAGGAAGCCATTCTGCTACGTTGGATAGATTGTATGCTTGGGAGAGAAAGCTATATGATGAAGTTAAGGTATTCCTACTGCAATGCAGATTTAAGTGTTATAACATAAATTATTACATGTGAAGTAACGGTATTATTTTACCCAAACACATAGCAAGAATATCCTACCAAACTATCATTTTATTTTCCCAATCTTACGCAGACCAGTGAATCTATAGTGAAGATATATGATCATAAGTGTAACCAGCTAAAAAGCCAGTTTGCAAAGAATTTTAATACTCATTTGATCGACAAAACTCGAGCTATTGCAAAAGATCTGTATTCTCAAATAAAGGTAGCCATGCAGACAATTGATTTGATTTCGAAGAAGATTGAAAAGATTAGGGATGAAGAGTTGCAACCACAGCTTGTGGAGTTCACTCAAGGGTAATTTCTAAAGGCAACATTCACTTTTTTAGTAGAATTATTAGTCTTATATGTCGTATGATATCTCCTTGTAAGTATAAAATTATTTATAATTTGCTTTACGTAATTTTATGTCTTTTACAACATCTGTAAAATGTTTAATTAGAAGTCGTTGATAAATTGATAAATCATAAGAAGGAAAACTTGCTTATTCTAATTTTCAACCTAAACAACTTGATTGATTATTATTTCAAAACTATACAGCCACTTTTATTTTTGACTCTTCGCTTAGCTCTCACACGTCCTCAAATTAGGTGTCCTCATCTTCTCATGTAAATCTTAACTGTTGGATTTTAATAAAAAAATGGTATATGTTAAATATACTTTTTGATGGTTAAGATTGTTCGACCACATGTTATCACTTAAATTGGTGACTTAAAAGCCTATCTGGGAACAACTTATTTTGTAATGGAATAGTATATTTTTAGTAGTTTAACAGAAAAATAAAACATATATATGTTTGGGCAAATAAGTTGAAACCTAATAGTATTTTATTGTTAATGAGGAAATAAATCATAAAAAATATATTTGTTACTTGTGGTTTATCGGCTTTTAATTATCTTCTTTTGTCTTTTTATAAATTGGCAGACACACGAATATCAATAATTAACTTATAAGTTGTTACCAAAAATTTTCTAAGATCCAAACTCCTTCTCGATTAGAATCATAAAAAATATGCAACTAAAACCTATTTTTATGTACTTATAAAAAATGAGTTTTATGGATTATAATCATTTAAAATAAAATTTGTGGATGGTTTAACATCTTTTACTATTTGATTGCTCTTTAGGTTGATTAGGATGTGGAAAGCTATGCTTGAATGCCACCATACACAATTCATAACCATTTCACTAGCCTATCACGCTGCAAATTCAAAGCAAGATTCAAGTAACAAGCCATTTGATAAAGCTCTCTTGCATCTCCAAATCGAGGTTGGTTACTTCGCTTCGAGCTTCATAAATTTAGTCAATAATCATAAATTGTACGTTGAATCTCTCAACACTTATATCCACAAGTGCATATTGCAACCACAAGAACAACGTCATAAAATCAAGAACAAATTGGCCTTCTTTCCTCGAAAAATACATCATGAATCTCTTCCACCAATATTCATCGTATGCCAATATTGGTTGAATGGACTTAAATCTTTACCAAGTGAAGAATTGTGTGGTTCGATCAAAGGCATTGTTTTTATATTGATAGACTTGGTTGATCAGCAAATGAAATTAGAAAAGAAAGTCGATGATGATGAAGTTGAAGAATACGGAGAAGGATTTTCGAGGTGTTCAAATTTGGATCGCTTGAAGATTGGATTGACTTGTTTATTTGATCGGTTGGCTAAGTTTTCCGAAGCATCTTTTAAAGTTTTTGAAGAGGTAAAGCAAGTGAATGAGATGGCTTATGCTGAGTACTGCGGAAAATTAAAATGAAGTGTTTCAAAATAGCTGATTACAGAAAATTTGTAGTTGCTCTATGTGTGTGTGTATTTGTAATTTGTAACATCAGCATAGAAAAGAATGATGTGTTGGAGCGTATATGTTTTGGGAATAAATTCTAGGTAATTGGCTGCATGTAAAGTATTCATGCTTGATTGTAGTCTGATATCATCTGAAGAAAATTGTTCCTTGTTCTGGCAGTTAAAACATGCAGCAGACTATTAGTCTGTATATGCTTGCTTTAGTATATGCATGTAAATATTAAAACACTAATCTATACTACTGCATTACTACGTATTTACACTAATAAATGTATTTTAACAACAATTTTCCAAGGATCAATGGATATTAGAAAAAACTGAAATTTATCAAAACGGATAAATACCTGGTATTGTGAAAAAGAATGCAGATATGAAGATATCTGTATCCAATAATCGGTTGACTGTTTTATCAACATAATAGTTTACAGTGTGTACTTTAGTGTAATAAACGACACGTATTTACTGTTTTATGATGATAATAGTTTATGTTACTTGTATACAAATGCATATTTAGTATGGAAAAAATACTTTGTATCATTTTATTTTAATTACTTTTACTTCTAGAATTATTAAGACGAAAATAATTTTATGTTAAACTGAATATTTTATTTATATGTTTAATTCATCAATTGCCAGTGGATAATATGATATTCCATATTCCTCATCTGATATTTGAAAATAATTTCGAACACGAACACAGGTTTACATTTGAAAATATCAATTGACAAACATATAATTTTCAATTAAATTAAACGGTTAATAAATTCAAAACATGAACCCGACAATTTGTAATACCCATTTAGAGATGGAGTAATGTGTTAATTAACATGCTAAAAAGTAGTAATTTATTACAAAAGTTGATATAAAAAAATTAACCCGTTTTTCTTACTTCTTCCACTCTCTGGTAGATAGATAATAGTTAAATACAATACTTATGAAAATACAGTCCTTACATGTCATGTCAGTAAATAAAATTAGAAAATCACTCATGTAATCATATTCACTAGATGATAAAGAAACTATCTAGATTTCTTTCTTAAGAAGGTCACTAGGCTTTATTATTTCCTTAATGCAAAATACAAGACTACCAAGTACCTAGAATTAAAACATGATGCAAGAAAAGACCATTCCGAAAATGTTATGAAAATTTGGTTTTTATTTTTAGTTTTTGACTAATCTATACTACTTTTGCCTCCGATTTTAATGCTAGGCCATTTTTTAGAAGAGGACAATTTGGTAAAAAACAACAAAACGGTGACCTAATTTATATGAGTTTATGAGTATGAACTTTTTGTGCATTAACTTTGAAAATAGAGACCTTTGATCCAAAATCCCGTAACTTACCCCCATTACTTAAAGTCCTACTGTCAATGTTAGTCTATATGAATTGAGAGATCCAAGGCAATTTCAACCACTCGTCCCTCTTTCAGTGAGCTCAAGAATACGTTGGTCAACGGATACTTCGGATATGATAGTGTCATATCTGCATTTGTATTCGAAAGCATTTTCAAATATCAGGTATGCATATCTATGGATACGGATAGATATCGAATAATTATCATATCTGTTAATAATCAAGAAATCCAAAAATCATTTATAAATTTTTTTGATTTAAAATAACTTTATTTAATCCCATCTATTGTAATGTATGTAAAACCAACAAATATGGTTACAATACACATTTTTGAACGGTTAATATGCATTAAATGCATAAAATATAAACCACTGGCTTAGTAAAACAATAAACACATATTTTTAATTATACTAGAACAGAAACTAAAACTTTGACAAAAACCAAACGGATAATTTTGGATGCGGATGCCATTGTATCCACGTTCGTATCGTTTTTTTCGAACACCGCATGTTTATCTGCTTTTTGAATATGGATGCAGATGAATTTTTTTTTTTTGGATATTCATTAACAACCATACTTAAGATCCAAAATTTTAAAGAAGATATGCAGTGCTACTCAATGATCCAGATGCTTGTGAATATTTTGCATACATGAACTTGATCCATTTTCGGTTTGGTTACGCATTTTAACAGTTCTCCGAAACTACAACGCAATTTCAGAGAACAATTAATAAATTATTTTTATCCTTGTCATCCGTACTCTATTCTTTCATTAAAGTTCAAACTATTAGATGATCGGCATTTTTAAGCATGCAAATTTGCATTAGAATGATTAATGATCACAAAATATAATAATGTGGCAATATATAATAACATGATCATATCACATGCATCATTGCATGATCATGTAACATGCATTACTGTTTATTTTAACTGTCGAAAAGAGTAAATTACAATATAATCAACTTGATCAATAAAGTTATCACACCATTATTAGAATTATAAAAAATTATGCAAATAAAAGAGAAATTTTAACATGCTATTAAGTATTAGTTTTGAGAATAAATCCAGATGGAACAAAAAACTTGAGATTATGTTCGCGTTTGTGTTTGGAAAATAAAGAATATAAATATAGGTTGAGATTCAAATTAACAAAAATTTAAACTATAATCAACGTTTTGTGAACCTTGCTGGCCCAAAACTTTATTTGGTTAATGTTACAACCCGATTACAAGCATAACATAATAAATATAATTAAATATAATTTATGAATAAATGGAAATTTTTAAATAAAAAAATCGACTTTTGGAAATAAAAATTGTTTTAAATTATGAAAATGCTTTAAATGGAATAAAGGGTGAAATGTTTGATAAATGAGATTAAAATATTATACTGGGATTTTAGTTGAAATAAGTTATATTAAATACAAATTTGAAATTGTTTTGAGAAAAATCAATAAATATTATATTGATTTTGAATTATTGAGTTAATTCAAAAGGAAAGCTAAAAATATGTTATGTGGACTCAAAATTTATTTAAAATTTATATTTGTGGAATAAAAATGTTAATGTGAATATAAATTATTTTTGATAATAAATAATGAGTTAAAAATATTTTTCAAGAATTCTAAATATGCTACCAAAATCAACAAATAACAACACCACTAGACAAAAAAAGAATAGTTATTTGCAATGGCGTCCAACAGGTACATGACTTTTCTCTCTCATCGTAGCATCGCACCTCTCTTGCCTTCTTTTGTCAACAACCACTTTTATGCTCGAGTAAACCGTTAATTCCTTATGTCGTCTCCGTCGCTCCTCGATCCAACCTAGCTCGCGCGCCATAAATTAAACGACAAAGTGGAAAATTGATTTGCTTTATTTGTAAAGGAACATCACATAAGGCTAGAGTTGTCGTGACCCAACTAGATGTTTTGGCTACGGGAAAATAGGGCATAAGCGCACATCTCGCTATACCTATTTAAATTGGATATAAGGAGTGCTAGTTCGACTTGACGTTGCAAGGAGAATACGGATTTTAGCTAGTCTACAAGTGTATGAGATTGAAGTGTTTATTTCTTGATGGACTATGGCACAAAATAGAAGTAGGTATTGGGTTGTTATAAGACATCTTTCAACACTTCAACACGATATTTTGGTCGAAAAGTGTGAAGAAACAGCCAGGAACAAATTCATCGCCATAGGGGTTAGGTCAAGGTGCAAAGCTGGAAGAAAAAAACTCGGCAAAGGAAACTAATACAAATTTCATGTTTTAGGAATTGGCCCACAAGCTTTTCAATGGGTTTGCTTCCTGTTTGCAACCAAATTGGCCACAAACACCCGAGAATAGGTATAAGTAGAGAAATAAATGAAGAAACTAAATGAAAAGGGAAACGCAAAAATAACAAGATTTGTAGTGGTTCAGCGCTGATTGCCTACGTTCACTCTGAATACTTTCTTTATTGCTTCGCAATTCACTTGATTACAATTACAATCAGTAAAAAATAGCTAGAGAACAGGGAAGAACAAAAAGGAAATTGATTATAAAAATGGCAGAGTTTCACTTGTCAGTCCCCGGAAAAAGTCCCTCAACATGGCCCCCGCCCCTGTATTTATAGATGAAGGCAATCTCCAACTTGACTGACATTTCGGCACCTAGACCCCTTAAACCACATGGGCCCACCATAGGGAGGGCTAGCCCCAACTCTTAATGGATAGGAATCGGTACCGACCCCTCCATAGGTTGAGTTTGGGCTAGCGACCCCTTTGGTAGCTCTCTTATGGTGTAATAAGATGGTGCTTCAAGTATTACGACATTTGGACAAATGGAGCTATGGTTCTGGTAGTGCTTTGGATTGAGTTCTAATCTGATCAGGGAAATGCCGACCCCTATCTGAATCTTCAACACATACCGACCCATCTTACTATGAGGTGCATGCCGACCCATCCTTCTTGAACCATACTATGCCGACCCATCCTTCTTGGACCAAACTATGCTGACCCATCACTTGTAAAGATACTATGCCGACCCATCACTTATGAAGATACTATGTCGGCCCCTTCTACTGACTACTAGTATGCTGACCCCATTGCTTTAATCATCCTATGTCGAGCCAACGCCGACCCACTCTGCATAAACCACCAATATGACGATCCATATCTGTGGAGTGACTATGTTGATCTAAACATCTTACCTAGGCGTTATGTCGATCCCTTTTGCATAAGCCATCATTGTTCCAAACCCAATGGTTTTACAAGTTATGCCGACCCCTGTGTACTTCCCTCAACTTATTTAGCATCCATACCGATCCCTATTCCAACCAAACTAAATTCAATGATTCCGACATCCTGCATTATGTTTTTGTCGACCTTATTTATCCTGGGCTGGATACAACTGGGATATTATACTCAGGTCATATGGATGTCATCTCGTGACCATCCTTTCCATCAATAGTCGAGTCTGGCCTCTGCAATCATCCTCATGTAGCCGGGTCAAGGTACCGGGTAACACTTGCCCCCTAAAGTACATCTTGTGAATAACATGACGTGCTTTGAATTCGAGAAAGCCCAGATTCTTGGGATCAGGCCTATCCAAGTCCTTGGTTGATCATTGTTCCTTTATTAACCCATGATGGAATAGGTCTGATGTCTTATTCCATTATGATGCACAGGTTGGTCATATGAAATCTTTAGGTTTTCTTCTAATTTAGCCTTTCAAAAGATTGGATTCATAAATCCCTTCCGCCCTTATTCAAAATTTTTCTGTCGTCAACTTCTGAACATGTTCGGTCGTTCGTTGGCATTTGCCAAAGTATTCTTTTCTACGTGCTTCCGTTATAACCTAATTTTCACGATATCGGCTGCCACTTGGGTTTTCAAACATTTGCTACTGCCTTATGTTCCCTTTTCTGTTTAACTCACACCCACTACTCATGCATACCTCCTTCTTTCTTTTCTTCTTATATTACATTATCATGCATGCATACTTTTATTCCTTTATTATTATTATTATTATTTATTATTTTGTTACATTTTTTTAGGGGTCGACGTATGCCGATCCCTTGGCTACCATGCTCGGATAGGGGTCAGTGAGCTTCGAGGCCGACCCCTTTTCAACCATATGACTGAGTCACCCGGTGTGACCGGTTTATGTCCCTCTTATATTGCCTATATAAAAACCCATTCCCCCTCCACTATCTCTTTTACTCCAACTTCCCAGCACTTGAAAACTTCTCCCATTTCTCTTTGCCCAACCGAACGCACCAAAGCAAGACAAAACTCCCTCTTTTGATTTGAATTCGAATGCGAGACCATACTTCTGACCTCCATTAACACCAATTCATTCCTATGCTTCAACCTTGCAATCCAAATTGAATAGGTGTAATCTCTTTCTCATTTGAGCGATTGAGTCGTGAATCTCAAGTTTGGACATGTTTGAGTGTTTGTTAGGTGTATTACCTAGCGGGGTTGATTGTTTTATGCGAGAGAAAAGGTGAAGGAGTAGGAGAAAGAGGAAGAAGAAGGAGAAGAAGGAGGAAAGGGAAAAGGGTATGAAAAAGAAGGGTTCGACAACGGGTAAGGGATCAGTGAGAGATAGTCAGAGGGAGGTTGGTATCAAAGAGGGAAGGGTTGGTAGGGAACATGTTTGCTTGAGGGTTCTGCACGTAGTTGTTAGGCATGGGTTTGGTGTTAGTAACGTAGGTGTAATATCTCGCTATTTTGGACCATTTAAATTGAAAATAAAAACTACATATGTCAGACTTGAATAATTCAAAATAACAGATTGTTAATAAATTTAGGGTAAATAAAATCAATCACAGAATCACAGACATAAAATATCAGAATAACTCACAGCGGTATAAAATAAACATAGTAGTTCATGAAGCTACTAGATACATAGTCTCAAAATAAATACATAATACTAGAGTCTGAAAGCAAATACAACTGAAAATCCAAATACATAAGTCCACTAATACATAAGCAAATGACTGAAGGGAAATAATTGGAATAGAAAATAGATAGATAGCTAAATCTCCAGCAGATCTCTAGCTCCAAAAGATGAATCCAATGCTGTGATATTTAGGCTAACTCGAGCATAAAGCAAAACACAAACACTCGAGTTAGGACTTACATACTAATAACATGTAAATCAACTCAAGTGAATTGTATAAAATGCATCAGTAACTTAAAGGATGTTTGAGATCTCCCATCCTTTAAGGATCCGTTAAACTATCTGCTATGTAATAATATATGTTATTATAATAATATCTATAATAAGATAAACTATTAAAGTAGCGTTAAAGCGTTACCCATATCACCCTTAACACACTTTTATATATTCCCATAGTCTATACAATATCGTAAACTATCCGTAAACTGGAGGCTATCAGAGGGCACTCCATAGGTATGGTACTAAACAAACTCGTAGTGGGCTCAATAAGGTAGGTGACATGGCACAACTAGGCAATGCCTGAGTAGATTTACCAATTACACTTCCAGGCTGGTGGTAACGCATAGCCGCAGCTACTGCCCACCTCCATCCACACTCCCAAATCAAAGGTGCGCACCAAATCAATCAAAAAGTAATAGAATGACAATCGAAGAAGTGTGTCCGAACGGAGGAGGTACCTCACTTGGCCCGTCAATTGCTCCTGTTTTAGCCACCTTAAGCTAACTCACGGGAGTCAGGTCCACGTATATACCTCAAATAGAACGTCGCCAACCACCTACTTCATTCTGAAATCTCTACCGTGCACACAGTTGTCAAAGTGTTTTTTAGTATTGGAAAAGAGTATGACAATTACTGATCCCGGTCTCTTTAACAACCAAACGTTATTATAACCTTTGGTTATTTCATTTCAAATAATTCATATTTTGTATAAAAACATATTCATTTCAAAATCATATAAATCCGATATCATATTTTCTTAAAATAATATTCATTTTCGAAGTCGTAGCACTTTCAAAATTTATACACTTAATTATAACACTTTTGAAATCATAATATTTTAGAAACCATAAGACTTTGAAAATGTAACCTTTTAGAATCATAGCAATTTGAAAACAACCTTTTAGAAATCTTAACATTTTGACAACATAACCTTAAGAAATCATAGCATTTAGAATTCATAATACATTCCACCATAACATTTTATATAAATTAAAATAGTATATATACTTACAACTAAAACAATTATTATAAAAATCTATTTTGTTATACTAAATTATTTATTTGGATATTAAATAAACTATGATTTTAGTTAAATAAAATTTATTACTATAATATGTAATTAAATCTGTATTTTTCTTGTATTAAGTTAAAAGTACATTATTAGCTTAAAATTTTGTTATTATAGTAAATAAAATTATTATTTTATTATTTAAAATATACCATTACATAAATTAACATTTATTATAAATTAAACCTTAAATTTTATTTAAACCATGTATTAACTTATAAAAATTTAACACATAAAAAATAAATATATAAATTTTATAGAATCATTAAATTAAATTAAAGTTAAAATTTATATATTTCAAACCCAAAATACTCAATAATTTTTTTAGAATTTTTTTTTTAAAACCAACCACCGTGTTTGTATAAAATTTTCGAACCTATGGTCAAGTGATACGAATATATAACATTTCAATCCGACATTATTAAATTCTCGGGTATATATCATTTCAACCCGCAATCCCAAGTCAAATAAAAATCGCTCGAGCTTATCATTTCAGCTCATAACAATTTTTCCCTAATCTAAAGATCGTTCGGATATGTATCATTTCAATCCATAGCGAGGGAACTTGCAGTGTGAGAATAGAATATGAAATAAATAGAATAGCAAATAACATATCATGACATATGATCATAACAGGTATAACATCAGGTGGAATAACATAATATAAGCATATATGAAATTACTAACATGCATATACATCTCAACTCAATTCAGATGACATCGATTCACCAAAATATAAGTATGTAGTCGAGAGTGATTACTCACCTTCCTTGATTAGGGAAAATGATTTCAAAAGAAACGCAACAACTCCGTATAAGCATGACAATCACTAACAAGCTTGATTGGAAGGAGAATCCAAGTCCAAAGCTTAGAAAATAAGTAAATATATATGTAAATAAATAATTTAACATAGATAAAATATTTTTTTTTCAAAGAAGCAAGTGAAAATAGGCTAGGTCAAGATGGCTACAAGGCTCGGCCACACTAGGTTTTGGGCTCGGCCTAAACTTGGCTATGGGGTTCGGCCTATGGCTTGGTTTTGGTTCGGCCATGGCTGAAGTCTGGGCTAAGACAAGGCTTGGCTAGGGCTTAAAGCAAAGGAAGGCTAAGGGTTGAGGAGTTGGAAGGGATGGGATCGGCCTAAGGCTAAGGAAGTGGAAGGTCATGGCTAGGGGAAGTGGTAGGTTTTGGAAGGTGGATGAAGTAATTCGGCTAGGTCTTGAGAAGTGGAGGCAAGGAGTGTTGGTGGCGCCATGGTTGAGTTCAGCCATAGTTTGGATTCGGCCGTGGTTTGACAAGGGGAGGGTTTGACCAAGGTGGATGTTGGTGCTAGAAGGGGTCGGCTTTGGGTAGGGAAGAGGTCAGCCCAGGGTTTGGGAAGGAGGAGGTAGATGTGATGGCAAGCTAAAGAAAAGAGGAGTTGTGATGAAGAAAATTTTTGGAATTTTAAGAAAGAGGAGGAAGAAGACTTACTGTAAAACTTCTCAGCAGGACGAAAAAAGAGAGAAGTCAAAAGATAGAAAATGAATGTATATTATATCAATAGGTGACTTCTCATATCCAACAACCCTTCATGTAACTAATGGAATTCCTAGCCCAATAGTCTAAGCCCAACTACAAAACAAACTAACTAAATCTCAACCTAATCTAGTCCAAAACCAAAGAATAAATAAGATAGATAAGCAAAATAAAAAAGTAATTGCGTGTAATACACCAAAGATTACAGATTTTAAGATGTAGAAATCGGAATTTAACGAAACGAAAAGCAGAGAGAATGTGAGAATCAAATCCAGCTTCATAAAAAAGAATAAAAAATTAAAGTTCAAATTTAATATTTTCATCCGGAAGTCAAATTTTGACCAAGTTTGACCAAAATTGGAATTTTTAGAAAATTTTTAATTTTATTAAATTTGAAAAAATATTTCACATCAAATCCCAAAAAATTCCAAAAATCGAAGTTTCAAGTAAAATTTCTTTTAAAATATTTACTGAACTTACGGGTCGTTACACTCTCCCCTACTCAAAACTTTTCGTCCTCGAAAAGGAACGAGACACAAAAATACAGAGAAAGATAAGATAGAATAATGAATAGTACCTTAAACAAACAATTCCTGATTCGAAGCACGCATGCTCTTCTCCGTCTCCCAAGTACAATCCCGATCATCAGTACTCCACTGTAGTTTGACTAGGTTGACAGATTTCCTTCTCAGCTGCTTCGTACCTCTATTGACAGTACGAAGTGGCTTCCTCTCGACAGTAAGGTTTGGCTCAACATCCAGATGCTTGAAAGCAAAAGGCTGAACAATCAAAGATGGATCATGAAGATACTAACGAAGGTGCAAAACATGGAACACATTATGCACTCCAGTAAGCTTCTCAGGAAAATCCAAACGATAAGCTAAAGGACCAACTCTCTCTAAGATGAAAAAGAACCAATGAAACTAGGAGCAAGCTTCCCTTTTCAACCAAACCGAATCACATTCTTCAATGGAGAGACCTTAAGGAAAACCTGATCACCAATAGAAAACTCCAGACTTCTCCTACGCCTATCATCATACTTCTTCTGCCTATCCCGAGCAATCCTCATCTTCCTTCTAATCTCCTCAAC
The DNA here is from genome assembly GCA_030765085.1 of Allium cepa. Taxonomy (NCBI): domain Eukaryota; kingdom Viridiplantae; phylum Streptophyta; class Magnoliopsida; order Asparagales; family Amaryllidaceae; genus Allium; species Allium cepa. The sequence goes on from CM060928.1 coordinate 841,150,915, forward strand.
CTCCTTAGATGCTTCTAGAATCATATCAGGACCAAGAACCAAATGATTACCAGATTCAATCCAGTAAGATGGAGATTTGCAAGGTCATCCGTAAAGAGCAGCAAATAGAGCCATTGTGATAATAGCCTTAATTCAAAGGATGGAATAAGATAGATATATGTTTAAGACAACCGTAGACAGAAGATTTAGACTGTACATGATAACTGTTGTTATAGGTGAATTCAACGAAATGGAGATAATCTTCCCAAGATCCTCCATAATCAAGGACACAGACACAAAGAAGATCTTCCAGAATTCGATTCACTCTTTTCGTTTGACCGTCGGTCTGCGGATGGTAAGCAGTGCTCAGATTCAGGCGAGTACCAAAAGCTTCCTTAAAAGCTCTCCAAAATTGGCTGGTAAATACGTGATCTCTATCACAAACAATAATGACTGGAACACCATAAAGTCGAACAATCTCTCTCATATAAATCTCAGCTAAGCTCGAAGCAGAACGGTTGGACCTAACTGGAATGAAATGAGCTGACTTGGTCAATCTATCCATAATTACCCAAATACTCTCATCACCTCTCCTATTCCTCGGTAATCTATCAATAAAATCCATAGAAACTTGTTCCCATTTTCAATTGGGAACCTCAAGGGGTTGCAATAATCCATGAGTCTTTTGATGATCGGCCTTAACCTATTGACGAGTCGCACATCTACTAACATAAAGCGAGATATAATGCTTCATACCACTCCACCAATACAACTTCTTCATATCCTGATACATCTTCGTCATACCTGGATGAATAGAAAGTCTGGACCGATGATTTTTCGAAGTAACTCTTGCCTCAATCCATCGACATTCGGGACACAAATCCGATTATTAATCCTCCAAATCCCTTTATCATCGATCCGCATCCACTTCCATCTTGGCTACTACTAATTCTGTTGCGAACATTCTCCTTAATAAGCCTCAACATCTCATCCTTATCCTGCTTAGCAACAATACGATCCTTAAGAGGAGAAGAAACAACAAGCTGACACAACACCGCCTTCTTCCAACTTGAGGCATCGGCTACAACATCAGCTTTCCTAGAGGTATAGTTGATGTCGAGGTCATAAGAAGTGTGAAACTCAAGCCATCTAACCTGCCTCTGGTTCAAATTCTTCTGGTGAAAATATACTTCAAAGACCGATGATCCGTAAAGACTTCAAACTTAGTTCCCAAAAGGTGATGTCTCCATTGTAGGATCGATTTCACCCTAGAGGGGGGGGGGGGGGGCGCGGGAGTGAATAGGGTGATAGTGTTAATTATAAAAATTAATCGCGGAAGCTTATAAAATATTCAATTCAGATCACAGAATAGCAGCACAGATATCGCAGAATATAAATAATAGAAAAAAACAGAACAACACAGAATTTACCCAGCTTCAGCAAAACCCTGCCTACGTGCTGCCCCCAAGGTTTCTACTAGAAATTAGATAGTCCCTCGCTTACACACGTAAACTCGCTATACCCGCTATTGACTAATCTAACTCTACGCTCAAAACCTTGCCACAACTCAACCACCGAGTTGCGAATTCTCAAGCTACGCCACGTAGCTTGTCCCCTAGTCACACGACTAGAAATTTAAAACGGTTAAAAGAGAATTTTAAACACAAATTTAAAAATAAAACTAAACTAAAAAACCCTAGTTTAAAAACTTTTAAGTCCAAAAGAAAAATAAACCGGCCCAAACTTCTTTTATTTTTTTCACTATGCCGGCCCTTTTCTTTTATCTCGTATGTGATAATGGCTGTTCCTCTTCGTCCAAAAACTAGGGCTTTCAAAGCTGTGCTATTTGCTCGATCGATAGGAATTTGCGTGTTGCCTTGCTCGATCAATTCTTCGTTGCTCACTGCTGCTTCGACGAGTTCAATTTTTGCTTTGGTAAGAATTTATGCTTTTGTGCTTTTCGATTTTCGTATTCGAACTCATGTCTTCATGCCGATGATGATTGGGGCATTTTATAGGGTTCATTACCCTGATTTGTCGTTCGTCTGATTGCTTCAAAATTTGTTGCTTTGCCGTTCGATTACACTTTGATGCTGATGATTTATTTGACTTTGTCAATCTCATTTCTCTGCCACTTGATGATGCTTGAATGTTTGAGATTGTTTCTGACTTCTTCAAATCATATATTGATGGTTACGGCTTTGATCATATGACTTGTTCGATTCCTTGATTCATACGGCAGAGACTTTCTACTTTTACTTTTCTTTGACTATTTCAAAGAATACGCGTACGCACTTGATTTCTTTTTTCATTCGTGAATTTTGACTTCTCTGGCACTTGAATTTTATAACTTGACTTCTGGTTTCTCTGTTTCGTATGTATGCTGTGCATTTGTAGTTGGTTTGAAAACTTTTGTGTTGTAGCTGTCTTGTATAACTTGAACTTGATCTGTGCCTTGTCCATTCTCGTGTGTTCATCCCTGTAATATATGCTACTGATACATTTGGAGTTGGTTCATGTTGCATTGACTTGTTTTGTACTGGTGCACTTCTGTTTGCTGTCATGTTGCTGGAATAACTTCGACATTGTTTTGATGCATTTGCATGTTGTAAGTGTAAGTGTTCATTCATGTTTTGATTATGACTTCATTATAGTTCCAGTTGATCATTAGGTGGTTGTCACTGTATTGCATTGAGCTCGACATTGTTGTTTACTTCACTTGTGTATTGCCTTCAATGTCCACTTGAACTTGGAGTCTGCCTTGATCATCTTGTAACCTGGTCTGGTCTGGTGCACCTTGTTTGCTGTGACATTGTTCATGTCTGTTTATGTGCAGTTTACATTCATGTTGCCTCTGTGTTTGTTGTATCTTTGAGCACTTGATCATTTAAGCCTTTGTGCTTTGGTGCTGTGTTGAATTTGTGCAGTGTTGTACTTGTTGCCTTGTATCACTGGTTCATTCCACTGTTTCATGCATGCTCGACATTGTGACTTGTTTTGTTTGCATTTGGCCCTGTTGCTGTTGGTCTGGAGTTGTTTAATGAAGAGGTTGAACCTGTTAGTCGAGCTTGCATACTTCATGTAGCCTTGTGTTGAACCCAGTTTTACAGCTCGGGTTTGACCTTGTGCTCGTGTCGTGATTTTAAATATATTGCACGTGAGTTGAACCCGGCTTTGCATTTGGGTTTGACCTATGCTCACCTGTCCCTGTAGCATTATCAAGTGTATATCGGTGTGCACGGCCTTGTGGCATATACAGTGATACACTGTGTATGTCACAAGTTGTTCATGTATGATGAATTCAAATTTAAATGATGACGAACAACCCAAATAACTGAGGCAAATATTATTTTCAAAATTCACGTTTTATTTTATACTGCAAAAATATTTCTTTTTCAATTTTACCGCGTCAAAATTTATTTTTGCAGATTGCTCAGATGCTGGATTCTAACTGGAATAAAGTTGAAGATAAATACGGGTGTGAGTGATATGTAGTGAAGTCAACTGTAAATATGAAATTGTGTAAATATGAAATTGTAATCAAAGTTGTATAGTTATAGCGAGAGCTTGAAATTGTACTATTCAAAAAAAAATGTAATAAATATTTATTTGAATAAAATATCTGTTTGAATTCAAATTCTGTGTAATTTATTTTATTCAACAAATATTTATTTAAACTGTGAAAAATAGAATAGTATATTAACAAATACATTTAAACGAATGTATATATGTTTATTATCATCAAACAAAAATCATATAAGCGCATATTCAACAATCTCCCCCTTTTGATGATAACAAACATATATTTAAGATTTTGAACGTATTAAATGTATTTGATCGTTCAATTTGCTCCCCCTATCTGAATGCTTCCTCTCTACATGATACTCTCCCTACATATATGCATACAAATAAAAGTATGTAAATGAGCCTATATGCAAATAGAAAATTATTTGACCTTTGCTTGATTTTATTTGACAAAGTCTTAACTTTTCTCTCCCCATTTTGTTATCAGCAAATGAATAATAGTGTTAGAGAAAATAGAGATAAAGTAATCGATATCAATCCAACATTAAAACTCAATTGAATATAAATATTAAATTTCGATAAAAAGTCAAACAAAAAACATAAATGTTTTGTTAGGCGCATATTCCACTTTTAGAATGATGGAAATGATGTCATCATATAAAACCATATAGTTGTGTCTATTTGTGGTATATTTATATCAGGAATTTGAATATCTACTAACCATGCATAACCGTTAGGACTTTTAAATGAGATTAGTAGTATTCCAATTTTATTTTAAAAAAAAAATGAATTCAAGTATCTTCTAACCACGCATAACCGTGAGGACTTTTAAATGGGATTAGAATCAACTTGTTTATTTTAAAAAATCAACTTTTGATATGCGTTCCATACATGCATAACCGTGAGGACTTTTAAATGAGCATGGAAACACATGACAAATTCCAAGTAATTCACCCATGCATAACCGTGAGGACTTTTAAATGAGAGTGAATACTTTGGGATTTATTATTATTACCTTCTTTTATTTTAAAAAAAATGTGAAAAATGAAAAATGAACGATTCCTGTTTAAAGTACCACATATCGACAAACTATATAGAATTTTGATGAGTGATGGTCCTTAGAAATATGATAGATATAGAGATGGTCATGGAATTTTTTACCAACAAAAAGTTTTATAACTCTTGTTTAAATTTCTAAAGAAATTTATTAATTATACCGTCTCAAGTCATAATATTTGATCAATATTAACACTCATCACTTTTTCAATCACTATTTTTCTTTTCGATAAACATTAGGGAGTCAGATTAGTCAAAATAGTCATTTAAAATCAAATTCAAAAATAATTATGAAATTAATTTTTCAAAATGACTAATCTGAAAATATGGTCAAAAATGATTTTCTCCAGGGGGTTTTAAAAGAAAATTTTCTGCTATTTGAAAATTATTTCAAATGAAGAATATGCAGATTTTTTTTTTGAAAAACGATGCAGTTACTAAATGTCTCAAAAATCACGTTCAACTAGTAATTTTTCTATCAACTAGATTACCAGTATAATCTGCATCAGAATTTCTCTTTCACTCAAAATCATCATTAATTGAATTTTATAGACCAAAACATGAAGTGAGCACCAAAAATTTCAAACTCAATTTTTACAGCAATTTAAATGACATTCTTTTGAAATTGAACTGAAGCCGTGTAAATAATCAGAAAACCGTGAATATAGAGTCAGCCAAATTATAACCAATTGTAATATCCAACAAAACACTATTTTTAATCCAAACTGATATATATGAAGTAATTCAAAGAATCTAGAGAATTTTATAGTGTTTTTGGCATAAGAATATAATTAGCCAACTATGTTGAATAAGTCAGAGTCAAAATCATCATCTTTTCATCATCTCAATATTGGCTGATTTTAATTCAGAATACGGTGCAGATTATCACATTTAATATATCGTTTAAAACATACCATTACCTGTTTTACCTTTACGATATTTTTCGTTGTTGTCCATTGTGATTCTGTCACCTTTATACTAGGCTAAGAAACTTTGCTTTGTCGCCCGTTATGTTTCTGGAACAGCCAAAAATCCAGAGAACACTGTTGTTGTTCCTTAGCCTGCCACCACACCTACACGTTGAAAGATTTTTGTGACCTATTTGTTTTTATTGGTCTATGATTGTTAGTGGCAGAATATTTTGAAAAACAATTTTGTAAAGACCCAAAACTATTTATAATTGTTCCCTTTGGCACCCAAATTTGTTTAACTTTGAGAGATTTTATATTTGTGCCTTTTGGAACCCAAATCGGTATAGTTTTCACATGTTTGGGTCTATACCAACAATTATTGTGATTGTGTCCATATTTTATACAAATTGTGCACATGAAATTAACTTGACTAATATTGCTTTCAACAATTTTCGAACAATTATATCCAAGTCCTTGTCTAACCGTGTTAACAGTTTGCTTTCCTAATAGCATATTCAACGATTTTTCACTTTTTGAAAATTTATCTAAAGTTGTTGACAATTGTTGGACTTGTGTTTTGAGAGATTCATTTTCGTTTAACAATTTTGTGCACTTTTTAATAGAAATCTCTCTTCTAGTATTTTCATTCTCTTTTAAAATCAGAATTACATATTCAAGCGATTTCATTTTAATTTCTGATTTTTTAATTTCTTCATCAAATGTTGAACACTTATCACACTTAAGGATCCTACTTTGATAGGTTTTAACTAATTGATCAAGTTGTTTATTACATTCTATCAAAGTATCATTTTGAGATTCAAGTTTGGCGTATTTTTCCCTAAGTCGTTCAAAACAACCGTTTACTTCACGAAAATATATAAGCAACTCAGAATGAGTAAGTTTTGATACCTCACTTGGCTCGTCATCGTCACTGTCTGTTGTATCACCTCGAAGACATAATTCTGCCTTTTCGCTTTCACTTCCAGTGCTTTGATCATTCTCGTCTATTTTATCCCAAGTGGCTGCAAAACTTTTCTTTTTCTGTTTCTTTTCATGGCTGAATTTAATTTGTGGACAATCGGGATTGATATGACCGGGTTTGTTGCAATTATAACAAATGATCTTCTGTTCTTCTGAGTGGTCAAATGCTTTGCCTATTCTGCTTTTTGCTTTTTGAATTCGAGCTGAATTTCCATGTTTCTGATTCCATTTTTTGAATTTCCTTATTAACAGCTCTAGTTCTTCTGCACCATCATCGTCGTCATCGTCATCACTTTCGGTAGTTCCTTTGAGCGCTATTGATTTCTTTTGAGTATCTCCTCCTTCACGCTCTTCCTTGAATTTCATTTCTAGCTCATAAGTGGTGAGATTTCCGATGAGTTCTTCGATTTTCATTTGTTTCAAATCTTTAGATTCTTAAATGGCAGTCACTTTTGCTTCAAATTTTCGTGGAAGGACTCTAAGGATTTTTCGGACTATCTCCAACTCTGTGTATGATTTTCCAAGAGCTTTTGATTTGTAAACGATATTGGAAAGTCGTCCATGCTTCTCTTTGACATTTTCTTCCTTCGCCATTGTGAAGTTCTCGTATTCGCTGCTTAGCATGGCAAGGCGAGATTCTTTGACTTGAGATGTTCCTTCGTGAGTCACTTCTAGTGTGTGCCATATTTCCTGTGCAGTTAGACAATGTGTGACACGATTAAATTCAAATTGATCCAATGAACAAATAATAGAATTCATAGCTCTAGCATTAGCATTTTGTAATCTATTTTCTAGATCTGTCCATTGATCTTTTGGTTTCTCTATTTCCTGATTATCTACAGTTATAGTTGGTATTCTATAACCTGTCTCAACAATATTCCAAGCGTCAATGGTTTTCAGAAAAATTTGCATTCTATTTTTCCAGTAAGCATATTCACCATTGAACATTGGTGGTCTAACTATGGATTGACCTTCTGCAAAAGCATTATTAAAAGAAGCCATTTTAAAAATTCAAATTTTTAAACAAAAATTGATTTTTTCAAAAAATCGAATTTTTAAAACAAATGTTGACTTCTATTCCTAGCTCTGATACCACTTGTAGGATCGATTTCACCCTAGAGGGGGGGGGGATGAATAGGGTGATAGTGTTAATTACAAAAATTAATCGTGGAAGCTCATAAAATATTCAATTCAGATCACAGAATAGCAGCACAGATATCGCAGAATATAAATAACAGAAAAAAACAGAACAACACAGAATTTACCCAGCTTCGGCAAAACCCTGCCTACGTGCTACCCCCAAGGTTTCTACTAGAAATTAGATAGTCCCTCGCTTACACACGTAAACTCGCTATACCCGCTATTGACTAATCTAACTCTACGCTCAAAACCTTGCCACAACTCAACCACCGAGTTGCGAATTCTCAAGGTACGCCACGTAGCTTGTCCCCTAGTCACACGACTAGAAATTTAAAACGGTTAAAAGAGAATTTTTAAAAAAAAATTTAAAAATAAAACTAAACTAAAAAACCCTAGTTTAAAAACTTTTAAGTCCAAAAGAAAAATAAACCGGCCCAAACTTCTTTTATTTTTTTCACTATGCCGGCCCTTTTCTTTTATCTCGTATGTGATAATGGCTGTTCCTCTTCGTCCAAAAACTAGGGCTTTCGAAGCTGCGCTATTTGCTCGATCGATAGGAATTTGCGTGTTGCCTTGCTCGATCAATTCTTCGTTGCTCACTGCTGCTTCGACGAGTTCGATTTTTGCTTTGGTAAGAATTTATGCTTTTGTGCTTTTCGATTTTCGTATTCGAACTCATGTCTTCATGCCGATGATGATTGGGGCATTTTATAGGGTTCATTACCCTGATTTTTCGTTCGTCTGATTGCTTCAAAATTTGTTTCTTTGTCGTTCGATTACACTTTGATGCTGATGATTTATTTGACTTTGTCATCTCATTTCTCTGCCACTTGATGATGCTTGAATGTTTGAGATTGTTTCTGACTTCTTCAAATCGTATATTGATGGTCACGGCTTTGATCATATGACTTGTTCGATTCCTTGATTCATACGGCAGAGACTTTCTACTTTTACTTTTCTTTGACTATTTCAAAGAATACGCGTACGCACTTGATTTCTTTTTTCATTCGTGAATTTTTGACTTCTCTGGCACTTGAATTTTATAACTTGACTTCTGGTTTCTCTGTTTCGTATGTATGCTGTGCATTTGTAGTTGGTTTGAAAACTTTTGTGTTGTAGCTGTCTTGTATAACTTGAGCTTGATCTGTGCCTTGTCCATTCTCGTGTGTTCATCCGTGTAATATATGCTACTGATACATTTGGAGTTGGTTCATGTTGCATTGACTTGTTTTGTACTGGTACACTTCTGTTTGCTGTCATGTTGCTGGAATAACTTCGACATTGTTTTGATGCATTTGCATGTTGTAAGTGTAAGTGTTCATTCATGTTTTGATTATGACTTCATTATAGTTCCAGTTGATCATTAGGTAGTTGTCACTGTATTGCATTGAGCTCGACATTGTTGTTTACTTCACTTGTGTATTGCCTTCACTGTCCACTTGAACTTGGAGTCTGCCTTGATCATCTTGTAACCTGGTCTGGTCTGATGCACCTTGTTTGTTGTGACATTGTTCATGTCTGTTTATGTGCAGTTTACATTCATGTTGCCTCTGTGTTTGTTGTATCTTTGAGCACTTGATCATTTAAGCCTTTGTGCTTTGGTGCTGTGTTGAATTTGTGCTGTGTTGTACTTGTTGCCTTGTATCACTGGTTCATTCCACTGTTTCATGCATGCTCGACATTGTGACTTATTTTGTTTGCATTTGGCCCTGTTGCTGTTGGTCTGGAGTTGTTTAATGAAGAGGTTGAACCTGTTAGTCGAGCTTGCATACTTCATGTAGCCTTATGTTGAACCCAGTTTTACAGCTCGGGTTTGACCTTGTGCTCGTGTCGTGATTTTAAATATATTGCACGTGAGTTGAACCCGGCTTTGCATTTGGGTTTGACCTGTGCTCACCTGTCCCTGTAGCATTATCAAGTGTATATCGGTGTGCACGGCCTTGTGGCATATTCAGTGATACACTGTGTATGTCACAAGTTGTTCGTGTATGATGAATTCAAATTTAAATGATGACGAACAACCCAAATAACTGAGGCAGATATTATTTTCAAAATTCACGTTTTATTTTATACTGCAAAAATATTTCTTTTTCAATTTTACCGCGTCAAAATTTATTTTTGCAGATTGCTCAGATGCTGGATTCTAACTGAAATAAAGTTGAAGATAAATACGAGTGTGAGTGATATGTAGTGAGGTCAACTGTAAATATGAAATTGTGTAAATATGAAATTGTAATCAAAGTTGTATAGTTATAGTGAGAGCTTGAAATTGTACTATTCAAAAAAAATGTAATAAATATTTATTTGAATAAAATATCTGTTTGAATTCAAATTCTGTGTAATTTCTGTGTAATTTATTTTATTCAACAAATATTTATTTAAAGTACGAAAAATAGAATAGTATATTAACAAATACATTTAAACGAATGTATATATGTTTATTATCATCAAACAAAAATCATATAAGCGCATGTTCAACATCCATAACTTCAAAGAAAATACTACGACAAGTAATTTCAAATCATGGGCTGCATAATTGGCTTCATGGGTCTTCAACTGATGGCTGGCATAAGCAATAACCTTCCCATCCTTCATCAGAACAGCTCCCAAACTTTCACGACTAGCATTAGTGTATACCGTTAATCCCTCATTTCCATTTGGAACGGTAAGAACTGGTGCGGAAGTAAGCTTGCGCTTTAACTCATTAATTGCAGCTTCACACTTGTCATTCCATATAAACTTAGCATTCTTACAAGTTAAAGCAGTGAGAGGTGCGACAATCCGAGCAAAATTCTCAATAAATCTCCGATAATAACCAGTAAGGCCTAGAAAGCTACGGATATCAAAAGGAGTATTTGGTTTATCCCAATCCTGAACAGAATAGGGAATAAGGATTATAAAGAAAGATAAGGTAATTAAATTATGAAAGAAGGAAAAACATAGACTTACATTGTTCACAGCTATCTTAACTGGATCAACAGAAGCTCCATTACCAGAAACAATATACCCAAGAAATTGGACTTCATCTTTCTAGAAATTGAATTTCAAGAATTTAGCCTTCAATCGATGATTCCTAAGAGTAACCAGAATAAAGATCAAATGCGCTTCATGCTCCTCCTCTGACTTAGAGAAAAGACAAGAATATCATCGATGAAGACTAGAACAAACTTGTTGAGAACATTACAAAAAACGCGATTCATAAGATCGACAAAGAAAGCTAGGGAATTAGTCAAACCAAAAGACATAACTAACCATTCATAGAAACCCTTCTCAGTATGAAAAGAAGTTTTAGAATACTTTCCTCGACAAATTTGAGCTGGTGGAAACCGGTAGCAAGATCAGGCTGAGAGAACACTTTAGCTCCATAGATCTCATCAAACATATCATTAATACGAGGCATAGGATATCTATTTTTCATAGTGAGCTTATTCATCTCCCTATAATCGACACACATCCTCCAAGAACCATCATACTTAGTGACAAAAATCGCAGTTGCTTCCCATTCGAAATGACTAGGTCTAATCAAACCCTTGGAGAAGAAGTCCTCAATTTGCTTCCTCAACTCGACCTTCTCTGGGGGTGCCATTCTTCTGGGAAGAAGAACTATAGGTAGAGCTCCAGGAATAAGATCAATACGGAATTCGATTTCCCGCTTAAGAGGTAAAGAAGTGACTTCACCAAATACATCGGAATAGCGTTGAACCACATGAGTTGAATCAAGATCACCAGGAGATGAATCAAGAGAAAGGTAAAACTACCAGCATAATCCTGAGGCATACGACACTGAATCACCAAAGGATTACCTCGATGATCAATAGGAGAAATAGTTTGGGCTTTATAAGAGATAACGACTTCATGATTCTTCAACCAATCTCCTCCAAGCAACATATCAAAGGCATCGAAACCAAGAACATAGAAATCACCACAAAAACGATGGTCGAAATAGAAGTGTTTCACTTTTTTTCAAATCCTACTAAGGTTTGCAGGACCATCAGTAAGTTTAGTAACACATAAGGGTTCAGTTGCATACTTGGGTGAAAGGATATGCTCAAACTTATCACAAAGTTCCACAGAAATCAAGCTATGAGAAGCTCTAGTGTCAAATAGAACACGAACAGGAAAATGAAACAAAGAAAAGGTGCCCTGGAGAGTACCTTGGGTATCATTAAGAGTAGGTGGAGTGGAAGAAGTAACTGCAAAGATTCAAGATGGCTTGCCCTTCTGCTGAGTAGGACAATCCTTCTTGAAGTGGCCAGGGTGCAAGAAAATACGGCAAAGATCACGCCTAGCCATCTGAGCTGGAGGAACAGAAGCTTCAACTAAAGTAGGACAACTATTGTCATAGTGTCCCTTCTGATCACACTTGAAGCAAGTGATGGAAGAAAGATCAATAGGCTGCCTCTGTGAAGAAGATCCTAAACCTAGAGTCTTAAGCCAATTCATTTTCTGCCGATGAATGTTGGGCTTCCTCTTCTTAGAGTTGCCAGAAATAGGCTGAGATGAAGGTGCATGAGCAACAGAAGATTCCTTAGAAGTGGGGTTCTCATATCTAATGGCTATATCCATCAATCTAGTAAAAATGCTATGCACATGAGAAATCAAACGATCATAATACTCTGGGCGTGCTCCAGCTATAAACTTCTCATTCTTCTTAAGAGGAGTATCAATCAAGCTAGGACCAAACTTGGACAGTTCGTTAACTTCCACTCATACTCAGAAAATGACATATCCCCTGCTTAAGATCCATAAACTTCCTATATAGCTGAGATTTCCGGCTTCAGGCATCCACTTAGCCACAAAAGCTTCCCTGAAATATGATATCCAAACTTAAGAAAGATTCCAAAGAGATAACTAAACCAAACTCAAAACCAACTCAAGATATACCTAAACTGCTCCCAAGTGATATTTGCCTCAATAGTGTAGGCTGTAACAGACTCTCACCAATCTTGGACTGCCTCCTGCAACTGCCAAGCCGCTAACTGACGCTTCTGAGCGTCTGTTACCTCAAGACTAGTGAAAATCCTCTTCAAACTCCTCAACCACTACTGAGCCTCAATGATGCTCTCTGCTCCTGTAAACTTGGTACCACCAAGCTGAGTGAACTCCTTTGAGAGAGTGGTAAATCTAACAGGGGCAATAGGTTATGGAACTAGGGAAATACCACGACCCTGATCTCTGGCATTCCTACGATTCATCTTGGGAATTCAAGAATGAATTTTAGAACAAGATAAAGGAAAATATTTAAAGTCGAATGGAAATCCTAATCAAAGAATTCTATTATACAAGGTGGATTTGAAAGGAAGAAAATTCTAAGAAAGTATTAGATTTTAAAACAAGAAAAAATTTCATATACAAAATAATCCTTTAAAATCATTTAAAAAAACCATTTTCATACTTAAAAATATGTTCTCTCCCAAGGAATGATTCTGAGACTAATTTTACTCATTTAATGGTATCTCTACCGTATCTCTGATGAGCTTTTACCCCGCATACTAAGTTTGCCTAAAACCTAAGCTCTGATACCAAATGTAACATCCCACTATTTTAGACCATTCAAATCAACAATAAAACCACACATGTCGGACTTGAATAATTCAAAATAACAGATTGTTAATAAATTTAGGGTAAATAAAATCAATCACAGAATCACAGACACAAAATATCAGAATAACTCGCGGCGGAATAAAATAAACATAGTAGTTCATGAAGCTACTAGATACATAATCTCAAAATAAATACATAATACCAGGGTCTGAAAGCAGATACAACTAGAAATCCAAATACATAAGTCCACTAATACATAAGCAAATGACTGAATGAAATAACCGAAATAGGAAATAGATAGATAGCTAAATCTCCAGTAGATCTCTAGCACCAAAAGATGAATCCATAGCTGTGATACTCAGGCTGACCCGAGCGTAAAGCAAAACACAAACACTCGAGTCAGGACATACATACTTATAAAATGTAAATCAACTCAACTGAACTGTATAAAATGCATCAGTAACTTACAGGATGCTTGGGATCTCCTATCCTTTAAGGATCCGTTAAACTGTCTACTATGTAATAATATACACTATTACAATAATGTCTATAGTAAGATAAACTATTAAAATAGCATTAAAACGTAACCCATATCCCCCTTAACATATTTTTATATATTCTCATAGTCTATACAGTACCGTAAACCATCCATAAACAAGAGGCTATAAGAGGGCACTCCATAGGTATGGTATAAAACAAACTTGTAGTGGGCTCGATAAGGTAGTTAACATGGAACAACTAGGCAATGCCAGGGTTGATATACCAATTACACTTCCGGGCTGGTGGTAATGCATAGCCGCAGCTACTGCCCACCTCGATCCACACTCCCAAATCAAAGGTGCGCATCAAATCAATCACAAAGTAATAGAATGACAATCGAAGAAGTGTGTTCGATCGGAGGAGCTACCTCACTTGGCCCGTCAATTGCTCTTTTTTAGACACCTTAAGCTAACTCACGGGAGTCAAGTTCACGTATATACATCAAATAGAACGTCGCCAACCACCTACTTCGTTCTGGAATCTCCACCGCGTACACAGTTGTTAAAGTGGTTTTCGGTATTGGAAGAGAGTATGACAATTGCCAATCCCGATCTCTTCAACAACCAAACATTATTATAACCCATGGTTATTTCATTTCAAATAGTTCATATTTTGTATCAAAACATATTCATTTCAAAATCATATAAATCCAATATCATATTTCCTTAAAATAATATTCATTTTCAAAGTCGTAGCACTTTCAAAATTTATACACTTAATTATAACACTTTTGAAATCATAATATTTTAGAAACCATAACATTTGAAAATGTAAGCTTTTAGAATCATAGCAATTTGAAAACGTAACCTTTTAGAAATCATAACATTTCGAAAACATAACCTTAAGAAATAATAACATTTAGAATTCATTATACTTTCCATTATAACAGTTTATATATATATATTAAAATAGTATATATACTCACAATTAAAATTATTATAAAAATCTATTTTGTTATACTAAATTATTTATTTGGATATTAAATAAAGTATGATTTTAGTTAAATAAAATCTATTACTATAATATCCAATTAAAGCTGTATTTTCTTATATTAAGTTAAAAGTACATTATTAACTTAAAATTTTATTATTAAAGTAAAGAAAATTATTATTTTTATTATTTAAAATATACCATTACATAAATTAACATTTATTATAAATTAAACCTTAAATTTCATTTAAACCATGTATTGACTTATAAAAATTTAACACAGAAAATAAATATATAAATTCTATAAAATCATTAAATTAAATTTAAGTTAAAATTTATATATTTAAAACCCAAAATACTTAATAAATCTTTTTAAGAATTTTTTTAAAACCAACCATGGTGTCTGTATAAAATTTTCTAACCTATGGTCAAGTGATACTGATATATATCATTTTAATCCGATATTATTAAATTCCTAGGTGTATACCATTTCAACCCGCAATCCCAAGTCAAATAAAAATCGCTCGAGCTTATCATTTCAGCTCATAACGATTTTTTCCTAATCTAAAGATCATTCGGGTATGTATCATTTAAACCCATAGTGAGGGAACTTGTAGTGTGAGAACAGAATATGAAATAAACAGAACAATAAATAACATATCATGGAATATGACCATAACAGGTATAACATCAGGTGGAATAACATTATATAAGCATATATGAAATTACTAACATGCATATACATCTCAACACAATTCAATTGACATCGATTCACCAAAATATAAGTATGTAGTCAACAGTGATTACTCACCTTTCTTGGTTAGAGAAAATGATTTCAAATGAAACACGATAACTCCGAGTAAGCACAACAATCATGGACAAGCTTGAGTGGAAGGAGAATCCACATCATAAGCTTAGAAAATAAATAAATATATATGTAAATATATAATTTACATAGATAAAATAAAATATATTTTTTTCAAAGAAGCAAGTGGAATAGGCTAGGTCAAGATGGCTACAAGGCTCGGCCACACAAGTTTTTGGGCTCGGCCTAAACTTGGCTAAGGGGTTTGGCCTATGGCTTTGTTTTGGTTCGGCCATGGCTGAAGTCTGGGCTGAGACAAGGCTCGGTTAGGGCTTAAGGCAAAGGAAGGCTAAGGGTTGAGGAGTTGGAAGGGATGGGATCGCCTAAGGCTATAGGTGGAAGGTCACGGCTAAGGGAAGTGGTAGGTTTTGGAAGGTGGATGAAGTGCTTCAGCTTGGTCTTGAGAAGTGGATACAAGGAGTGTACCGTCCATGGTTGAGTTCGGCCATGGTTTGGATTCATCCATGGTTTGACAAGGGGAGGGTTTGACCAAGGTGGATTTTGGTACTAGAAGGGGTCGGCTTTCGGTAAGGAAGAGGTCGACCTAGGGTTTGGGAAGGAGGAGGTAGAGGTGATGACAAGCTAAAGAAAAGAGGAGTGGCGATGAAGAGAATTTTAGGAATTTTAAGAAAGAGGAGGAAGAAGACTTACTGTAAAACTTCTGAGCAGAAGAATAAAAAAGATAGAACATAAATGTATATTATCTCAATAGGTGACTTCTCATATCCAACAACCTTTCATATGACTAATGGAATTCCTAGCCTAATAGTCTAGGCCCAACTACAGAACAAACTAAATCTCAACCTACTCTAGCCCAAAACCAAAGAATAAATAAGATAGATAAATAAAATATAAAATAATTAGTGTAATACGCCAAAGCTTACAGATTTTGAGCTGTAGAAATCGGAATTTAATGAAACGAAAAGCGGAGAGAATGTTAGAATCAAATCCAGCTTCATAAAAAAAGAATTTTTTTTAAATATTTCAACCAGAAGTCAAATTTTGACCAAGTTTGACCAAAATTGGAATTTATAGAATTTTTTTAATTTTATTAAATTTGGAAAAATATTTCACATCAAATCCCAAAAAATATATTAAAATTCCAAATTTATCAATTTTAAAATAATTTAAATCGAAGTATCAAGTAAAATTCCATTAAAAATATTTATTGAATTCACGGGTTATTACAGTAGGGATCAGCGTATATAAGGATAATTGGAGGGATTGGTATGTAGGCTAATAGGAAGGGGCCGGTATTGTCAAGTATGTCTAAGCATAGGGGTCGGCTACGATAATAATGCATAGGGACCAGCATTGAAGGCTTGGATCGGTGTTGACTATAATAACCGTCTTAACTTTAGTTATTCAAACATATGACTATGCACTGCCTTGCCCAAGCTTAAAGTGACTAATAACAACGCGACTAGCATATTTGGACCAATGGACTTAGGTTTGAACGAACAAATTTCCAATCTACTCAACATGATATAAGTATAAAATTGGCCTATACACTTAAACAATGGGCTTCATAATCCAGGACATCAACATCCGATCCTAAAGCTTTTATCGCCGATCACCCTTCACGTCATTTGAGATGGTCAACGATGAAGGTCTCGTTGGACGAAACCTCTATGCTTTGATGTTTTACTTTCGCTTTTTTGATTTCAAACTGCTTACGTTTATTTCATATTGCACTGCACTAGTTCAAACACAGCACGGGGGGACAAATTATTATTTCTAATATTGATTGTCTACTAAGGATAGCTAACATAGATCCCAAGATATACGAAGCGTTCAACCACAGTGTCTTCTGAATCGGCCATGAGATCGAGTCTGCTACCTTATCTGACAAGCCTGCACTGAGTCAGCAAATAGAACAAGCAGGTGCATCTGACCTACAAGCCAGTCTTTTTTTTGACATTCTAGTCCTTTTACGGAAGTTATTGACCCAGCTCCCGATGCTGCGGAGGATGCCATCATTCTGAACAATCCGGCCGATTCACAAGCGTCCATAATCTTCGAAGTCGCCCTTCATTGATTATGTTCTATTAACGGGATTCCCTTTGAAGATGTTTTGGTTCCGTCAAGGCAAGATAGACCTCACTTTCCCCAACCAGATATACAACATGCAACAAGTCCATGTGTTGGACAGGATGCGTGCCACTGTTCAACTTTTTTGTTCAGAAAATGCTGAGATTCATGGATTCGCTCATACTTTGCTACACCCTAACGGTTATGCTTTTATCTATGACACTTTTATTCTCTTCATGAACGTCTTATTTCGTTCACCAACTCCCGAAGACATTTATTACAGCTACAATGTCAAAAGACGGACTGAGAGTCCTTCGTACATTTTCCTTGAACGCTTGCACAAATTCCAGGTCTTAACGGGTGCATGGAATAGCTCTCCTTATTCAAACATGAATGGTTCTATGTATAGTGTCCTTCTGACTTCGCAAAAGGATGGTTGGGAGGACATAAGCGTTGTTTCTGCCATCGCCTTTAGTTCATAGATTAAAGTCATAGCTTCTTCTTTAATCGTACTAATATCTTTAACTCTTTAGGGTGTTTGCCCCCGGCCTGAAGGCGTTGGATACTCCAGGGCTGTTGCAGCTATTCATGCCACTCCGGTGGAGGATCAAGACATCAAACTCCTCATCATCGATGAGTTTCTCTCGCTATTTGGGCGATCAGAAGACGGCCGCAGAATTGGTCTTCCTGGAAGCAGAGTAATTCCGAAGACTGTCGTCGAGAGAAGGGGAGAACTAAACGACCCCGCGGTGCCCCCTGTTGGGGGAACCCAAGAAGGTACCGAAGAGTGATAGATCAAGGAATTAGGAGATATAGGGCCGATAAACAAAGACACAGGCCTCGAAAAAAAGCCAACTGTTGAAGCATCATGTACTAACCAATTGCAACCTCCCCTAAAGAGGGGAAAAAGTTTGGCATACAAGATACGAAAAAAGAAGGCCGGGACAGCCCCAAATTCGTCGTAACTTCGGTTAAAAAAGAATCATCTTCTCAACAGATGAAGGGTTCGTTGAAGGGACTCTCCGAATTCCAATCCCAGACGAATTATTACATTACAACTTCACTAATATCGACGTTGAAGGGATTAACTCACCCATGAGAAGTGGCGAAGGCATGCAGCCTTTGAATAGAGGAGGAGAAACTCCAATCAGTAAAGCTAATGCTACTGGTCCGTTGAGGGAAAAAATAGGACACACGTAAGCACTTACACTCCACCATTCACTTGTGATTAACTTTTCACATGACAACCCATAATTTGTTCATATTTGGCTCCTTTATAGGTGCAATGTATCACTCGCATGCTTTTGATCGCCTCCGTGGCTCCTCCACCTACTACCACTTAGGTTGGGATTCTTAATCCAGAAGGCGTTGAGACAAAGATGAAGGACGAGACAAAGACTTTTATTTTCAAGAATCTTCTTCTTCATCCAGAAGGAAGTCTTAAGCATATGCTCTACGCCAAATCGATCCATCTGAACCTCCTGCACATGGCGGAGATAAATCCACACATCAGGGTTCCGAATCTACTGCCCCCAATGACCAACCCTCCGGATTATCAAGTACTAGGCAATCTCATGAGCGTCACAAGCATCCAATAGTCATGTTCGAAAAAATTCCCTCGGTTCCTACCCATGATCCTACCACAACAGAGAAATTAGCTAAACTCAAGGCTACCTTCCCGAATTTTTTTGCTTTGATGGGTTCAAATTCCTTCCCTCCATACCCATCATTCCTGGAAGTGCCAAAGAGAGCTCGTTAGCGTGCATGAATGATGTATACGTACAACATGAAGCATTCATTCACTTAGTTGAAAAAGTCTCTGAAGTTTCTATTGAGTGCCAGTGTCACGACCCGAAATCCAACATTCAAAAATCGATATCCATTACCTCACTTGTATTCGAATGCCGGAGACTTAAACATCGGACTCCAGTTCGGTGGAGCGTATAACAACATTAAATGAATACAACACAGCGGAAACAAAAGATGATTTCATTGATAAAAAACACGGATACAACATTTTATTACAACAAATAACCACCACCAAGTATTGAAAAACTTCAATATAAATCAGCCAGATTCGGCTGAGGTTGAGTGGGAATAGCCACTTCCGTTGTTGCAGGGCCTTGACCAGTTGTGGTGGTACTTCCCCGTCCCCTACCTCATCCTCTTCTAGTGCTAATTCTCACTATCTGTAAATAGTAAGAAAACTTAATTTAGGCATATAGACGAGATATACTCATTCTAGGGCATTTCTAACCCTATATCTAATAAGTCACCTAATGTGTTATACTCCAAAGCTAAAGTTCTTACTCAACCTTTAGCTTTGATATCGCTTGTCATGACCCAAAATCTAGCATTCAAAAATCGACATCCAATACCTCACTTGTATTCGAATGGCGAAGACTCAAACGTCGGACTCCAGTTCGGTGGAGCTTATTACAACATTAGATGAATACAACACAGCGGAAATAAAAGATGATGTCATTGATAAACAACACAGATACAACATTTGATTACAACAAATAACCACCATCATCAGAGTGCTATATACATGAGAAAACAACAAAATAATAACACTGCAGCGGGGAAACAACAGAGTCTTCAAAAAGATCCAACATAAGCACCTTCAATCCAAAAGCTTCCAAAATCCGATAGCTTCCAAAACCAAAGACTCCAAAAGACTCCTAGATCAAAATCTTAACTAGCTCTAGAACATGGATAACCTACTTCTAGGCTGTCCGTGTGGAAAATTATGGGCACCCAGAGTTTAGGATGGGAACAATAAACTCCAGGTCAGTCATAGGACTGGTATGAGTAAACAAAAACAGTTGTTTGAACAAAAACAATTTAAAAAGAATTCCGTTCATGCTTTTGGAAAATGAAACTACCATAAGGCCTCCCGCCACACACACAATGCAAACGCATAATTGGAGAATAATTCTCCTTATGTTAGTCAAACATGCTTGATACGTGAAAATCCTTTTGATATTATTATTAGTGCATAGTGTAGAAAACATTTCGAAAGTATAATATTAATCTTAGCCAGCATACTACCATTATACTATACCTACTATAGCTACCATGTTTTATGACAGGTTACCATCACGCTGCATGGAAGGTTATGCAACTGAAACCGTACAGGGCTCGTATTGTTTGTTTGGATTACCAACAATGGCCAGGCTAAGGAAATTCCTACACCGAATGGGTACGTCTTTGGAGGGATGCCCCGAGAACCTAACCGGATCTCTTCCAACACAAGGCCGGGTTACCTCTGTAATTAGGTGACTACTGACACGAGTATGCCATCCACCGGTCGTTACCAACCTTTATCCGAGGCCCCAACAACAACAACAACCAACAACCACATAAGTTAAATATCTGGGCCCCATACCATGATACCACTTTTTATCCAGAAGGAAATGCACATACCTTACGAGGCGCTACCCCCGTAACCTTACCGCATCCTTCCTGTTTCGACCATTTTCGGGTTGTGAGGTTTGATGAAGTCTCGTCCACAAAGTTACGCTTTTCACAAAAGCCATGCTTCGATCAACATATGATCAGCACTCAGCATGCCACACTACCAAATTGGGAGTATAATAATAATAACCATCAACTACATAACCACTGAGCTCGTATGTCTCAGAGAAGGGTGTTAAGCTAAGAGAATAAATTCTCCGCCATTAAACAGAAATGTATTTAATAGAAATCAGCTTTATATCTCAAAGTGTAATGTCAGACATACGACAATACAAGTCCATCTTGGGTCTGAATGGAACCGAAGGCACTTCATCCAATAAAGGAAGAAGCCCTTACAAATCCGGATATCCACAATCCCGGTCCAATAATGGAACCGGAGGCACTTCGTCCAATAAAGTACCCGGTCTTCACCACCGTCTTCAAATGCAGTCCAATTCGTCGTATCATTAATTCAGAATGGGTTTTATGACACAAAATCCTCTTCCGGCTAATCCGAATAATGAGCGCTTATTTTTAAAACACGTGGATACACAAGTCACAAGGATTCGCCATTAAGATTCGATGTGGGTTTCAGATAACCATTTGGAATCCGACTCCCTGTCGCATCGAAGTTCAAATGTCGTTTAAAGGCTAACAGTTTTCACATTCACACAGAAATATATCACAGATATCATAGTTCAATTCACAGCAATTCACATCATAAAGTTTCACAATCACATATCAGAGGTCTTAATCAGTTCAAGGCATTCAATAAAAATTCAACATTTATAAGCAAGATTAATTAATCGTGTGATTATAATTAATTAATCACATAATTATTTCCATTAGTTATCCTTAAATAATGATTAATTATCCTTAATTATAAATTAATTGATCCTTAATTATTAATTTATTTAATCTTAATTATTTATCTATTAACCTTAATTATTTATTAATTAATCTTTAATTATTAATTAATCAACCTTTAATCAATAATTAATTAATTAATTATTCTTTAATCACTATCATTAAGTAATTATCCTTTAATTGCTATCATTAATTAATTAATCTTTAATTACATAAACTTTAATTAATTAATAAAAAGGTAAATCATTTATTTTAATTAATCACTTAATTATCATTATAATCTTTATGTAACAAACCTTGTAGTTAATTAACATTAACCCATAAATTAACTTAAGGGATTGAGATTAATTAATAGTTTAAAAAACATTTATCTTAATTAAATCTTTAATTACATTATTTATTTAAAATAAATTAATAATTAATTAATAAATAATGTCACAAAATTAAATAAATTAAACTTAATTACTTTTAAAAATAACTTACTTATAACCTTTATTAATCTCTTTTTTAAATAAAACAATTATTTTAAAAGAATGAGTTAAAATTTGTTTAAACTTAAATTTGTTTTTAAAATTTAAAAACTGTTTTAAAACTAACCCGGGACAACCCTGAGTTCACCCCGAGCCAGAACCAATATTTCCCGAGACATTGCCCGGGTAAAACCCTTCCCTTCTCTTTCTATACTTTGTTTTTATTTTTAAGAACTTAAAACCTTTTTAACTCGTGCAAACACCCGAATCAAATCCCGAGCCAACAACTCAATCTCCCGAAGTCGTCTTTGATGCAGCAACCCTTCTTCCCAAACTATTGCTTACTGACACAATCCAAAACATGTGCACGTGCACTGTCAATCGCTGGCATTCTGGCCACCACCACCACCTTCCACAAGTCACCGTCAACCTACTCGAGCACCATGAACACCCAGAACCTCGTGTGGATGACAAACCCGAGATTGAGCTACTCAACACTTTCCTGAACCCAACTCCGATCAACAGAACTGACTCTCCTCGTCAATCCAGACCACCTAAAACCTCGCCATCACGTACATCCTTTCGTCGACGTTCCATGCTTCATTTCCACTTTTCCCGATGCAGTCCGATTCGACGTTTTCGACGCAATTGCTATAAGAACATGATTGACCAAAAACTAGGTTAAAACCCTAAATCTAACTCGCATCGCTGCCTTGATGAATTATAAATTCACCGAGCATTTTTTTGATGATCCTCGACCACCAAGCATGCTCCAACTTTGATCACGAGAAGAATTTTGTCGACGATCACCAGAATTTGCCAATAAACCCAAAATCGTTCAACCCGCAAGTTCTCTATGGATTCACACTTAAAAATTATGATTTTATTTTAAAAATCATCTTTTTTGAAAACGTTTCAGATGATATACTTGAAATCAGAAAACATGATTCTCGAATTTTTGATATGTTCTGTGTTCACCTGCATTTCTTGATTTTCTAGAATATACTTTGATTAATTATGCTTGAAATTATTTTTAAAAGGTAAAAAACATGATTTTACA
The DNA here is from genome assembly GCA_030765085.1 of Allium cepa. Taxonomy (NCBI): domain Eukaryota; kingdom Viridiplantae; phylum Streptophyta; class Magnoliopsida; order Asparagales; family Amaryllidaceae; genus Allium; species Allium cepa. The sequence goes on from CM060928.1 coordinate 841,174,273, forward strand.
AAAATATTCTGTTTAGATCTTAAAGTCCAACAAGGATCAAAGGAGGAGAATTTGAGTTTTGAACAGGTTTTTGAAAACTAGATCTAGGAACAGAGGTGAATATGCCTGTATATCAAACATGCACAGACAAATATATACATATATACACATATTTGTACACATGTAAATAATTTTCACTTTTGTTCAGGCATGATTTCAAACAACAAGTTTATAATACAGATTAAAAAAATGTTTACTCACCTTTTTATTTTGAAATAGAGAACCTGGAACTTGAAAACTGGAAAATGTTTTTAGGTTTGATCTACCTTGATACTTGATTTGGATTGAACTTGTTTTTGAGTTGAAACTGATTTTGATTTGCTTAGTTGAATCTTTGAATTTTTCTTAATTACTTGATGGCTTCGATGCTTGAGATATTTCAGGCTTCAGATTTGAAATTGTGAAAGATGTTTGAATTTTGCTTTAGGTTCTAAAAATTTGAGGAGATTTTTTTGTGTTTTTCCTTTTGTTTCTAGTTTGTACAGGCTTTTTTATTTTAATTTTGCTGGTTTAAGTTTTTGATCAAATTAAATAAAAATGAGAAAAGTAGGAGATGAAGTGTTCATATAAACTTGATTTTTCTTATTCATAAACTTAAAAAAAATTAGAAAATTTGAAACTTATTTACTCTCATGTTAAAAATCATTACACTTGTTAATTTTTTCCTAAATTCTTATCACTTGTTAACTTCATGTCTTAATTTTCTTGCACTTGTATTTGTGCATGAGAATAATATTTATATATTATTTTTAAATTGTATTTTCTATTTTATAAATACATTTTATTTAATTATATATATTTAATCTTAAAAGAAAATGGTTTTTAAATTAATTATATACTAATAAAAATCACACATATATTATTGTTAAATCCCATTTATTTTTAAAATATTCATTTTTAAATTTCAATTCAAATTCAAATTTCAATCTATTCATATATATTTTAAATCTAATTTATTTTTCTAAGATTTTTTTTTTTAAATTTAGATTCAAATTACAATCTATATACATATACATATAAACAACACATATTTAATTTTTTTTGAAAAATTCAAATTAATTCCAAAATTTAATTCCAAAATCTATATTAATTTCTAAATAAATATTTGGCTTAAAAATGGGATGTTATAGATTTCTCCCCTTAAGAAAATTTCGACCTCGAAATTTGAAAGAGAGAGAGAGAGGCAAACAAAGAATACACGAATACATAAAAAGATAGAGAAATGGCTTAACAGATTAAGCCGGAATATCCACTCTACACTTGGGATAGGACTTCTACATGCTATTCTCTGTTTCCCAAGTACAGTCATTTGGATCACCACTCCATTGAACTTTCACTAATTTCACCATTTTATTTCTCAACTGCTTTTTATCTCGGTCAATTATCTTTAACGGTTCTCTTTTCACTGCTAAATTTGGTGTGATTTCTAAATCCAGCTGAGTGGCCTCCTCAATGATACAGTCTGGATCGTGTATATATTTTCGAAGGTGTGAAACATCAAACACATTATGTACGCCAGATAATCAATTGGGTAGCTGCACTCGATAAGACAAAGGACCGATCCTCTTCAGTATAGGAAAAGGACCTATATATCACGGTGTCAGCTTACCTGTAACGACCCAGAATTTTTAATAATTTAAATTTGAATATTTAATTTATTTTAAATATTAATAAGTGAATTTATAAGTCAAATAAATTTTTATTTGAATTTTTGGATTTAATTGGATAATTAAATCGATAAATTAATATGTGAAATTATGGAAATAATTGAAAATGGAGTTAAATATGATAGAAAATGATTTGTAAAATTTTATTTTATCATATGGGAGTTAGAATGATATTTTAGAACTTTTAAAATCGAATTAAAAGTTAATTTGTGAAAATTTAATATTTTAATATTTAATAATCGACTGTAAAATAGCCAATTTTTGAACAGTCTCAGAATTGAACGAGACCAGTTTCATTGGATCCGTAATAGTTAGTTATTATCGGATTTCAAATTTCGTGTCAATCGGAGCTATCGTTTGAGCGTGGCAGCTCGAAACGCATCGAATCGTTTTTAATTTAAATTTGGCGAGTCAAAATAGCCATTTTTCAAAAAGTCTCGGATTTCAACGAAACCAGTTTCATCGGATCCGTAATGTGATATTATTGTAAGGTTTCAAATTTCAAGTCAATTGGATTTACCGTTTGTCCTGTACAAATTAAAACGCCTAGAAATCGACTTAAATCGGTTTAATTTAAATTGAGCGTTTACAGCCATAACTCGCACAGATATCCGAATTAGCTTCCGAAACCTGTTCCATTGTGTCCGGAACACGGGATAAACCCTAGGTACGCTGGTTACGGCGTCTAAATCGGAGTTCGGAATTTCCGGGTGAATAGTGTCGAACGAAACTCTATAAATACACCTCTCTCTTCATAAATTTGATAAAATATCATTCCAAACCCTAATTCATTCATGTAGCCGCCACTTTATGATGGATGGCCAGAAAACACTCGACTTCCACCTCGATTATCTTCCAATCCGTCGACATTTAGCCTTAGGTTTCAACTACAAAGATGAAGAGCACGACGAGAGCTACGAGATCAACGGTTGAGATCGAGTTTGGAGCATCGGAGGAGGAGCTAGGTGGGGCCGACCTTGCTGCCGTGCGCACGAGATTCTAGGCCAATCTTTGGGCCGAGCTCCACCAGGGTCAGGCCGAACATAGCTAAGGTGAGGAGCTTCGTCATGGTGTTGGTATGATCGGGTTTCGTCGAGTATTAATGGCGAATTAATTAACCCTAGTTTGAGATGGGGTGGGTTCTCTTGCGTTTTGATTATCTGGATATGTTGCGTGAGGGAGATGGAGGATGGGAAGTCACGGCCTTGATGATGCAGTGCAAATCCAAGGGCCCATGTTGATTGTATGTTGAAAATAATTTAAGTTATGTTGAAATTAAGTTAATTAAATACGTTCAAACTTGTAAAATTCGTATCTTTTTCATACGAGGTCGAAAAAATGCAAATCCAGTTGCGTTGGAATCGTATGGACGAGCACTACGCGATGGAGTTGGTTTGGAGTCGTTTGGAGTTAGTGAGAATTTCGGGTAAAATTAAACGCGCGTTTAATTTTATTCGAAATAAATCGCTAAAACGGAAATTAAAACCAAGGTGAGAACTTCTCACTCAATCGAATGGATTTCGATTTTATTTTAAATAGTTAGATTTAAAATATTTGAATGCATGTTTGAATGATGACTGTAAATTATTGATTGTTAAAATAGACATTATGCGCCGTTAGTAAGCGGATGTTATTTAATATAAACATATACCGCGAATATTTCATAAACAGTGAAATTGGTATTATATATAATATCAATATATATATATTGGCATATGTATATATTGCAGTTGTTGATTTCCCGCATTTTTTTGTTTAGCGGATGAGACCCTATTACGCCGTTAGTAAGCGGATAATATTTAATAAGAACATGTACCGCGATAATTTCGTACTGGAGCGAAATTGGTATTGTGCTAATGTTTTTGGATGCAGGAAACAGGTTGGAGGGATCCAACTGGATTCCTAAACAGTTTTTATTTGATTTTCAGATATTTTGATATTTGATTGATTATCATATTGATATATGATATCGTTGTAGTCGTGATTGACTATTTGGTGTGTAGCATCATTGGACCCAGATTTGGGATTTTTAAAATGTTTTTAAAAGTGATTTTGAAAATATACTTTATTTTTGGAATTGATCCATTATAAATAAATAAAAGTTATAATTTTATAAGTTATAAAATTATGGTTTTTGTGAAGTATAGTTAAAAAGCTGATTTTTAGAAATACGGTTAAAAAATTGATTTTTGAGAAATATGGATCAATGATTTTATAAAATAGTTTAAACTGGATTTTTGAGTTTATTATTAAAAGTTTAAATTTAAGATTTTTAAAATTTGATTATTTTATAAATCAAAATGGTGGAATTGTAAAGGAATTTGAAGACGTTTTAAAGAATAATATAAATTGATTTATATTAAGAGATTTATAAATGGATATTTATAAATCGAAATATTGACATTATAAAACGAGTTTTTATAAGTGTTTGAATGTAGTGAAAATGAATTTCCTAAATGAATGAAATTTATGAAATTATAAACTGTGAAGTTATAAATGAAATTTTATAAGCAATAGTTTTATAAAATTTATAAAGTTATCGAAAGAATGAATTTTGGATAAATAAACAATCTTATAAATTAAGATTAATAATTTGGGAAGTTAAATGAACGATTTTGTAAAATAATCGTTTTATAAGTAATTAACTTATAATATGAACTTGTAGTTTATAATTGAGTTATAAACTGGAATAGGTTAATAAAGGAATTTATAAAAAGGAAGTTTTTATAAATAAATAGAAATGGAATTTATAAACGTTGTTTTATAAATCCGCAAACGACTTATTTTGATAAGTTAATTGTTATAACTTAGAAATAGAGTTATATTCACGTTTTTAGACTGTGAATAATCCTTTGAAATAAAAAAAAAAAAAAGGATGAGATTTGTTAACGTAGTATATTAACGTTTTTGAATAGTGAATAATACGTCAAAGAAAATGTTTTAGAATGTGATATTTTAAACATAATTAAAACGATCTAACGATGTTTTAAAAGGTGTTGAGATTCGAAACCATAGATTTCAACATTTATTGTTGAAATAGACGTTTTCGAGAAATAAAAGGAAATAGTGGACTATAACACTGTTGTTATAGTAAATGATTTCCGAAAGGAAATGTTTTGGTTTAGTATTGGGATTTATATATCTATTTTAATTTCGAATCCCTATACTAGTGATTTTGGGTTGTCGTAACGATGTTTTACGTAACATTCGTTTTGGCCCAAATAAATATGTTTAAGAGAATGATTTCCTTAAAGAATGAATTATATACTTAATTCGATTTAAGTATATTGAATATTTTCTAAGTGTTGAAAATAAAAGGGATTTATGAATTACTTATGAATAAATAAGTATGGAAATGTTTTCCAATATGAAGTGAATAATTCGAATTTATCTTTTTCTGAAGATAAATTGAAATGAATTATTGAAATCGCATATGCATGGATATCTTGAAATATAAATTCATTATGGAATTTATATGTGAAAGTGGAACTTGTTAAAAATAAATATTGATTTATTTTTGAAGTGTTGAAATTATATATCTAGTAAAGATATTTTGGAAAATAAATAATTTGGAAAATTATTTGGAATCTGGTGATGTGTGCATATCCAGTGATAGTTCAATAACCGACTATCAGTATTTCCCTTTGAATGGGTATTTGATGTGAATTGATTGAATTTGAATGCACACTTATTTTTGAATAAGCGCTCACTATTCGGGTTAACCGGGAAAGGACCATGGGGTCGTATAACCCACTCCGAATATGTGATACGTCGTTGTGAATTGCATTTGAAGATCGGTGTTGAAGACCGGTATTTGCGAAAGCGATAGGATGAACTATCGATTGACTCTGCACCGAGTAGCTACGGTATTGAGTTCTCCATATGTGATGGTGAATCCGATCAGGATTGTGAATATCCGGATTGCAAGGACTTCTTTGTAAGTGCCTTCGGTTTTGTTCGATCCCGGAACAAACTTGTATGGATTGTATGCCTGACATTACAATTTGAGATATAAAGCCGATTTCTTTCAAATATATTTCTGTTGGTGGCGGAGAATTTATTCTTTGCTTAACACCCTTCTTTGAGACGTACGAGCTCAAAGGTTATATAGTTGAAGTTATCAGCGATATATCCCATTTTGGTAATGTGACATGCTGAGTGATGCTGAAATGATCATTGTGTTGATTATTTGTGATAAGATCATTTATTTGATCGTCTATCTTAGTGATCATTGTGTTGATCATTTGTTGACCCAAAGCATGGCTTTTGTATAAAGTATGTTTTTGTGGACGTGACTTCGTCGAGCCTCACATCCCGGAAATGGTCAAAACAGGAAAGATGCGGCAAGGTTATTAGGGGTTGCTGTAGCTCCCCTTAGGGTATGTGCATTTCCTTCTGGAAAGGGGTGGTATCATGGTATGGAGCCCAGATACTTACTCATGTTGAAAACACTTTATGATTGTGTGAATTGGATATCGAGCGCTCGGTTGAAAAGGTCCTAAAGGACCGGGGAATGGCGTGCTCGTGTCAGTAGTTACCCAGTTAGGGGTAACCCGGCCTTGTGTTGGCAGAGATCCGGTTTGGTTCTCGGGGATGTCTTTCCAGAGGCATTCTCATGTGGAAATGGGAAGTTCCTTGGCCTGACCATTTGTTGGAAATCCAATTCCCAATACGAAACTTGTACGGTATTAGTTGTAAAACCTGCTATTCACTTATGGTGGTCACCACTGTTTGGATAGTAGCTATAGTAGGCATACGATAATGGTCGTATGTTGGCTAAGATTTATATTCTACTTTCGAAATGAATTTGTTATACACTATGCACTAATAATAATATCAAATGTTATTTTAAATGCGTATCAAGCATCTTTGACTATCATAAGGAGAAATCTCCTCCGATTCTGCGTTTGCATGTGTGTGTGTGCGGGAGGCCTTATGGTAGTCTCATTTTTAAAAGCATTGCGAATTGATTAAAAATATTCCTATTTTGATTTTAAAGTTAAATAAACTGTTTTGAGTTCTCACACCAGTCACATGACTGACTTGGAGTTTATTGTTTTCCTTCCTAAACTCTGGGTGCCCACCAATTTCCACACGGGCAGTTAAGAGTTAGGTTTATCAGGATATTCTGGATATTCTGGAGTTGCTGGAGGCAAGCTGGATGGCATGGCGTATTACTAGTTTATATAGTATTTCTTTTTCCGCTGCACTGTTTGTTGTTGTATAATGTTGTATACTCTGATGATATGATGTAATGAAATGTATGTAATGTAATAACTGATATAGTTCTTTGTTTAAAGATTATTCATTTATTATTATATGTTGTTCCGCTGCGAATTGTGAGATTCTGTTGTTCTTTCTGTTCTTTTTGTGTCTTCTGTCCCGTTCTGTTCTATTTTCAAATTCTCTTTTTTTTATTTTTAAATTTTTCTATCTTCTGTTTTTCTAATTCTCTGTTTTCTAAAAATTGTCTATCTTCTTTTCCCTCTATTTTTCTTTTTCTCTCTTCTTTTTCTCTCTTCTTTCTTTTCTTTTCTTTTTAAAACCCATAACTATTCGGTTTTTCGGCAACGAAAATCCGTATCGTTACATTTGGTATCAGAGCTGATGGTTAAGCGACAACCATGGTTCTGTTGGGTATAATTCGTTAGAGATAGAGTCAGCAGTACTCTAGAATGAGTTTGAGAGTAATAATAGCTATGAGAGCGTATTTGTTAGTGAATAAAAATTGTTTTATATTGTGATGATTGGTTTATTGAGTGGTATATGGATTCTGGTTAATACGAGTAATTAACGTTGTTGATAGGGATCTATAAACACTTGAATAGAACAATTCGGCACAGTATTGTTTAAAATTGGGTAAATGAAATAATTTTACTTGATTATATTTTATATATAAAGAAATAATTTTTCAGAATTATTAAAGTGTATATAAGTTGATTGTTAGGTTGTTTGAATAATCTATATAAAAGGATAATTGTATAAATAATAGAATTATAAGAATTGAGTTATAATTAAAGTAATTTACAATTGTGAATAAACTTATATATATAAGAAGTGAAACTATATAAAATATGAGTTGTAAATAAAGGTAAATTTAAAGTTAAATGGAATATAACTTAAGTGTTGTTGAATGGAATTGATTTTGGTATCGAAGTAAATAATCAAGTGGATTAAAAGAAATATGAACTTGAGTTATGTAATAGAATTCAACTTTGAAATTGAATTGAATGTAATTTAAGTTGATAAGGAATAATTAATGAAAGTGTTAATTCATTAAAATCTAATTTTATTGGAAGTTGAATAAAATTGAATGAAAATCAATTTAATAAAACCAATTGGAAAGTAAAGATGTTAAACCAAAATGAATGTAAGTGAAGCAAGGAAATTTGGTTGTAATTGATATACTTTGGTTGTTATATGATTGTTGATTGATTGTATGTAATTCATTAAGTATTAATGAAATTGAATTCAAATTGAAAGTAAATAGATTTGAATACAATTGAATGTGAATTGGATTTAAATTAGTAAATGATAACTAATTAAATTGAGAATGAATGTTGATAAAATCCAATGTAAATAAATCAAATGTGATTTAAATTGAAAACCAATTCAATGAATATTAAAGAATATGAATGAATATATGTTGGTTATGGATGTTAGTCGGTTGATGGTTGAATATATATTGTTTGGTTGCATTGCTATGTGATATATATAGTTATCATGTTGCTATATGTTGTATATTGAGATTATTGTCTATATGCATGATTCTCATGTTGTTTGTTGAGTTTAGTAGGTGCGGATTGCATTTGCTTCGCATTTGGAGTTTGCTTTAGCGCTATATTAGCCGTATATGCTCGCTAATAAAAATATAAGGTACATATCTCGGATTAAATATCGCACTTTTACACTTTTTTCCCTTCGGGATGCCTCATTACTTGATGAGATGTATATTTGTGATATATATACTGTCATTTTTTTTTCGGATCGAGCCGCGCAAAGGAGACATGGCGAATTTTTCCGGAAATTTAAGGCGTTAGAAAAAATTTGAGAAAATTTGGGAAAATTTTGGAAAACTTAACTTTGATTTTGGAATTGAAAGTTAAACAGTATAGTTTGTTTTTGAAAAGATAACTAAGTATGATTTGAAAACTTAGTAAAGTATTGTAAGGAATTTAATTAAGAATTTTGGAAAATTAATAGATACTGTAACTTTTCTTACTTGTAATTTCGAGGACGAAATTCTTTTAAGGGGGAAAGATTGTAACGACCCAGAATTTTTAATAATTTAAATTTGAATATTTAATTTATTTTAAATATTAATAAGTGAATTTATAAGTCAAATAAATTTTTATTTGAATTTTTGGATTTAATTGGATAATTAAATCGATAAATTAATATGTGAAATTATGGAAATAATTGAAAATGGAGTTAAATATGATAGAAAATGATTTGTAAAATTTTATTTTATCATATGGGAGTTAGAATGATATTTTAGAACTTTTAAAATCGAATTAAAAGTTAATCTGTGAAAATTGAATATTTTAATATTTAATAATCCACTGTAAAATAGCCAATTTTTGAATAGTCTCAGAATTGAACGAGACCAGTTTCATTGGATCCGTAATAGTTAGTTATTACCGGATTTCAAATTTCGTGTCAATCGGAGCTATCGTTTGAGCGTGGCAGCTCGAAACGCATCGAATCGTTTTTAATTTAAATTTGGCGAGTCAAAATAGCCATTTTTCAAAAAGTCTCGGATTTCGACGAAACCAGTTTCATCGGATCCGTAATGTGATATTATTGTAAGGTTTCAAATTTCAAGTCAATTGGATTTACCGTTTGTCCTGTACAAATTAAAACGCCTAGAAATCGACTTAAATCGGTTTAATTTAAATTGAGCGTTTACAGCCATAACTCGCACAGATGTCCGAATTAGCTTCCGAAACCTGTTCCATTGTGTCCGGAATGCGGGATAAACCCTAGGTACGCTGGTTACGGCGTCTAAATCGGAGTTCGGAATTTCCGGGTGAATAGTGTCGAACGAAACTCTATAAATACACCTCTCTCTTCATAAATTTGATAAAATATCATTCCAAACCCTAATTCATTCATGTAGCCGCCACTTTATGATGGATGGCCAGAAAACACTCGACTTCCACCTCGATTATCTTCCAATCCGTCGACATTTAGCCTTAGGTTTCAACTACAAAGATGAAGAGCACGACGAGAGCTACGAGATCAACGGTTGAGATCGAGTTTGGAGCATCGGAGGAGGAGCTAGGTGGGGCCGACCTTGCTGCCGTGCGCACGAGATTCTAGGCCAATCTTTGGGCCGAGCTCCACCAGGGTCAGGCCGAACATAGCTAAGGTGAGGAGCTTCGTCATGGTGTTGGTATGATCGGGTTTCGTCGAGTATTAATGGCGAATTAATTAACCCTAGTTTGAGATGGGGTGGGTTCTCTTGCGTTTTGATTATCTGGATATGTTGCGTGAGGGAGATGGAGGATGGGAAGTCACGGCCTTGATGATGCAGTGCAAATCCAAGGGCCCATGTTGATTGTATGTTGAAAATAATTTAAGTTATGTTGAAATTAAGTTAATTAAATACGTTCAAACTTGTAAAATTCGTATCTTTTTCATACGAGGTCGAAAAAATGCAAATCCAGTTGCGTTGGAATCGTATGGACGAGCACTACGCGATGGAGTTGGTTTGGAGTCGTTTGGAGTTAGTGAGAATTTCGGGTAAAATTAAACGCGCGTTTAATTTTATTCGAAATAAATCGCTAAAACGGAAATTAAAACCAAGGTGAGAACTTCTCACTCAATCGAATGGATTTCGATTTTATTTTAAATAGTTAGATTTAAAATATTTGAATGCATGTTTGAATGATGACTGTAAATTATTGATTGTTAAAATAGACATTATGCGCCGTTAGTAAGCGGATGTTATTTAATATAAACATATACCGCGAATATTTCATAAACAGTGAAATTGGTATTATATATAATATCAATATATATATATTGGCATATGTATATATTGCAGTTGTTGATTTCCCGCATTTTTTTGTTTAGCGGATGAGACCCTATTACGCCGTTAGTAAGCGGATAATATTTAATAAGAACATGTACCGCGATAATTTCGTACTGGAGCGAAATTGGTATTGTGCTAATGTTTTTGGATGCAGGAAACAGGTTGGAGGGATCCAACTGGATTCCTCAACAGTTTTTATTTGATTTTCAGATATTTTGATATTTGATTGATTATCATATTGATATATGATATCGTTGTAGTCGTGATTGACTATTTGGTGTGTAGCATCATTGGACCCAGATTTGGGATTTTTAAAATGTTTTTAAAAGTGATTTTGAAAATATACTTTATTTTTGGAATTGATCCATTATAAATAAATAAAAGTTATAATTTTATAAGTTATAAAATTATGGTTTTTGTGAAGTATAGTTAAAAAGCTGATTTTTAGAAATACGGTTAAAAAATTGATTTTTGAGAAATATGGATCAATGATTTTATAAAATAGTTTAAACTGGATTTTTGAGTTTATTATTAAAAGTTTAAATTTAAGATTTTTAAAATTTGATTATTTTATAAATCAAAATGGTGGAATTGTAAAGGAATTTGAAGACGTTTTAAAGAATAATATAAATTGATTTATATTAAGAGATTTATAAATGGATATTTATAAATCGAAATATTGACATTATAAAACGAGTTTTTATAAGTGTTTGAATGTAGTGAAAATGAATTTCCTAAATGAATGAAATTTATGAAATTATAAACTGTGAAGTTATAAATGAAATTTTATAAGCAATAGGTTTATAAAATTTATAAAGTTATCGAAAGAATGAATTTTGGATAAATAAACAATCTTATAAATTAAGATTAATAATTTGGGAAGTTAAATGAACGATTTTGTAAAATAATCGTTTTATAAGTAATTAACTTATAATATGAACTTGTAGTTTATAATTGAGTTATAAACTGGAATAGGTTAATAAAGGAATTTATAAAAAGGAAGTTTTTATAAATAAATAGAAATGGAATTTATAAACGTTGTTTTATAAATCCGCAAACGACTTATTTTGATAAGTTAATTGTTATAACTTAGAAATAGAGTTATATTCACGTTTTTAGACTGTGAATAATCCTTTGAAATAAAAAATAAATAAAAGGATGAGATTTGTTAACGTAGTATATTAACGTTTTTGAATAGTGAATAATACGTCAAAGAAAATGTTTTAGAATGTGATATTTTAAACATAATTAAAACGATCTAACGATGTTTTAAAAGGTGTTGAGATTCGAAACCATAGATTTCAACATTTATTGTTGAAATAGACGTTTTCGAGAAATAAAAGGAAATAGTGGACTATAACACTGTTGTTATAGTAAATGATTTCCGAAAGGAAATGTTTTGGTTTAGTATTGGGATTTATATATCTATTTTAATTTCGAATCCCTATACTAGTGATTTTGGGTTGTCGTAACGATGTTTTACGTAACATTCGTTTTGGCCCAAATAAATATGTTTAAGAGAATGATTTCCTTAAAGAATGAATTATATACTTAATTCGATTTAAGTATATTGAATATTTTCTAAGTGTTGAAAATAAAAGGGATTTGTGAATTACTTATGAATAAATAAGTATGGAAATGTTTTCCAATATGAAGTGAATAATTCGAATTTATCTTTTTCTGAAGATAAATTGAAATGAATTATTGAAATCGCATATGCATGGATATCTTGAAATATAAATTCATTATGGAATTTATATGTGAAAGTGGAACTTGTTAAAAATAAATATTGATTTATTTTTGAAGTGTTGAAATTATATATCTAGTAAAGATATTTTGGAAAATAAATAATTTGGAAAATTATTTGGAATCTGGTGATGTGTGCATATCCAGTGATAGTTCAATAACCGACTATCAGTATTTCCCTTTGAATGGGTATTTGATGTGAATTGATTGAATTTGAATGCACACTTATTTTTGAATAAGCGCTCACTATTCGGGTTAACCGGGAAAGGACCATGGGGTCGTATAACCCACTCCGAATATGTGATACGTCGTTGTGAATTGCATTTGAAGATCGGTGTTGAAGACCGGTATTTGCGAAAGCGATAGGATGAACTATCGATTGACTCTGCACCGAGTAGCTACGGTATTGAGTTCTCCATATGTGATGGTGAATCCGATCAGGATTGTGAATATCCGGATTGCAAGGACTTCTTTGTAAGTGCCTTCGGTTTTGTTCGATCCCGGAACAAACTTGTATGGATTGTATGCCTGACATTACAATTTGAGATATAAAGCCGATTTCTTTCAAATATATTTCTGTTGGTGGCGGAGAATTTATTCTTTGCTTAACACCCTTCTTTGAGACGTACGAGCTCAAAGGTTATATAGTTGAAGTTATCAGCGATATATCCCATTTTGGTAATGTGACATGCTGAGTGATGCTGAAATGATCATTGTGTTGATTATTTGTGATAGGATCATTTATTTGATCGTCTATCTTAGTGATCATTGTGTTGATCATTTGTTGACCCAAAGCATGGCTTTTGTATAAAGTATGTTTTTGTGGACGTGACTTCGTCGAGCCTCACATCCCGGAAATGGTCAAAACAGGAAAGATGCGGCAAGGTTATTAGGGGTTGCTGTAGCTCCCCTTAGGGTATGTGCATTTCCTTCTGGAAAGGGGTGGTATCATGGTATGGAGCCCAGATACTTACTCATGTTGAAAACACTTTATGATTGTGTGAATTGGATATCGAGCGCTCGGTTGAAAAGGTCCTAAAGGACCGGGGAATGGCGTGCTCGTGTCAGTAGTTACCCAGTTAGGGGTAACCCGGCCTTGTGTTGGCAGAGATCCGGTTTGGTTCTCGGGGATGTCTTTCCAGAGGCATTCTCATGTGGAAATGGGAAGTTCCTTGGCCTGACCATTTGTTGGAAATCCAATTCCCAATACGAAACTTGTACGGTATTAGTTGTAAAACCTGCTATTCACTTATGGTGGTCACCACTGTTTGGATAGTAGCTATAGTAGGCATACGATAATGGTCGTATGTTGGCTAAGATTTATATTCTACTTTCGAAATGAATTTGTTATACACTATGCACTAATAATAATATCAAATGTTATTTTAAATGCGTATCAAGCATCTTTGACTATCATAAGGAGAAATCTCCTCCGATTCTGCGTTTGCATGTGTGTGTGTGCGGGAGGCCTTATGGTAGTCTCATTTTTAAAAGCATTGCGAATTGATTAAAAATATTCCTATTTTGATTTTAAAGTTAAATAAACTGTTTTGAGTTCTCACACCAGTCACATGACTGACTTGGAGTTTATTGTTTTCCTTCCTAAACTCTGGGTGCCCACCAATTTCCACACGGGCAGTTAAGAGTTAGGTTTATCAGGATATTCTGGATATTCTGGAGTTGCTGGAGGCAAGCTGGATGGCATGGCGTATTACTAGTTTATATAGTATTTCTTTTTCCGCTGCACTGTTTGTTGTTGTATAATGTTGTATACTCTGATGATATGATGTAATGAAATGTATGTAATGTAATAACTGATATAGTTCTTTGTTTAAAGATTATTCATTTATTATTATATGTTGTTCCGCTGCGAATTGTGAGATTCTGTTGTTCTTTCTGTTCTTTTTGTGTCTTCTGTCCCGTTCTGTTCTATTTTCAAATTCTCTTTTTTTTATTTTTAAATTTTTCTATCTTCTGTTTTTCTAATTCTCTGTTTTCTAAAAATTGTCTATCTTCTTTTCCCTCTATTTTTCTTTTTCTCTCTTCTTTTTCTCTCTTCTTTCTTTTCTTTTCTTTTTAAAACCCATAACTATTCGGTTTTTCGGCAACGAAAATCCGTATCGTTACATTTGGTATCAGAGCTGATGGTTAAGCGACAACCATGGTTCTGTTGGGTATAATTCGTTAGAGATAGAGTCAGCAGTACTCTAGAATGAGTTTGAGAGTAATAATAGCTATGAGAGCGTATTTGTTAGTGAATAAAAATTGTTTTATATTGTGATGATTGGTTTATTGAGTGGTATATGGATTCTGGTTAATACGAGTAATTAACGTTGTTGATAGGGATCTATAAACACTTGAATAGAACAATTCGGCACAGTATTGTTTAAAATTGGGTAAATGAAATAATTTTACTTGATTATATTTTATATATAAAGAAATAATTTTTCAGAATTATTAAAGTGTATATAAGTTGATTGTTAGGTTGTTTGAATAATCTATATAAAAGGATAATTGTATAAATAATAGAATTATAAGAATTGAGTTATAATTAAAGTAATTTACAATTGTGAATAAACTTATATATATAAGAAGTGAAACTATATAAAATATGAGTTGTAAATAAAGGTAAATTTAAAGTTAAATGGAATATAACTTAAGTGTTGTTGAATGGAATTGATTTTGGTATCGAAGTAAATAATCAAGTGGATTAAAAGAAATATGAACTTGAGTTATGTAATTCAACTTTGAAATTGAATTGAATGTAATTTAAGTTGATAAGGAATAATTAATGAAAGTGTTAATTCATTAAAATCTAATTTTATTGGAAGTTGAATAAAATTGAATGAAAATCAATTTAATAAAACCAATTGGAAAGTAAAGATGTTAAACCAAAATGAATGTAAGTGAAGCAAGGAAATTTGGTTGTAATTGATATACTTTGGTTGTTATATGATTGTTGATTGATTGTATGTAATTCATTAAGTATTAATGAAATTGAATTCAAATTGAAAGTAAATAGATTTGAATACAATTGAATGTGAATTGGATTTAAATTAGTAAATGATAACTAATTAAATTGAGAATGAATGTTGATAAAATCCAATGTAAATAAATCAAATGTGATTTAAATTGAAAACCAATTCAATGAATATTAAAGAATATGAATGAATATATGTTGGTTATGGATGTTAGTCGGTTGATGGTTGAATATATATTGTTTGGTTGCATTGCTATGTGATATATATAGTTATCATGTTGCTATATGTTGTATATTGAGATTATTGTCTATATGCATGATTCTCATGTTGTTTGTTGAGTTTAGTAGGTGCGGATTGCATTTGCTTCGCATTTGGAGTTTGCTTTAGCGCTATATTAGCCGTATATGCTCGCTAATAAAAATATAAGGTACATATCTCGGATTAAATATCGCACTTTTACACTTTTTTCCCTTCGGGATGCCTCATTACTTGATGAGATGTATATTTGTGATATATATACTGTCATTTTTTTTTCGGATCGAGCCGCGCAAAGGAGACATGGCGAATTTTTCCGGAAATTTAAGGCGTTAGAAAAAATTTGAGAAAATTTGGGAAAATTTTGGAAAACTTAACTTTGATTTTGGAATTGAAAGTTAAACAGTATAGTTTGTTTTTGAAAAGATAACTAAGTATGATTTGAAAACTTAGTAAAGTATTGTAAGGAATTTAATTAAGAATTTTGGAAAATTAATAGATACTGTAACTTTTCTTACTTGTAATTTCGAGGACGAAATTCTTTTAAGGGGGAAAGATTGTAACGACCCAGAATTTTTAATAATTTAAATTTGAATATTTAATTTATTTTAAATATTAATAAGTGAATTTATAAGTCAAATAAATTTTTATTTGAATTTTTGGATTTAATTGGATAATTAAATCGATAAATTAATATGTGAAATTATGGAAATAATTGAAAATGGAGTTAAATATGATAGAAAATGATTTGTAAAATTTTATTTTATCATATGGGAGTTAGAATGATATTTTAGAACTTTTAAAATCGAATTAAAAGTTAATCTGTGAAAATTGAATATTTTAATATTTAATAATCCACTGTAAAATAGCCAATTTTTGAATAGTCTCAGAATTGAACGAGACCAGTTTCATTGGATCCGTAATAGTTAGTTATTACCGGATTTCAAATTTCGTGTCAATCGGAGCTATCGTTTGAGCGTGGCAGCTCGAAACGCATCGAATCGTTTTTAATTTAAATTTGGCGAGTCAAAATAGCCATTTTTCAAAAAGTCTCGGATTTCGACGAAACCAGTTTCATCGGATCCGTAATGTGATATTATTGTAAGGTTTCAAATTTCAAGTCAATTGGATTTACCGTTTGTCCTGTACAAATTAAAACGCCTAGAAATCGACTTAAATCGGTTTAATTTAAATTGAGCGTTTACAGCCATAACTCGCACAGATGTCCGAATTAGCTTCCGAAACCTGTTCCATTATGTCCGGAACGCGGGATAAACCCTAGGTACGCTGGTTACGGCGTCTAAATCGGAGTTCGGAATTTCCGGGTGAATAGTGTCGAACGAAACTCTATAAATACACCTCTCTCTTCATAAATTTGATAAAATATCATTCCAAACCCTAATTCATTCATATAGCCGCCACTTTATGATGGATGGCCAGAAAACACTCGACTTCCACCTCGATTATCTTCCAATCCGTCGACATTTAGCCTTAGGTTTCAACTACAAAGATGAAGAGCACGACGAGAGCTACGAGATCAACGGTTGAGATCGAGTTTGGAGCATCGGAGGAGGAGCTAGGTGGGGCCGACCTTGCTGCCGTGCGCACGAGATTCTAGGCCAATCTTTGGGCCGAGCTCCACCAGGGTCAGGCCGAACATAGCTAAGGTGAGGAGCTTCGTCATGGTGTTGGTATGATCGGGTTTCGTCGAGTATTAATGGCGAATTAATTAACCCTAGTTTGAGATGGGGTGGGTTCTCTTGCGTTTTGATTATCTGGATATGTTGCGTGAGGGAGATGGAGGATGGGAAGTCACGGCCTTGATGATGCAGTGCAAATCCAAGGGCCCATGTTGATTGTATGTTGAAAATAATTTAAGTTATGTTGAAATTAAGTTAATTAAATACGTTCAAACTTGTAAAATTCGTATCTTTTTCATACGAGGTCGAAAAAATGCAAATCCAGTTGCGTTGGAATCGTATGGACGAGCACTACGCGATGGAGTTGGTTTGGAGTCGTTTGGAGTTAGTGAGAATTTCGGGTAAAATTAAACGCGCGTTTAATTTTATTCGAAATAAATCGCTAAAACGGAAATTAAAACCAAGGTGAGAACTTCTCACTCAATCGAATGGATTTCGATTTTATTTTAAATAGTTAGATTTAAAATATTTGAATGCATGTTTGAATGATGACTGTAAATTATTGATTGTTAAAATAGACATTATGCGCCGTTAGTAAGCGGATGTTATTTAATATAAACATATACCGCGAATATTTCATAAACAGTGAAATTGGTATTATATATAATATCAATATATATATATTGGCATATGTATATATTGCAGTTGTTGATTTCCCGCATTTTTTTGTTTAGCGGATGAGACCCTATTACGCCGTTAGTAAGCGGATAATATTTAATAAGAACATGTACCGCGATAATTTCGTACTGGAGCGAAATTGGTATTGTGCTAATGTTTTTGGATGCAGGAAACAGGTTGGAGGGATCCAACTGGATTCCTCAACAGTTTTTATTTGATTTTCAGATATTTTGATATTTGATTGATTATCATATTGATATATGATATCGTTGTAGTCGTGATTGACTATTTGGTGTGTAGCATCATTGGACCCAGATTTGGGATTTTTAAAATGTTTTTAAAAGTGATTTTGAAAATATACTTTATTTTTGGAATTGATCCATTATAAATAAATAAAAGTTATAATTTTATAAGTTATAAAATTATGGTTTTTGTGAAGTATAGTTAAAAATCTGATTTTTAGAAATACGGTTAAAAAATTGATTTTTGAGAAATATGGATCAATGATTTTATAAAATAGTTTAAACTGGATTTTTGAGTTTATTATTAAAAGTTTAAATTTAAGATTTTTAAAATTTGATTATTTTATAAATCAAAATGGTGGAATTGTAAAGGAATTTGAAGACGTTTTAAAGAATAATATAAATTGATTTATATTAAGAGATTTATAAATGGATATTTATAAATCGAAATATTGACATTATAAAACGAGTTTTTATAAGTGTTTGAATGTAGTGAAAATGAATTTCCTAAATGAATGAAATTTATGAAATTATAAACTGTGAAGTTATAAATGAAATTTTATAAGCAATAGGTTTATAAAATTTATAAAGTTATCGAAAGAATGAATTTTGGATAAATAAACAATCTTATAAATTAAGATTAATAATTTGGGAAGTTAAATGAACGATTTTGTAAAATAATCGTTTTATAAGTAATTAACTTATAATATGAACTTGTAGTTTATAATTGAGTTATAAACTGGAATAGGTTAATAAAGGAATTTATAAAAAGGAAGTTTTTATAAATAAATAGAAATGGAATTTATAAACGTTGTTTTATAAATCCGCAAACGACTTATTTTGATAAGTTAATTGTTATAACTTAGAAATAGAGTTATATTCACGTTTTTAGACTGTGAATAATCCTTTGAAATAAAAAAAAAATAAAAGGATGAGATTTGTTAACGTAGTATATTAACGTTTTTGAATAGTGAATAATACGTTAAAGAAAATGTTTTAGAATGTGATATTTTAAACATAATTAAAACGATCTAACGATGTTTTAAAAGGTGTTGAGATTCGAAACCATAGATTTCAACATTTATTGTTGAAATAGACGTTTTCGAGAAATAAAAGGAAATAGTGGACTATAACACTGTTGTTATAGTAAATGATTTCCGAAAGGAAATGTTTTGGTTTAGTATTGGGATTTATATATCTATTTTAATTTCGAATCCCTATACTAGTGATTTTGGGTTGTCGTAACGATGTTTTACGTAACATTCGTTTTGGCCCAAATAAATATGTTTAAGAGAATGATTTCCTTAAAGAATGAATTATATACTTAATTCGATTTAAGTATATTGAATATTTTCTAAGTGTTGAAAATAAAAGGGATTTGTGAATTACTTATGAATAAATAAGTATGGAAATGTTTTCCAATATGAAGTGAATAATTCGAATTTATCTTTTTCTGAAGATAAATTGAAATGAATTATTGAAATCGCATATGCATGGATATCTTGAAATATAAATTCATTATGGAATTTATATGTGAAAGTGGAACTTGTTAAAAATAAATATTGATTTATTTTTGAAGTGTTGAAATTATATATCTAGTAAAGATATTTTGGAAAATAAATAATTTGGAAAATTATTTGGAATCTGGTGATGTGTGCATATCCAGTGATAGTTCAATAACCGACTATCAGTATTTCCCTTTGAATGGGTATTTGATGTGAATTGATTGAATTTGAATGCACACTTATTTTTGAATAAGCGCTCACTATTCGGGTTAACCGGGAAAGGACCATGGGGTCGTATAACCCACTCCGAATATGTGATACGTCGTTGTGAATTGCATTTGAAGATCGGTGTTGAAGACCGGTATTTGCGAAAGCGATAGGATGAACTATCGATTGACTCTGCACCGAGTAGCTACGGTATTGAGTTCTCCATATGTGATGGTGAATCCGATCAGGATTGTGAATATCCGGATTGCAAGGACTTCTTTGTAAGTGCCTTCGGTTTTGTTCGATCCCGGAACAAACTTGTATGGATTGTATGCCTGACATTACAATTTGAGATATAAAGCCGATTTCTTTCAAATATATTTCTGTTGGTGGCGGAGAATTTATTCTTTGCTTAACACCCTTCTTTGAGACGTACGAGCTCAAAGGTTATATAGTTGAAGTTATCAGCGATATATCCCATTTTGGTAATGTGACATGCTGAGTGATGCTGAAATGATCATTGTGTTGATTATTTGTGATAGGATCATTTATTTGATCGTCTATCTTAGTGATCATTGTGTTGATCATTTGTTGACCCAAAGCATGGCTTTTGTATAAAGTATGTTTTTGTGGACGTGACTTCGTCGAGCCTCACATCCCGGAAATGGTCAAAACAGGAAAGATGCGGCAAGGTTATTAGGGGTTGCTGTAGCTCCCCTTAGGGTATGTGCATTTCCTTCTGGAAAGGGGTGGTATCATGGTATGGAGCCCAGATACTTACTCATGTTGAAAACACTTTATGATTGTGTGAATTGGATATCGAGCGCTCGGTTGAAAAGGTCCTAAAGGACCGGGGAATGGCGTGCTCGTGTCAGTAGTTACCCAGTTAGGGGTAACCCGGCCTTGTGTTGGCAGAGATCCGGTTTGGTTCTCGGGGATGTCTTTCCAGAGGCATTCTCATGTGGAAATGGGAAGTTCCTTGGCCTGACCATTTGTTGGAAATCCAATTCCCAATACGAAACTTGTACGGTATTAGTTGTAGAACCTGCTATTCACTTATGGTGGTCACCACTGTTTGGATAGTAGCTATAGTAGGCATACGATAATGGTCGTATGTTGGCTAAGATTTATATTCTACTTTCGAAATGAATTTGTTATACACTATGCACTAATAATAATATCAAATGTTATTTTAAATGCGTATCAAGCATCTTTGACTATCATAAGGAGAAATCTCCTCCGATTCTGCGTTTGCATGTGTGTGTGTGCGGGAGGCCTTATGGTAGTCTCATTTTTAAAAGCATTGCGAATTGATTAAAAATATTCCTATTTTGATTTTAAAGTTAAATAAACTGTTTTGAGTTCTCACACCAGTCACATGACTGACTTGGAGTTTATTGTTTTCCTTCCTAAACTCTGGGTGCCCACCAATTTCCACACGGGCAGTTAAGAGTTAGGTTTATCAGGATATTCTGGATATTCTGGAGTTGCTGGAGGCAAGCTGGATGGCATGGCGTATTACTAGTTTATATAGTATTTCTTTTTCCGCTGCACTGTTTGTTGTTGTATAATGTTGTATACTCTGATGATATGATGTAATGAAATGTATGTAATGTAATAACTGATATAGTTCTTTGTTTAAAGATTATTCATTTATTATTATATGTTGTTCCGCTGTGAATTGTGAGATTCTGTTGTTCTTTCTGTTCTTTTTGTGTCTTCTGTCCCGTTCTGTTCTATTTTCAAATTCTCTTTTTTTTATTTTTAAATTTTTCTATCTTCTGTTTTTCTAATTCTCTGTTTTCTAAAAATTGTCTATCTTCTTTTCCCTCTATTTTTCTTTTTCTCTCTTCTTTTTCTCTCTTCTTTCTTTTCTTTTCTTTTTAAAACCCATAACTATTCGGTTTTTCGGCAACGAAAATCCGTATCGTTACATACCAGTCTTTCCAAATCTCAACACTCCACGCATTGGAGAAACCTCTAGGAAACAGATTCTCCAACTTGAAACTCTAAAGATCTTATCCTATGGTCAGCATAACTTTTTTGATGACTTTGGGCAGTTCTCAATTTCTTTCGAATAAAATCAACCTTTTCAGTAGCTTCCCTTATCATATCTGGTCTAAGAACGAGCCTATCACCTAACTCAATCCAACACGTAGGTGATCGACAAGGATGCTGATATCATGCTTTGAAAGGATCCATCCTAATACTGGCCTGATAACTATTATTATATGAAAATTCAGCCAGATGCAAATGGTCCTCCTATGAACCGCCAAAATCAAGAATACAAGCACGCAAAAGGTCTTCCAATATTCGATTTATCCTTTCAGTTTGCCTATCAGACTGCGAGTGGTAAGCAGTACCGAAGTTCAACTTGGTTCCTAATTCGGCTTGATATGCCTCCTAAAATCTGCTATTGAAGATCGGGTCACGATCACTCGCTATACTACTTGGTATTCCATGGAGACGAACAATTTCTTTCACATACAATTATGATAAACTCGCTGCTTTTCGGGTGGACTTTACTGGGATAAAGTGGGCAATCTTGGTCAGACGATCCACGATAATCCAAATTGCCTCATTACCTTTTCGAGTTTGCGGCAAGCCGTCTATGAAATTCATAGACACTTGATCCCATTTCCACTTAGGCACCTCCAATGGTTAGAGTAAAACCCGCCATCTTCTTTTGATCACTTTTGGTTTGATGAAAAGTTGCACAACGACTGACATAAATAGATATATCTCTCTTTATTGTTTTCCACCAGATGGTCCTTTTGATATCTCAATACATCTTATTAACCCCTGGATGGACACTAAGCTTGGACTTGTGACACTCGTCCAACACTTCCCGTTTTAGATCTGGGATGTCTGGGACACAGATCCTGCCATTCAACCTTATAATTTCATTACTATCAATTTAAAAACTGGAATCTTCACCTTGACATATTCTTCTATAAATTTCTCGAAGAAACCAATCTTCTTTCTGCTTACTCAAGAAGAGTAGGAGTGATAACAAGATAAGCAAGAACTGCATGCCTTCTACTCAAAGCATCAGCTACCACGTTAGCTTTTCCGGGTGTATACTGAATATCCAGGTCATAAGACGCTAGAAATTCCAACCAACATTGTTGCCTCAAATTTAAATCCTTTTGGGTAAAGAGAGATTTCAGAGATTTCGGTGAGCAATTCGAATTTTTCATAGAAAGAGGGTTTATTAAGTTTTATATTAAGTTAAGTTAAACTTTTAAATTTTCAGGAAAGCTGAAAGAGATTTTTACGCAGAAGATAATGACGGTAGATTTTTAAAGCAAAGATAACAGCCAAGAGCTCAAAATCGTGGGTTGGATAATTTTTCTCATATAGATGCAATTGTCTACTCGCGTAGGCAATCACTCTACCCTCTTGCATTAGGACAGCACCCACACCTTCACCACAAGCATCAATATAAACAGACAGACCTTGATTCCCGTTAATTATAGCGAGAACGAGGGAAGTAATCAATCTTTTCTTCAACTCCTGGAACGCTTCTTCGTAGAGTCCAATCAAACTTAGCATTTTTCTTAGTCAGCTTAGTTAACAGATTGGCTATCTTAGAGAAATCCTGGAAAAAATTCTGGTAATATCCCGTTAACCCTAGAAAATTTCGAACTTCCTTCAGAGTTGTGGGTTGCTTCCAGTCTAGAATAGCGGAAACCTTTTTAGGTCTACAGAAATTCCCTCTATGGTAACAACATGTCCGAGAAATCTAACTTCCTTGACCCAAAAGTGACATTTAGAAAATTTGGAAAATAGAATGTTCCTCCTTAATATTTCCAAAACAATTCTCAAGTGTTCAGCATGCTCCTCTTTAGTTTTGGAGTAGATCAAAATATCGTCAATAAATACAAGAACAAATTTATTTAACACTTCTCGAGATACACGGGTCATTAGGTCTATGAAATATGCGGGAGTATTGGTTAGTCCGAAAGGCATAACTAACCATTCGTAGAACGTGTCAGGACCCTTGAAAGCAGTTAAGTGAATACAGTCTTTAGTAATTCGCAGCTGATGGAATCCTTGGGCTAGATCCATGTTAGAAAAGAATCTAGCACCGTGCAACTGATTGGACAGGACATCGATTCTGGGTAAAGGAAATTTTCTTTTAAGAGTTAATTTATTTAGATCGCGGTAGTCCATGCACGATCTCAAGGATTCGTCGGACTTGGCTACAAAGACAACAGCTGAACCCTAACTGGAAACACTGGGACATATTAATCCTTTCTCTAGCAAATCTCGGGTTTGCTCGACTAGTTCTATTCTTTCCCTTCGTGCCATCCTGCGGCTTGCATGAACAACAGGATGAGCATTGGGAACCAAGTCAATTCTGAATTCAATTTCCCTATGTGGAGGTAAAGATTTAACTTCTTCGAATACGTCGAGAAATTCCCAGACAATAGATATAGATTCCAGACTAGGTTTAGGATATCCCAAAGTATACGTTAGCATATCTCCCTTTAGACTCGGATCCTCACAAGAAATTTCAATAAAATTCCCAAATTTAGTTCTGACCGAAATCATTCGATTGTTACAATCTAATTTAGCTTCGTATTTCGTTAGCCAATTCATTCCAAGTAATATTTCAAATTCATTAAAGTCGAGTAAAAAAAGGTTGATAGGAAATTGATGACAAGAATACGAGATAGGAACCTTCCTACAATATAGACAATATTTGCAGGGCCACCAACCGGATTCTTTATGCAAATGGACTCATCAACAAATTCGGGTTCAAGTTTTAGTTCGTTTACGGTTTGTTGGGAGATAAAGCTATGTGTGGCTCCCATGTCGAACAAAACTCTAACAATTCTATCATAAATGTGAAGGTTACCTTCTAAACTCTTTTTCCATTATCCGCCTTTGAAGTTGAGGAATCATCCTTTATCGCATACACCTTCGCTACTTGAGCTTGCTTCATTGCTGGGCAATCTTTAACTACGTGTCCAGGCTTATGACAATAATAACATTCCCTAGCTCCCTGACTTGTCTTCTTAGGTTGTTCTTTCTTTCTTTGTTTCTTAGGATTTTTGCAACTGTTTGAATAATGGCCCTTCTCCAAACAATTGAAACAAGTAATATCCCTCGTCTGGTTCTCCTGATTATTCTTCTTCTCTTTGCCTTGACATGGTTTCTTCCCTTCGATTTTCCTTTTCTTCCAATTCGGATTGCTTGCACTTCTTTTCTCCTCCGGAACTTCCTTCTTATCCAGGGTAGCATATCTATAACCCATATCTATCAAATCAAAAAAAGATTCCTTCATGTCGGCTGTCATTCTCTGATGGAATTTCTTGTTCATTCCTCGAATAAATCTTTCATTCTTCTTCAGAGGGTGTTCACCAACTCCGGACCAAATCAAGATGACTTGTTAAACTTGTTCAAGTACTCTTCAAAAGATAAGCTCCCTTGCCTCAAATCTGTGAACTCCTGATACATTCTGGAGATACCAGCAGAAGTCATATAACGCTGTTCAAATACCGCTTTAAATCGATCCCTAGTAAATTCATCCTCCGGCTCATCCACTGTAATATCCCACCAGACTAGAGCTTCCTCTTGGAGTTGCCAAGAAGCTATCAATCTCATCTGGTCATCCTCCAACTTCAGTCCTTTGAAAATCCTTTAACATGATCGAATCCAGGCATGTGCTTCGATAATAGACTCCTTGCCTATGAATGGCTTTCCACCAAGTATTGAAAAACTTCAATATAAATCAGCCAGATTCGGCTGAGGTTGAGTGGGAATAGCCGCTTCCGTTGTTGCAGGGCCTTGACCAGTTGTGGTGGTACTTCCTCGTCCCCTACCTCATCCTCTTCTAGCGCTAATTCTCACTATCTGTAAATAGTAATAAAACTTAATTTAGGCATATAGACGAAATATACTCATTCTAGGGCATTTCTAACCCTATATCTAATAAGTCACCTAATGTGTTATACTCCAAAGCTAAAGTTCTTACTCAACCTTTAGCTTTGATATCGCTTGTCATGACCCAAAATCTTGCGTTCAAAAATCGACATCCAATACCTCACTTGTATTCGAATGGAGAAGACGCAAACGTCGGACTCCAGTTCGGTGGAGCTTATTACAACATTAGATGAATACAACACAGCGGAAACAAAAGATGATGTCATTGATAAATAACACAGATACAACATTTGATTACAACAAATAACCACCATCATCAGAGTGCTATATACATGAGAAAATAACAAAATAATAACACCGCAGCGGGGAAACGACAGAGTCTTCAAAAAGATCCAACGTAAGCACCTTCAATCCAAAAGCTTCCAAAATCCTATAGCTTCCAAAACCGAAGACTCCAAAAGACTCCTAGATCGAAATCTTAACTAGCTCTAAAACATGGATAACCTACTTCTAGGCTGCCCGTGTGGAAAATTATGGGCACCCAGAGTTTAGGATGGGAACAATAAACTCCAGGTCAGTCATGAGACTGGTATGAGTAAACAAAAACAGTTGTTTGAAAAAAAAGAATTTAAAAAGAATTCCATTCATGCTTTTGGAAAATGAAACTACCATAAGGCCTCCCGCCACACACACAATGCAAACGCATAATTGGAGAAGAAGTCTCCTTATGTTAGTCAAACATGCTTGATACGTGAAAATCCTTTTGATATTATTATTAGTCCATAGTGTAGAAAATATTTCAAAAGTATAATATTAATCTTAGCCAGCATACTACCATTATAGTATACCTACTATAGCTACCATGTTTTATGACAGGTTACCATCACGCTGCATGGCAGGTTATACAACTAAAACCGTACAGGGCTCGTATTGTTTGTTTGGATTTCAAACAATGGCCAGTCTAAGGAACTTCCTACACCAAATGGCTACGCCTATGGAGGGACGCCCCGAGAACCTAACCGGATCTCTACCAACACAAGGCTGGGTTACCACTGCAACTGGGTAACTACTGACACGAGTATGCTATTCCCCGGTTGTAACTGACCTTTATCCAGGGCCCAACAACAACAACAACCAACAACCACATAAGTTTAATATCTGGGCTCCATAACATGATACCACTTTTTATCCAGAAGGAAATGTACATACCCTAAGCGGAGCTACCCCCATAACCTTACTGCATCCTTCCTGTTTCGACCATTTCTGGGTTGTGAGGTTTGACGAAGTCTCGTCCACAAAGCTACACTTTTCACAAAAGCCATGCTTCGATCAACAAATGATCAGCACCCAGCATGCCACACTACCAAATTAGGAGTATATCACTAATAATCATCAACTATATCTGAGCTCGTACGTCTCAGAGACGGGAGTTAAGCTAGGAGAATAAACTCTCCACCACCAAACAGAAATGTATTTGATAGAAATCAGCTTTATATCTCAAAGTGTAATGTCAGACATACAATCATACAAGTCCATCCTGGGTCTGAATGGAGCCAAAGGCACTTCGTCCAATAAAGGAAGAAGCCCTTGCAAATCCGGGTATCCACAATCCCGATCGGACTCCCCATCACATATGGAGATCTCTATACCGGAGCGACTCAGTGCAGGGACAATCGACAAGTAATCCTTCCATTTTCGAAAATACCCGGTCTTCACCACCATCTTCAAATGCACTCTAATTAATTGTATCATTAATTCAGAATGGGTTTTATGACACAAAGTCCTCCCTCAGCTAATCTGAATGATGAGTGATTATTTTTAAAACACGTTGATACACAAGGCACAAAGATTCACGATTAAGATTCGATGTGGGTTTCAGATAACCAATTGGAATCCGACTCCCTATCGCATCGAAGTTTAAATGCCATTTAAAGGCCAACAGTTTTCACATTCACACAGAAATATATCACAGATCACAGTTCAATTCACAGCAATTCACATCACAAAGTATCACAATCACATATCAGATGTCTCAATCAGTTCAAGGCATTCAATAAAAATTCAACATTTATATGCAAGATTAATTAACCGTGTGATTATAATTAATTAATCACATAATAAATTTCCATTATTTATCCTTATTAATGATTAATTATCCTCAATTATAAATTAATTAATCCTTAATTATAAATTTACTTAATCTTAATTATTTATGAATTAACCTTATTTATTTATTAATTAATCTTTAATTATTAATTAATCAACCTTCAATCAATAATTATTTAATTAATTAATTATTCTTTAATCACCATCATTAAGTAATTGTCCTTTAAGTAATTATCTTTTAATTACTATCATTAATTAATTAATCTTTAATTACTTAAACTTTAATTAATTAATATAAAGGTAAATCATTTATTTTAATTAATCAGTTAATTATCATTAAAATCTTTAAGTAACAAACCTTGTAGTTAATTAACATTAACCCATAAATTAACTTAAGGGATTAAGGTTAATTAATAATTAAAAAAACATTTATCTTAATTAACTCTTTAGTTACATTATTTATTTAAAATAAATTAAGAATTAATTAATAAATAATGTCACAAAATTAAATAAATTAAACTTAATTACTTTTAAAAATAACTAACTTAAAACCTTTATTAATCTCATTTTTAAATAAAACAATTATTTTTAAAAGAATGAGTTAAAATTTGTTTAAACTTAAATTTATTTTTAAAATCTAAAAACTGTTTTAAAACTAACCCGGGACAACCTCGAGTCCTGCCGAGCCAAAACCAATATTTCCCAAGACATTGCCCGAGTAAAACCATTCCCTTCTCTTTCGATACTTTGTTTTTGTTTTTAAAAACTTAAAACCTTTTCAACTCATGCAAACACCCAAACACAATTCCGAGCCAAAAACACAATCTCCCGAAATCGTCTTCGAGGCAGTAACCCTTCTTCCCAAACTATTGCTTACTGACACAATCCAAAACATATGCACGTGCACCTCCGATCGCCGACGTTCTGGCCATCGCCACCACCTTCCACAAGTCACCGTCAACCCACTCGAGCATCACGAACACCCAGAACCTAGTGTTGACGATAAACCCGAGATTGAGCTACTCAACACTTTCCTGATCCCAACTCTGATCAACAAAATCGACTCACCTCATCGATCTAGACCGCCTGAAACCTCGCCATCACGTCCATCCCTTCGTCCACATTCCATGCTTCATTTCCACTTGCTCGATGCAGTCCGAATCGATGTTTTTGATGCAATTGCTCCGAGAACAGGATCGACCAGAAACTAGGTTAAAACCCTAAATCGAACTCGCACCGCCGTCTCTGTGAATTTATAATTCACCAAGCATTTTTCTGATGATCCTCGACCACCAAGCATGCTCCAGCTTCGATCACGAGACGAATTACATCGTCGGTCACCAGAATTTGCTAATAAACCCAAAATTGTTCAACTGGCAATTTCTCCATGGATTCACACTTAAAAATTATGATTTCACTTTTAAAAATCATCATTTTTGAAAACGTTTCAGATGATATACCTGAAATCAGAAAACATGATTCTTGAATTTTTGATATGTTCTGTGTTCATCTGCATTTCTTGATTTTCCAGAATATACTTTGATTAATTATGCTTGAAATTATTTTTGAAAGGCAAAACATGATTTTACAAACATATTCTTTTTAGATCCTAAAGTCTAACAAGGATCAGAGCAGGATAATTTGAGTTTTGAACAGGTTTTTGAAAACCTGGAACTAGGAACAGAGATGAATATGCCTGTATTTCAGACATGCATAAACAAATATATACATATATACACATATTTGTACACATGCAAACAATTTTCACTTTTCTTCAGGGATGATGTCAAACAACAAGTTTATAATCCAGATTAAAAAAGAGTTTACTCACCTATTTATTTTGAAACAGAGAACCTGGAACTTGAAAACTGGAAAATGTTTTTAGGTTTTGATCTGCCTTGATACTTGATTTGGATTGAACTTGTTCTTTGAGTTGAAACTGATTTTGATTTTCTTAGTTGAATCTTTGAATTTTGCTTAATTACCTGATGGCTTTGATGCTTGAGATGATTTCAGGCTTCAGATTCGAAATTATAAAAGATGTTTGAATTTTGCTTCAGATTCTAAAAATTTGAGGAGATTGTTTTCTGTTTTTTTTGTTTCTAGTTTGAATAGGCTTTTTGATTTTAATTTTTGCTGGTTTAAGTTTTTGATCAAATTAAATAAAAATGAGAAAAGTAGGAGATGAACTGGTTTATATAGACTTGATTTCTCTTATTCATAAATTTAAAAAAAAATTACAAAATTTAACACTTGTTTACTCTCATGTTAAAAATCATTACAAAAGTTAAATTTTTTCCTAAAATCTTACCACTTGTTAACTTCATGTCTTAATTTTCTTACACTTGTATTTTTGCATGAGAATAATATTTATATATTATTTTTAAATCGTGTTTTCTATTTTATAAATACATTTTCTTTATTTATATACGTAATCTTAAAAGAAAATGATTTTTAAATTAATTATATACTAAGAAAAATCACATATATATTATTGTTAAATCCCATTTATTTTTAAAATATTTATTTTTGAATTTCAGTTCAAATTCAAATTTCAATTTATTCATATATATATTTTAAATCCAATTTATTTTCTAAGATATTTATTTTATTTTTTTTAAATTTAGATTCAAATTACAATCTATATACATATACATATAAATAATACATATTTGAAAAATTCAAATTAATTCCAAAATTTATTTCCAAAATCTATATTAATTTCTAAATAAATATTTGGCTTAAAAAGGGGATGTTACAGATTTCCCCACTTAAGAAAATTTTGTCCTCGAAATTTGAAAGAGAGAGAGAGAGACAAACAAAGAATACATAAATACATAAAAGATAGAGAAATGGCTTACCAGATTAAGCTGGAATATCCACTCTACACTTGGGATAAGACTTCTGCATGCTATCCTCTGTTTTCCAAGTACAGTCATTTGGAACACCACTCCATTGAACTTTCCCTAATTTCACCACTTTATTTCTCTACTGCTTTTCATCTCGGTCAATTATCTTTAACGGTTCTCTTTTCACTACTAAATTTGGTGTGATTTCTAAATCCTGCTAAGCGGCCTCCTCAATGATACAGTCTGGACCGTGTACATATTTCCGAAGGTATGAAACATGAAACACATTATGTACACCAGATAACCAATTGGGTAGCTGCACTCGATAAGCCAAAGGACAGATCCTTTCCAGTATAGGAAAAGGACCTATATATTGCGGTGCCAACTTACCAGTCTTTCCAAATCTCAACACTCCACGCATTGGAGAAACCTTTAGGAAAATAGAATCTCCAACTTGAAACTCTAAAGATCTTCTCCTGCGGTTAGCATAACTTTTCTGACGACTTTTGGGTAGTTCTCAATTTCTTTCGAATAAAATCAACCTTTTAAGTAGCTTGCCTTATCATATCTGGTCCGAGAACGAGCCTATCACCCGACTCAATCCAACACGCAGGTGATCGACAAGGATGCCCATACAATGCTTTGAAAGGAGCCATCCTAATACTGGCCTGATAACTATTATTATATGAAAATTCAACCAGATGCAAATGGTCCTCCCATGAACCGCCAAAATCAAGAATACAAGCACGCAAAAGGTCTTCTAAGATTTGATTTATCCTTTCGGTTTGCCCATCAGACTGCGGATGGTAAGCAGTACTGAAGTTCAACTTAGTTCCTAATGCGGATTGAAATGACTCCCAAAATCTGCTAGTGAAGATCGGGTCACGATAACTCACTATACTGCTTGGTATTCCATGGAGACGAACAATTTCTTTCACATACAATTTTGCTAAACTCGCTGCTGTTCGGGTGGACTTTAGTGGGATAAAGTGGGCAGTCTTGGTCAGACGATAACCCAAATTGCCTCATTACCTTTTCGAGTTCGTGGCAACCCGTCTATGAAATCCATAGACACTTGATCCCATTTCCACTTAGGCACATCCAAAGGTGGAGTAAAACCGCATCTTCCTTTGATCACTTTTGATTTGCTGACAAGTTGCACAACGACTGACATAAATAGATATATCTTTCTTCATTGTTTTCCACCAGAAGGTCCTTTTGATATCTCGATACATCTTATTAACCCCTGGATGTATACTAAGCTTGGACTTGTGACACTCGTCCAACCCTTTCCGTTTTTGATCCGGGATGTCTGGGACACAGATCCCGCCTTTCAGCCTTATAATTTCATTACTATCAATTTCATTGAATCTTCACCTTGACATATTCTTTTACAAATTTCTCAAAGAAACTTGTCTTCTTTCTGCTTACTAGCAACTTTCTCAAGAAGAGTAGGAGTGACAACAAGATAAGCAAGCACAGCATGCCTTCTACTCAAAGCATCGGCTACTACATTGGCTTTTCCGAGTGTATACTGAATATCCAGGTTGTAAGACGCTAGAAATTCCAACCAACGTTGTTGCCTCAAATTCAAATCCTTATGGGTAAAGAGATATTTCAGAGATTTATGGTCGGTGAACAATTCGAATTTTTCACCTAGAAGAAAGAGGGCTATTAAGTATATATATTAAGTTAAGTTAAACTTTTAAATTTTTAGGAAAGCTGAAAGAGATTTTTACCCAGAAGATAATGATGCTAGATTTTTAAAGCAAAGTAACAACCAAGAGCTCAAGATCGTGGGTTGGGTAGTTTTTCTCATGTGGACGCAATTGTCTACTCGCATAGGCAATCACCCTACCCTCTTGCATTAGGACAGCACCCACACCTTCACCACAAACATCAGTATAAACATACAGACCTTGATTCCCGTTAATAATATCTAGAATAGGAGCAGTACTCAATCTTTTCTTCAACTCCTGGAACGCTTCTTTGCACTGCGGTGTCCAATCAAACTTAGCATTTTTCGTAGTCAGCTTAGTTAACGGACTAGCTATCTTAGAGAAACCCTGGACAAATTTCCGATATTATCCTGTTAATCCTAGAAAAATTCTGACTTCCATTGGAGTTGTGGGTTGCTCCAGTCTAGAATAGCGGAAACCTTGCCTGGGTCTACAGAAATTCCCTCTTCAGTAACAATGTGTCCAAGAAATCTAACTTCCTTGACCCAAAAGTGACATTTAGAAAATTTGGAAAATAGAATGTTCCTCCTTAATATTTCCAAAACAATTCTCAAGTGTTCAACTTGCTCCTCTTCAGTTTTGGAGTAGATCAAAATATCGTCAATAAATACAAGAACAAATTTATTTAACACTTCTCGGAATACACGGGTCATTAAGTCTATGAAATATGCGGGAGCATTGGTTAGTCCGAAAGGCATAATTAACCATTCGTAGAATGTGCCACGACCCCTGAAAGAAGTTAAGTGAATACAGTCTTCAGCAATTCGCAGCTGATGGAATCCTTGGGCTAGATCCACCTTAGAAAAGAACCTAGTGCCGTGCAACTGATCGAGTAGGTCGTCGTTTCTGGGTAAATGAAATTTGTTTTTAAGAGTTAATTTGTTTAGATCGTGGTAGTCCACGCACAATCTCAAGGATGCGTCGGACTTGGCTTCGAAGACAACAGCTGAACCCCAACTGGAAACACTAGGATGTATTAATCATTTTTCTAGCAAATCTCAGGTTTGCTTGACTAGTTCTACTCTTTCCCTTGGTGCCATCCTGCAGCTTGCATGAGCAACAAGACGAGCATTGGGAACCAAGTCGATTATGAATTCAATTTCTCTATGTGGAGGTAAAGATTTAACTTCTTCGAATACGTCGGGAAATTCCCAGATAATAGGTATAGATTCCAGACCAGGTTTAGGATATCCCAAAGTACACATCAACATATCTCTCTATGGACTCGTATCGTCATAAGGAATTTCAATAAAATTTCCAAATTTAGTTCTGACCGAAATCGTTCGATTGTTACAATCTAATTTAGCTTCGTATTTCGCTAGCCAATTCATTTCGAGTAATATTTCAAATTCATTAAAGTAGAGGACAAAAAGGTTGATAGGAAATTGATGGCAAGAATACGAGATAGGAACCTTCCTACAATATAGACAAAGATTTGCAGGGTCACCAACCGAATTCTTTATGCAAATGGGCTCGTCGATAAATTCGGGTTTGAGTTTTAGTTCGTTTATGGTTTGTTGGGAGATAAAGCTATGCGTGGCTCCCATGTCGAACAAAACTCTAAAAATTCTATCATAAATGAGAAGGTTACCTTCCAAAATTCCATTTCCTTTATCCGCCTTTGAAGTTGAGGGGTCATCCTTTATCGCGTACACCTTCGCTACTTGAGCTTGCTTCATTGCTGGGCAATCTTTAACTATGTGTCCAAGCTTATGACAATAATAACATTCCTTGGCTCCCTGACTTGTCTTCATAGGTTGTTCTTTCTTTCCTTATTTCTTAGGCTTTTTGCAACTGTTTGAATAATGGCCCTTCTCCAAACAATTGAAACAAGTAATATCCCTCGCCTAATTCTCCTGATTATTCTTCTTCTCTCTGCCTTGCCATGGTTTATTCCCTTCGAATTTCCTTTTCTTCCAATTTGGATTGCTTGCACTTCTTTTCTCCTTTGGAACTTCCTACTTATCCAGGGTAGCGTATCTATAACCCATATCTATCAAAGCAGAAAAAGATTCCTTCACGTGGGCTGTCATTCTCTCATGGAATTTCTTGTTCATCCGTCGAATAAATATTTCATTCTTCTTCAGGGGGTGTTCAACAACTCCGGACCAAATCGAGATAATCCGTTAAACTTGTTTAAGCACTCTTCAAAAGATAAGTTCCCTTGCTTCAAATCTGTGAACTCCTGGTACATTCTGGAGATACATCAGATGACATATAACTATGTTCAAACACCTCTTTAAATCGATCCCAAGTGAACTCATCCTCCAGCTCATCCACTATAATAGTCTCCCACCAGGCTTGAGCTTCCTCTTGGAGTTGCCAAGAAGCTATCAATCTCATCTGGTCATCCTCCAGATTCAGTTCTCTGAAAATCCTTTCACATGATTGAATCCAGGCTTGTGCTTCGATAATAGACTCCTTGCTTGTGAATTGCTTTCCACCAAGTCTTGAAAAAATTCTATATAAATCAGCCAGACTCGGCTGAGGTTTAGTGGGAATAGCTGTTTCCGTTGTTGCAAGGCCTTGACCAGTTGTAGTGGTACTTCCCCGTCCCCTACCTCGTCCTCTTCTAGCGCTCATTCTCACTATCTTTAAATAGTAAGAAAACTTAATTTAGGCACACGGATGAGATATCTTAGGGATATACTCGTTCTAGGGTATTTCTAACCCTATCTCTAATGAATCACCTAATGCGTTATACTCCAAAGCTAAAGTTCTTACTCAACCTTTAGCTCTGATACTACTTGTCACGACCCGAAATCCAGCGTTCAAAAATCGATATCCAATACCTCACTTGTATTCGAATGCCGGAGACTCAAACGTCAGACTCCAGTTCCGTGGAGCTTATAACTATATTAGATGAATACAACACATCAAAAAAAGATGATTTCATTGATAAACAACACAGATACAACATTTGATTACAACAAATAACCACCATCATCAGAGTGCTATATACATGATATAATAACAAAACAATAATACCACAGTGGTGAAACAACTATGTCTTCAAAAAGACCCAACGTAAGCACCTTCAATCCAAAAGCTTCCAAAATCCGATAGCTTCCAAAACCAAAGACTCCAAAAGACTCCTAGTCCAAATTTGAACTAGCTCCAAAACAAGGATAACCTACTTCTAAGCTGCCTATATGGAAAATTATGAGCGCCCAGAGTTTGGGAAGGGAACAATAAACTCCGGGTCAGTCATGAGACTGGTATGAGTAAAAAAACAGTTGTTTGAACAAAAACAATTTAAAAAAAAACTCGTTCATGCTTTTGGAAATGAAATTACCATAAGGCCTCTCGCCACACACATAATGCAAACGTACAATTGGAGAATATTTCTCCTCATGGTAGTCAAACATGCTTGTTACGCGAAAATCCTTTTGATATTATTATTTGTGCATAGTGTAGAAAACATTTCGAAAGTATAATATTAATCTTAGCCAGCATACTACCATTATAGTATACCTACTATAGCTACCATGTTTTATGACAGGTTACTATCATGCTGCATGGCAGGTTTTACAACTAAAACCGTACAGGGCTCGTATTGTTTGTTTGGATTTCCAACATTGGCCAGACTAAGGAACTTCCTACACCGAATGGGTACGCCTCTGGAGGGACGCCCCGAGAACCTAACCGGATCTCTACCAACACAAGGCCGGGTTACCTCTATAACTAGGTAACTACCGACATGAGTATGCATCCCCCGGTCGTAACTGACCTTTATCCGGGGCCCCAACAACAACAACAACCACATAAGTTTAATATCCGGGCTACATACCATGATACCACTTTTTATCTAGAAGAAAATGCACATATCCTAAGGGGCGTTACCCTCGTAACCTTGCTCATCCTTCCTGTTTCGACCATTTTGGAGTTGTGAGGTTTGACGAAGTCTCGTCCACAAAGCTACGCTTTTCACAAAAGCCATGCTTCGATCAACAAATGATCAGTATTCAGCATGCCGCACTACCAAATTAGGAGTATATCAATAATAACCATCAACTACATAACCTCTGATCTCGTACGTCTCAATGAAGGGTGTTAAGCTAAGAAAATAAATTCTCTGCCACTAAATAGAAATGTATTTGATAGAAATAAGCTTTATATCTCAAAGTGTAATGTCAGACATGCAACCATACAAGTCCATCCTGGGTCTGAATGGAACCGTAGGCACTTCGCCCAATAAAGGTAGAAGCCCTAGCAAATCTGGGTATCCACAATCCCGATCGGACTCCACATCACATATGAAGATCTTTATACCGGAGCAACTCAGTGCAGAGACAATCGACAGGTAATCCTTTCGTTTTCGAAAATACCAGGTCTTCACCACCGTCTTCAAATGCATTCCAATTCGTCGTATCACTAAGTCGGAATGGGTTTTATGACACAAAGTCCTCTCCCGGCTAATTCGAATAATGAGCGCTTATTTTTAAAACGCGTGGATATGCAAGTTATAAAGATTCACTATTAAGATTCGATGTGGATTTTGGATAACCATTTGGAACCGGATTCCCTGTCGCATCGAAGTTTAAATGCCATTTAAAGGCCAACAGTTTTCACATTCACATAGAAATATATCACAGATTTCATAGTTCAATTCATAGCAATTCACATCACAAAGTATCACAATCACATATCAGAGGTCTCAATCAGTTCAAGGCATTCAATAAAAATTCAACATTTATAAGCAAGATTAATTAATCGTGCGATTATAATTAATAAATCACATAATTATTTCCATTATATATCCTTAATTAATGATTAATTATCCTTAATTACAAATTAAATAATCCTTAATTATTAATTTATTTTATCTTAGTTATTTATTAATTAACCTTAATTATTTATTAATTAATCTTTAATTATTAATTAATCAACCTTTAATCAATAATTAATTAATTATTATTTAACCACTATCATTAAGTAATTATCTTTTAATTACTATCATTAATTAATTAATCTTTAATTATTTAAACTTTAATTAATTAATAAAATGTAAATCATTTATTTTAATTAATCACTTAATTATTTTTAAAATCTTTAAGTAACAAATCTTGTAGTTAATTAACATTAACCTATAAACTAACTTAAGGGATTGAGGTTAATTAATAATTAAAAAACATTTAACTTAATTAACTCTTTAATTACGTTATTTATTTAAAATATATTAAGAATTAATTAATAAATAATGTCACTAAATTAAATAAATTAAGCTTAATTACTTTTAAAAATAACTTAATTAATACCTTTATTAATCTCATTTTTAAATAAAACAATTATTTTTAAAAGAATGAGTTAAAATTTATTTAAACTTAAATTTGTTTTTAAAATTTAAAAACTGTTTTAAAACCAACCCGGTACAACCTCGAGTCCACCCCGAGCCAGAACCAATATTTCCCAAGACATTGGCCGAGTAAAACCCTTCCCTTCTCTTTCTATACTTTGTTTTTATTTTTAAAACTTAAAACCTTTTTAACTTGTGTAAACACCCGAACCAAATCTCGAGCCAACAACACAATTTCCCGAAGTCGTCTTCGAGGCAGCAACCTTTCTTCCCAAACTATTGCTTACTGGCACAATCCAAAACATGTGCACGTGCACCGCCGATCGCCGGCATTCTGGCCATCGCCCCCACCTTCCACAAGTCACCGTCAACCCACTCGAGCACCACGAACACCCAGAACCTCATGTTGATGACAAACCCGAGATTGAGCTACTCAATACTTTCCTGAACCCAACTCCGATCAATAGAATCGACTCACCTCGTCGATCCAGACCGCCTGAAACCTCACCATCACGTCTATCCCTTCGTCGATGTTCCATGCTTCATTTCCACTTGCCCTGATGCAGTCCGATTCGACGTTTTTGATGCAATTGCTCCTAGAACAGGATCGACCGAAAACTGGGTTAAAATCCTAAATCAAACACGCACCGCCGCCTCGGTGAATTATAAATTCATCGAGCATTTTTCTGATGATCCTCGACCACCAAGCATGCTCCAGCTTCGATCATGAGACGAATTATATCGCCGATCACTAGAATTTGCCAAAAAACCCAAAATCGTTCAACCTGCAAGTTCTCTGTGTAAAAATTATGATTTCACTTTTAAAACTCATCATTTTTGAAAACGTTTCAGATGATATACCTGAAATCATAAAACGCGATTCTCGAATTTTTGATATGTTCTATGTTCACCTGCATTTCTTGATTTTCAGAATATACTTTGATTAATTATGCTTAAAATTATTTTTAAAAGGTAAAACATGATTATACCAACATATTCTGTTTAGATCCTAAAGTCTAACAAGGATCAGAGGAGGAGAATTTGAGTTTTGAACAGGTTTTTAAAACCTGGAACTAGGAACAGAGGTGAATATGCATTCATATCAGACATACACAGAAAAATATATACATATATACACATATTTGTACACATGCAAATAATTTTCACTTTTCTTCAGGCATGATCTCAAACAACAAGTTTATAATCCAGATTAAAAAGGAGTTTATTCACCTATTTATTTTGATACAGAGAACCTGGAACTTGAAAACTAGAAAATGTTTGTAGGTTTCGATCTGCCTTGATAGTTGATTTGGATTGAACCTGTTCTTTGAGTTGAAACTGAATTTGATTTGCTGAGTTGAATCTTTGAATTTTGCTTAATTACTTGATGGCTTTGATGCTTGAGATGATTTCAGGTTTCAGATCAGAAATTGTAAAAGATGTTTTGAATTTTGCTTCAGGTACTAAAAATTTGAGGAGGTTGTTTGTGTTTTTTTCTTTTGTTTCTAGTTTGTATAGGCTTTTTGATTTTAATTTTTGCTGGTTTAAGTTTTAGATTAAATTAAAGAAAAATGAGAAAAGTAGGAGATGAAGTGTTTATATAGACTTGATTTCTCTTACTCATAAATAAAAAAAATTAGAAAATTTGACATTTGTTTACGCTCGTGTTAAAAGTCATTAGACTTGTTAATTTTTTCCTAAAATCTTACCACTTGTTAACTTCATGTCTTAATTTTCTTACACTTGTATTTTTGCATGAAAATAATATTTATATATTATTGTTAAATTATATTTTCTATTTTATAAATACATTTTCTTTATTTATATATATGTAATCTTAATAGAAAATGATTTTTAAATTAATTATATACTAATAAAAATCACACATATATTATTGTTAAATCCCATTTATTTTTAAAATATTTATTTTTAAATTTCAATTCAAATTCAAATTTCAATATATTCACATAAATATATATATATTTAAATCCAATTTATTTTTCTAAGATAATTATTTTTTTTAAAATTTTTAAATTTAGATTCAAATTACAATCTATATACATATACATACAAACAATACATATTTTATTTGTTTTGAGAAATTCAAATTATTTCCAAAATTTAATTCCAAAATTTATATTAATTTCTAAATAAATATTTGGCTTAAAAATGGGATGTTACAGCCAGCATTAAACTGACCGCCTTAACTTAGAGGGACAAAGATATTATCTAACACTAAGATGCTGAGCTGCTTGAATCCAAGGCTTAACTTGCCAAAGCGAAGAAAAATGTGGAGGAAACAACTGAGGTAGTAAGTCGCCTAAAGAATTCACATAAGAGGGAACTGGATGATGCACTTTAACAAAGTGGCACATTGTCTTTAGAGAAGGATCCCTTACAAAAGGAGAAATATGTTTTAGCCCGCCGCGTTGAGGAGCTAGAAAAATTGTTCTGCAAAGAGAGGGAGGAAAAAGTTGAGGCACAGGAGGAGTCGGGGAAACATTGCGATGAGATTGGCGAGATAAGGAACTTAAAGATGGGACTCGATGAACAACTCGCTTAAATCGAAGTCTTGAAATAAGCTGCCCGTGAAGAGGGCAGGAAAGAGGTGGTCGCAGAAGCCTACTCCCATGTTGAGGCAGCGACTAAGTCCAATAGGGAAGAAATTAAGAATTTATTCGATCCGCTATGCCGAATACAATGCAAAATTTCTCCTTCACCACGACTTGACTTTTTTAGCAAAGGCTATCTTGAATCATTTGACGAAGCTTGGGAGATCACTACAAAGATCAAGAAGGAAGATTTGGGAGTGGCAGAGCTTGATGAAGGGGCTCTTGTGCAATAAGTGCTCCGTGAAAATGAGCCGTCTGACTTGGATGCCACAAAACTTCAATTCGGCAAAGCTCCTACACCAACTAAGGAAAAGGAAGATATCACAAGGTCTTCTGGAACTGAGTCCCAGGGTCCTCCTCCTATTCAGCTGGCTGGGATTTCCCTTTTTCAACCGTTGGTGCAACACATCGGTTATGATCCAAACAAACATGGACTTGGCCACATGTTGTCTCCCATCGTTGAAGAGAGCACCCCGGTGACCACCTAAGGTCAACCAGATCCTAGTACCATATCGAACTCCTTCGAATTAAAAAAGTTGCCATTTTCGACATATAATGGCTATAGACT
The DNA here is from genome assembly GCA_030765085.1 of Allium cepa. Taxonomy (NCBI): domain Eukaryota; kingdom Viridiplantae; phylum Streptophyta; class Magnoliopsida; order Asparagales; family Amaryllidaceae; genus Allium; species Allium cepa. Next base: position 841,215,332 of record CM060928.1, read on the forward strand.
TATGCTTGCATTTCTATGAATTTTTGTAGGTCATCCCGGGCCTGCATTAATTTCTAAGAGCGATGTCGCCATGGAACGGGAAGGAAATGTGGCCGAGGCTCCGGCTGTTACATATACTCCGGGGCACGACGCTCAAGTGATTGGGGCACTCGATGAGGGCAAGCCCAAAGACCCATCTTTTACTGAGTAGCATGATGACATTGTTGTCACGAGTGCTTCAGTGCATACCACTAAATTTAGTATGAAAGAACAAATTGAAGAGGAGGAAAGATCGAATCGCAAAGTCAAGGGTGAACCTGGTGTGGTAGTGGTCAAAGATCCTATTCATAAGCCTCTATAATTCATTCTTCCCAGCGGGACAACCCCTATTGTGGTTCCTCCTCCTTCCTCAAGTACCTCCACTCAAGGCGGCAAAGGGTCTCGAAAGAGACGCTCGACCGATTCAACTCTCGAAAAATCGAAGAAGGAGAAGAAATCGAAGAAATAGTCGGTGTCTTGTGTCAGTGCACATAATTTGAACAAGTTAGACATGTGTTTCTTTTGTTTTTTCTTTTAGTAGCAGATGCACGGGGGTGGATCTCGAACTTTCAAATAATTTGTAAGGAATTTTTGAGATTGTGAATAAAAGTTTTTTTGTTGCTTGGTTAATCATCAAGTAATTAATACTTTAATAGTAGAGTTATTTTTTCCCATTCCAAGTACTTGTAATAATTTCCACATGTTTCGTTGATAATTCACTATCTCGACCTTAAAGCCTCTCCATAAATGCCATCTCAAGCCAGAAGCGGTGCCAAGCCGAACTGTACCTAACAGTTGTATTTTGCTACCAACAGTTTAGGCCTAATCCATTGATTTGAGATCGGCACTCACGGGTTCGCAAACGATTGGAAGCTTATTTGTCCACCCACAGGGTTTTCGAATTAGCCTTTGACTTGGGGACTTAGAGTTTATTTAGTCCATGGTAAGGGACTTAAGATTGTTCATCAATTAATTTATACTCTAGTCCACTTTAGGGACTTAGAGATTTTTGTCAAATCGTTTATACTATAGTCCGCTTTTGGGACTTAGAGTACTCTAGTCCACTTCAAGGATTTAGAGATTTTGGTCATTCTCCTACCATTGGCGACCTTTGTTCCTCATTGCAAAAATTTCCTTTTAATCCGTCTATAGAAATTGCAAGCCGAGCAAATTTACAAAACCCTCCTTGTTCATTCTCATAGGGGATTGGTATAATCATTTGATTTTTAACTCTACGCATCTATTCACACATCGCAGATGTCGATATCAATCAGTTCCCACACATACTTAACATAACATGCAATAACAGTAATTTATGCAAAAGAAGCTTCAAGCTTTTATTCATCATAATAATAGGAAAGGAATAAATTGTCATATTACATATCAAAAAAGTCAAATACCGAAGCAAATATTGAAAGTAAATAATACTGAAATGTGAAAGAAATAGTCTAGGTGAAATAGCAATGTAAACGCTCGCTATTCCACGCTCTTGGAAGCGTCACACCATCAACAGTCGCTAGCTTGAAAGTTCGTTCTCCAAGCCTCTATTGAATGAAGTATGGCCCTTCCCATGTCGGGTTCATATGCGATGGGACTGGAAAAATTCGTTTTAGGATAAGATTGCCAACTTCAAATGTTCTTGGTCGGACTTTAGCATTATAGTGCCGGGCGATTCATTGTCAATGTGCGGCTACTCTCAAATTGACCTTTTCACGCTTCTCATCGACAAAATCCAACCACTCTAATAAGAGACTTTAGTTTGTTTTGGGATCGTAGCAAGTCACTCGATGGGAAGGGACATTGAGTTCTACAGGAATAACTACTTCGGCTCTACAAGCGAGCGCGAATGGAGTGTGGGCAGTCATGGACTAATGGGTGGTCCTATGGCCCAAAGTGCCGTAGGAAGTTCATCCACCCACTTGCCTTTAGCCTTTTCCAAACGATTTTTCAGGATTGACTTTATTGTCTTGTTTACTGCTTCAACTTGTCCATTCGCCTGAGGATGGGCGACCGTCGCAAATATCTTTTAAATGTGGTATCTTTGGTAAAACTCCTTAAACTTGGCACTGTTGAATCGAGTCCCATTATTGGTCACGATAGTTTGTGAAAGACCAAAACGACACACAATGTTATGAACAATGAAATTGATGAGTTGTGATCGTAGCTAATGGGTCTGCTTCAACCCATTTAGTGAAATAGTCAACTACGACAATTGCGTATCTCGCACCACCTTTGGAAATTGGCAAAGAGTCGATGATATCGATTCCCAATACAGCAAATTGCCATGGACTAACCATTTGCGCGATCTCCGTTGGCGGTGCTCTTGGGACTTTCGCATATATGTGGCATTTTTCACATCGCCTCACATAATCAGCGGCATCTCAGTTCATGCTCGGCGTAGTACCCATAACAGAGTATCTTTTTCGCTATCATCTGCCCCTCAGCGTGATCGCCACATTCTCCCTTATGGACTTCTTTCAAGACACGCATTATCTCACCATGGGCGATACACCGGAGTAAGGAAACAAAGAAACCCTTTGTATATATAGTTCCTTCTTGAACAATATACCATGAAGCTTAATGAACGACTTGTCGCTTTTCGTTCCTCTTCTCAGGAAAGATTCCATGCAATAGGTATTCTTCAAATGGAGTAATCCATGAATCCCTTTCGGGTTCAATTTTCGATACTTGATCAACTTCCATTACATTTATACTTGGGGTATGTAGTATCTCAACTGGAACGAAGCCCATCTATTGTGCATCACCAGTGCTCGCGAACTTTGCCAACGAGTCAGCCTCTCCATTATGCTCTTGCAGGATATATGAAATGTCGTAATATTTGATATTCTCTAACAACTTTTGAACTCGGGTAAGATATGGGGCAAGCCATTGTCCCTTTTCCTGGTAGTCCTCTCTAACTTGGTACACCTCCAGCTGTGAGTCACAAAATTTTTCGATAGAATTCATTACAAGCACTGTAGCAAGTTTAAGTCTAGCAACTAACGCCTCATACTCAGCCTCGTTTTCCATAGCAAGGAAATCAAGCTTCAAAGCATAGCAAAATTGACCGGTTCTCAAGGGTTACAAGAACGATGCCCACTATGGAACAATGATCATTAGATGCTCCATCAGTATATAGCTTCCGTCGAACAGTAGGGATTACACAACTCTCTAAGGGCTCAACCTGCATGGTAAATTTGGCTATGAAGTCCGCCAATGCTTGTCCTTGGATAGCTCTTTGAGGCAGATATGTGATATCGAACCGATTGAGCTTGATGTTCCACTTAAGCAACCTTCCAAACGTCTCGGTCGCTGTAGGACCAATCTTAAAGGCTGATCAATGCAGACGTTGATTGAATGTGCCTGGAAATATGGGCGAAGTTTGTGCGACGCGATCACCAAGCAATACGCCAATTTCTCTATCTTCAAGTAGTTCCTTTCTGCCCCCGTTAATCATTTACTGACATTGTACACCAGTCTCTGGATGTGGTTCTCCACACAACTAAAAACAGGCTTATGACATATGTCGATACAGCTTAGTAAATGTACAGCTCCTCGTGATCTACCGGCTTTGGCAAAATAGGGGATCTCTCCAAATGACTCACCAAAGCTCCTCATGATCAACGTCCACTCGAAATTCCTCTTCCCCTTCTTTAACAAATCCAAGAAAGGAATGCATTTGTCGGTCACCCTGGAGATGAAGCGACTCAAAGCAGCGACTTTCCCGCTCAGGCTTTGCACTTGCTTAATAGTTTTGGTGCTTGTATATCCCGAATGGCTTGAATCTTCCCTTGATTCACTTCAATTCCTCACTCATCGACAATAAAGCCCAGGAACTTCCCTGACGCAACACTGAATGGGCACTTCAACGAGTTAATTTTCATGCTATAAAATTGAAGGATATCGAGCATCTCTGTTAATTCTTGAATGTGGTCATTTGATTGTCGTGACTTCACGAGCATATCATCCACATAAATTTCCATCGTCCTCCCGATCTGATCTTTAAACATTCGATTTACTAAACGTTGATCGGTAGCTTCTACTTTCTTTGATCCGAATGGCATTACTACATAACAGTATAACCCAACATCCATGACAAAATTGGTGTGCTCCTGATCTAGGGCATGCATCGGGATTTGGTTGTACCCCGAGTACGCATCCATAAATGACAACAATTTGTGTCCTGCAGCTGAATCAACTAGCTGATCAATTATAGGCAGGGGAAAATTATCCTTAGGGCATGCCTTGTTCAGGTCCAAATAGTCAATACACATTCTCCATTTTCCATTTTCCTTCTTCACCAGCACGGGGTTAGATATCCATTCGGGATAGAGGGCATCACGAATAAACCTGTTGGATTTAAGTTTATCCACCTCCTCTTTAAGAGCCATGGATCTCCTTGGATTCATACCTCATTTTTCTTCTTCACAGGGACATACTTCGGATTAATATTCAATGCATGACTGAAGATGGCAGGTGAGATCCCACACATGTCAGAATTAGTCCAAGCGAATACATCCAGATTCACTCGGAGGAAATCAGCAAGTTCTCACATCATTGAAGGCTGAATTGTTATCCAATCTTCAATACCCACGATGGGTCATCATGGCTGACTGGGAAATCAATCTTAGTTTAGCCGGCGCTGCCTTAGCCTCCTTAAGTTCGTCCTTATCGTCCTTATCGTCCCTTGGATCTATATCTCTATAGAACGGACTATGGTGCTTAAGCCAAGGCTTAGGAGCTATTTTTCAATCTTCAGTAAGCTGGATACAGACAGACTTATCCACACCCTTTCCTTTCTCTTTCCACAGAGCCTCCCTTAACTCAGTCACATAACAGGCACGGCCAATTGCCTAATCACCGTGCATAACACCCACTCCATTATCTGTCGGAAATTTCAACGTCAAACACCACAGGGCCAATGCTACTTGAAATTCAGCCAGTGCTGGATAGCCTAAATTTTTTTTTATGGTGAATCCACATCCAAAACAATGAACGGTGGGATCTGCACCCTTCTGCGCTCACCTTCTCCAAACTCCACTGACAATTCAACATAACCAACTGCTTCGATTGCCACACCATTGAAACTATGTATACGAGCTTTAGACGTTTTCAAATCTTTAGCCTCCATCCTCATTTGATCATATGCCTTCTTAAAGACAATGTTCACAGAGCTTCCCTAATCAATCACAATTCTACTCACCAGAGCGGGGTCAATCATGGCAGAGATAATCGTTGGATCAATTATAGGGGCCTCTACTTTATCGACATCTCTGAAACACCCCACACCCCTTAATATACCAAAAAGGACACATTAAATGGCATGGTGCATTGTAGGTATAACTAAAGCTAACAGAGACTAAGATTCACAAGACAAATATAGATAAAAACAACGAAAACTTAAAATGATAACTTAATTAAAATAGACCTTCATAATTGCTTCATAAATAAGTCAAATGCCAAATACCACATACATGTCTAAAAATCCAATATGTCTCATGAAACAAAAACTCATAGTCTAAAAAATCAAAGTACATAATATCGCTCATAATAAGCCAGTACATAGAAAGAGTAGAAGTTGAAAATAAAGGAAGTACATAGTTGAAATCGACTCTACGAAAACTTTAAGCTGCAGCAATCTACCGACTTCTCCCTTGATTGCATATGGGGGGCAATGGGGAAAATAGAGGAGTGAGTCAAACTAAAAGTCTGGTGAATGATAGTAATTACTAGAATCTTTAAGCAACATAAAAGTAATAAACTCTACAAAACTTCTAGCATAAATAAGGATAACAGAGGAAGTAGGAAAGAAATAAACTAGAAATAAGCACGATTAAATATTGCACAATTTATAAGATAGGTTAACTTTGATTGCTTTCACTTGTCTTTGAGTTCTGCTTTGATTAGGCTAAATTCCTAATTCTATAATTAGGATGTAACCCTAATTTTACCTTTTTTGATCGGCCTGCTACTGCATAGACCTTACTACAAGCCAGACGCTATATAACTCCATACACAGCAACCAATGGTATCTACAAAAGATGGACAGAGCAACCACTGTGGATCCAGACAACATATATAGCTCCCTACACAGAAGGCAATGGTGTCTACAAAAGACAACCACACTAAGCGCTTGGAACTCATAGCTATTATTGAGTGCCCGAACGGAAGTCGCATGCGTAACTGTCGCCATGCCCATGCTACCTTTTGCTCCGTCTATTGGGTCTTCTTATTACCTCAAACTCCAGCATAAGCATGACCCTCATCCCACTTCAGGCTAAAGTGAGATCACCGTGTGTCCATAGAAAATAGGGGAAATGCTGTTGATACTGGCTTGTCATCCAAACAACATCTCGTTGCGCCCCTTGTTCAAATCCCCATGATTTGGACTTCTAATTGACCAATTACTACCATTTTTAGCATAAGCGTTCCCTCATCTCGCTTCAGGCTAATGTGAGACCACCGTTTTGTCAAATAGGGAATGTAATTTGGTATAGGTCTTACTTTCATATTTGCTTATTAACTTAGGTAAATTATTTAAATAAGCCTTTACATTTTTCTCTACTATCTATGCTTATTAATTTCTCCTAAGTCTTAAAATAAGCCTTATTCTGTTCTTTTCTTATTATACCCTATGTTATAATCATGCTTATTAGTTAACCCAAGGTCTAAGTGTGAAAATAAGCTTCTTTCATCTTTTGCTCTTTTTAGTTATAATTTTAAGTTATAACAAGGCCAACCTTTTTAGTTCAGCCTAATTAACATCATAATTAGGCGTAATTTCAGTCCAATTCCATTTTTATCAAAGTATTTGAAATTTACATCTTATATTCCATTATTTCAGTTTTCTTACAATTTAATCCATATTCGCGTTAATCCTATTCTAATCCATACACGAAGAAGAATGAGGAATAAAAGAAAATTAAAAATAGAAGAAAATCCAAAGCGCAGAAAGAAGATGTAAATAACGTATAAATAACAGTAAATAAACTAAAATACTATAAATAAACAGTAAATAAATGGAAAAGCTATAACTAACAGAAATAAACTAAAATTACTAAAAAGAATAGCTGAAAGGAAATGGACTGAAAATAGCTCTAAAAACTGCAAATAAACCACTGAAAAGGCATTTCCAAAAATCGTAGTAAAATTACCCCTGTGGGGGGGGGGGGGGAATAGGGTGATACTGTCAATTACAAAAATTATTGCATAAGTATATAAAATAATTGCAACACAGATATAGTAGAATTATAGCAGCACAGATAGTAGTAGAATATTAAAAGCAGAAAATAGAACACACAGATTTACCCAGCTTCGGCAAAACCCTGCCTACATACTGCCCCCAAAGTTTCTACTAGAAATTAAGTAGTTAGACACTTACACATGTAAACTCGCGACATCCGCTATCGACTAACCTAACTCTATGCTCAAAACCCTGCCAAAACTCAGCCACTGAGTTGCGAATTCTCGAACTACACCACCGCAGTTCGTCCCCTAGTTACATGACAAGTAAATTACAAAAGTTTAAAAGTTAATAAGAAACAACTAAAAGATATAAAAACCTAATTTTAAAATTAAAGCCCAAATATTATAGAAGCCGACCCAAAACAAAACACTAATACAATAATCTCCTTTTCTCTTTTATTTGTTTGTCCGTATCTTCTTCTTTGTGATAATTTGCTCATTTGTTCCTCTGTGTGAAAATTAGGGTTTTTGAATTTCGAAGAGGCCAACTTTAGTTGCTCGATCGAATGAATGATTTATCACGTTGTTTGCTTTGTCGATCGTACGTTTCTTTAATTTGCTCATGGCTCCTTGAAATTGATCGAGTTCGATTATGAATTAGTATGTGATTTGATCTTTTTGCTTTTTTGGTTAGCTTGCTCGAACTCGATGATTTTGAGGCCGATGATGTTATATTTAAATAGGATTCGAACTCCTATTTTCTCATTTGTATTGAATCATTTGAATTTGTCAATTGTTATGCTTTGGCCATTCGATTTTGTATGGATGCTTGAGATGATTACCGACTTGTTAAAAATCATATATTTTTCTTGGTTGTCATGGCTTTGATTTCTGACTTGGTTCCATTCTTTTCGCCTTGATCATCACGGCTTTGTATTTACAAGCATTTGGACTTTGATTCTGTTGACTTGGGTTTGAAATCTTCTGATGACATCGGTTTCTTAATTTCGCTTTGTTCGAACTTGTACCCTGCTGTTCCATGACTTCGGCATTTAACTATGTTCTGGTTTGAACCGTGACTTGATTACTGCACTAGTTATATAAGTCTTCGACATCTTGATGCGTTGATGTTACACTTTTTGTTCACTGGTCTTCGAGCCAGTTCATCTAGTGTCTGCTCTTGATTACATATAGATGGTCTGCTTCATCGACTTGTATTTGGTTTTATGCATGAAGTTGTAGTTTGCATTTTGTTTTGCATATTTGTACATGTCTCTGGTATCACTATTTCATTCGAGTCTATGCATTCTTCTTTGGCTTGATGTCTTGGCTTATCGAACTGTGTATCAACATATATGTACATACATCCATATGTATGTGTACATATTTGTGTTGTGATGTGGGTCAGTTGTCTGGGTTCATATGCACATCACTATCTTACTGTTGACTGGTCTTTGCTTGCATTTGTGCATGTCACTCATTTTTTTATTTGTCATTGCTGCTTGATTGTCAATGTGTCTGATCATATGTGTTTGCACTGAGTTGGTTTGCATTTGTTTCCTGGTCATGCTGTACATATTTGAACTGGTCGACACTGCTGCACCTTTACCATTTCTCTACTTCCTTTGGTCGCTGCATTCATTTTCATATGTATGTATGTAAGTGTGCATGCATTTACTTCATGTGAGCTTGTGTGGTCTTCTGTTCAGTTGACCGTGCTTTGTTGCTTTGATACATACCATCTGGAGCTTGTTGTTTACTTGCTGTGTGCATGTATGCTAGTTACTGTAGCCACCTCAGTTTTGTCTTGACCCATTGTTACGTACTTGCACTGTTTTGAATCCAGCTTAAAGCTCGGGTTTGACCTTGTGCCCAATATCATGAATTAATATTTATTTCACTCGAGTTGAACCCGGCTTTTGATTTGGGTTGACCTTGTGCTCACCTGTCCCTGCATTTTATCAAGTGTATATCGGTATGCATGGCCTTGTGGCATGTATAGTGATTCATTATGCATGTCACAAGTTGTTCGTGTTGATGAATTCAAAAATAGAAGACGATGAACAACCCAAATAACTAAGGCGAATAATATTTTCAAAATACACATTTTATTTTACATTGCAAAAATATTTCATTTTCAATTTTATTGCATAAGTGTTTATTTTGCAGATTGCTCAGATGCTGGATTCAATCTGGAATAGAGTTGAAGAACAAATACGAGTGAATGAGCGATATGTAGTGGGGACATTTGTAAATGAGAAATTGGGATGTAATCAAAATTTTATTGTTTGAAAATTATGTATATAGTGAGAGCTCAAATTTGTACTATTCAAAATTATAATAAATATTTGTTTGAATAAAATATCCATTTGAATTTAGATTCCGTGTTATTTATTTTATTCAGCAAATATTTATTAATTATGTGAAAAATAAAATGGTACATTAACAAATACATTTAAATGAATATATATACATACATATATGTTTTTTATCTTCAAACAAAAATCATATACTTGCTGTTAGTCCTTAAGATGATGGTTTTGATGACAACAACCTTAGAATCAATTATAAAATATAAATACCAACAGTATAAGTTTATATATATATATATATGTATATGCAGGATTTAATCATGCAGGTACCAAGAATGAAGACTGTACAGTATAGAGATTCAAGATATCAAGATTGAAGACTCATGAGTATCAAGATTATCAAGAGTTCAAGAGTTCAAGTAATTTATCTTTTAATTAGAAATTTTGTTAAAACTCCTAGAAAAGCACCGACATCTTAAAATCCAATTTATTCGTGGAATGGAATCCATTTCGAGCCTGTTAAAGGGATGAAACCCTAATTAGGATGGAACCTACGAAAAATCTAGTGGAACATTGTTTTGTATCCGCTAATTTTTATTCAAAATGATTTTTACAAAATTATATCTTGTTTTCAAAATGTTTTCAAAACCTTCCTTTTAAAAACATCAAAAACATCTATCCTGATTTCAAATACTTTTAGCCTCAAAATAATCTTTAATTTCAAAATCAAATTATCCATGGTTATAACTATCTTTAATAATAATATTTAAATATTTATAATATAAAATATAGTAAAATTTTGTATATATTATTCTATATATTTACTTATGTATTTTAACTATAGACAAGTATATTTATAAAGTTTAAAATAGTTTTAATATAAGATAGAAGTTATTTTCAAAGAAAAATGAATAACCAAAAATTCATTTGGGATGTCGACATGCCCAACCTACCTATGTCGACATAGTGTCAGTTGGTTTCAAAATTTAAATTTCAAAAGAAGTGTCTATTCGTTGTATCTCTCCACGAATAGACATGGCTGTTGTTCTTCTATAAATAGGGGATGTTTTCAACGAATTTTAATATAGATTTTCTGGTTTTTCACTCCTCTTCTTCTTCCACATTTCTATATACATATTCTTACCATTACTCTGCCGAAATCAACATTGAATCTAACTAGATTATCTCTGGTTTGATTCTCTATCACTATCTCAACAAGATCCCCGGTGCTATTCAGAGTTATAGGCTTTTTGCAATCAACTTAGCGAGAAAGGTGTGATTATGGCCATGGAAATCAATCAAGCTAGATAAGGTGTGATTGTAGCCTTGGAAATCAATTGAGTGAACTTGTTGCCCGAGAAATCAAGTATCTCTACCCAGAGGATTGTGAATCTGGAGGGTGTACCTCGTTGCCTTGAAATCGAGGGTGTAATTGTAAAGATTGTTTTTGAAAAGAAATCCGTACTTGTTTGCGGGACTGGATGTAGGGTAACTCCGAAACAGTATAAAATCTGGTGCGTTCTTTCCTTTACTTCTTTTACTTTATATTTGCGTCTGTGTTTGATTCTGTGATCATATCTGTGTCTGAATATTGCATACATTTGTGTTCAACTTAACAAAAACTCAAAAAGATTTAACAATTCTCTAAAACACTATTCACCCCCCTTTAGTGTTTATCCTAGCCTTAAGATCCTTAATCCGCATTTCTCACACTTGCATAGCCAACAATCTCCCCCTTTTGATGATAACAAACATATATTTAAGATTTTAAATTTATTAAATGTATTTGATCATTCAATTTTCTCCCCCTATTTGAATGCTCCCTCTCTACACAAAGCTCTCCCTTCATATATGCATGAATATGCAAATGAGCTTGGATGCAAATGGAAAATACAAAATAAAATATTTGACCTTTATTTTTCAAAATCTTAACTTTTCTCTCCCCCTTTTGTTATCAAAAAAAGAGTAATAGTATTAGAGAAATAGAGAAAAAGTGATAGACATTAATACAACATTGATACCCAGACGAGTATAAATATTAAATTTCGATGAAAAATCAAACAAAAATCATAAATACTTTGTTTCGCGCATATCGATGTCATCATATAAAACCATATAGTTCTGTCTATTTGTGGTATATTTATATCGAGAATTTAAATATCTACTAACCATGCATAACCGTTAGGACTTTAAAATGAGATCAGTAATATTCACAATTTAAAAAAAAAATGAATTTCAAGTATCTTCTAACCACGCATAACCGTGAGGACTTTTAAATGGGATTAGAATCAACTTGTATATTTAATCAATCAATTTTGATATGCGTTCCATACATGCATAACCGTGAGGACTTTTAAATGAGCATGGAAGCACATAACCAAAAATTCTAAGTAATTCATCCATGCATAAACATGAGGAATTTTAAATGAGAGTGAATACTTTGGATGTTTTTACTTCTAAAAAAGTTATAATAAAATGAAAAAACGAATGATTTCCTGTTTAAAATACCATACATTGACATACTATATTGGATTTTGATGAGTGATGGTCGATAGAAATAGAAATATGATAGAAATAGAAATGATCATGGAAATTTTACCAACAAAAAGTTTTTACAACTCTTGTTTAAATTACAAAAGAAATTTACTAATTATACCGTCTCAAGTTATATGCTTAATATCAACACTCATCACTTTTTCAATCACTATTTATCTTTTCGATAATCGGTAGGTAGTCAGATTAGTTAAGGCAGTCATTTAAAATCAAATCCAAAAATAATTATAAAATCAAATTTCTAACATGACTAATCTGAAACAAGGTCAACAAAAATGATTTTCTGGAAGGAGTTTTATAAAAATGTCTGCTAATTTGAAAATTATTTTAGGTGAATAATATGCAGATATTTTCTTTGAAAAATGCAATGCAACTAATGAATGTCTCAACATAAATCACGTTCCACTAGTAATTTTTCTGTCAACTAGATTACCAGTGTTATCTGCATCTGAATTTCACTTCAACTCAAGGTTATCATTTTAAAAAAAAGTGAAAATCAATTTTCTGTAAGGGGGTTATGTGATAATGACCCCAAGTTGAAGATCAATATAATAATTGCAAAAATAATTCCAACATGAAATGATATAAGATACCACTTGCAATTGAGATATTCATTGTGATATATAATGGTATATAAGAAACATGTGTACTCCCCAATACTTAAATTTTAAGCACGTCCATTTATATCAAGAACAAGTAATCTAAATTGAGCAGAAAACGCATATTCAGAAAAAATTTGTCAAAGCCTTTTTTTTAATGATATTCCAAAGTGATTCAAGAGTTAGAGAAGTTGTAACATTATCGATTAGATTTTCAAAAACTTCAAGAATTTCACAAATCAAAGTTGAGATGATCAAGATATGTTAGAAATACTCCAGCAATGTCAATCTAAAACATAATTAACAATATCTGATCAAAAATTGAGTTGAGAGATCATACCTCACTTCCCTTCTATTCTATGATCTCCAAAATGCGATGATCTCCATCTAAACTTTATAGGCTAAGGAACATTCAAATTTTGGTTTATCGATCACTTAGAACAACTTAAATCTATCTCCATTAAAGTTGTTCCTTAGTCTACTTACGCGTCTAAATTTTAGGGAAGGCAAGTGGTCTAATCAATGATGTAGGACCACTATTATTATTATTTATTGAAATCTTTGGTACCCAAATTTGTCTATATAAAAAAACATTAGCATTTACAATTGTACCCTTGGGAATCCAAATCTGTTTAAATTTCAAACCATTTATATTTGTACCTTTTGGAATCCATATTTTTTTAACAGTTTTGTGTTTGCATATATTTCGATAATTATTCTTGCTATGTCCAATATTTTCATGTTTCCCCTTGGCATTGTTATTAGTTGATTGTTCATATTTTGACACTTTTTCAAATCCAAGTCCTTTTCTTTTATTCACAAAGAGTTGATTTTCTAAGAGCATATTAAATGATTTTTGTTTAGGAAATTTTTTCGAGTAATCAACTCAAATTTATTAACTTTGGATTTTAAAAGTTTTGTAACGACCCGGAATTTTGGGCAATAAGAATTTAATAATCTGTGTAAATAATTTAATTGGTTTGATAATTTTCTTTATAATTTTAATTTAAATTGGTAAATGTAATCTTTTAAAGGTTAATGAATTTATAATCTGACAATATTGATAAGATTTGTTTTCCAAAGCTAATTAAATATTATTCTGTTTATAATATATACATTTGATATATATTGTGAATAGGAGATCTTTTGTTTTAAAGATGAATTTTCAAATTATAATATATATGTATTTATATGTTATAGTTTGAGTTGTTTTGAAATTTAATTATATCTATTAATAATTGATGTATGAATGAATATTGTAATTTTAAAGTTTTGTTTTAAATTCAATAAGATTTTTCAAAAAGGAAAGCTATTTATAAAATAAAGGGTTATAAAGATTTCACACTTATATTTATTTAAATTCAAGAGCTTATTTTCATAAAACATTTCACTAATGCATATAAACATTTCATTAATACATATTAATATTCCCTAAATGCATATATATAATTTAAAATGATTTAATTAAAAGGGTAAGAACACTTGTAAAATTAAAATGCATACTAAAGACATTTGTAAAGCAAACTTATATTTATTTATAAAGCAAACTAAATTAGTAGGTTATATTCACATTTTAAACTAAGTAAAATTAATTAAAAACACTTAAAGGATATGTAAATATATTAACATGTTAAGAACACATGTAAGAACATTAAGCATATTAAGTGACAAATGTAAATTCTTTAGACAAGTGGCAATTTATTTATATTAATTTTTAATAAACATTTTTAGAAGAAAAATTAGTTTTCTCTAACACTTCCATTCCTTGTTTCCACCTCTCAACTAAATAATGGCAAAATCAGAAATCAAGTTCCAAAACCTGAAAATTAAATGCAAAAATCAAAAGCAAATATGAAACTAAAATCTGCATTGTACAAAGCTATAACCTGCATTTCATCTGAGTTCAACTTGCAATCTGCAATTTCAACATGCAAAGGGGAAATCAACATCTGTTTCAACTGCAAGCTTCAACTTTTAATCAACCCAGCAAGTTAAAGAAATCTGTAAACAACAAGAGTGATTGGTATGCAGAGGAATGTTCAACATGCAAGTTCAACTCAGATTTTAGGTGCCTGGAAGCTAAAATTAAAAGAGAAAAGAAAACTGCACTGCATTTATTTCAGGTGAGTAAATGTTTTTAAAAAAAAAAAAAAACAGTTGAATCTTATTCTAATATCATGCCTGTGTTGTATTTACCTGTATTAAGATCTTACAGCTTGAATTTATAAGTATTAGTACTTGTATGTTGTGAGAGTTGTTTGCATGCAGGTGAGTTACTGTAAAAATAATCTGTTAAAAGAAAATTTTAACACCTCTGTATTTCAAAGCAAAAATTTCTGAATAGACTTCAAAATGGAAATACAGTAAGGTGATGCAGAGATATGGAAGTCAGATTCAATATGAGTTTAGTGTTAAAGATAAAATGTATGTGAAACAGTTAAGAAAATTGCAGGAAGTAGGATATGCAGTAAAATCCAATAATTATATCAAGAAAATCATGATCAAAATTTGATGAAAAATTTTATATCCCACACCTATAATGTATAATATGAATTCTAAAACAAAAATCAGAATTTCTAACCTACAGTTGAAATTGAATTTTTGGATTGAGTGAAATTGGGGGTTTTGTTAAATTCATGTGATTAAGTGATTTATAGGCTTTGATATGCGAATTGAAGCTGTGTTAATTGATACTTAACAGTAGAAAAATGCAAATTAATTTTTCTAATGTCAGATTTGTGCGAATTGGATTAAATTAAGGTTTTTAAGCAAGTTCGGTTGGTCTTGACTGTAATGGCTTTCGTGACGTAAATGATGAATCGAGTTACTTCGTTTTTGGTGATGTCGAAGTTCATGGAGGTGAGATTATAGGGTGAGGGCGGCGACGGCTTAACGGTGATGTGATGTTGGTCGTGGGTGATTTTGTGGAAGGTGGGTTGCTGCAGTTTCGTGATCGAGTACGAATTTTCGATTCACATGGTGATTCGTGGATCTGGGTTGGGATTTTGGGTCTCGCGTGTTCGAGTGGTCGATGGGGATGGTCGGGGTGATCAACGGTGGCCGGACGTGGTTGGGCACGTGCACCGTGCACGACATTGATCTGGGGAAGTTGGTTTGGGGGAAGATGGAGTTTTCTCGGGTGGGAACTCGCGTATGACCTGGGGACGACTCGAAGTAAGGATGAACGTGTATCGTTCTGTGGTTTGTTTGGGAAGGGGTTGTATTCTTCGGGTTTGACTCGAGTTATTAAGGAAGTTTACTCGGGTCTGGCCCAAGGGTAATGTTTGTTTTCAACCTGAAACCTGATTTCGATGAAATCAGATATTTAACTATAAACAAGTTTTATAAAAAGAGTTTAAAATGTAAAGTGTAAACTCGTTGTTTAAAATTAAATGTTAATCAAACTTTTAAAGTTAAGTTGAAATTGTATTTATTTTATTTTACTTTAAATTTGTTTAAAGTGATTTTATTTGAAAGTAAGTTAATTACATTTGGAGTTCAATTTAAAAGGATATTTTGAATTTAAATATTTAATCAAGTTAAGTTTAAAATGTTAAGTAATGATTCAAACTTAAGATTTCAAAATTTATATTGGAAATAAATAAGAATAATTTAAATGTTTTAAAGCATTGAAATTTAGGAATTTGTTTTCTAAATTTCCTATTTTTAAATAAGATCATCATTATAATTTTGAAAACCAAATAGGATAATTTGTTTAAGATGTTAAAATTTGATTTAATTCATTACAAGATAAATAAGGTTAATTTATCTTTGATTTGAATATTTAATTTGATGGTTAATAAGTAAAGTTTAATTAAGATTTATGTTCTCTTAATCAAATTAGGATTTGGAAATTATTATAAGTTAATTAATTGTTTAATTAATTTTAAATAATTGATTAATTAATTATTTAATTTTAAATAATCACTTAATTATAATTAATTAAGTGTAATTACTTAATGAAGTAATTAATGTTTAATAATTGAATGAAATTAAGAAATGATAATTACTTATGGAAGTAATTTAGTTGAAGTGATTAATGGGTAATCACTTGTTGTAATTAATTAAGGAATTAATTAATATAATTGTTTTAAAGTTAATTAATTATGAAGTAATTAATTAATTAAAGAATTAAGAATTAATTAATGATGGAATTAATTATTTGATAAGTAATTAATTAAGAAATTAATTAAGGGTTATTAATGAAAGTAATTAAAGAAATTACTTATGAAAGATTAAGAGTTAATTACTTAATTTATTTTAGTTAATTAATTAATGTAATTAATTATTGAATGTGATTAAGTTAAGATTAATTACTAAAAGTAATTAATTAAAATATAATTAATTAATTAAGTAATTAATTAAGGATTAATTGTTAATTAAATTGAATAATAATTACTTAATGAAGTAATTAAAGATTAATTAAATGGATTAATCAATTAAGAATTAATATAATTGATTTAGAGTTAATAAATTTAGAAGTTAATTAATTAATTTAAGTAATCACAAATTGTTAATTACTGTTTAAAGATTAATGAGATGATTAATTATAAGTTAATTATTTAATTAAATAAAAGGTTAATTAATTAATAAGGATTATTTAATTAATGAATTAATCAAGGTTGATTAATAATAGTAATTAATTTAAGTGTGAATAATTAATGTAATTAATTAAGAATTAATGTAATTAATTATAGTTAATTAATTAATAAAGGATCGTTAATTATTATAATTAATGATAGTAATTAAAAGTTAATTACTGAATATGGTTTAGAATAATTACTTGAATGTAATTAAAGATAATTAATCAAGGAAGATTAATTAAAGATAATCATTAAGAGATGATTAATTTAATTTGATTTGTAATAAATAAATGATGCAGGATTAGGATAATCCAAGTGATTAAAGGATAGTAATTAATTTAATTATAGGTTAATTAAATTGATTTAGAGTTAATCAATTCTGTATGAATGATTGATATTGGATGATTGGTTGATATTGAATGTTGATTGATATTGAGTGATTGAATGATATTGGATGATTTGGATATATCTGTTATGTGATATGCTGTTTATGAGATGAATGTTTGATATGATTATCTGTTGTGATAATGTTATTCATCTATCTGTTTATTATATCATCCTGTATATAAGTTTAAACTGTTAAATCCCTTAAGTACAACTTGGACATTAAAATGGCGTTTGGTTTCGGTGAGACCGGGATCGGGTTTCCATATTTGGAATTCCGAAAACCACATCGATTCCAATTAAACGTTAGGTCGTTAATCCAAGTGGAGCAAGTGAAGACTCGAGGTGTAAGGGCTATACGTCAGTATAACTCTGTGGGTGATTCCGTAATGAGTTTGACGGAATAGTGCTTATAGATTCGAGATGGTGAATCAGAGTGCAAGGGCTATGGTCGTTGACTCTGAGGGTGATTCCAATAATGAGTGCAACGAGATAGTGCCTTCGGTTTCGTTCGAACCCGGAACGAACTTGTATGGATCGAATGCTTTCAACACATCGTCAGGCGGACGATGAGCATTCTAAGTGATGTGTTCTATAAAGGTAATCGCAGCCTCAAGCCTCATCAACCGGGAATGGCTAAAACAGGGGAGGTGCGCCAAGGCTTCGTGGGTAGCCCCCACTTGAGAGTGAGATTCATCCCTGTCTAGAGTCCCTTATTTATTCGGCTGTGTGGGTGGTTGGTCGCGCCAACCACGGGGTGGTCTCATTTGGAACTATTCAGTAAGGAATGGGTCCGGCCTTGTGTTGCAGGGGAGTTAGGGTGGCTCCTCGGTACGTTGATCTAGGCCACGTACTGTGACGGGCGGTACCCCAGTAGCCCTGCCATTGTATGGAATCCAAAATCCAATAAGTGCCTGTACGATTTTGTTTGTGCCCAACTATGTTGGAACGTGAGATGTAAGCATTCCAGCTATTTCTGTATTTTATCTTGAAAACCCTAGACACTATTATAATATCACTGGATTTCCTATCAAATGTTTTGGTTAGCGTAAGGTAAAAACTTTTCCATGTTTATGTGTGGGAAGTCTTACGTGATACCTTTTCTTTTCAAAGGTTTTCTAAAGTTAAGCAATTTTGACCCGTTTACTCACACCAGACCCCTGTCTGACCCGAGTGTTTATTTTCTGTTTTATTAAACTCTTGGGTACTCATATTATGTATGAGTAGTCAAGTGAATCAGGTTAGCTTGACGAATTCTGGAGGAGATATGGAGCAGGAGGCTTCGACGTGTAGATATATATTGATTCCGCTGTGTATATTGTGTTGTATCTGTGTCTTGTATACTTGAGTTGTATGAATTAGACAGATGTATATAACTGTCTAATATGTGTTGTATAAGATGTGAAACTCTGATGTACTCTGATACTATGTAATATTCTATGTGATATATTATATTTATTCGTTCCGCTGTGAGTTATCTGTTGTTGTTGTGTTCTTCTTTCTCTTTCTTTTCTTCTTCTATCCCTTTCTTTCTTCATCGGCAACGCGATTTCCTGGAGATAGGAAGTCGGGTCGTCGCACTTGGTATCAGAGCAGTAGGTTGAGTGAATACCTAGGCTCTGAAGTGTGTCTTTCTTTAGGGAGCGTTAGGTTGAGCGAATGCCTAAGCTCTGTAGTAGTGTCTTCTTGAGAGAGCGTACTTGTAATTTTTATATATAACTATATTTATATATCTATATCTACCTAATCTGTTGGGTTATCTGTTCGGATTTTCCAACATAAGTTTTAGAGATAGATGGAGTAGTGGTGTGTGTGTAACACGAATGCCACTAAGGGATGAGATCCATATGTTTGAGGTTGGAAGTGTCTGTTGAGACTGTAGACCTAATACCGTCTCGAGTAAGGTGTGTAGTTTGGAGTAAGGATTTATCAGATATCCGAAGGAAATCTTTTTAAAAGGGTTCGGAGTTCATCTTGGAAGTGTAAGTTTGGATCTGTCGGAAGTGCAGAAGTAAATGATTATATCTTGATAACTGCGAAGTGAGATGCAGTATCCTTGGATATTTTCTGAAGATGTTTTCTTTTGAAGCAGTTTTAGAAGGAGTTGAGGAGCAGTCTTTACCTACCATAGGGAAGACTCATCTGTGTAGAAGTTGTCTGGATCTTTAGCAAAGAGGTTGGCTGTTTTGGGATATGAGCCTAAGGCCTATGAGTTGTTTCGCTTCGGCATGGTCTCATTTTTTTTTATTTCTTAAGGAAAGCGAGATGTTGATGCTTGGTTTGGAGGCTGAGTTTCTTTGAGTTGTCTGCCATCTCGGAAGTCCGTTGTGTGGTTTGTTGAAGGTTTTGGAGTTGAGAAGCCTTTGGATCAGATGTTTTTGGTTAGCTATGGTAGCAGTGCAACTCGAAGTATTCGGTGTGCTGACGAGAAGGTCTTTTAGCTTTGCCGTATCATCGAGATAGAGTTTGAAAGCTGCAGTGTGTTTTGTTCTCCTTTTGTTCAAGAATCTTTTGTGCTTCTTCTTTTAGCAGTCCGAGCAGATGGTGAATGTTTCTTGAGGGTGAACCTTGTTTGGAAAAGTTAAAGACTGTTCTAATTGGTAAGTGGGGACAGTTTCTTTGGAATTCGAACTAGGTAGGATCGCAAAAGTGACTTGCGATTAATTTGGGAATTTTTCTTGGATTATCTTTGTTTGAGACGGAGGATTCTCATATGGAAGTAGGAGCTACTAATGTTATCAGGAGTTTGACTGCATCGGGAGTTGAGTTCCCTATTGATTTGGTTCCAGAAGCAATTTTGGGTAGTTTGCCTGGTTGTAAGATGGTTCTTGGAGAAGTAAAGAGTTGGTGTAGCAGCTCGGAAAATTTTTGGAATTTGGATTGGTCAGATCCAGTTTTGAATTGGATTCTGGTATAAGGTTGTGTGACTGAGTCGGATGTGTCACTCAGATTTTTATGGATTTGGTGGGCAAAGTTTCCCGGATATATTGGATAAGTTTGTATTCGTGTTCATCAATAGTATTCTCATTTATTTCAGAATCAGAGTTGTGCAGCGGAAGCGAGGTAGCAGCTGTGTAAGGAAGGAAGTAAGTTCAGTTTGCTATTGTTTAAGGAATAGAGCTTATGTTCTGGATTTCGACGGGTTTTGGAAAGCTTTTCTGTTGGATAGGATCCAGAAGCTGGTTTGTTTTGGTCTAGTTGTTTCTGGAAGTATCAGCATAGATTGAGCTGATCAGGAAGAAGATGGGAAGCCCAGGATTATTTGTTGAGTTATGCAGATTTGAGATAAGGAGTTTGGAATTCGAAGTTGGAGACTTCGTTGTTGTTGAGTTTTCTCTGGTTAAGAAAGCAGTGTTTGGATAACATTGAATTGTCAGTTTGGATAGCTGGAATTCATTGTATTTCACGTATCTCTGAGGGAGTACGTGTATGATTCATCAATTGGTTGTTGAATCTGTAGTTCAGTTGGATTTTGATGTTGAGCTGGATTTGAGAATAGTCTGATGTTCTATTCAGATTGATGGATCTAGAGAAGAGAGGAGCTCTGGGTATTGGTGATGTAGTTTGTTAGTTTAGCTTCTGTAGAGCGAGTCACCCGGTGATTTATACTTGGGAAACTCGAGATAGTATTAGAAGTTTATTCTGATTTGTGTCAGAATAATTTGTTAGAGTTGTTTTGATTGTTTGATTGGTTGCTATGGCTGATAGTTATTGGTTGATAGGAATGTTTTACTATTTGAAATTAAAATCTGTATTGGATTATTAAATTACCTTTGCTTTTAAATTTCGGGGACGAAATTCTTTTAAGGGGGGAGGATTGTAACGACCCGGAATTTTGGGCAATAAGAATTTAATAATCTGTGTAAATAATTTAATTGGTTTGATAATTTTCTTTATAATTTTAATTTAAATTGGTAAATGTAATCTTTTAAAGGTTAATGAATTTATAATCTGACAATATTGATAAGATTTGTTTTCCAAAGCTAATTAAATATTATTCTGTTTATAATATATACATTTGATATATATTGTGAATAGGAGATCTTTTGTTTTAAAGATGAATTTTCAAATTATAATATATATGTATTTATATGTTATAGTTTGAGTTGTTTTGAAATTTAATTATATCTATTAATAATTGATGTATGAATGAATATTGTAATTTTAAAGTTTTGTTTTAAATTCAATAAGATTTTTCAAAAAGGAAAGCTATTTATAAAATAAAGGGTTATAAAGATTTCACACTTATATTTATTTAAATTCAAGAGCTTATTTTCATAAAACATTTCACTAATGCATATAAACATTTCATTAATACATATTAATATTCCCTAAATGCATATATATAATTTAAAATGATTTAATTAAAAGGGTAAGAACACTTGTAAAATTAAAATGCATACTAAAGACATTTGTAAAGCAAACTTATATTTATTTATAAAGCAAACTAAATTAGTAGGTTATATTCACATTTTAAACTAAGTAAAATTAATTAAAAACACTTAAAGGATATGTAAATATATTAACATGTTAAGAACACATGTAAGAACATTAAGCATATTAAGTGACAAATGTAAATTCTTTAGACAAGTGGCAATTTATTTATATTAATTTTTAATAAACATTTTTAGAAGAAAAATTAGTTTTCTCTAACACTTCCATTCCTTGTTTCCACCTCTCAACTAAATAATGGCAAAATCAGAAATCAAGTTCCAAAACCTGAAAATTAAATGCAAAAATCAAAAGCAAATATGAAACTAAAATCTGCGTTGTACAAAGCTATAACCTGCATTTCATCTGAGTTCAACTTGCAATCTGCAATTTCAACATGCAAAGGGGAAATCAACATCTGTTTCAACTGCAAGCTTCAACTTTTAATCAACCCAGCAAGTTAAAGAAATCTGTAAACAACAAGAGTGATTGGTATGCAGAGGAATGTTCAACATGCAAGTTCAACTCAGATTTTAGGTGCCTGGAAGCTAAAATTAAAAGAGAAAAGAAAACTGCACTGCATTTATTTCAGGTGAGTAAATGTTTTTTAAAAAAAAAAAAAAACAGTTGAATCTTATTCTAATATCATGCCTGTGTTGTATTTACCTGTATTAAGATCTTACAGCTTGAATTTATAAGTATTAGTACTTGTATGTTGTGAGAGTTGTTTGCATGCAGGTGAGTTACTGTAAAAATAATCTGTTAAAAGAAAATTTTAACACCTCTGTATTTCAAAGCAAAAATTTCTGAATAGACTTCAAAATGGAAATACAGTAAGGTGATGCAGAGATATGGAAGTCAGATTCAATATGAGTTTAGTGTTAAAGATAAAATGTATGTGAAACAGTTAAGAAAATTGCAGGAAGTAGGATATGCAGTAAAATCCAATAATTATATCAAGAAAATCATGATCAAAATTTGATGAAAAATTTTATATCCCACACCTATAATGTATAATATGAATTCTAAAACAAAAATCAGAATTTCTAACCTACAGTTGAAATTGAATTTTTGGATTGAGTGAAATTGGGGGTTTTGTTAAATTCATGTGATTAAGTGATTTATAGGCTTTGATATGCGAATTGAAGCTGTGTTAATTGATACTTAACAGTAGAAAAATGCAAATTAATTTTTCTAATGTCAGATTTGTGCGAATTGGATTAAATTAAGGTTTTTAAGCAAGTTCGGTTGGTCTTGACTGTAATGGCTTTCGTGACGTAAATGATGAATCGAGTTACTTCGTTTTTGGTGATGTCGAAGTTCATGGAGGTGAGATTATAGGGTGAGGGCGGCGACGGCTTAACGGTGATGTGATGTTGGTCGTGGGTGATTTTGTGGAAGGTGGGTTGCTGCAGTTTCGTGATCGAGTACGAATTTTCGATTCACATGGTGATTCGTGGATCTGGGTTGGGATTTTGGGTCTCGCGTGTTCGAGTGGTCGATGGGGATGGTCGGGGTGATCAACGGTGGCCGGACGTGGTTGGGCACGTGCACCGTGCACGACATTGATCTGGGGAAGTTGGTTTGGGGGAAGATGGAGTTTTCTCGGGTGGGAACTCGCGTATGACCTGGGGACGACTCGAAGTAAGGATGAACGTGTATCGTTCTGTGGTTTGTTTGGGAAGGGGTTGTATTCTTCGGGTTTGACTCGAGTTATTAAGGAAGTTTACTCGGGTCTGGCCCAAGGGTAATGTTTGTTTTCAACCTGAAACCTGATTTCGATGAAATCAGATATTTAACTATAAACAAGTTTTATAAAAAGAGTTTAAAATGTAAAGTGTAAACTCGTTGTTTAAAATTAAATGATAATCAAACTTTTAAAGTTAAGTTGAAATTGTATTTATTTTATTTTACTTTAAATTTGTTTAAAGTGATTTTATTTGAAAGTAAGTTAATTACATTTGGAGTTCAATTTAAAAGGATATTTTGAATTTAAATATTTAATCAAGTTAAGTTTAAAATGTTAAGTAATGATTCAAACTTAAGATTTCAAAATTTATATTGGAAATAAATAAGAATAATTTAAATGTTTTAAAGCATTGAAATTTAGGAATTTGTTTTCTAAATTTCCTATTTTTAAATAAGATCATCATTATAATTTTGAAAACCAAATAGGATAATTTGTTTAAGATGTTAAAATTTGATTTAATTCATTACAAGATAAATAAGGTTAATTTATCTTTGATTTGAATATTTAATTTGATGGTTAATAAGTAAAGTTTAATTAAGATTTATGTTCTCTTAATCAAATTAGGATTTGGAAATTATTATAAGTTAATTAATTGTTTAATTAATTTTAAATAATTGATTAATTAATTATTTAATTTTAAATAATCACTTAATTATAATTAATTAAGTGTAATTACTTAATGAAGTAATTAATGTTTAATAATTGAATGAAATTAAGAAATGATAATTACTTATGGAAGTAATTTAGTTGAAGTGATTAATGGGTAATCACTTGTTGTAATTAATTAAGGAATTAATTAATATAATTGTTTTAAAGTTAATTAATTATGAAGTAATTAATTAATTAAAGAATTAAGAATTAATTAATGATGGAATTAATTATTTGATAAGTAATTAATTAAGAAATTAATTAAGGGTTATTAATGAAAGTAATTAAAGAAATTACTTATGAAAGATTAAGAGTTAATTACTTAATTTATTTTAGTTAATTAATTAATGTAATTAATTATTGAATGTGATTAAGTTAAGATTAATTACTAAAAGTAATTAATTAAAATATAATTAATTAATTAAGTAATTAATTAAGGATTAATTGTTAATTAAATTGAATAATAATTACTTAATGAAGTAATTAAAGATTAATTAAATGGATTAATCAATTAAGAATTAATATAATTGATTTAGAGTTAATAAATTTAGAAGTTAATTAATTAATTTAAGTAATCACAAATTGTTAATTACTGTTTAAAGATTAATGAGATGATTAATTATAAGTTAATTATTTAATTAAATAAAAGGTTAATTAATTAATAAGGATTATTTAATTAATGAATTAATCAAGGTTGATTAATAATAGTAATTAATTTAAGTGTGAATAATTAATGTAATTAATTAAGAATTAATGTAATTAATTATAGTTAATTAATTAATAAAGGATCGTTAATTATTATAATTAATGATAGTAATTAAAAGTTAATTACTGAATATGGTTTAGAATAATTACTTGAATGTAATTAAAGATAATTAATCAAGGAAGATTAATTAAAGATAATCATTAAGAGATGATTAATTTAATTTGATTTGTAATAAATAAATGATGCAGGATTAGGATAATCCAAGTGATTAAAGGATAGTAATTAATTTAATTATAGGTTAATTAAATTGATTTAGAGTTAATCAATTCTGTATGAATGATTGATATTGGATGATTGGTTGATATTGAATGTTGATTGATATTGAGTGATTGAATGATATTGGATGATTTGGATATATCTGTTATGTGATATGCTGTTTATGAGATGAATGTTTGATATGATTATCTGTTGTGATAATGTTATTCATCTATCTGTTTATTATATCATCCTGTATATAAGTTTAAACTGTTAAATCCCTTAAGTACAACTTGGACATTAAAATGGCGTTTGGTTTCGGTGAGACCGGGATCGGGTTTCCATATTTGGAATTCCGAAAACCACATCGATTCCAATTAAACGTTAGGTCGTTAATCCAAGTGGAGCAAGTGAAGACTCGAGGTGTAAGGGCTATACGTCAGTATAACTCTGTGGGTGATTCCGTAATGAGTTTGACGGAATAGTGCTTATAGATTCGAGATGGTGAATCAGAGTGCAAGGGCTATGGTCGTTGACTCTGAGGGTGATTCCAATAATGAGTGCAACGAGATAGTGCCTTCGGTTTCGTTCGAACCCGGAACGAACTTGTATGGATCGAATGCTTTCAACACATCGTCAGGCGGACGATGAGCATTCTAAGTGATGTGTTCTATAAAGGTAATCGCAGCCTCAAGCCTCATCAACCGGGAATGGCTAAAACAGGGGAGGTGCGCCAAGGCTTCGTGGGTAGCCCCCACTTGAGAGTGAGATTCATCCCTGTCTAGAGTCCCTTATTTATTCGGCTGTGTGGGTGGTTGGTCGCGCCAACCACGGGGTGGTCTCATTTGGAACTATTCAGTAAGGAATGGGTCCGGCCTTGTGTTGCAGGGGAGTTAGGGTGGCTCCTCGGTACGTTGATCTAGGCCACGTACTGTGACGGGCGGTACCCCAGTAGCCCTGCCATTGTATGGAATCCAAAATCCAATAAGTGCCTGTACGATTTTGTTTGTGCCCAACTATGTTGGAACGTGAGATGTAAGCATTCCAGCTATTTCTGTATTTTATCTTGAAAACCCTAGACACTATTATAATATCACTGGATTTCCTATCAAATGTTTTGGTTAGCGTAAGGTAAAAACTTTTCCATGTTTATGTGTGGGAAGACTTACGTGATACCTTTTCTTTTCAAAGGTTTTCTAAAGTTAAGCAATTTTGACCCGTTTACTCACACCAGACCCCTGTCTGACCCGAGTGTTTATTTTCTGTTTTATTAAACTCTTGGGTACTCATATTATGTATGAGTAGTCAAGTGAATCAGGTTATCTTGACGAATTCTGGAGGAGATATGGAGCAGGAGGCTTCGACGTGTAGATATATATTGATTCCGCTGTGTATATTGTGTTGTATCTGTGTCTTGTATACTTGAGTTGTATGAATTAGACAGATGTATATAACTGTCTAATATGTGTTGTATAAGATGTGAAACTCTGATGTACTCTGATACTATGTAATATTCTATGTGATATATTATATTTATTCGTTCCGCTGTGAGTTATCTGTTGTTGTTGTGTTCTTCTTTCTCTTTCTTTTCTTCTTCTATCCCTTTCTTTCTTCATCGGCAACGCGATTTCCTGGAGATAGGAAGTCGGGTCGTCGCAAGTTTATTTTCATTTATTAGCTTTGAACAACAACTAATGCTATTATCACTCTTTTCAAATCTATTCATTTTTAATCGCATATTTTCATTTTGAAGCTCTCTAATTTTATTCTCAATTTCAAGCATCTCAGCTTCAAAAGGGTTGGAGTTTTTTAAATTCAATTTTTTCAAAATCCTTGATTTTTTTCAATTTCCTTTTCAACCTCGTGATTTAATCAAATATTTTAAGATTTTCTCAAAATCACGTTTTCTTTTCCAAGGGTTTTGAATTTTCCATTGATCTTAGTTAATTTCTTTTCAAAAATCACACATTTAAAATTTTTCGACTTCTTAAAATTATCCAACTCTCTTTGCAGAATGTTGTTTTTACAAATCAACTCAGTTTCGTTTTCCTCTCGCATTAAAATTTCATTTTCTTACTTTTGAAGATTTTCATGAAAACAGGAAAAAAAATTTCAAGGTCCAAACACCTTATGCAGTTAGAACTTTTATTTATCTTAATATTTTTAAGCACATTTTCCAAATCATTATTTTCTGAAGAAGTTTAGCTTGTTCTCTTTCTAATTATTATTTTTCAACTCAAGTGCTTCATTATGTTCAATTAATTTTTGGCACTTGACAACTAAGTAACTGATTGGAAAATAACTTATCTCATCGACTATTGAATCTTCTTCACTGCTGCCTTTTGCCTATCCTATTAGGCAAGTTTCTTTAACTGAGTCGATTTTTAAGGATTTCTCATCGTTGTTGACTTTTGCATCATATATTGCACCAAAAATATTCCATATTTCCTGTGCATTTTCACAATGAGAAATAAAGTTAAAATTATCTTGATTAATATGAGAATGTAGTATATTCATAGCAAGAGCATTATTTTTCTCATCTGTTACATCACACCCATTTTCAATAATATTCCAACATTTAGAACTAATAGATTTTCAATAAAATTCCATTTTTAATTTCCAATTCAAAAAATCTGTTCCGTCAAAAACTGGAGGAATAATATTGGATCGACACTTAGTAAAAGCATTATTAAAAGAAGCCATTTTAAAAATTCAAATTTGTAAAACATGGTCTTTGAAAAATCAAAATTTTAAAACAAAAATGGCTTTTGAACCTCGCTTGGATACCAGATCGATTTCACCCTGGAGGAGGGTGAATAGGATGATACTATCAATTATAAAAATTATTACGGAAGTGTATAATATAATTGCAATACAGATATAATAGAATTATAACAGCATAGATAATAGAAGAATATTAAAAGCAGAAAATATAACTCATAGATTTACCCAGCTTCGGCAAAACCCTGCCTACGTGCTGCCTCCAAGGTTTTACTAGAAATTAAGTAGTCAGACGCTTACACACGTAAACTCGTGAATCCCGCTATCGACTAACCTAACTCTTTGCTCAAAACCCGACCACAACTCAGCAACTGAGTTGCGAATTCTCGAACTACACCACCGCAATTTGTCCCCTAGTCACAGACTAGTAAATTACAAAAGTTTAAAAGTAAATACGAAACAACTAAAAAATATACAACCCTAATTTTAAAATTAAAGCCCAAATATTATAGAAGCCGACCCAAAAAAAACACTAAAACAATAATCCCCTTTTCTCTTTTATTTGTTTGGCGATATTTTCTTCTTTGAGACAATTTGCTTGTTTGTTCCTCTATGTGAAAATTAGGGATTTTGAATTTCAAAGAGGCTGACTTTAGTTGCTCGATCGAATGAATGATTTATGACATCATTTGCTTTATCGATCATACATTTCTCTGATTTGCTCATGGATCCTTGAAATTGATCAAGTTCGACTATGAATTGGTATGTGATTTGTTCCTTTTGCTTTTTTGGTTAGCTTGCTCGAGCTCGATGATTTCGAGGCCGATGATGTTACGGTTTAAATAGGATTCGAATTCCTATTTTCTCGTTCGTATTGAATCATTTGAATTTGTCAATTGCTATGCTTTGGCCATTCGATTTTCTATAGATGCTTGAGATGATTACTGACTTGTTCAAAATCGCATATTTTTTCTTGGTTGTCACGACTTTGATTTCTAACTTAGTTCTATTCTTTTTACCTTGATCATCACTGTTATCCCGCTTTTTGGCAAAGCCGTGATACCAAAAGATCGGTCAAAAACAAAAGATAGTTCGTCTCAGAGATTGGTTGTACTTCACTTCGCTATGGATATCGATGAATTTTGTCCGAGCTCGGATCATGCTACAATTGATGGGACGTGACAAGCAAAGCCATGAAAGCCAGTGTTCCAAATTTCAGGTTAATCGGAGGTCGTATGAACGAGATATGATCAATGCAAGTTAGCCAAAGAATGTCGTTCGAACCCATCAAAAAGTGGAGGAGATGCTCATTTCGAACCCATAGGATTCGTATCCATCTTGTTCGAATCCATCGGTTTGCATACGCTTCGAGTCGATCGAGTCCGAACCGATCAGGCATGATATTGATCACTTCGAATCGATCGGTTCGAATCCATCAGATGGGCATCCCCTCAGCACGTTCGTATCCATGCTAGAGCACTGTTTCGTATCCATCAAGTCCAGAGCACTTCGAATCCATCACCATCAGTATGCCCTACTTCGAATCAATCGGTCTTGTGCCCATGCACTGCTTCGTATCGATCATCTTCGCATCCATCAGAATCGAATCCATGAACAATCACTCGTTCGTGTCCACCAAGTCAACTAGCATGGATGACGTGTCATTCAAGGATACAAACGTGGCGAAGATCATGGATGCGAAGCGGTCGACTCGGAGAAAAAATAGGATCGATACGAGGAGTGCGCGCCACATCACCAACGAACCACGTGATCGATCGAGTCGAAGGGAGTGGATTCGAACCAATGGATTCGAACGCAACAGCCCTCACGAAAAACCACAACTTGAATCGATCATATCTCCTAAACCACTGATTCAAATGCGACAAAATTTTCACAGTAGCTTCCGTACAAGGTAAAGATTGTTCTTGCAAAGTTTCAGCTCGATTGGATCATTCTTTGATGGATTCGAAATCACTTCGTATCGATCTCAGATCGAGTCGAAACTTGGTGGAGTCGGTCGCGTGGGCCCACTCACGTGCCAGAAAAAGTCTTCCTAAGTTTGAGCGAGATCTAGGCCTCCTACGCCTATAAATAGCACGTTGAAGCCTTCAGAAAGGGGGATCTTTTGGCCATTCAACGTCCAGGCTCTGCCGAATTCAATTCTACTCTTCATTATCACTGTTGTAATCAGATTTGAGAGCTATCATCAATGTAATCTGCTGTAATCGATTGAAATCATCAAGTGAATCAATAAAGACATAAGCTTCAGAGTGGACGTAAGCAAGATCGCCGAACCACTATAAATCCTATGCTTGTGATTGTTATTTGTGAATTATTGTGATTGCTATTGCTTAAATCTGAGTTCTATATTGATTGTTGCTGATTTGTGTTCATAAACGGGCGCTTTCGTGATATTGGGTGTTTGTGGTCAATTTTGACGCAAATATTTTGGTGCTTTCACTGAGAAAGGCTGATTCAGGATAAGTTGAATTTGAAGGCTTAAGAATTTAGATCTAAGAACCATGACGAGACAAACAAGTAAGAGACAAAGGCCAGAGAGAAGTGAACACCAAGGAAGTCAAGAGGCTTCCTCAGGAGTGAATCAAGCGTCAATCTTCATCACTAGGGACGACATGAAGACAATGATGAAGAAACAGGAGGAGATGATCCAGAGTTTATTTCAACAGATAGGACAACTTGGAGCACAGAATAGAGAAGAGGATGGAGTCTAGAACAAAGCAGGACCATCCGGCATAGCACCTGGATTAGGAGGCACACCCATGGAGAACGTTGATCCAATTTCGGAGAGAGAGAGGGGAGTATCTGCGCAACCTGGGAGTAGCAGAGGAGTGAACGCTCAGTCAAGGGGAAGATCCCAGAGTTCCCTCGTGAACTCAGAAGGCAGGTTGAAAGTGGCGAACGAAGATTGCATCTCGGAGACAATGACAGATTGGCGGAGATGGTTAGAAGAGCTATGAGAGGCGGTTTGGTAAACAAAGATTTGGAGGATGTTAATAGGAGTCCTTTCACTCCAGCAATCAGACGAGCTAGGAACCCACCAGATTTCAAGTTACCATCGTTGGACATGTATAACGGGAGAACAGACCCCACGGTTCATCTGACAAAGTATATGAGGCATATGGAAGTGCTGGGGGCATCAGAGGAGGTTATGGCCTGATGCTTTCCATTGTACTTGGCGGATATTGCAACATTATGGTTTAGACAACTAGAGAGTGGATCTATCGGAACATGGAATGGTTTAACTGAGAGATTTATGAGGCAATTCAGGTTTCACATTACAAGACCCAAGAATGTGATGACTTTGGCAACCCTAAAGCAGAAAACCGGAGAGACTTTGAGGAGTTATCTAACGCGATTCAATGCAGCAGCAGCTTCGGTGGATCGAGCAGATCCATCTATGGTTGTGATGGCAGCTGTGTCCGGAGTAGCCGACGACACATAGTTCAAAAATTCAGTAACTAAAGATCCGCCTGTGGATCTAGGGGAATTCTACGACGAGGCAGAAAAGTTTTTACGATTAGAGGATGCGAATGCAGAAAGAGAAGAAGGAGAGGGAACAGAAATTTATGCGCTTAAAGACAAAAAGCCTCTCGAAAAGGACTCAGGCAAGGATAAAGGAAAATGAAAGGCTGAGGATAGTGGTAACGGGTCAAAGCGACTGCGAAGAGAGGCACGATTCACCACCTATTCAGAGCTGAATGAGAGTTTGGAGCGAATCTACCGAGATACACGAGAGCAAGTTCCATACCGTAGGCCAATACGAAGGGACCCCACTGTTGACGAGAGAAAATCAGACAGATATTGCTTATTCCACGAACTGAACGGTCATAACACTAACGACTGTAGGCATCTAAAGGATGAGGTAGAAGGGCACATCAGGAATGGTATGCTGCTTCAGTATGTGAGGAGACGAGCTCCAGCGGTAGAGCCAGAGCGGCCACCGTCTACATCAGCTAGGGGTGACCCTGAACTGGGACATCGTATGGTTATTAATTAATTGAAATAACGATGAACAAGTAGTAAACCTCTCACTAACGTGGGTTAATCATTTATACATGTACAAGATCAGAACGGTCCACAGGCATGCTCTGAATGGCTATTATCCTTATCGTTGTGAAAATTTGCACTTTGACATCCTTGCTTTGCTTTTGTTTCGTTTTGATTTGAACATTTAGGTTTTGTTTGTTTGGACATTTCTATTTTAAAACTCATCAGTTGAACGGATATTTGGTTCGGATAATTCTAAAATGGCTAAGCTACTTACACATGTACGGTGTAAAGACCCGTAAGTCCGTACTCCTTGAATAGACACTAATCTCCTTTGTTTAATTCAAGATGAACGAAAATACGAACCCTTAGGGGTTTAAGAAAAAGAATTTAAGAAAAGAAGAGAGAAAAAGAAAAAAAAAGAAGAGAAGATAGAAAATGGAGAGAAAGGAAAATAGAAAAGAGAACAGAGAATTTGAAAAAAATAGAAGACAGAAAAGAAAACAAAAAGAACAACAACAGAATCTCACAATTCGCAGCGGAACAACATATAATAATAAATGAATAATCTTTAAACAAAGAACTATTTCAGTTATTACATTACATACATTTCATTACATCATATCATCAGAGTATACAACATCAACAACATCAAACAGTGCAGCGGAAAAGAAATACTATATAAACTAGTAATACGCCATGCCATCCAGCTTGCCTCCAGCAACTCCAGAATATCCAGAATATCCTGATAAACCTAACTCTTAACTGCCCGTGTGGAAATTGGTGGGCACCCAGAGTTTAGGAAGGAAAACAATAAACTCCAAGTCAGTCATGTGACTGGTGTGAGAACTCAAAACAGTTTATTTATCTTTAAAATCCAAAAAGAGAATATTTTAAACTCAATTCGCAATGCTTTTAAAAATGAGACTACCATAAGACCTCCTGCCACACACACAATGCAAACGCAGACTTGGAGAAGATTTCTTCTTATGATAGTCAAACATGCTTGATACGCATTTAAAAAGAGCATTTGATATTATTACTAGTGCATAGTGTAGAACAAATCCTTTCGAAAGTAGAATATAAATCTTAGCCAGCATAGGTACCATTATATTATGCCTACTAATAGCTACCATATTAAATGGCAGGTTCTACAACTAATACCGTACAAGTCACGTATTGTTTCTTTGGATTTCCAACAAATGGTCAGGCCAAGGAACTTCCCATTGCCACATGAGAATGCCTCTGGATGGACATCCCCGAGAACCAAACCGGATCTCAACCAACACAAGGCCGGGTTACTCCTAACTGAGTAACAACTGACCGAATATGCCATCCCCCGGTCCTTTGGGACCTTTTTCCGAGAGCGCTCTCTAATCAATTCACACAATCATAACAAAGTGTTTTCAACATGAGTAAGTATCTGGGCTCCATACCATGATACCACCCTTTTCCAGAAGGAAATGGACACATCCTAAAGGGTGCTACCCCTCATAACCTTGCTGCTTCTTTCCTGTTTTGACCATTTCCGGGATGTGAGGCTCGACGAATTCACGTCCACAAAAACATACTTTATACAAAAGCCATGCTTTGGGTCAACAAATGATCAACACAATGATCACTAAGATAGACGATCAAATAAATGATCCTATCACAATAATCAACACAATGATCATTTCAGCATCACTCAGCATGTCACATTACCAAATTGGGAATATATCGCTGATAACTTCAACTATATAACCTTTGAGCTCGTACGTCTCAAAGAAGGGTGTTAAGCAAAGAATAAATTCTCCGCCACCAACAGAAATATATTTGAAAGAAATCGGCTTTATATCTCAACTTGTAATGTCAGGCATACAATCCATACAAGTCTGTTCCGGGCTCGAACAGAACCGAAGGCACTTACAAAGAAGTCCTTGCAATCCGGATATTCACAATCCTGATCGGATTCACCATCACATATGGAGAACTCAATACCGGAGCAACTCGGTGCAGAGTCAATCGATAGTTCATCCTATCACTTTCGCAAATACCGGTCTTCAACACCGATCTTCAAATGCGATTCACAACGACGTATCACATATTCGGAGTGGGTTATACGACCCCATGGTCCTTTCCCGGTTAACCCGAATAGTGAGCGCTTATTCAAAAATAAGTGTGCATTCAAATTCAATCAATTCACATCAAATACCCATTCAAAGGGAAATACTGATAGTCAGTTATTGAACTATCACTGGATATGCACACATCACCAGATTCCAAATAATTTTCCAAATTATTATTTTCCAAAATATCTTTACAAGATATAAAATTTCAGCACTTCAAAAATAAATCAACATTTATTTTCAAACAAATTCCCTTTTCACTTATAAATTCCATAATGAATTTATATTTCAAAATATTCGTGCATATACGATTTCAATTATCCATTTCAATTTATCTTCAAAAAGATAATTCCTAAATATTCACTTCGTATTGGAAAACATTTCCATACTTATTTATTAATAAGAAATTCACAAATCTCTTTTTATTTTCAACACTTAGAAAATATTCAATATACTTAAATCGAATTAAGTATATATTTCATTCTTTAAGAAAATCATTCTCTTAAACATATTTATTTGGGCCAAAACGAATGTTACGTAAAACATCGTTACGACAACCCAAAATCACTAGTATAGGGATTCGAAATTAAAATAGATATATAAATCCCAATACTATACAAAACATTTCCTTTCGGAAATCATTTACTATAACAACAGTGTTATAGTCCACCATTTCCTTTTATTTCTCGAAAACGTCTATTTCAACAATAAATGTTGAAATCTATGGTTTCGAATCTCAACACCTTTAAAACATCGTTAGATCGTTTTAATTCTGTTTAAAACATTCACATTCAATACATTTTCTTTAACGTGTTATTCACTATTCAAAAATCGTGAACATACTTCGTTAACAAATTTCATCCTTTTATTAAATTTATTTTAAAGGATTATTCACTATTCAAAAATGTGAACATAACTCCATTAATAGGTTATAACAATTAACTTATCAAAATAAGTCATTTGCGGATTTATAAAACAACGTTTATAAATTCCGTTTCTATTTATTTATAAAAAAACTTCCTTTTTATAAATTCCTTTATTAACCTATTCCAGTTTATAACTCAATTATAAACTACAAGTTCATATTATAAGTTAATTACTTATAAAACGATTATTTCACAAAATCGTTCCTTAGAATTTCATAATTATAAATCTTATAACTTATAAGATTCATTTATTTAACCAAATCTATTCTTCAATTAACTTCACAAATTTATAAATCTTACTATTTATAAATTTCATCTATAACTTCACAGTTTATAATTCTATAAATTTCATTCATTTATGAAATCCATTTTCACTACATTCAAACACTTATAAAACTCGTTTTATAATGTCTATATTTCCATTTATAAATATCCATTTATAAATCTCTTAATATAAATCAGTTTATATTATTATTCTAAAACGTCTTTAAATTCCTTTATAATTTCATCATTTCGATTTATAAATAATCAAATTTTATAAATCCTATATTTAAACTTTTATCATATATTCAAAAATCCAATCTAAATTATTTTATAAAATCATTAGTTCATATTTCTCAAAAATCGACTTTTAATCGTATTTCTAAAAATCAGCTTTTTAACTATATTTCACAAAAACCATAATTTTTTTTTTTTACAACTTTAAAAATTATAACGTTTATTTATTTATAATGGATCAATTCCAGAAATAAAGTATATTTTCAAAAATCATTTTTAAAGATCATTTTAAAATCCCAAAATCTGGGTCCAATGATGCTACACATCAGATAGTCAATCACCACTACAACGATATCATATATCGATATGATAATCAATCAAATATCAAAATATCTGAAATAAAATAAATAATGTTGAGGAATCCAGTTGGATCCCTCCAACCTGTTTCCTGCATCCAAAAACATTAGCACAATACCAATTTCGCTCCAGTACGAAATTATCGCGGTACATGTTCTTATTAAATATTATCCGCTTACTAACGGCGTAATAGGGTCTCATCCGCTAAACAAAAAATGCGGGAAATCAATCAACTGCAATATATACATATGCCAATATATATATATTGATATTATATATAATACCAATTTCACTGTTTATGAAATATTCGCGGTATATGTTTTTATTAAATAACATCCGCTTACTAACGGCGCATAATGTCTATTTTAACAATCAATAATTTACAGTCATCATTCAAACATGCATTCAAATATTTTAAGTCTAACTATTTAAAATAAAATCGAAATCTATTCGATTGAGTGAGAAGTTCTCACCTTGGTTTTAAATTCCGTTTAAGCTTTTATTTCGAATAAAATTAAACGCGCGTTTAATTTTACCCGAAATTCTCACTAACTCCAAACGACTCCAAACCAACTCCATCGCGTAGTGCTCGTCCATACGATTCCAACGCAACTGAGTTTGCATTTTTTCGACCTCGTATGAAAAAGTTATGATTTTTACAAGTTTGAACGTGATTTTATATAACAATTATAACATAAACTTTTAAAATTTTAACCTATGCCTAATCCATGCCATTAGATCATGATCCAAGGGCTCCCCTCCATCTCCTACATTCACGCAACCATCTCCAGGTAATTAGAATGGAGGCCGAACCCACTTTCAAAACTAGGGTTGATTAATGCTCTCTCCACACTCGATGATATCTCGATCAGGAAGTTGCACTCGACTCGCCATGCTCCCCTCTACCCACGCCCAGAAGCTCTTAGAGCTCGGCCACCTGTAGATGAGTGCGCACGAAGGTGGAACGGCCACGAACGGCCTCTTCTATCTCCCTCCACACGACTCCGTTTCCGATCACCACCGTACAATCTCTAGCTCTCGTCGCCCTCTTCAATACTCTAGTTGAACATTTCTGCTAATTCCTGATGGATTGGAAGAAATCGAGGAGGGAAGTTGAGAAAATTCTGGCCCTTGAACCCATGGGTGGCGGCTACGTTAGTTTAGGGTTTTGATTTTGTTATTTTTTTTAATTTATGAAGATGATGTTGTATTTATAGAAAATCAAGCGTAAACACTATTCATCCCGGGAATTCCGAACTCCGATTTAGACGCCGTAACCAGCGTACCTAGGGTTTATCCCGCGTTCCGGACACAATGGAACAGGTTTCGGAAGCTAATTCGGAAGTATGTGCGAGTTATGGCTGAAAACGCTCAATTTGAATTAAACCGATTTAAATCGATTTCTAGGCGTTTTAATTTGTACAGGACAAACCGTAAATCCAATTGACTTGAAATTTGAAACCTTACAAAAATATCACATTACGGATCCGATGAAACTGGTTTCGTCGAATTCCGAGACTTTTTGAAAAATGGCTATTTTGACTCGTCAAATTTAAATTAAAAATAAATCGATGCGTTTCGAGCTGCCACGATCAAACGATAGCTCCGATTGACACGAAATTTGAAACCCGGTAATAACTAACTATTACGGATCCAATGAAACTGGTTTCGTTCAATTCTGAGACTGTTCAAAAATTGGCTATTTTACAGTCGATTATTTAATATTAAAATATTCAATTTTCACAAATTAACTTTTAATTCGATTTTAA
The DNA here is from genome assembly GCA_030765085.1 of Allium cepa. Lineage (NCBI taxonomy): Eukaryota > Viridiplantae > Streptophyta > Magnoliopsida > Asparagales > Amaryllidaceae > Allium > Allium cepa. The sequence goes on from CM060928.1 coordinate 841,253,143, forward strand.
AAGTTCTAAAATATTTCTATAACTCCAGTATGATTAAATAAAATTTTACAAATTATTTTCAATCATTTTTAACTAAATTTTCAATTATTTCCATAATTTAACATATTAAATTATCGATTTAATTATCCAATAAAATCTAATAAATCAAATAAAAATTTATTTGACTTATAAATTCACTTATTAATATTTAAAATTAATTAAATATTCAATTTTTTTTATTATTAAAAATTCTGGGTCGTTACAATCTTTCCCCCTTAAAAGAATTTCGTCCTCGAAATTACAATTAAGAAAGGTTACAGAATTTATTAACTTTCCAAAATTCATAATTAAATTCCTTATGATAACTTTTACTAAGTTTTCAAATCATACTTAGTTATCTTTCCAAAAACAACTACTATTGTTTAACTTTCAATTCTAAATCAAAGTTAAAGTTTTCAAAATTTTCCAAATTTTCTCAAATTTTTTCTAACGCCTTAAATTTTCGGAAAAATTCGCCATAGTCTCCTTTGCGCGGCTCGATCCGAAAAAAAAATGACAGTATATATATCACAAATATACATCTCATCAAGTAATGAGGCATCCCGAAGGGAAAAAGTATAAAAGTGCGATATTAAATCCGAGATATGTACCTTATATTTTATTAGCAAGCATATACGGCTAATATAGCGCTAAAGCGAACTCCAAATGCGAAGCAAACGCGATCCGCACCTACTAAACTCAACAAACAACATGAGAACCATGCATATATAAAAATAGTATCGATATACAACATATAGCAACATAAAAACTATATATGCCAACATAGCACATGTAGTAAAACAACAAATGCAAACATCAACCAACTATAATCTATATCCAATAAACATTCATTCTTAATTCAATTAGTTTACATTACTAATTAAATCTAATTCACTTTCAATTCTATTCAAATTTATTTACTTCTAATTTGAATTCAATTTCATAGCTTTCAATTTCATTAACACTTAATGAATTATATACAATCAATCAACAATCATATAACAACCAATGTATATTAATTTCAACCAAATTCCTTTGCTTATATTCATTCTCATTCAATTTATTCAACTTCTAATAACATTTGATTTCAATGAACTTCTACTTTCATTCATTATTTCATATCTACTTAATTCACATTCAATTGATTAACATTCATTCCATTAATTCAATTCAATTTCAAAAGTTGAATTTCATTTATATAGCTCAAGTTCATATTCATTTAACTCACTTGATCATTTACTTCGATACCAATATCAATTCCATTCAACAACACTTAAGTTATACTTCCATTTAACTTTAAATTCACCTTTATTTACAACTCATATCCATATAATTTTACTTCTTATATGTAAGTTTATTTCACAATTGTAAACACTTTAATTATAATTCAATTCTTATAATTCATTTGCTTATACAATTACTCTTTAATTTAGATTATTCAAACAACCTAACAATCAACTTATATACACTTTAATAATTCTGAAAAATTATTCCTTTATATATAAAATATAATCAAGGTAAAATTATTTCATTCACCCAATTTAAAACAATATTGTGCCGAATTGTTCTATTCAAGTGTTTAGAAACCCCTTCGGCTCAGTTTCGAGGCTGTGCTGACGAAAGTTCATATACCACTCAACAAACCAATCATCACAATATAAAACAATTTTTATATTCACTAACAATTACGCTCTCATAGCTATTATTACACTCAAATTCATTCTAGAGTACTGCTGACCCTATCTCTAATGAGTAATACCCAACAGAACCATGGTTGTCGCTTAACCATAAGCTCTGATACCAAATGTAAAGACCCGTAAGTCCGTACTCCTTGAATAGACACTAATCTCCTTTGTTTAATTCAAGATGAACGAAAATACGAACCCTTAGGGGTTTAAGAAAAAGAATTTAAGAAAAGAAGAGAGAAAAAGAAAAAAAAAGAAGAGAAGATAGAAAATGGAGAGAAAGGAAAATAGAAAAGAGAACAGAGAATTTGAAAAAAATAGAAGACAGAAAAGAAAACAAAAAGAACAACAACAGAATCTCACAATTCGCAGCGGAACAACATATAATAATAAATGAATAATCTTTAAACAAAGAACTATTTCAGTTATTACATTACATACATTTCATTACATCATATCATCAGAGTATACAACATCAACAACATCAAACAGTGCAGCGGAAAAGAAATACTATATAAACTAGTAATACGCCATGCCATCCAGCTTGCCTCCAGCAACTCCAGAATATCCAGAATATCCTGATAAACCTAACTCTTAACTGCCCGTGTGGAAATTGGTGGGCACCCAGAGTTTAGGAAGGAAAACAATAAACTCCAAGTCAGTCATGTGACTGGTGTGAGAACTCAAAACAGTTTATTTATCTTTAAAATCCAAAAAGAGAATATTTTAAACTCAATTCGCAATGCTTTTAAAAATGAGACTACCATAAGACCTCCTGCCACACACACAATGCAAACGCAGACTTGGAGAAGATTTCTTCTTATGATAGTCAAACATGCTTGATACGCATTTAAAAAGAGCATTTGATATTATTACTAGTGCATAGTGTAGAACAAATCCTTTCGAAAGTAGAATATAAATCTTAGCCAGCATAGGTACCATTATATTATGCCTACTAATAGCTACCATATTAAATGGCAGGTTCTACAACTAATACCGTACAAGTCACGTATTGTTTCTTTGGATTTCCAACAAATGGTCAGGCCAAGGAACTTCCCATTGCCACATGAGAATGCCTCTGGATGGACATCCCCGAGAACCAAACCGGATCTCAACCAACACAAGGCCGGGTTACTCCTAACTGAGTAACAACTGACCGAATATGCCATCCCCCGGTCCTTTGGGACCTTTTTCCGAGAGCGCTCTCTAATCAATTCACACAATCATAACAAAGTGTTTTCAACATGAGTAAGTATCTGGGCTCCATACCATGATACCACCCTTTTCCAGAAGGAAATGGACACATCCTAAAGGGTGCTACCCCTCATAACCTTGCTGCTTCTTTCCTGTTTTGACCATTTCCGGGATGTGAGGCTCGACGAATTCACGTCCACAAAAACATACTTTATACAAAAGCCATGCTTTGGGTCAACAAATGATCAACACAATGATCACTAAGATAGACGATCAAATAAATGATCCTATCACAATAATCAACACAATGATCATTTCAGCATCACTCAGCATGTCACATTACCAAATTGGGAATATATCGCTGATAACTTCAACTATATAACCTTTGAGCTCGTACGTCTCAAAGAAGGGTGTTAAGCAAAGAATAAATTCTCCGCCACCAACAGAAATATATTTGAAAGAAATCGGCTTTATATCTCAACTTGTAATGTCAGGCATACAATCCATACAAGTCTGTTCCGGGCTCGAACAGAACCGAAGGCACTTACAAAGAAGTCCTTGCAATCCGGATATTCACAATCCTGATCGGATTCACCATCACATATGGAGAACTCAATACCGGAGCAACTCGGTGCAGAGTCAATCGATAGTTCATCCTATCACTTTCGCAAATACCGGTCTTCAACACCGATCTTCAAATGCGATTCACAACGACGTATCACATATTCGGAGTGGGTTATACGACCCCATGGTCCTTTCCCGGTTAACCCGAATAGTGAGCGCTTATTCAAAAATAAGTGTGCATTCAAATTCAATCAATTCACATCAAATACCCATTCAAAGGGAAATACTGATAGTCAGTTATTGAACTATCACTGGATATGCACACATCACCAGATTCCAAATAATTTTCCAAATTATTATTTTCCAAAATATCTTTACAAGATATAAAATTTCAGCACTTCAAAAATAAATCAACATTTATTTTCAAACAAATTCCCTTTTCACTTATAAATTCCATAATGAATTTATATTTCAAAATATTCGTGCATATACGATTTCAATTATCCATTTCAATTTATCTTCAAAAAGATAATTCCTAAATATTCACTTCGTATTGGAAAACATTTCCATACTTATTTATTAATAAGAAATTCACAAATCTCTTTTTATTTTCAACACTTAGAAAATATTCAATATACTTAAATCGAATTAAGTATATATTTCATTCTTTAAGAAAATCATTCTCTTAAACATATTTATTTGGGCCAAAACGAATGTTACGTAAAACATCGTTACGACAACCCAAAATCACTAGTATAGGGATTCGAAATTAAAATAGATATATAAATCCCAATACTATACAAAACATTTCCTTTCGGAAATCATTTACTATAACAACAGTGTTATAGTCCACCATTTCCTTTTATTTCTCGAAAACGTCTATTTCAACAATAAATGTTGAAATCTATGGTTTCGAATCTCAACACCTTTAAAACATCGTTAGATCGTTTTAATTCTGTTTAAAACATTCACATTCAATACATTTTCTTTAACGTGTTATTCACTATTCAAAAATCGTGAACATACTTCGTTAACAAATTTCATCCTTTTATTAAATTTATTTTAAAGGATTATTCACTATTCAAAAATGTGAACATAACTCCATTAATAGGTTATAACAATTAACTTATCAAAATAAGTCATTTGCGGATTTATAAAACAACGTTTATAAATTCCGTTTCTATTTATTTATAAAAAAACTTCCTTTTTATAAATTCCTTTATTAACCTATTCCAGTTTATAACTCAATTATAAACTACAAGTTCATATTATAAGTTAATTACTTATAAAACGATTATTTCACAAAATCGTTCCTTAGAATTTCATAATTATAAATCTTATAACTTATAAGATTCATTTATTTAACCAAATCTATTCTTCAATTAACTTCACAAATTTATAAATCTTACTATTTATAAATTTCATCTATAACTTCACAGTTTATAATTCTATAAATTTCATTCATTTATGAAATCCATTTTCACTACATTCAAACACTTATAAAACTCGTTTTATAATGTCTATATTTCCATTTATAAATATCCATTTATAAATCTCTTAATATAAATCAGTTTATATTATTATTCTAAAACGTCTTTAAATTCCTTTATAATTTCATCATTTCGATTTATAAATAATCAAATTTTATAAATCCTATATTTAAACTTTTATCATATATTCAAAAATCCAATCTAAATTATTTTATAAAATCATTAGTTCATATTTCTCAAAAATCGACTTTTAATCGTATTTCTAAAAATCAGCTTTTTAACTATATTTCACAAAAACCATAATTTTTTTTTTTTACAACTTTAAAAATTATAACGTTTATTTATTTATAATGGATCAATTCCAGAAATAAAGTATATTTTCAAAAATCATTTTTAAAGATCATTTTAAAATCCCAAAATCTGGGTCCAATGATGCTACACATCAGATAGTCAATCACCACTACAACGATATCATATATCGATATGATAATCAATCAAATATCAAAATATCTGAAATAAAATAAATAATGTTGAGGAATCCAGTTGGATCCCTCCAACCTGTTTCCTGCATCCAAAAACATTAGCACAATACCAATTTCGCTCCAGTACGAAATTATCGCGGTACATGTTCTTATTAAATATTATCCGCTTACTAACGGCGTAATAGGGTCTCATCCGCTAAACAAAAAATGCGGGAAATCAATCAACTGCAATATATACATATGCCAATATATATATATTGATATTATATATAATACCAATTTCACTGTTTATGAAATATTCGCGGTATATGTTTTTATTAAATAACATCCGCTTACTAACGGCGCATAATGTCTATTTTAACAATCAATAATTTACAGTCATCATTCAAACATGCATTCAAATATTTTAAGTCTAACTATTTAAAATAAAATCGAAATCTATTCGATTGAGTGAGAAGTTCTCACCTTGGTTTTAAATTCCGTTTAAGCTTTTATTTCGAATAAAATTAAACGCGCGTTTAATTTTACCCGAAATTCTCACTAACTCCAAACGACTCCAAACCAACTCCATCGCGTAGTGCTCGTCCATACGATTCCAACGCAACTGAGTTTGCATTTTTTCGACCTCGTATGAAAAAGTTATGATTTTTACAAGTTTGAACGTGATTTTATATAACAATTATAACATAAACTTTTAAAATTTTAACCTATGCCTAATCCATGCCATTAGATCATGATCCAAGGGCTCCCCTCCATCTCCTACATTCACGCAACCATCTCCAGGTAATTAGAATGGAGGCCGAACCCACTTTCAAAACTAGGGTTGATTAATGCTCTCTCCACACTCGATGATATCTCGATCAGGAAGTTGCACTCGACTCGCCATGCTCCCCTCTACCCACGCCCAGAAGCTCTTAGAGCTCGGCCACCTGTAGATGAGTGCGCACGAAGGTGGAACGGCCACGAACGGCCTCTTCTATCTCCCTCCACACGACTCCGTTTCCGATCACCACCGTACAATCTCTAGCTCTCGTCGCCCTCTTCAATACTCTAGTTGAACATTTCTGCTAATTCCTGATGGATTGGAAGAAATCGAGGAGGGAAGTTGAGAAAATTCTGGCCCTTGAACCCATGGGTGGCGGCTACGTTAGTTTAGGGTTTTGATTTTGTTATTTTTTTTAATTTATGAAGATGATGTTGTATTTATAGAAAATCAAGCGTAAACACTATTCATCCCGGGAATTCCGAACTCCGATTTAGACGCCGTAACCAGCGTACCTAGGGTTTATCCCGCGTTCCGGACACAATGGAACAGGTTTCGGAAGCTAATTCGGAAGTATGTGCGAGTTATGGCTGAAAACGCTCAATTTGAATTAAACCGATTTAAATCGATTTCTAGGCGTTTTAATTTGTACAGGACAAACCGTAAATCCAATTGACTTGAAATTTGAAACCTTACAAAAATATCACATTACGGATCCGATGAAACTGGTTTCGTCGAATTCCGAGACTTTTTGAAAAATGGCTATTTTGACTCGTCAAATTTAAATTAAAAATAAATCGATGCGTTTCGAGCTGCCACGATCAAACGATAGCTCCGATTGACACGAAATTTGAAACCCGGTAATAACTAACTATTACGGATCCAATGAAACTGGTTTCGTTCAATTCTGAGACTGTTCAAAAATTGGCTATTTTACAGTCGATTATTTAATATTAAAATATTCAATTTTCACAAATTAACTTTTAATTCGATTTTAAAAGTTCTAAAATATTTCTATAACTCCAGTATGATTAAATAAAATTTTACAAATTATTTTCAATCATTTTTAACTAAATTTTCAATTATTTCCATAATTTAACATATTAAATTATCGATTTAATTATCCAATAAAATCTAATAAATCAAATAAAAATTTATTTGACTTATAAATTCACTTATTAATATTTAAAATTAATTAAATATTCAATTTTTTTTATTATTAAAAATTCTGGGTCGTTACATACGGGGTCGCGAACGGTCCTTAGACATGCTCTGAGATGGCGATATGCCGCCCTGACAAACGATCTAGGGACCCATTCGAACGTGAACCTGGTTTCAACAATACCAAGCCCCCCGGGCACACTTATTCGCCTCCAATAGGCACACGAACGATCCAGAAACTCACCCGAACGTGACCCTGGCATCGATAATACCAAGCCCTCCCGGGCACACTTTCTCGCCTCGAATGGCACCCGACCTCGAACAGTCACAACTCGCCTCGAACGGCACCCGACCTCAAATGGTTACAACTCGCCTCGAACGGCACAACTCGCCCCGAACGGCACAACTCACCTCACCTAAAATGGATCGATCACGAACGGTCGTCATTTGAGGTCCGCCACTTGACCGCGCACGGTCGCACTTCACTTCAAATGGCTCGATCCGAACGATCGTCATTTGAAGTTAGGCGCTTGACCATGAACGGTCGCCCTTCATCTCAAATATCTCGATCCTGAACGGTCGTTATTTGAGGTCACATAAAACTGTAACTTCCTTTGCAGGACATCAATAGGATATGAACATCCAGCTCATGGCATTGCAAAACACGCCTTCCTACCGCAAGGCATATTTTGGGGGGCAAATGTTATCCCACTTTTTGGCAAAGCCGTGATACCAAAAGCTCGGTCAAAAATAAAAGACAGTTCGTCTCAGAGATTAGTTGTACTTCACTTCGCTATGGATATCGATGAATTTTTTCCGAGCCCGGATCGGGCTACAATTGATGGGACGTGACAAGCAAATCCATGAAAGCCAGTGTTCCAAATTTCAGGTTAATCGGAGGTCGTATGAACGAGATATGATCGATGCAAGTTAGCCAAATAATGTCGTTCGAACCCATCAAAAAGTGGAGGAGATGCTCATTTCGAACCCATAGGATTCGTATCCATCTTGTTCGAATCCATCGGTTTGCATACGCTTCGAGTCGATCGAGTTCGAACCGATCAGGCATGATATTGATCACTTCGAATCGATCGGTTCGAATCCATCAGATGGGCATCCCCTCAGCACGTTCGTGTCCATGCTAGAGCACTGTTTCGTATCCATCGAGTCCAGAGCACTTCGAATCCTTCACCATCAGTATGCCCTACTTCGAATTGATCGGTCTCGTGCCCATGCACTGCTTCGTATCGATCGTCTTTGCATCCATCAGAATCGAATCCATGAACAATCACTCGTTCGTGTCCACCAAGTCAACTAGCTTGGATGATGTGTCATTCAAGGATACAAACGTGGCGAAGATCATGGATGCGAAGCGGTCGACTCGGAGAAAAAATAGGATCGATGCGAGGAGTGCGCGCCACGTCACCAAAGAACCACGTGACTGATCGAGTCGAAGGGAGTGGATTCGAACCAATGGATTCGAACACAACAGCCTCACGAAAAACCACAACTTGAATCGATCATATCTCCTAAACCACTGATTCAAATGCGACGAAATTTTCACATTAGCTTCCATACAAGGTAAAGATTGTTCTTGCAAAGTTTTAGCTCAATTGGATCATTCTTTGATGGATTCGAAATCACTTCGTATCGATCTTAGATCGAGTCGAAACTTGGTGGGGTTGGTCGCGTGGGCCCACTCACGTGCCAGAAAATATCTCCCTAAGTTTGAGCAAGATCTGGGCCTCCTACGCCTATAAATAGCACACTGAAGCCTTCAGAAAAGGGGATCTTTTGGCCATTCAACGTCCAGGCTCTGCCGGATTCAATTCTACTCTTCATTATCACTGTTGTAATCAGATTTGAGAGCTATCATCAATTGTAATCTGCCGTAATCGATTGAAATCATCAAGTGAATCAATAAAGACATAAGCTTCAGAGTGGACGTAGGCAAGATCGCCGAACCACTATAAATCCTGTGTTTTTGATTGTTATTTGTGAATTATTGTGATTGCTATTGCTTAGATCTGAGTTCTATATTGATTGTTGCTGATTTGTGTTCATAACGGGTGCTTTCGCGATATTGGGTGTTTGTGGTCAATTTTGACGCAAACAATCACGGATTTGTATTTGCTAGAATTTAGAATTTGATTCTATTGACTTGGGTTTTAAATCTGCTATTGACATCGGTTTCTTAATTTTTCTTTGTTCGAACTTGTACCCTGCTGTTCCCTGACTTTAGCATTTTACTTTGTTCTGGTTTGAACAGTGACTTGATTACTGCACTAGTTGTATAAGTCTACGACATCTTCCCGTGTTGATGTTACACTTGTTGTTCATTGGTCTTCGGGCCAGTTCGTGTAGTGTCCGCTCTTAATTACATATAGATGGTCTGCTTCATCAACTTTTATTTGGTTGTATGCATGAAGATGCAGTTTGCATTTTGTTTTGCATATTTATACATGTCTCTAGTATCACTGTTTCATTCGAGTCTGTGCATTCTTCTCTGGCTTGATGTCTTGGCTTATCGAACTGTTTATCACCATATACATACATACATACATACATACATACATACATACATACATACATACATACATACATACATACATACATACATACATGTGTATATGTGTGTTGTGATGTGGGTCAGTTGTCTGGGTTCATGTGTACATCACTAGCTTGCTGTTGACTAGTCTTTGCTTGCATCTGTGCATGTCACTCATTATTTTATTTGTCATTGCTGCTTGATTGTCAATGTGTCTGATCATATGTGTTTGCACTGAGTTGGTTTGCAATTTTTTTTCCTAGTCATGCTGTATTTATTCGACAATGCTGCACATGCACCATTTCTATGCTGCCTTTGATCATTGCATTCATGTTCATATGTATGTATACAAGTGTGCATGCATTTACTTCATGTGTGCTTGTGTGGTCTTCAATTCAGTTGACTGCACTTTATTGCTTTGATACATATCATATGGAGCTTGTTGTTTACTTGCTGTGTGCATGTGTGCTAGTTACTATAGCCACTTCAGTTTTGTCTTGACCCATTGTTTCATACTTGCACCTATGTTGAATCCAGCTTAAAGCTCGGGTTTGACCTTGTGCTCAATATCGTGACAAAATATTAATTTTACTTGAGTTGAACCAGGCTTTTGATTTGGGTTTGACCATGTACTCACTTGTCCCTGTAATTTTATAAAGTAACATATCGGTGTGTATGGCCTTGTGGCATATACAGCGATTCACTATGCATGTCACAAGTTGTTTGTGTAGATGAATTCAAAAATAGATGATGACGAACAACCCAAATAATCGAGGAAAATAATATTTTCAAAATACACATTTTATTTTACACAATAAAAATATTTAATTTCAATTTTACTATGTTAGTGTTTATTTTGCAGGTTGCTCAGATGCTGGATTCAATCTGGAATAGAGTTGAAGATCAAATACGAGTGAATGAGCGATAAGTAGTGAGGACATTTGTAAGTGAAAAATTGTGTTGTAATCAAAATTGTATTGTTTGAAAATTATGTATAGAGTAGGAGCTTAAATCTGTACTATTCAAAATTGTAATAAATATTTGTTTGAATAAAATATCAATTTGAATTTAAATTCTGTGTTATTTATTTTATTCAGCAAATATTAATTAATTATGTGAAAAATAAAATTATACAGTAATAAATACATTTAAATGAATATATTTTTGTTTTTCTATCATCAAATAAAAATCATATACTTGCATATTCAACACTATAACTATTGGAAACCCTATTATTTTAAATTACTTAAAGAAATCTTAAAATTATTACAATCACTCACCTCTGGTCCTAAGCTCTTCCTTTGGTCTTCCCGGGTCCACCTGGAGTTGTAAAATAATTTAATTTATAATGATTTTCTCCTTTGGAAAAATTATTCCATTTAGGGTCCTTCCTAGAAAGCTGATCCTTATTGAAGAAAACCTAGAATGAGAAAAAGTGTTAGGTTTAGGGTCTATATATATGGGTATAAATGGATCTCGGACCATTGGATTTAGGGACTGAATAGGATGTAACCATGTCATAGGCTGAATAGGAGCCATCGCACGCAAAAATGGATGGACCAAATTAAAATAAAGAATGCAAAACACGTCACCAATAGGCTTTGGAACGTTCGAACGAACGAACATTCGTTTGTAAATAACAGAGGTGGGTCGACCTGCCTGTATATATATATATAGACACACACACACACACACATATATATTTATTTCTTTTTCTGCTTATTTTGTTTATTTTATAACTTGGTCATCTTAGCTCGGTTTATGACGTTCTATATATGGAAATTGACCAGAAAATTACCACGGACACGATGGTGCAATTCTCGTGGCTCAATTATGATAATTTCACAAAGTTATTTTATTATTTAGTTAATTAATGAATTGTTTATTACGGGTTAAATTTTGGATTGTTACATTCCCTGCTTCTGAATACTGCATCGTCTGCCATGGTACACTGTTGCATGGATGGAGTTCCACCCTCTATATTCGAACAACATTCAAAGTCCACATGTTTCATTGAACTAGCATAGCGCTCCATTTCCTACCAACTTCTGCAGGGTGCGGTCCACCAACTATCGTGTTTATTACCAACCTCCCACCAGTCTGAGCGGTTTCCTCAGGCCGACGTGGAGCCTTCCCTCGATTGGGATTTGACATTCCCTGTCCTCCATCCAGGGGATTCTTGACAAACTGTTGCAACTTTTTTGTCGAATCAATTTCTCAATTGCATCATGGAGATGCCTGCACTCGTTGGTATTGTGCTCGTAACATTAATGAAACTGATAGTACTTCCCGGTTTGCTTTTGTTCCTCAGTCGATTCTTTTGGATGTGGCTTCCTATTTTGGGATGTATTAAAGGTAGATAGATAGATGTTCACTAGAGATGCATTCAGAGGTGTATAGTCGATATACGTAGGAATCCTTGACTTCCACTTTACAGGCTCCCTCTTTCAATTAGGATTTCCTTCTCTCTATTGACTTGACTTGTTTTGAACATTGACCTAAACTTTTCCAGAGCTTTCGCTAGATTGCTTTACTGCAATGCTGCTTTGTACCACTTCTTCGCTTGGCCCATAGCATTGCTTCTTCTAGACAATCTGCCCCTTCCTTTCTCATGAACCGATTTTCCTTTGTGTAGAAATGTTCCAGCATGGCCGGTGGTTTTCTAGCTAACCAATCACCAAGCTCGGATTCTGGGCCCACCCCCTTGTCATAGTTATAAGTATGGCATGGTCATTTAGGTTACTTACTTCGGTGGCAACAACATGAAATCTCTGCAAATAATCCTTTAGCGATTCCCTCGGTGCTTGGATTACGCTGGATAGCGACATCACATCTTTGGGGCGAGTGGCCTGAATCCGAAACTACTCCATGAATCTTGTAGCCAACTTGTCAAATCTTAAGATCGACCGCAGGGGTAACCTCGTCAACCACATAGTAGCAATCCCAAAAAGAGTTATAGGGAAGCATCTGCATTTGGTAGCATCACTCGCTCTTGCTGAACCCATCAATCTTCATACCTCATGACATAATGCCGAGGGTCAGCCTTCCCTTCATAAGTAGGCATCGTAGGCATGTTAAACCTCCTAGGATACTCCACCTATAAAAATAGTTGATAAATGGGGTGTGACTCCTAGAGACTCCTCAGTCACCGTTTGTTAAGCCTCGGTTTTCCCTCATCGACTGTCTGACCATTGTAGATAAATCTATTGTTGGATAGGTGGCGTTAAGTGATGATCATGCTCCTCCTCATGTGAATGTTCTCGTCGGTGTCTCCGGGGCACTTCACGTCTCCTTGGACTATCATCCTGCAAAAGTGCATCCCGAACATTCACTTCATTATCATCTAGAGGGGTTAGCTTATCGACATCCAAAGGTACTCTAGCATCTACGTTCCTGGATCGAGTATGACCACGATTCCCCAGTTGCATTTATTGAATCGACCCTCTAGATAATGGGTTAGTACCGATCCCCGTGGAGGGATCGGCACTACACTGTCTTGGCAGATCACGTTGGTCTGCTAGGTGTTGTTCCATTGCTTCGCTCGTGCTACTTCAACCCTGTGACACCTACGCCTATGGTGCTCGTCCAATGAGGTTGAGCTCTCCGATGCCGAGTAAGAATCGAGATCTCTTTTGGCACCTTGGTTTTGTTTTTGAGCGATATGGTCCATCAAGTTGGCAATAGTCTGGATTTTTTCGTTTAGCTGCCTATGGCTCTCCATCATCTCCCTCATCAGGTCATTAAATTCAGCTCTAGTAATGGCATATAGGGGTTTGGACTATAACAGGCTCCATATTCGCGTTGGCAGGCTAGTTGTTTGGGCTCCTTTGTTGGACACTGGCAGTTTCATTGGCATTAACATTATGGGAAGTAGATCTGTGCACCTTACCATCTTAGATTCCTTTGCTTAAGTCTAGAAGAATCTGAGTAGTATCTACAAGCTTCTAAAAGTGAGCCTGGATCTCATTTGGGGGATTTCTCCAATCCAGTAACAACAAAGGTGATCCTAGTAGCCCGAGAGTTGACGTTCTCAGTGAAAGCAGTAAAATGTTTGCAACCAAATTGTCCACAAACACCCAAGGATAGGTTTAAGTAGAGAAATAAATAAAGAAACTAAATGAAAATGGAGGAATAACGCTAAATATCAAGGAAAATATAGAAGAATGCAAAAACAACAAGATTTATAGTGGTTCGGTGCTGAGTGCCTACGTCCGCTCTGAATACTTTCTTTATTGCTTCACAACTCACTTGATTACAATTATAATCAGTAAGAAATAGCTAGAGAACAGGGGAGAACAAAAAGGAAATTGATTATAAAAATGGCAAAGTTTTACTTGTCAATCCCCGATAAAAGTCCCTCAACATAGCCCACTGCCCCTGCATTTATTGATGAAGGCAATCTCCAACCTGGCCGACACTTCAGGACCTAAACCCCCTTAACCACATGGGCCCACCATAGGGAGGCCTAGGCCCAAATCTTAATTGATAGGGGTCGATATCGACCCCTCCATAGATTGAGTTCGGGCTAGCGACTCCTTTGGTAGCTCTCTTATGGTGTAACATGATGGTGCTTCAAGTATTATGACATTTGGACATGTGCAGCTATGGTTCTGGTAGTGCTTTGATTCGAGTTCTAAACTGATCAAGGAAATTCCAACCCCTATCTGAATCTTAAACACATACCGACCCATCTCCTTGTAGGGTGCATGCTGACCAGTCATTCTTGGACCAAACTATGCCGACCCATCCTTCTTAGACCACACTATGCCAACCCATCACTTGTAAAGATACTATGCCGATCCATCACTTATGAAGATACTATGCTGAACAATCACTTATGAAGATACCACGTCGACCCCTTCCGCTGACTATCAATATGCCGACCCTGTTGCTTTAATCATCCTATGTCGAGCCAATGCCAACCCACTCTGCATAAGCCACCAAAATGCTGATCCATATCTTTGGACTGACTATGCCAATCCAAACATCTTACTTGTGCACTTTATCGATCCCTTTTGCATAAGACATCAATGTTTCGACCCCATTGGTTTTACAAGTTATGCTGACCCCTTTGCACTTCCCTTAACTTGTTAAACATCCATTCCGATTCCTATTCCAACCAAACTAAATTCAATGATTCTGACATCCTGCACTATCTATTTGTCGGCCTTATTTATCCTGGGTAGGATATAACTGCTTGGATATTATACTCCGGTCATATGGATGTCGTCTCATGACTATCCTTCCCATCAAAAGTCGAGTCTGACCTGTGTAATCAACCTCATGTAGGCGAGTTAAGGTACTAGGTAACACTTCCCAAGTCAATCCACTTTGCCTTGCCCCTTTGCAAGCTACTTAGGTCAACAATCGCTGACCACCTCCTCTATGCCAGAGTCAGGTAACTTTATGTGTCAAAAATACTTAAATGCTTTGATACTAGAACTAGTTTTTCTTTGTTGGATGGTTTAGATGATGATGGTTCTTTGCAAAATGTATTGATACAATATAAGAGATCTATAGTGAATTGGGTGGTGCCTTTAGAACCAAAGTGGAGTAGGAAGGATGCATCATGTGGGGTACCTATGGTTTTGGGTCTGATAGAACTTGTCAAAAAGGGTGAGGAAGTGGTTGCTTGGCTTTTCAAGTTTGTTGTACTATGGCTAAAATGGGTTCTACTAATGATAGGGAGGAAGTGAATGTTGACTTGGTTTAGAGAATGAGTGAAGAAAATAAGGGGGATAACCAGCCCATGGTGCAGTTCAATGCGTTAGGGATTGCATAACAGTTCGTTATGGGTAGGTGTGGTTTAATTCAAGGTAAAGGAATTTATGGAGGTGAGTATGTTCTAGTTCCAAGGGAAGATGTTGTGTGTGTAACAGGTGGAGAGGTGTTGCATTTATGGGAGACATATGTGCTCCAATATGTTTATCAGATGGAGATGGTGCACATGAGTAAGACGTGTGAGTTTCGGCATGTGCTTTAAGCGAAGATGATGCATGTGTTTCAACAAGAGATGCATGTTCTTTAGTGGGAGATGATGCACTTTTTCTTAACGATGTGGATGTTGGTAGGGAGATAGGCTCTAATGTGCCAATTAGTGTTATTGGGAGGGACATCGAACTTATTAGATCAGAACTATATGAAGATGCGGTTGTTATGAATTCATTGAGCTTTGGTGAGCACATTGATGTTTCTACTTGGGATATGGTTTGGATTTGGATGCATTGGTTTTGGTATTAAGTCGCTCCTCCAAGTGTAATTCTTTTCAACTCGGTAGCTCGGTGAGGAGGACTACACGACTACATGGTGTATCCACTTATTGTTCTACAGTGATGAATAATTTGCCAATTAGCACCATACTTGATTTAGCTAGGATGATAGATGTGTTTTTAGCATAGATTAGTCTAATATAGATTCTTTCAGGAATAAGGAACTCGAGAGGGTCTGATCTCTTGGGTCATGAAATTCATCAGTTGGAACATTAGAGGTTTACATAACTTAGATAAATGCAATAAAATTTAGACTATTTTAAAAGACAATAATATTGACATAGCCATATTATAAGAAGCTAAAATAGAATGTCCCTATTACCACTTTTATAAAAGTTTAGGAGGGTTTTATATTAGTAGCCGGATATGTCTCCCTGCTGAGGGGTAGTTCTAGAGGTTTAATGGCGATTGGAAACAAAAATGCATTAGGCTTATTCAATCCATTATCGACATTCACTCGATGCATCTTACTTTCACTAATTTTAGGCGACTCTTTATTAAATGACTTGAATGTTTATGGGTCACATAGTAAGATTTATTGGAGAATCCTTGGGAGTGAATGTTTGTAATTTTGATCCCTTACCATTGGTCCTTTGGTACTAGGAGGATTTCAATATGACTAGATTTTTAGGCAAGCGCATACCTAAAGAAGGTAATATTGCCACCATGGAGGAGTTTGACCAGACTATTATTAATGATATTTTAATTGGATTACCTCTCAATAATAGGCAATTTAATCAGTCAAACTCAAGAAAAATCCCTTCAATAGCTTTTTTGATTGTTTTTTCATTGGCAAAGAAATGGAAAATAGTTTCCCCGTCATGCATGTTAATGGGCATCCATTTGTGTATTCTGATCACTGTCTTGTTATTAATTTCGATGAGAACCAACACTTAATTCATATAACGTTTAGATTTAAAAAGATGTGGCTCTTGGAAATTAATTTCACCGATTTAATGACAAATAAATGACTTTCTATAAGTAACATAATATTAAGTATTCGAGTAATATAGCCTAAATATTTGTTAGTAAGCTTAGGGACCTTTATTATTCCTTAAAAAAATGGAATAAATATGTTTTGGCAACATTATAATTAAAAAAGAAAAATTAATTTAAGAAATCTTAAAATTAAATATATTAGAGAAGCTAGAATCCCGAACTCCTAAGCAAATTGTACTTTCAAATCTTGAAGAAAAACTAGACAAAGTTATCACACAAGAGGAAATAATGTGAAAATAGAGGTCCAGGCTCCAATAGATGGACAAAGGAGATAAAAATTACAAAGTTTTTACATAAAATAGCTAATGGTCGGAAGTGTAATAATTCCATGGCCTCCTTACTCATTAGTAATGTGAATTTTTTTGGTCAAAATGAGTTGATAATGCATTTACCGACGACTACTACAAAGATATTGTTGGTACTAGCTGGAGTCGCAGAACTACAGCTAGATAAAATAATTTATATCTTGTTAGAACAAGAATTGCTTTAGATGACCTGGATATCCCATTCTAAAAGAGAGGAGATCTCTAAGGCTATTAACGGTATGCCTGGTGATAAATTGTCTGGGCAAAATGGATTTCCATATAATCCTTCTCCATAATGGTAATGTAATTTTTCTCCACAAGAAAGTGGGTACAATAGAACTTTAGGATTTTAGGCCTACCTCGTTAATAAATTGTTTGCTCAACATTATTTCAAAAGCCTTAAATAATAGGTTAAACACTAAAGTGAATAATTTAATTGACATAACGCATTTTGCTTTTATTAATGGTAGGAATATCACGGATGGGGTCATTGTAGTCCAAGAATTTATATATTATAGTTATAGAAACAATTTCATGTATGCCCTATTAATGCTTGAATTTGCTAAAGTTTTAGATTTTATTGATTGGTTATTTCTAAAAGATTTACTAATAACCAGGGGCTTTAATCCTAGATGGGTAGGTTATATTACGTCCTGACTAAAAAACGGGAACTCTAACATAATGGTCAATGGTGTTTTAGGATAAAATACAATCTAAATGTAGTCTTAGGCAAGGCGGCCTATTATCGCCTTTATTATTCGACCTAATAGTGGATGTATTCTCTAAGATAATAAAATTATCTATTACCAATGGGTGACTAGGCGGTGTCTGTAAATAGATCACTAGCGAGGGCCTTTTGATTTTGAAATTTGCTGATGACACCTTGTTATTTACCTCGCATTTACCTCTCCATATTCTAAATTTTTTTAATTCTAATTTTGGAATGCTTTCGAGGCTTAAGATTAATTTTGGCAAGATTTCTATTCTAGTTTGGATGATGTTAATATGCTGAAAAAAAACTAATCGCAAATACTCTTAATTACAAAATCATGAGATTTCCTACACAATACATAGGATTTTTTATTAGACCTGCTAAGCTAAAAAAGGAATATTGGAAAATGATAATTGATAAAA
Organism: Allium cepa; assembly: GCA_030765085.1. Classification (NCBI taxonomy): domain Eukaryota; kingdom Viridiplantae; phylum Streptophyta; class Magnoliopsida; order Asparagales; family Amaryllidaceae; genus Allium; species Allium cepa. The sequence continues at coordinate 841,271,755 of CM060928.1, forward strand.
TTAATAGAAAAATATCTAATTGGAACAGTGGATATCTCTCTAGAGAAGGTAGAATTATTCGTATTAACTCTGTCTTGTTGGCTTTGCCAATTTATTGGATGTCTTTTTACCCTTTTCCAAAATGGATCATTGAAAAATAGATAAAACCAGTAGAAATTTCCTTTGGAGTCGGAATAATTCATATAGTAGTATCAACGATTTGGTTAAATGGGAAATGATTTGCAAATCCAAAGAGGATGGGGGTTAAGAATAATAAATCTACATAATCTTAATGTATTATTACTATGAAAACGACTTTGGAAATTCATTGATAATGATGAAAAGCTTATATGAAATGAAATTTTTTCAAATCAATGTTATGATAGAACCTCTAACCTACACTACGCCACTTCTAACTCTAATAACATGTCTCGCTTTTGGAAAACCAACTTAAAAAACTTCAATATTTTTAACATTAAGACCAATAATATAGTTTGTTTAGGCAACAACAATCCATTTTTGCATGATAGTCGGATCTTCGCTATACCACTTAGAGTTGAGTACAAGGAGCTATTTGATATTTATAACTTCAAATATGTCGTAATTTCGTAAGGCTTTGGACCTTACACAAATTCCTATAGAATTTTACATTCAACCGTCCCTTGAAGGCACTACCTTAGCTCAGTTTGTCTTACTTTATACCAAGCTGGAATATTATAATTTAGATAATGAGAGTGATACTAAAATTTGATGTTGGGATAAAAGACAAAATTTCAAACTTCTTAAGGACAATATCAAACATTTTCAAATCTATTTGGAAAGTTAATGGCCCTTCTAAATCAAAACTGCACATGCGATTAATCTTATATAAGAAATGAAATATAGTTGAATTCTTAAAGAAAATGAATTTATTCATTGATCAAAAATGTGAATTTTCTTGCAATTTAGACCTAGAAATCATAAAAACCTCTTTTACAACTATCCCTTAACCAATTCTATTCTTGTTAAAACTCTTAACTTTTTTCGATTTTTTCATGGCCCACACTAGCCTTAACTACGACTACTACTGGAACAATCTCAGATTTCAATGCATTAAAGATTATAGAATTTTACATGAAACTATCTTACTTATTACTTGCTAGTATATATGGTTTAAAAAGAACCAAATAATGCTTAATAATGTTAACACTCCTACTAATAACTTGAGTTACACCAGCGCACTATTCTTTAAGATTGAGTTGCTGATCCTAGTTATAAAGTGGATAAATATGCTCTTTTAGGGATTTTCTTAAAAAGGTAAAAAATCGAATAAATAACTTCTAGGTAAAAAAAATTGCAACAGAAGAAGACACAATATCGCCTTAAGCAATGACCTAGTAGAAACCTGTAATGAAGATATTTTTAGAACACTTTACTCTTGATTGATAACTAATTCTGTTTTACTTTGCGTTCTTGTTTTTCTTTTCATGAGCTTTAATACCTTATCTATATCAAGTCGGTAAGGAGTTAAGTGAAGTTGAGTCTTTGGAGCAAATGGAAAAGAATTTCTAGTTTCAAAATTAATTTTGTGAGTGTAACCTCAACCCTTGTCTTTGAATGTTGAATATGATCTTTTTACATCTATCCTTGATAAATTTATTGATGATTAAGCTTCAATATGTTGTGATATTAATGAAATTAGCTTAATATCTTCTATTGAATCAAAATTTACAAAAACCTTCATTATATAAAACACATATTTATATATTTAACTCTATGTAATTGATCTACCGCATGCCTTTGCTATGTTATTATACTCATCAAAGCAGGTTACCTAATGCTGGAAGTTTGCCAAAAAACTGAACGGATGCTTGGTTTTGGCCCGGGGTTGAAAATTCTAGGATTCTATAGATTCTACCCCCAACCAACTGGTCAGTTGAACCTTACCCGAAGTTACAGACTCTAGGAAGGGAGCGTTATGGTTTACTATTTTCCATTATTTTAATTTTAATTTATTTTAGTTTGTAAATAACTTCTAAAATATATATGTATATATAATTGGGAGAATTAATTTAAAGGACAAAGATTTGTATATTTTTTGCCTCAAGGACACGACCTCAATATTTTTACCACGAGGACAAACATTCTTCTAGAAATTATCCATAAGGACAAATATTTTCCAAAATTATTCATAAGGACAACAAAACTGCTACCGAGCTAAAATTGATACCTAAAAAACTGCTACCGATAACTACAAACTGATACCAAAAAACTGCTATCAATAACTAAAAACTGATACCTACAGAAAGTTGTCCTTCAGGATAAAATATTGAAGGTTTGTCCTTGAGGCAATAAAGCTGTGAAATTTTGTCCTTGACAATAATTTCCTGTATATAATTTATAAACAAAATATTTTATGAAAATTATTTTTGGATATAAAAGAAGGTTTGAATGTATGTATATATATATATATAATATGATCGAGTTAGGGGTATTCCCTAGGTAAAATTATGTATTTGTTGCATATATCTAACTCAGTAACCATTCTTGTTCAAAATAAAAGTGTTTTCTTTCTTTTATATACTTGATATAATGTTATATTAGTTAATTAAATTAAAAGTATATCAACTAGAAAATCCGTAGCTGGTTTTTTGTGGTAGCAATTTTAAGTAGTTATAATCTTGTGTATTGCATCACAATATTATAAAACACATCATTTTAAATGTTCCTAGTTAAGATGAATTGAGATTGGATGTCGGTGTATCCTTTGAGATTAGAGTACATAATGCTTTCCAAATACTGGGTAGTGTATTATTCATGGCTACTGGGGGCACCAAGGGTTTATGTACCGATAATTATGGGATAACTATGAAGTGATTCACTCGATAGTTTTCTGTTGGTTAATATAATTAAGGTTAAACAAAAAATATCAATGTACTGATTTACATAGTTCTCTCGACTTGAGAATACCGTCGATCTTCAACACGAAAGCTATGATTTAATTATATTCAAATCATGGCGACATCCATCGAGTGACTATAGTTGGGTCGAGTGGAAGTATTGAAAGTGAAGCACCATTCAAGAGAGGATTCGGCTTTTCGGTTATATGTGTTTGGTATCACGGTCAACTGATGCCAACTCAAAGTCAAAGTCTCTAGCCAAAGCATTTTTGTTAATAATAATTTTTATTTTTGAATCAAGGAATTTGTTTGGACTATATAGTTGAATGTTGATGATATTGGAATTTTGACCATTACCAAATTCCATAAGTCCAAAGTGATATAGTTTTGATGAAGAGAATGGTGTAAATAATAGTCACAATCAAGTAATGCTTAATAAAGTAAAATTGGATTTTACCGAAACCAAGTAAGCAATAAATTTGACCAAAATGTCTACCTGATAAGTGATGCTTGAACATTAATTTTCAAATAGTAAGATATTAATCACTGACCATATTTACATCTAACGAATCACACAACCAAAACGATGAATATTCCTTTGACCAAACAATTTAATTAATTTGTAATTGTTATAAATTAATTAAATTAATTAATATTTATGAAATAATATTTTAAAAAAATCTAATTTTGATTTGATGCACAAATATTATTAAATATATTTATAATAGTTTTAAATATATTAATCGATATACGATATCGATAAGCTTTAAATTGGATTTAATTGCAAAATTATTTTTTCCAGGCTTTAAATGAGTTTAAAGCCCACGAAAAGAGCTAGTAGGCTTGGCTCAAATCAAGGGGATAAGAGTGGCCTAATGAGGGTTAGAGAGATTTGAAACAGAGGGTTTAGATGGTTGGAGAATGGGTAAAGATGTCAACTCTAACTGTTCTCCTTCTCTTCTTCTATATAAAGGTCTTAACCGTCACCTTTTGGAGATTTTTTAGGAAGCTTTCACATCCACTCTAATTTCTGGCCGACCTCTTCCGCCTTTCCCCTTTCATATCAAGCTCAAATCAAATTAGTTTTAGTATTAATTTATAGCTGGTGGTCAACGGTTTAGAGACTACCAACCTGCTGAATTAGAATCCATTCGTAAATCAAACCTCATTGTTTCAAGGGTGCTTACAAGCTTTGACTATATGGTATGTTTCTAATAAGTTTATAATTATTAATCTATATATGTAATGTTTATTTCATATATTATATTGTTAGTTAGGTGACGATTCCAACATGTTAATACATTGTCACAATATTGATTAGTCGTATATATATGTGTGTGTCCATATATATATATGTGTGTGTGTGTGTGTGTGTGTGTGTGTGTTTATGTTTGTATTCATGTATGCATGCATGTGTGTTAAAAAAAATTTAATTTTTTTATGTTACTGCATCTATATGCAGCATGGCTCAATGCTTTAATTTTTTTTATTTAAACAATTTAATATATAATATTTGTATATATATAGCTTATAATTTTAGTACCACTTTATACTTATGTAAAATATGGAAATAAAATTTTGAACATAATGTTTGATATGTATAATATTCGGAAGGAGTAAAATATTTTTATTTATTTATATACTATTTTAAATAGCATTTAAATCAATTAATTATATAAATAATTATATAAACACAAATATGAATTATAAATTATGTTTAAAATTTATAAAATTGGGACAAAACATCTACTCTTGGTTAAAATAAAACAAAAACCATGTTTTATTTTTAAATATTTAAAGTTCAAACCGAAATACTATTTTGATATAAGGGATGTATGATCCAAGGATCATACGGTTGTACTATATATATATATATATAAATATAATGACACACACACACACACATATAAGAGTCCCGGATATCGAGTCCAGATCACAAATAAAACTGCCAACATGCTTGGCTATTAGCAAAAGTAATGTCAAATATGCCCAAGACAAGCTATTCAGGTCCAACCTTATAAACAAAGTAAAAAATATCAAATACATCAACTGTTATTGATGAACAAGGAAATAACTCGAAATAACCAAGCTATAGGCATGTGCACAAATAAAATCAACAAATAATCCTAGGGTAGTATTCAAGAGTGAGCAGAGAGAAATATATTTCCGATCCCAACCTGAAGCAGCCAAACTCTCCTCATTATTAGCTTCGTATTCACCATCATTGCAAAGGACTATCTCATTATCCATGAGTCTATTATTTTGACGATCTGCCTTTTTAACCCTTAGAAGTGGACACTAATATATCCATGCTATTCATGTGTCGAACAACCAAGTGTCGAAAAGACAGATGGTTAGGGGAAAAAGAAGAAAGAAGACAAGAAGTAACTAAGCAACACAAAATCTCACATTGCAATGAATAATTTACATATAATAATAATATTTACAAAGAAAACTTTTGTATACGTACATCCATCAGAGTATCGACCTATCATCTACCTGGACAGTTATAACAACCTATCCTTACAATTTTTGATATAAATTTCATGCAACATAGTGGAAATTAAGACATATGTGAGAGGTGCACCTTGGACCTCTAGCTCTTCTCCCAAGCTCCAAAGCATCCAAAGCTAATCTTCAACCATGCTCGGTCTGACCCGAGCATTATAAGAAAATAATGCCCGGATCTATCTGGTAAAACTAGCACGAGAAAATCAAATCATAGAGAATTTTATTTTAACATATAAAACCCATTAAAATCAAAGGTATCTCGTAAGACCACGCCGCATACAAACACCGAGTTTTTACCTTACTATAGTCAAAACATTTTTACAGAAAATTCAATGACATTATACTAATGTCTAGGGTACAAATACATATTAATCATAGCCAAAATTGTTACATTAATTAAATTCCAACATAATAGGTATACAACTAAAACCGTAAAGATATGTATTGGAGAATGAATTTTCATACAATGATAAGGTATCGAGGTACCACCTACCAAAGTCACCTCTAGAAAATGTACCAAGAGCCTCGCATGGACCCTCTACCAACATAGGACCAGCCTACCCCTTTTTGGATAGTACTGAATACGTCATCACCCGAGTTGCCTTGCAATCTTTATCGAGAGCTCTAACCAAATCCATAAAATGAATGCATATCTAGAAAGGTTATGATACACCCTAATAGGAGCAACCCACTTAGCTCTCCTACATATCCCATATTTTTGTCATTCCCGGTTTGTGATGCAAGAGGCTACTTTTTACCTTTTTATATAGAATACCCACTTGGAATACTAACACCGCCCTTCGGGCTGTAATACATTGCCAGCATTCATTCATACAAGTCATTCAGGAGATGAAAGGACCGAAAGAACTACATCCACTAAATCCATTTTGGAATCACCCTCGGGATTAGTAGCAAGCAACCTTGCACTTCAATAGCTCCGTCTTCGATCCCAACATGTTTAAGATGTCTTCAATACATCGGTTGAGTTGGATCGAAGTGGTTTTTGGATTATTCATCCGATCTCGATCCCTTCAAACAACACTCGACAATTTTCGGTAAACTCAACCCCAGTTCTTTGGAAATAATCAGACAATACAAAGGAGCAGGAATCACCCCCTAACCGTTTAAGTGGAAGAATCTCCCTATCATTTGTCCTAAGAGAACAAAATAGGATTTATACACACAATACAACATTATCAGAGATGACTGTAACATATAACTCACGTATTTCTTCTAGATATTTCTGAAGTTATATTTTTAGTCTAGATTTTATAATCAATTTATTTAACTATCAAATAAATAAACAAGCAACAATTCGGAGATTTAATTAACCATAGCAACCGCTAAGCCTGAAAGAAAATATTTGATTTATTTAAATATCTTTCCAAAATATTTATCAAAATATTCATATACTATCTCACTTGCATAAGTATATTCATAAACGTTGTAAAGGTTTTGTATTTCAAAATTGTATTAAAATAATAAAAATAAATGTTATTTAAATTAGAGATAAGGATAACCCAAAACACTATTTCTTCAGTGTTAACTATGAAACAAAAGTTAAAAACCACCAAAATTAAGAAGGTCGGTGAAGGGAAACTCATCTCAAATTGCATTATAAACTTCTTAAATAAATCCTTTTAATAAATCTCTACCATTTATGAAACCTCCTTTTCGCTTACATTCTAAATCCATTTGTAAAACTTTTTTATGAATATCCAAAAATCATCTATAAAACCTTCTTTCATAAATATCCAAAATCATTTATAAAACTCTTTTATAAATCTTCATTTATAATTCCTGTTTTAAAATATCATTTACAAATATCATTTGTTAATCCTTTTTAAGGAATCCTTTATAAAATATTATTTACAAAATATCATCTATAAATACCTTTATCAAAATTATTGGACAACTTACAAAATCATTTAAAAGTTTTATCCATAAACCGATAAAATTAAAGTCAATTTAAAAACCATAACTTTTACAAATTTGAAAGGAGGCTTAGTGACCATAATGGTACCACATAAAGTTACCATTTATATAAATTTGTCTTCTAAATCACATAACAGTCATTAAAATGAGTAATAATATATGTAAGTACAATCCTTAAACAAATAAGGGAATAACATGACAATATAAACGAATTGGCAAATACGAGTCCAAATATCATAATAGTAGGATTGTGATCTGTCATGCTAAATAGATGTCCAACCAATCTATTAAGTTTAGGTATAGCAGAACGACATTTTATTCTACTAACAGAAGTCAAGCTTAGTAGAACTTATATATAGCCATTGTTTACTTAATGGCACAGACAAGAGCTCCTTTGGTTTAAATCAGTTTAATTATAAAAGAGAGTTGGATACAATAATTGATTGAGTTTAAAAATAAACCTTTATTTAATAATATTAAATTATTTATTTAAGTACTTCTTAAATCACAATTCAATTCCTAATTAAATCATTTTTAATTACTAATTAAATCTTAATTAACTCTAATTTAAAAATTAAATAAACTTAATTAATCCCTAATTAAAATCTTAATTAAAACCAATTAGATTAATTAATTTAATCCTTCCTAATTAGTAATTAATTATTAATTAATCCTATTTAAATGATAATTAATTAAATAATTAAACTTAATTAACACAATTAATTATTGATTACTTTTATCCTAATTAATCATTGATTAAACATCCTTAATTTATTAGTTAAAGTTAATTAACTTTAATCCATGACTGAACCCTAATTAACTGTAATTAATTAATAATTATCTTAATTAAATAATTAATTAATAAATTAATGGTTAAACTCTTATTTTACTACCAAAGTAATTAATTTTAGAACTTACTTAATATTTTGAAAAGATTTCAAAACCGTTTCTGAAAGAATCATTTTTTAAATTTAAACTCTAACTTTTTCCGAACTGCATTCATAGCGACTATCGCTATAAATGCAACCCATCAAAGTTAGATTTAGTTTAGATCTAAATCCAACTACATTTCTAACTTCACTCTAAACTTTCTTCTCTTTGAAACATAAATAAGAAAATTTATTTTAAAAACTAGTTAAAGTTTTAATCTTTTAGTAACTTGAAAACAAATAAACAACTTTTGATCTTTTCCATGTGGTCTCCAATCTCATTTAGCATATAAAGATACTTTCTCAACTCATATCCAAACAACCAAGTTTAACATCCAAATTAACATATATCATCACATATATAAGCAAGATGACAAATTTAACACCAATAAAACTTCTAAGCTACATTTAACAAGTCAAATTCAAACAACAACCAACATTACACATATATAGGCATAAAACAACATCGATTTATAACCAAACATACAATGCATTACAAAAATAATTATTACAACATAAAGGTAAATTCTTTTCAAAATATAAAATTGTATTCTCATCAAAATCTTTTCAAATCTTTTAAACAAGCCTAGAACTTTGAAAACCCTTAAGCAAAGAGTTATTTTAGACTAAACAAGGCGAAGTGGGCTCAACCATAGTGCTAAGGGCTCGACCTAAGCGTGTTAGCGCACGACCATAAGTGGTAGAGGTGGATGTAGGCTTGATTTTGAAGGAGGAAGGTGTAAGAAGAAGAAAGGAGTGACTTTTAAGTGTTTTTAAGAAATAAAATTAAGAAAGTTGAGATTTTTAAAACTTTGAAAATGTTTTGGAAAGCAATAAAGAGGGTTAAGAGCTTAAAAGAAGAACATAAACTTTTAAAAAATATTGAAAATTAAATGGAAGAAGAGAGTGATATGGACTTTGTTTTTATATAAATTTAGAATTACTAATTACTAAAACATCCTTTACTACAACACGCTCCACTACAAATTTGCCACATCATCATACGCCCCTTAAACCAACATGCATTTATGGTGTAAGCTAAAAGTGACATGTCATGATTTTTCTTTTTATTTTAGTTTTTAAACTTGAAAATTATTACATGACTTTCTTTTCACTTAAGTAAACATATATTTTCCCCTTTACACACTTAATTAAACTCATCTTAATTTTATAAGTGTGTTTCAATAAATTAAGGTGTTTTACAAATTTTTAACAATTTTTTAATGATAAAAAATCAGGATTTTTGAAAAAACTTTCCGGACACATTTTATAATTTCCTTTAAACTATTTATTTTTATAAAAACATTTTAAAATTTATTTCACCCACACTATTTATTTTTGGAAGAGGTTTATTTAACCCTTAAAATCATTAATATTAATTAAATATTCATAGATTAAAGTGATAAATTCAGGTCGTTACATTCTTCCTCCCTTAAAAGTCCTCCCTTAAAAGAATTTTGTCCTCAAAATTTCACTACATGAATAACTAATGCTATTCATAAGTCTGCACGATATTCATATATCTTCCATATACAAAATCTGATTTGATCCCCACTAGAATACAAAACTCACTTCTAAACTAATACCGCTCACCCAATTTCCTAGTGTAGACTTGGATCAGGCTCCTTGATTAGGAACCTCTGCTATCTTTACATAACCATATACTATGATCGAAAACTTTGGTTACCTACTAAGAATCCTTACCAAGTGTTCGTCGTTAAAATTGATTGATAGATCCTTAATCAGAATGGTGTAGAACCCCTCAAGTCATATACTCGAATCTTGGATCAAGAACTATATGAGAAAGGGAAATGATCTATGTACAACCTACATACTCCTCTAAAGGTTCTTATCAACCCAAATTATTTTTAACCCTCCAAAAATATTTAAGGAAACATTTCACCAAATCCAAATTTAGGTCCAACGTTTTAAAAAGACATAACTTACTTATAAAGCCTTTCATAAAATCATCTAAATTTATTAACTTAGGTAATACCCTCCTATATACTAAGAGTATATTTACAAACACTTGATTTTTTATTCTCTTCACTTTTAACTATTCAGATGTAGACTCAAAATAATTTTTGATCTTAAAACCGAGTCGACTAATACAACCTCTTTATCTATTCGGTATGGCTAGTAGCTAAAAAGAATAGGATGCTGGTATCCAAACTCAGTCCTAGAGTCTACTTTTTCTTAGACACTTTTAAGGTAGAGGTGTTTATTAGCCGACCCAATAACATCAAATAATATTTAATCTCCTAAGTGTTAAAATCCAAAAGACACTGTTTAATAAAACCCAGTTTATTAAACCTTCTTATTAAACCGATTCCTATTTAAAACACCCTTTATGAACACATTTTAAATCAAGATACCTTTACGTTCTGAAAAATTAGGAGCCCAATACCTGGATTCTATTTCAAAAATCTTTTGAAGTAATACTATATATTTAATCCATAGAAAATATACATATGGCTCAACTAACCCCAAAATGATACTAAAGAATCAGGTACTACCAAACCGTATCATATATTCCCTTACCAAGAAGGGTAATACTCAAGAGATGTGTTTACCATCTGAACTTATCTCTTTCCCACTTTAAGTTATTTTCGAGCCACTCGAACTTAAAAATACTTCTTTTATTTCAAAACTCCTTTTTTGAAACAATTATTTATATATTTCCAACAAAATATTTATTACTAACTTTCTTTAAGTTTGATTGGATTTGAACTTGTTTCGATCTTACAACAGTAAAGAGAATAATTTACTAAGTGCACTATAACATTCGTCTAAGCAAACATCCTATTGTCACCTAGAAGATTTATTCAGATCACCACAAAACAAATCGAAACTTGTCACCCGATTCGATCCTAAGAAAATACTTCTTGCTTAAAATTTCCATACCCAAAACTTTTATACTTAAACCAAGATACTTTCAAATAGCACTGTTATTACTTTCCAAAACCTTGAAAATCTTTTTTCAAAGCTCCAGGATTTAAGTCCTTAAGTTTCCTACTTAAATCTTTTTATTTTAATGACCATCTTATAACTTAATCTTTTCTTCAACATAATCATTCCAAAATATTCTAACTTTAATAAACATCTTTTTTAAACCAAATCCTTAGTCCAACATTAACATCGAGCGCCCTATAATCAAATTGTGAGACTAAGTTCACATGGTGTTTGTTTTAATGTTGCCCCAATTTCCTATTTACCCTACCCATGGTTTAAAAAAAGGAAGCTACCTATATAACACTCAACCTTAGCCAATGCTAAACTGGAAAAGCATAACTAATAAAACTCTAAATGATAATAATAGAATCTTGTCATTTCTTAACAAGCAATATATCAAAAAGAACTACATTTTTTTTGAAAATCATTCTTTTATAAATAAAATATAATCCTAGGTAAAATTATTTCATTTATCAATTTTAAAACAATACTTTGTCATTGGCCTTGTTCAAGTGTTTAGGGGTCCCTATCAATAACTTAGCTACTCGCACTGACCATAATCCATATGCCACTTGACATATCAATCAATAAAATATAAAACATTTTTATACCACTAACAAATACGTGCTCTAATACACATACACACACACTCAAACTCATTCTAAGGTGTAACTTACTCTATCCCTAATAAGATTACCTTACCAAAGCTAAGGTTCTTGCTTAACTCTGCACTCTGCTACTAAATTTAATGATCCGTCTTTTTAACCCTCAGAATCGACATTAAGACATCCATAGTAGTCATGTGCCGAGCAACCAAGTGCTAGAAAGATAGATTATTAAGGGAAAATAGAAGGAAGAAGACAAGAAGAAACTAAAATAGCACAAAACCTCACAACTCAATGAATAATCTATAATATAGCAAGATCTTTACAAAGAGAGATTTTATATACATATATCCATAAGAGTACTAGCCTATCATTTAGCTGGACAATTATAATAACCTGTCCTCACAATTGCTGACACAAATTTGATGCAACACGGCTGAACTTAAGAAATATACGAGAGATACAACTTGGATCTCTAGCTTTTCTCCTGAGCTCCAAAGCATCCAAAGCTAATTTAAAAACTTGCTCGGTCTGACCTGAGCATTATAAGAAAACCACACCCGTATCAGTCTGGTAAAACCAATGTGAGAAACTCAAATCACAAGGAATTTTATTTTTGCTTAAAAAACCCTTTAAAAACAAAGGTATCTCGTAAGACCACGCCGCACATAAATATGGACGGGTTTTTTCCTTACGATAGCCAAAACATTTTCTATGGAAAATCCAGTTAGATTATAATAATGTCTAGGGTACAAAAACATATTAGTCATAGCCAAAATTATTACATTAATTAAATTCAACATAATAGGCATATAACTAAAACCGTAAAGGCACATATTGGAGAATGAATTTCCATACAATGACAAGGCACCAATGTACCACCTACCATGGTACACCTCTAGAAAATGTATCGAGGGCCTCGCTTAGACCCTCTACCAACACAGGACCGATGTACCCGTTTTCCGATAGTATCGAATATGTCATCTCCTTGGTTGCTTTGCGATCTTTACCGAGAGCTCTAACCAAATCCAAAAAAAGAATGCATATCTAGAAAGGTGATGATACACCTTAATAGGAGCGACCAACTTAGCCCCGATGCGTATCATATGTTTTAGTCATTTCTAGTTGATTAGGCTAGAGACTACATTTTACCTTTTTATATGGCAAACCCACTTGGAATGCTAACACTGCCCTCCGGGTAGCAATGCAGTGCCATCATTCATCTATACAAGTCGTTTAGTAGATGAAAAAACTGAAAGCACTACTTCCACTGCATCCATTTTGGAATCACCCTTAGGATTAGTAGCATATAGCCCTTGCACTTTAAATGCTCTCTTCACTCCCATCATCTTTAAGATGTCTTCAGTATGTCGCTTGAGTTGGATTGAAGTGGTTTTTGGATTATTCATCCGATCCCCATCTCTTCGAAACAACACTCGATAGTTTTCGGCAAAGTCAACCCCGATTATTTTGAAAATAATCAGACAATATATAGGAGCAGGGATCGCCGTCTAACCATTTAAGTGGACAGATCTCCTTATCATTTATCCTAAGAGAACAAAACAATATTTATACATAGTACAACATCATCGATGATGACTGCCATATAACTTTCGTGTTTCTCCTAGATATTTCCAAAGTTATATTTTTGGTCCATATTTGATAGTTGGTTATTTAACTATTAGATAAACAAACAAGCAACAATTCATAGATTTAATTACCCATAACAATCACTAAGCCTAAAAGAAAATCTTTCATTTATTTAAATCTCTTTCCAAAATATTTATCAAAATACTCATGTACTTATCTCACTGGCATAAGTATATTCACAAAAAATTGTGAAATATTTTGTATTTCAAAATCATTTACAATAATAAAAAAATGTTATTTAAATTAGAGATAGGATAAATCCAAACACTATTCCTTTGGTATTATGCATTAAACGAAGTTCCACACCACCAAAATTAAGAAGGTCAATTAAGGGAAACCTCATCTTAAATTGTTTTATAAACTTTAAATAAATCCTTTTAATAAATCTCCTCCATTTATGAATTTTTTTTCTTAAATTCTAAATCCATTTATAAAACTCTTTTATAAATATCCAAAAATCATTTATAAAAACTTCTTTTATAAATACCCAAAATCATTTATAAAACTTTTTCATAAATCTTTATTTATAATTCACTTTTTAAAATATATTTTACAAATATTGTTTGTAGTTCTTCTTTAAATAAATACTTTATAAAATATTATTAACAAAATATCATCTATAAATACGTTTATCAAAATAATTGGACAAATTACAAAATACTTTAAAACATTTATCCTTAAATTGATAGAATTAAACGTAATTTGAAAACCATAATTTTTACAAATTTGAAAGGAGGCTTAATGACCATAGTGGTACTAAATAGAGTTACCATTTAAATTTATCTCCTAAGTCACATAACAGTCATTTGCATGAGTCATCATATATGTAAATGCAATTTATAAACAGTTTAGGGAATAATAAGACAATATAAACGAACTGGAAAATACAAGTAAGAATAACATATTAACAAGATGATGATTTGTCCTACTAAATAGATGTCCAAATAATCTATTTAGTTTGGTTATAGCAGAACTGTGTTTTATTCTATTAACAGATGTACAAGTTTAGTATAACTTATATGGTCATTTTCTATTTAACGGCACAGACAAGAGATCCCTTGGCTTAAATCAGTTTAGTTATAAAGGAGAGTTGGCTACAATAATTGATTGAGTTTAAAATTAAACCTTTATTAAATAGTATTAAATTATTTATTTAATTATAATTAAATTACTATTTAATTGCTAATTAAATCATTTTTAATTACTAAATAAATCTTAATGAAGTCTAATTCAAAACTTAGTTAAACTTAATTAATCCCTAATTAAAATCTTAATTAAATCCAAGCAGATTAATTAGTTTAAGCCCATCTAATTAGTAATTAATTATTAATTAATCCTAATTAAATTAGAATTATTTAAATAATTAAACTTAATTATCAAAATTATTTCTTAATTACTTTTATCTTAATTAATTATTAATTAAACTTCCACAATTAACTAAATAAAATTAATTAACTTTATCCATAATTGAACCCTAATTAAGTAACTTAATTGTAATTAAGTAATAATTATCGTAATTAAATAGTTAATTATTAAACTCTTATTTAATTAACAAAGTAATTAACTTTTGAACTTACTTAATATTTTGAAAATATTTCAAAACCATTTCAAAAGGAATCATTTTTAAAAACAAAACTCCAACTTTTTCTGAAATGCATTCATAGCGACTATCGCTATAAATGCAACTCGTCAGAGTTAGATTTAGTTTAGATTTAACTCCAATTCATTCCTAACTTCACTCTTAACTTTCTTCCTTTTAAAACATAAATAAAAAAATTATTTTGAAAACTGGTTAGTTTTAATCTTTTAGTAACTTGAAAAAAAATAAACAGCTTTTAATCTTTTCCAAGTGGTCTCTAATCTCATTTAGCATATAAAGGTACCAACTTTCTCAATTCATATCCAAAAAACCAAGTTTAGCATCTAGATTAATATAAATCATCACATTTATAAGCAAGATGATAACTTTAACACCAAACCAAACTTCTAAGCTACATTTAAAAAGTCAAATTCAAACAACAAATAACATTACATATATACATACACAAAACAACATGGATTTACAACTGAACATATAATAAATTACACAAATAAACATGTCGATACAAAGGTAATTTTTTTTCAAAATATAAAATAGTTTTCTCATTAATATCTTCTCAAATCTTTTAAACAAACCGAGAACTTTGAAAACCCTTAAGCAATAAGTGATTTTAGAGCAAAAAAGGCAAAATAGGCTCGGGTATGGTGCTAAGGGCCCGGCCTAAGGGCGATTAAGGCACGACCATAGGTTGTAGAGATGGATGTATGCTTGATTTTGAAGGAGGAGGTGTAAGAAGAAGAAAGGAGTGATTTTTAAATGTTTTTAAGAAATAAAAGTAAGAAAGATTTGATTTTTAAAACTTTGAAAAAGTTTTGGAAGCCACTAAAGAGTGTTAATAGCTTAAAAGAAGAAGATAAACTTTCGAGAGGAAAAAACGATAATGAAATGGAAGAAGAAGAGAGAGATGGGCTTGGTTTTTATACAAATTTAGAATAACCAATTACTAAAATAGCCTTTGGTACACTATCCTCCACTAAAAAAATTCCACATCATCATACACCTTTTAAACCAATATGCGTTTATTGCATTTGTACTTATGGTGTAAGATGAAAGTAACATGTTATGATTTTTCCTTATATTTTAATTTCTAAACTTGAAAATTGTCACATCACTTTCTTTTCACTTAAATAAACATATATTTACCCGTTTACACACTTAATTAAATTAAAATTAATTTTATAAGTGCGCGTTTAATATATATTAAGGTGTTTTACAATTTTTTAAACAAATTTTAGATGATGAAAAATCATGATTTTTGAAAAAACTTTCCGATCACATTTTCTAATTTCCTTTAAACTATTTAGTTTTGTAAACACATTTTACAAATTATTTCACCATCACTAGTTATTTTTAAAAGATATTTATTTAACCCTTAAAATCATTAATTTTGAATACTAGTATTTATTAGACAAATATTCATAGATCAAAGAGATAAATTCCGGGTCGTTACAATAGTAAAGCTCTCGTTCGTATTTTTCATCGTCAGAGACCCACTTTGAGGATATCATCCATTTTGAGTAATAATACAAACCACTTTCCTTATGAGACCAAGTTCTATCGTACTACACTAGGTCAACTGTGTACCTTCAGCTAACTTTTTAGAAAGCTCAAGAGCAATGCGCTTAGCACTAGAAGTGTCATAGATGAGAGCAGTGACTAAATTCTTCTCAAGACAAGAAATAAGAGTATCGAGAGAAGGAACCGGGTTAGGAGGGCGAGGGGTGATCTAGTAGCAGAAGGAGGTGGATGCATCATGATCGAGGGAGGGTCACCTTGGGTATAGAGGGAAGGGTAGGGAAAAAGGGTGTGACTAAACACTAGGGTCGAAGTGAGGGATGATTGAGGCTTTGATCCGCCAATGTCGGGATAGAGCCTTTGGGAGGTAATCTTGAGGGGAGCTTGTTAGGGATAGCACCAGAATGAGGACAAGATGAAATAGTATGACTAAAATATTGACAATAATCAAAATTCAGAGGCTTGCACTGGTACGTACGTCTATGTGGACTACACTTTCTTCAGCAAGAAAGATAAGAATACAGGTAGGTAACCACCAAGAAGGTGAAATCTTAATTGGGGCTTTGGCATATTGAAGGAAATGCCTATGCTTAGTGGACATGTCAAAATAAATTGCTTGACCAATATGGTTCACAATCAGTTTACTCCTTCAATGGATTGGAAAATTGAAGGTATATTAGAGATATATGTCCAAACAGGAATAAATAAAACTTGTTCACGAGCAAGATCAATAGAAGGGCTTCATTGAGTAATGATAAAAACTTTGCCATTGATAAAAATAGGTTCTGATTTCAAAATACAGGATCTCTCTTGAGAATATGAAAATTTGAAAAAATGCATCAAATTATCACAGCTGATATTAACCGAGCCACGCAAATGCCATACACATAAAATATGTTTCTTCGCAATGCAGAAATCAGAAGCCTTGTCCAAAAAGAACCCAACCAGATAATCTTTCTAGAATGTGATGCCTGCATCAATAATTTCCTTTGGAGGTGGGATAGGTTTATCAATAAAATCAATGACATACTATTTGAGGGAAGTGCCGACATTTCCAGGCCTTACTTAAATAAAGAGCCAACCATTAACCTATTTGTGATTATCACTAACATTTCCAAAACAACCAAAGTTTTCACCATGAAAGATAAAAGCTGTAGCAAAAACAAGTGCAACGACGGGGTTAGAAATTACCTTAGATAGAAACGGATTAGGAGATGCGCATGAACAAGAGAAAGGCAGGCACCTGAGAGAACTCAGCCAATGGGATGGAAGCAGAATTAGCAGCAGGCAAGGAGCTGGGGCAGTTAGGCAACTCAGGAACAGAATTAGTGACCTTCGACACACAGCCAGCTCCAAAGCTGAAATAAAAAAGAAGAGGTTGGAACTTGTCGAGAACATCCAGCCTTGGATGAATCACCATCAATCAGCCTTAAGATAACATGCGAACTTGAAAAACTTCATAGGGGAGCTTCAGCAAGGAGTGCGAAAAAGGAAATCAAGAAAGCAAGCTTCAAATTTAAATCGTAAGCAAAAAGAATTGCGAAGATGTGGACGCAAGGATCCTGGAATTGCCATCACCAAATTTCATGACTATCCACCAATTTTTCTTTAGTGAAAATAAGGGGCACATCCCCAAATTCAAACTTAATACACAAAACATCCTCCTTATACAAAAGATATAAATTACATCCCTGTTTTCAAATACTACAATTTTCTTCCCTATAATACCCCTCTTTTCCATTGCAGCAATGTTGATTTTTTATATATATGCATGTTTTTCTCACATCCATAATTAAAATTTGCACCCCATTAATTATCTATCTTTAAAACAATATAACTTCTAATAGAAATGATGGAATAACAAACTTTTTTCACCATTAGATCAAAAATATTATTACCTTTCTAAGGAGTGGCATTGTGCATATGTAAACAACGACATGACAAGCTATTCGCGGATCCAACTATGTGGTATGATTGCAGACATTGCTGCAATTATACTATATAATTGTAGACATGTCTGAAATTATATGCAATAGTTGCAGACATTTCTTCAACTATAGGCAATAATTGTACCATATAATTTAGAAATGTCTATAATTATATGCAATAGTTGCAACCATATGCAATAATAGCAATAATTGTAGACATGTTTGCAATTATACCATATAATTGCAAAAATGTCTGCAATTATATGCAATAGTTGCAATTGTATGTAATAGTTGCAAACATGTCTGCAATTATATCATATAACTACAGAAATGTCTGCAATTATATGCAGTGGTTGCAGATTTGAAGAAAAATCGAAGTGTTTAAAATTTGTAGAATTGTCCGCAAATATATTGAATAATTGTACCTTTACTGCAAATATGATTTGTAACGACCCGCCTTTTTGGACAGTTTAAACCGACGATCAAATACACATGCCGATTCCAAACCATTAAAAAAAGGCAGATGGTTATTGGGGTAATTAAGAAAAGAAAAGAAATAAAGGAAATGAAACAACACAGAATCTCGCAGCGGAACGATAAAATATAATAGTCAAATAAACTGTTCATGAAGCTGTTTACTATACTTAGACAATTATTTATACAACATTTATCAGAGTTATACATATACAACAGAAAAAATAAATAATGCAGCAGACAACATGATGCACAGATAATAATAGTAATAGTATACCAAATCTTCGTCTTCGTCCTCCAGAATAGATCTTCAAAAATCTGAAAACTCAGGACTGACCCGAGCGTAATGAAAAGACAAACACTCGAGTCAGGACTAAAATATCCATATGAAAGTTAAATCAATCGTAAATAAATATGAGTGTGACGGCGTCAGAGATGTTTACGGGGTTTGACATCTCATATCCAGTGTCAACGTGCGTGCAATAACTTAAGAGATGTTACGGGATTTTCCACCTTTCAAGGATCCGTTAAACTATCTACTAGGTAGTAATGTACGCTAAGTAGATAATGTCTATCAGTAATATAAAGTATCAAAATAGCGTTAAGGCGTTACCATAATCCCCCTTAACACATTTTATATTCCCAAAAGCATATACAAGACCGTAGTTTCCCCAAAACCGGAAGTCACCAGAGGGCAATCCATATACTCAAGGTACAAACCAAAACGTAGTAGTCGCGAATAGGATAATCAGTATGACAAGGTACATGAGACGATACCAACTAGGATACTAGTAGTTGCGTGATCCGGAATGATGTTGAGCATAGCAGCTACTACCTCAACACCGCGAAACAACACTCCCAAATCAAGGGGTGCACCCAAATCAAATCACAAATGTAATAGATATGGTATCGAAGAAGTGTGTCCGCTAGAGGTGGCGAACCTCAATGGCCCGGTGCGGCTCCTGTTTTAGTCATGTCAGGGGTCATCCAATATCGTTCTCTTTCTTCAGTCAACGCGTTCACCAAACCATCCACTTCATTCTGGATCAATACTCCGCGTATAATAGTTATTAAAGTGGTTTTCGGTATCGACAGAGAGTATGTCCATATCCGATCCCGGTCTCTTTAATAACTACGTATTATTACACTGATGGCTCTTTTATATTTCAAATTGATTCATGATTGATAACAAAATATCATATTCGCTTTAAAATCAAATCCATTTCAAAATCATCATATATTCAAAATTATCAATTTTGTCCGATAAATCAATTTCACTTCAAAATTTGATTCGAATTCAATTTAGGTTATAATCTCTACTTTAACCTAGTTCGTATTTAAACCAAAGGTTTAAATATAAACATTTCCGTCTCTTTAACCAGTTTGAATTTAAGAAAATAGTTTAAATAGTTTAAAATAGTTAAATAATTCAAAATAGTTTAATAGAAAATATTTAAATAGTTTAATCGAAAATAATTTGAATATAAAATGGTTTATATATAAAATAGTTTGGAAAAATCAAAAATTATTTGATAAATAATTCCAAAGTCAAACCGGTCAACTTCCCAAATTTCCTATCCAAATCAAATCCAAATTCCATTTCGATTTAATCGATTTATTCCAATTTCAACTTGAATAAATTTCTATTCCACGTAAATTTCGATTTCAATTCACAAATTTCTTTAAATTTCAATTCAATTCCAAATTAATTTAAATCTAAATTTCAAATAAATTTTCAATTCCAAACTCAAACTTGAAATATCATTTCATATCAATTTTCTTAGAAATATTTAGAGTTCGATTAAAAGTCCAATCTTTTAAAACAAATCAACTTTCAAAAATTTACACCGTATTTCAATTTTCAATTTAAAACTAAACTTCGATTTTATTTAATAATTTCGTTTACCAAGTTTAAATTCTAACATTTCGAGCTCCAATTCAAAATAATTCAATTTCCATAAATTGGATTTTATTCTTAAAATCAACTCATTTAAATAATTTCAAAACAACTTTTAAAATCATTTAATTTATCCAACTCGGTGTCCGTATATAATTTTCTAACCTATGGCCAAGTGATTAGTTATTACAATTAAATGTCAGGGATGAATATATCATTTAAATCAATCACAGTGTCATATGTATGCATAGCAGGATATATATAAACAAATAAACATCCAAACATTTAAATATCAACCAATAACATCCATCGAAATACATCATCCAATAGGCAATACAATTCACGGCAATTTCATATTTATCAATGTCAGGTAATTTAATCGCAATTCAATTTTAATTTAAATTTAACTGTCAATTTAATTTTTTTAACGGTGAATTCAAATGACAATCAATATGATAATTAAATTTTATCAAACAACAACAAATAAAAATCATAACTATGCATAATGTCAAATTTAACTAGCATAAAGATATTCAGTACGTTGTGAGCGTTATAAAACACTCACCTTGATTTTACGATTTTAAATCAAATCGAACGACGTTCGATTTAACATAAAATTTTAATGAGCTCCAAACACTTTCGGATCTGCACTGCAGCGCAGCTCTCATCTCCGCGATTCCAGCGCTTCTTCCCCAACGTGAAATTCACGTATGCAAACCCATTAGCCGCCGATCTTCAAGCAATTTTCACGACCACCTCGTCGACTTCCAGAACGATCAGCTAGCGCCACCACGAAGCCCTTCACCAGAGCCACCTACGCGCCAAGTTTCATCCCGTCATTCGCCGTCGTTTGCACGCAATCCAAGGAAATACATACACACTTCCAAGTCAGATCTGGACGAATCCATGAAAAATTAGCATACATCAACCGTATGGATTTGAAGAGATCGTCGAGATCTACACTTTTGCTTTTGGAATTTTTCGATTTCGTCGAACGGATTGAGAGATATTAAGGAAAGAAGATCGGCAATTTATGGCCATGGAATAGGTGGCGGCCATGATTTAGAATTAGGGTTTCTGGATTAAAATAATAATAAAACTGTCTCGGTTTGCGTGCGTATTTATATAGGTAGGTCCAAAATCATCCGAACTCCAATCGAGACGTGTCGCCAGGCGTTTATAAGGTTTTACCCCCATTCCGGATGCAATGGAACTAGTTTCAAGGCCTAATTCGATCATATCTGGAAGATAGCTTTTCGAAGTCGATTATTTTAATTAAATTCGAAATTAAATTTCTACGCGTTTCAAGCTCGCACGGCCAAACGACAAGTCCAATTGCTATGAAAATTGAAATCCTACCATAATTTACTATTACGGATCCGATGAAACAAGTTTCGTCGAAATCGGAGACTGTTTGAAAAATGGCTATTTTAACTCGTCAATTAAATATTAAAATATTCAATTTTCACAAATTTACTTTTAATTCGATTTTAAAAGTTCTACAACATCATTCTAACTTTAATATGATAAAATAGAATTTTACAAATCATTTTTAATCATATTAAACTCGTTATCCAATTATTCAAATAATTTCAAATATTAAATTATTCAACAAATTACATTAATAATCATTTTCCTTCAATAATCACCTTAAATTTTCAAATTAAAATAGCTAAAAATACGGGTCGTTACATAATTTTTCGGTATCAACAATGGATCTCATTTTAAAGATCATAATTTTTTTTGATTTTTTGGTGAAAACGGTATTCTGGTCCGATGTTTCTACAGAAAGTTATAAGCGTTTGAAATGTTGAAAACATAAAGGGTATTTGGTCATTATGCGTATGTGAACTTGAAAATAGGGACCGAAAACTTATGGAAAAAAACGGAGGGATGTTTTTGTGTATTTTCAAACCTTACAGGGATGTAATGACCCACAATATTCACACAACTATGATATTGTGATTCAAACAAGTATAAAGTATTGAAGTATATTTGTGCACACATTTGGACTTGGGGGTAAATTTGTGATTTCCCATCTATTAAAACCCTAGCGTGAGTGGATTATAAAAAAAAAAAAGAGAAAGAGGTGGCCGCTGTTTTCATTTAACTCTCTCGTTACAAAACAAAAATAAAATGGCCGAAGCCCTACAAATCAGATTGGGGGAAAATTATTTTGCCGTATCAAATGGCGTTGGATTCGTGAGAAAAAGGGGGAAAGCTATGGCAATATCTAGGGGATCGACATCTGATATAGCTACGTGAGTGTTCTTAATCATGATTTGGCAATAAGACCTATCTCAGGCAGCCGTGGTTATATTTCTGTAAATTAATTTGTGTGTATGGATGCTTTGCGTGCATTGATGCTTGTTAATGATTGTTTGATCTTTAGTTGCTTGCGTATTCATATATGGATGATGATTAGTTCTGATTATGTTCATATCTGTACCTGAGATGATATCTATTCACTATTATGTCACGATACACTGTTTTAACACTATGTATTACTGCCAAATGAATTGTTTAAGTACACTCATACCAGACGTAACATGTCTGACCCTGTTGATTGTCTCGACAATCTCCTGGGGTGTCTCATTCAACGAGGCAGTTCAGGATGATGTTTTTACAGGTTGCTATGCACATATTGATGAGATGATGATTTAAGAGATGGAGTTAGAATGATTTATACTGCATGTAGATGATATGAAGAAAGTATTTAAGTATTTTCATTGTCACTTCATATGTATTGCTGAACTAAAATATGTATGTAATGCCCTGAACAGTGAACCATCATGTGTTAGATTGATTTGTATATAGTCTTGAAAACTGTATTGTTTTATATGTAATTGCAAGTTTGAAACTGTAACACTGGGATTATTCAGTTTGTATATATTTTCTGAAATCTGTATTTGGAGAAATAACTGGTGTCAAGGCAGTATACACAAGTGTTTACACTTGTGTATATGTGCAGACCCATAGATTTGCTGAGTTTTGTGATCTAAAGGATTTTTATGGATTTTGTTCAAGTTTCCTTTCAGTAGTTTTGGGGAAAACTTTTATAAACTTATTTTGATGGATTATTTCTATATTTATGCATAAGCATATATGGATCTGGAGTTTGATTTTTGTATGTAATTATCATATCTGAGAATATGTATATATATATTTATTGTTTTTGGCAAGTTGAATGCCTTGAATGTGAAAAGCAAAGATGAGGTATACATATATATATATATATATATTTCTCTATGTTATGTTTTTTTTTTGAGATCAAGTTACTTATGGTTTGGGAGATTATATGGATCTGAATCCCCACTTTTGAGATATGAATTTGCATCTGAGCATCTGAGTTTTAATAGATACGCGTTTTTTTGATATAAGATGTTTATTCTGGAAAGAAATGAAGTTTTATGTGGAATTTGGATTTATACAAGAATCTGAAATAATTTCTGAAATGAGTTTGAGAACTTACAGCCTCATGGCTTTATAAATCTGAAATATGTTTAGTGGCTTTAACAGTATGACTTACAAGTCTGAACTATATTCATATGTTTTGGCATATTTGATGCCGTAGACTTTTGAAGGAAAGATGGATTTTTAATGCTTTCAAATGCATTATGATTTTTGGGAAATGAAATTTTCTATGTTAAGTGGCTGTTGCTATTCGAATCTGTATATAGCATATAGCTAATATATGTTCATGTGATAGATTCTTGAATTATATTGAGGACTTGCCATATAAATTAAAATAC
The DNA here is from genome assembly GCA_030765085.1 of Allium cepa. Taxonomy (NCBI): domain Eukaryota; kingdom Viridiplantae; phylum Streptophyta; class Magnoliopsida; order Asparagales; family Amaryllidaceae; genus Allium; species Allium cepa. The sequence goes on from CM060928.1 coordinate 841,296,361, forward strand.
GTGCATGCCCTTACTTTACATTTCTAAAATGAATAAGCACAATTTTGAATAAGTTTTGCAAAAGAAAGTAAGCTGTTTTATATTCATAAGATTTCTAGAAATGGATTACAAGTCCATGTATTATCTTGAGACTTTTATAAAAGGAACTTGTTAGTTTCCAATTGTTTGTGTTAAAAATATTTGTATGATGCAGAATAGCTTTTGTTCTTGCATCAGTGACACGTTTTTGTTTTAAAGAAAGATAGTTGATGTAAATTCACCCTCTATGTCTGAATATAACTTATATGAATGAGAAAGAGGAAACTCGATGACCTCATTTTTATATAGTTGGATTGGTAATCTTTTGTTTATACATATAATTATTAATATTTTGTTGGTGCCAAGGCTTCATTGCCTATTCATTAATATCATTGCTTGAGCTTGTGTGTTGGCGAGGCCGTGCATACATGTATTTATATGGGTGTGTACGCGCAGCCACACCTATAATTGTGTTATAGCAAGAGTTGAGTTAAGTAAAGGATCTCTATGGTTTTTATGATATAATCAGGAATTCTGATATTTCCTGCCTGCTTGTGTATCCTTTGTGTCATATTGCAAATAATTTTCATAAGAAGGAAATGGGTTTATCTTTATATTAAAAATGCTATGTGTGAATGCTTTAGCTAATTTTTCTTAACTCTGATTTAATAACTAAAGAGATTGGTATATCTTCATATATACTAATCTATGTTTTAAGAATACACCAATATTTCTATATTGGTAATAGTGGATCCTGGTTTTGGTTTTGAAGGTAGATGACCCTGTGTTTTCATTTAGCATATATTTCTTTATGCAAAAAAAAAAAACAAATTAGCCCATGATTTGGCCACTAGAAAAGTAGGGTCATCTCATTTGGTATCAGAGCTATGTTGGTAGATAACATAGCAAAAATTTAATTTGTGTGAATTTGTTTGTATTGACTGCTTTGGTTGCATTGTTTGAATTGATTGCTTTGGATGATTTATTTGAATTACATCAATGTTAATGATGTTTCTCCTTTCTATTACTTTGTTTTGAAAATTGTTTAATCAATCATATAACCTGATTACAGAAATGAGTTTATGACTCAGTTTTTATAAGAAAATAACCTGATTAATTTACTGAGAAGTAGGGTATTGAATAATAGTGGATTAGGCAGTATGAACAGAGAGGTTTATGCTCATGTCTAGTTCATTTAAATTTGCTATGAACAAAGAAGTATTATAAAAATTATTTAAATTTCTGAAGTGGTTATTATGGATGAGATGGATGTTTGTTTGTGCATTTCTATTTGGAGTTTTGTATGTCAGTTTTCCAAGTTAAAATGGTTTGAGCATTTTTATTATTCTATTCTTATTATTGTCAAGTATGGATTTAAATTATTTAGAACATAGGCAGCAAGATAGAAATCTGGCTCATGCTTATTTTCTAAATAATAAGATATGAGGTTTTCTGGGTTTTTGGTGAAATTTTCTTAACAAACACCTCTGTCCATATTTTTACAATAATATAATAGAATTATGAATGCCTAAATTATTTTGGAAAGCCCACAAACCTATTGTAAATCCCTGTAGTAAGAAATTTAAAATGAGAGAATTTGAATTTATGAATGTTTTCTAATACAAGAAAAGTTGGATTAAGACACCTATGTTTATATCTGATCTAAAAGATGGCTAAAATTACATTTTTACTTCTTTGTGGACTTCATGGATGTTGCTTTGTTTCAATGTAGATGGTGTATTTATTTGTTTTGATTTAAATCTGAAATCACCACTGTTACACCATAACTAATAAGTATATGTTTGAGAACTTGATAAACACAATAATGAGCTGATGCGAGTGATGTTGATATTTGGTAAAATTTCAAAAAATGAAAATAAATGTCAAATGCCAGTATCAATTGCAATAGGTCATTATATGAATAAACATTGAAAAAGTGAATTGTCTGATTTGGATGCATAATTGTTAAGCTGCATTTCTTGAATATGTTTGATAACTGCATATAACTTTGTGATGGAAGTTTATAAAACAGGTCCCTTAGAGGAAGATAAAGTTTCTTATGAATATAACCTGAAAAAAAATGGATTATATAATCATTACAGTCAAGTGTGATCTAAGATTGGTTAAGTACAAGGCAGTAAAAGGAGGGAAGTTCTTTTGCTTATGTATGGTATTTAATAAGGGGATAAGAGTGCAATGGTTTGACCATGTGATGAGCTCTAGTTGCCTAAGTATTTCCTCAAAAAAAAATATATATATATATACACATATAAACATCTCTGGTCACATGTTGATTGTAATATAAAATATGAAAAACATAAGAATTTTCTGATATGCAAAATCCCTGTGATTTACCTGCAAGTTTATATAGCCCAATGACATAAGTGAAGACGAAAGGAACACTTATAGCTACTTATGATTAGGTGTATGTTAGTTTTATATGAATGAAAATAAGTTTTGTTAGCCACAAATGCGTTGGATGAGTTTCTTTGTGGTGATATAATCTATGTGAAATGTTTGTATGCCTTGCTGGTTGTTAGATTTGGTTCTTATGACCTCCATGTTCACTATTTTAATGCCAGTAACAATAACCTGAACAGTTTATGTTGCTTTAAATAATATGGATGTGAAACCTTTGTGGACAAGATTCACTGGAAAAATATATATAAGTTGACTGCAAGTATCTTGTTACTGGGAACCCCAGTGATATTTTATCTCCTAAAATATTTGATCTATGTTTTAGTCAAAGGCCTGTCTCTGAACAAAAAATTGACTTGAAATGATATACAGATGTGATTAATTGATTGTTGAAATGTATGAATGGATGACTGTTTCATGGATGCATGAAAACTGTTTGCATTTACTGGTTATGTACATAAAGATTTTTGAGCATGGGACAGTATAGTTGAGACCTGCACACGTGAAAGGAAAACTTAGTAATTAAACTAAGGAATTGGGTCACCTCTATCAGGTTGGGTATGAGGGAAGTGGGTATGACATAGTGGTTGGCTTGCATCAAGGGTGGGGTGTGAGTTTGCACATGGCATGTTCATGTCCAAATAGCTTGTAGTGTGCTGGAAATTAAACAGATGTTCCAGGCAGTGTGCACCAGTGCAACCATGAATGTGATATTGGACCTTAAAAAAAAATGATATGAAATGAACCCACAAGCAGAGGTGATTAGGCTAGGGGTATGGGGAGTTCTGGTATGCAGACTCAGTTTTGATGCCTTAGCTCAATGATGTGGGTTTTGCTTGTTCATATTTATGAGATGCTTGTGTGATTTGGGTGATGGTTGTTATGAATTCTTGAAATAAGAATTTCTGCTAAGATACTTATTGGATGATTTCTGATGGCAAGCAATTAGTTGATGTTTTTATAGATGTCTGGTTTTCTTTTTGGAACTAAAAATAATAATAATATACCAGTATTAAGTGGTTGTTTGTTGTTTGTATTGATTGAGTATTATTTGTATAAACTTAATTCATACATATGTTTATGATATTTTGCTTTGATTGCCAAGAATGGGGTCTGTTTTGGATTAAAAATTCATTCAAATAAAGACAGATTGTATAAGGGTATTGATCTCTATTTTGATTTGCATATGGATGATATGTTTTGCCTGAAGATGGTGAGTATAGCCATGGATGAATGAACATTACATTTAAAATGACTTCAATATGAATCATGAGTAGGAATGCATTTGTAAGCAATATATAACTTGATGACAAAACCTATGAACTGTTATTGAATTAATATTTGTTTGGTTCTGGTTGAGTAAGCTTGGTGTATAAATATGTTTGAGACATTAGAATTGCTTTGAAAAGCAGAAAGTAAAATCTGTATTGATTCTAGAATTTTCTAAACCAATTTGCCAATAGAGTTTAGTTTAAAACTGAATGTGAACACTATTATGATGAATGCAATGGCACTGTTTCCTGCTCTCATTGGTACACTGCCATATTTATGCATATTCACTTCATCCTGTGTGCACCCCTGAGTTACACTGTATACATGGACTTGGTCCAAACACTGTTGCATCTGAAATTTGCCGTTGCACTTGAGATTTTAGACTTGATTTTGCTGCTTGCATACAGTGGCAGTTCCATATATATATATGTCCATGTACTTGAAACTACTAGATGCTGCACACTTGTGCTTTGCCTTGATCACTTCTGCTGTTATCATTTTGTGTTGCCTTGCATTTGCCAAGTCTATGTGTAAGTTCCCATACATCCATCTAAGGTTGCTGTTTTCAGATGCACTGAGTTGTTGAATATGTTGCTTTCTTATTTATGTGTTGTCTGTATGACAGTTGCAGTTACCCTTGTGCTGGTTCATTTGATGATGAAACATGTTGATTGAAATTTGCTGGTGCACTCAAGTTGGCAAGGCAGTGCACACGTGTATATTTATACATGTGTGCATTGCAGCCACTCCGCAAAATTTAATGAATATTTGGGATGCTAAAACGAGTAAGAGTGAATTGTGAGGACACAATTCCAAAAAGGTGGGGTATTTGTAATGACCCACAATATTCACACAACTATGATATTGTGATTCAAACAAGTATAAAGTATTGAAGTATATTTGTGCACACATTTGGACTTGGGGGTAAATTTGTGATTTCCCATCTATTAAAACCCTAGCCGTGAGTGGATTATAAAAAAAAAAAAAAGAGAAAGAGGTGGCCGCTGTTTTCATTTAACTCTCTCGTTACAAAACAAAAATAAAATGGCCGAAGCCCTAGAAATCAGATTGGGGGAAAATTATTTTGCCGTATCAAATGGCGTTGGATTCGTGAGAAAAAGGGGGAAAGCTATGGCAATATCTAGGGGATCGACATCTCATATAGCTACGTGAGTGTTCTTAATCATGATTTGGCAATAAGACCTATCTCAGGCAGCCGTGGTTATATTTCTGTAAATTAATTTGTGTGTATGGATGCTTTGCGTGCATTGATGCTTGCTAATGATTGTTTGATCTTTAGTTGCTTGCGTATTCATATATGGATGATGATTAGTTCTGATTATGTTCATATCTGTACCTGAGATGATATCTATTCACTATTATGTCACGATACACTGATTTAACACTATGTATTACTGCCAAATGAATTGTTTAAGTACACTCATACCAGACGTAACATGTCTGACCCTGTTGATTGTCTCGACAATCTCCTGGGGTGTCTCATTCAACGAGGCAGTTCGGGATGATGTTTTTACAGGTTGCTATGCACATATTGATGAGATGATGATTTAAGAGATGGAGTTAGAATGATTTATACTGCATGTAGATGATATGAAGAAAGTATTTAAGTATTTTCATTGTCACTTCATATGTATTGCTGAACTAAAATATGTATGTAATGCCCTGAACAGTGAACCATCATGTGTTAGATTGATTTGTATATAGTCTTGAAAACTGTATTGTTTTATATGTAATTGCAAGTTTGAAACTGTAACACTGGGATTATTCAGTTTGTATATATTTTTTGAAATCTGTATTTGGAGAAATAACTGGTGTCAAGGCAGTATACACAAGTCTTTACACTTGTGTATATGTGCAGACCCATAGATTTGCTGAGTTTTGTGATCTAAAGGATTTTTATGGATTTTGTTCAAGTTTCCTTTCAGTAGTTTTGGGGAAAACTTTTATAAACTTATTTTGATGGATTATTTCTATATTTATGCATAAGCATATATGGATCTGGAGTTTGATTTTTGTATGTAATTATCATATCTGAGAATATGTATATATATATTTATTGTTTTTGGCAAGTTGAATGCCTTGAATGTGAAAAGCAAAGAAGAGGTATACATATATACATATATATATATATATATATTTCTCTATGTTATGTTTTTTTTTAGATCAAGTTACTTATGGTTTGGGAGATCATATGGATCTGAATCCCCACTTTTGAGATATGAATTTGCATCTGAGCATCTGAGTTTTAATAGATACGTGTTTTTTTGATATAAGATGTTTATTCTGGAAAGAAATGAAGTTTTATGTGGAATTTGGATTTATACAAGAATCTGAAATAATTTCTGAAATGAGTTTGAGAACTTACAGCCTCATGGCTTTATAAATCTGAAATATGTTTAGTGGCTTTAACAGTATGACTTACAAGTCTGAACTATATCCATATGTTTTGTCATATTTGATGCCGTAGACTTTTGAAGCAAAGATGGATTTTTAATGCTTTCAAATGCATTATGATTTTTGGGAAATGAAATTTTCTATGTTAAGTGGCTGTTGCTATTCGAATCTGTATATAGCATATAGCTAATATATGGTCATGTGATAGATTCTTGAATTATATTGAGGACTTGCCATATAAATTAAAATACGTGCATGCCCTTACTTTACATTTCTAAAATGAATAAGCACAGTTTTGAATAAGTTTTGCAAAAGAAAGTAAACTGTTTTATATTCATAAGATTTCTAGAAATGGATTACAAGTCCATGTATTATCTTGAGACTTTTATAAAAGGAACTTGTTAGTTTCCAATTGTTTGTGTTAAAAATATTTGTATGATGCAGAATAGCTTTTGTTCTTGCATCAGTGACACGTTTTTGTTTTAAAGAAAGATAGTTGATGTAAATTCACCCTTTATGTCTGAATATAACTTATATGAATGAGAAAGAGGAAACTCGATGACCTCATTTTTATATAGTTGGATTGGTAATCTTTTGTTTATACATATAATTATTAATATTTTGTTGGTGCCAAGGCTTCATTGCCTATTCATTAATATCATTGCTTGAGCTTGTGTGTTGGCGAGGCCGTGCACACATGTATTTATATGGGTGTGTACGCACAGCCACACCTATAATTGTGTTATAGCAAGAGTTGAGTTAAGTAAAGGATCTCTATGGTTTTTATGATATAATCAGGAATTCTGATATTTCCTGCCTGCTTGTGTATCCTTTGTGTCATATTGCAAATAATTTTCATAAGAAGGAAATGGGTTTATCTTTATATTAAAAATGCTATGTGTGAATGCTTTAGCTAATTTTTCTTAACTCTGATTTAATAACTAAAGAGATTGGTATATCTTCATATATACTAATCTATGTTTTAAGAATACACCAATATTTCTATATTGGTAATAGTGGATCCTGGTTTTGGTTTTGAAGGTAGATGACCCTGTGTTTTCATTTAGCATATATTTCTTTATGCAAAAAAAAAAAAAAAAACAAATTAGCCCATGATTTGGCCACTAGAAAAGTAGGGTCATCTCAAGGGATGTACGCCAAATGCACCCTTTTCTTTATCCATATATATTGAAAATTTGAATTTTTAAATTGTTTTAAATACGTTTTATATTATATATATATATATTTTAAAATTAAAATAAAATCTGAGCCATGCGCATGAATAGGTGTTTATATATTTAACATAAATTATTTTATTATTTATTTTATTAATATATATTTATTTATTATCACATATATATATATATATATGTATTTAATATAAATATATATACGAGTGTGTGTATATATAAAAAAATTAAATTTATACATCTACTGTATTCGGCCTTATAATTTTTTCAGTATTTAATATATTATAAAATTTATTTAAACATATTTGCATAACTATAAATATATGCATATCGTTAATATTTCATACTTCCATTTATATACACACACACACACACATAAAATTATATACATAAAATCATAGTGTATACACACACATATTCTTGTATTTTATATATTAAAAGTAAAAGTATATATATAAACATACACCTGGATAATATATTTGCATATTGGATGAGCTAACGTGTCTGTTGCGAAGCATCTATATACGAGCATGTTATACCTTGCACGAATTGATATGTTACATATGCATACACTTATATATGTGTATGTGATACACGTGTATTTATAATATAACATTAATTAAATAACATTATATCATTTCATAAATTTAAATAAAATAAAAATTTTATTTAAATAAAATTTAGAAATTTTCTAAATAAACTAGACTTCATTTTGTCCAATAAAAGATTCAGTAAGGTAAAATAATTGAAATTCACCATTACTTCCGCTGCATGCTGGTCCAGTTCCAACATAATATACATATTATATATAACTTTGAGAAATAGCCAGTTTGATGAATAATATAGTTTCAAATTGCATTTAGAAACATTTATAAATTAGAAGAATCTCCATAGCAATTTTGTTTTAGAAATTATATATTAGACAAGTATGTAGTTTGGTAATGTGTGTGTGTGTAAGTGTTTAGACCATTTGTGGTTTTTGTGTAACAAATCTTTGAGTCTTTCTATGATGCTTACATTAATTGCATTTTATTTTGCGTGTGTTCCCTAATCTAGTGTTATGATATATGTTGGTAAAGTCTTATTGTTGTGATGTTGCTTTATGTTTGAATCGTGTTATGCATCACCTGTGCTCTTTACTTGGATATTGATGTTTTTTTTATATGTATCAAAATGGTTTATGATGTTTAATGAGAATGAATTATGTATCCTATACAATGTATATTTATAACTTATATAACCCTATTAACAAGAATATGTGATATGAAACACTTAAATGGCATCGGGATAAATAAATGACATTTCTAGGGATAAATGTTGTAGTTATACCGTTTGTTGTAAACAAGTAAATAAGTGATGACAATTGACTGGTATAAGGTGTTTCGCTAGATAATCTAGTATCCATCCTTGCTGGACTAATTCAAGATCACTTCCTATTTCATAACAATCTGGTCTACAGTCGCTAATCGTCCAAAAGATCTATTGCATGGACATACCGCAAGGACGGACGCATGAGCTATGATGATGACATGATGGAAACATGGTAATTAAAAGAACACGATGAGAAGCACCAACGATAATGAGTAAAGATGAGATAGATGGTGCAACACATAGATCATGTGTGGGCACCCATAACTACTAGTCGATGGGCTTATGATGAAATAGGCTATGATATCTTGGTTTTGACACCATGTTTAGTAGAGTGGATATCATTAGGATTCATTAGTGATTTACGTACCTCATTCATGAATAGCATAAACAGTGTGATTAATAGTAATTATAAAAGTTACAACTCATAAAGAAGACTAGGAGTGACTCCTCGGTTGATTAGAGTTGTAGCTATGAGTCACATTAATCAGAGCTATGACACATGTATTTGCACCGTGTACAAAGAGATGTGGGTAGGTATAAAAGAACCGGTGGGTCTGTAGTGGATGAATGAGTGGCTTTTAAAAAAACATATTTGGACCTTAGTGAGGCTATTAAGTCTGATGGGTTTTACTAGATCCAATCTAATTTTTAATAAATTATATTTATTTTATTTTATTTAATTAATCTTATTAACATTCCAACTAATGTTTAGTTTGGGCATGCATCAAGTATACATTCAAACATACAAAAACATAAATAATCTAGTATAAACATGTGTATAGCTATGTATATACTTCTACATATTGGGATTTATACCTATTGTATATACATATATGTTTCTTACATATACATGTAATAATCTCACATGCATATCAAGAATATAAATGCTTAAATATGCGTATGTTTGAATGTACTACAATAATAGGTATATACATACACATTAATAATACCATATATATGGTTTAAACATATATATACACATATATGGATCATTGTTACCACTTATATTACACACACAAATAAAAATAGGAAAAAAATTCATAGAAAATTGAAATTTAAAATAAGAGAGAATTTGAAAAAACAAAGATGTAAAAGAAATTTATGTCACATTTTAAATCTAATCAAATATGAATTAAAATGGAAATAACATGATGCAAAATTTTACTTTATTTTACAAACATTAAATTACTAATACCATATAAATTCTAAACTAAAATATAACAAAACATCCAAACTATTAAAAGCGTAAATCTAAAAATACATACAATCAATATAAAAGAAAATTTAAATTTCACAATTAATGTATATCCTCTAAGGACATGAATAAATCGAAAACATTACACTTATATTTACATACCTATACATATAGTGAACTAAGATTTTCAAAATATGAACTTGAATTAATTGAAACGAATAGATCTAACAAAAGATTTAAATTTTGATGTTGGTCCACGATTTCTAAATATATAAGTGAATTAATTATAATATATACATATGTATGTGTGTGTGTATCTGTGTATGTTTGTATGTATGTATGTATACATACGTACATAACCCAATGCACCAAAAAAATTATCCACGTTTAATGGCAATAAATTGTAACAATAACAGTAATTCATTGCAATGATTTTTATGTACTAACGTACAATTTTGGATCCAACAAACAAAAGGATTTATTTTAGATCTCCAATGATAAAGCATAAATTGTTGGTTAAACAAATAATTAATCAATTATGATAATATGTGAATTTTGTTCAAAAAATCACGTCAACAGTAGTTGTCATTCCAGATCCATATAAGGTATAAACATTCAAATAAAACCAAATGAAAATGAAATTCAAATTTAATCATAATACATAACATTTAAATCTGATCTTAATAAGTGGCTATAGTACAATATATGTGAACAACATCATTTTAAACATCAAAAATAGATTATAGATAAGACACATACCCCAAAAAAACTATAATGACCTATGTTTTACATATCAAAAATCATAAAATATTTCTATTCTATTCGTATGAGGTCGTATGTTTCTATAATTTTAGGATACGACTCTTATGGACATTTTACACACTTTTGATTTTTGTGAATTTCTATATGACCATTGTTATCCCGCCTTTTGGCAAGGCCGAGATATCAAGGAACTGGTTACAAGCTTAGGATCAATCATCCAAGGTATCGAGTATGCACAGGTTCGCTATGGATATCGATGGATTTTGTCTGAGTCTGGATCAGGCTACAATTGACATGTCACAAAAAGCGAAGCCATAAAAGCCAGTGTTCCAAATTTCAAGTCAATCAGAATTCGTATGACCAAGTTATGATCGATGCAAGTTGGAGGAAACGGTCTTAGTTTCGTATCCATCGGTAAAGCCTTGGTTCGCATCGATATGGTTCGCATCCATCATCACACCTCAATTCGAATCCATCGACTTTGCATCGATCGGTTTCTCTTGATTCGCATCGATCAAGCTATCAGTATTCGAATCCATCATCTTCGTATTGATCAGTTGACGACTACTTCACATCCATCAACTACGACAAGTAACTATTTCGTATCCATGAAGTAACTGCCTTATTCTTATCCATCAAGGAGAGCCCTATTCGTATCCATCCATCTTCGTTAGTTCGTACCCATCATGGAGCTACTGTTCGAATCCATCGAGCTCTGGAGGCCATTCCGATCGATATGAGCTATACCAAATAGTCAACATATCCACATATTTTCCATCGATACGAACAGAGATCATCGCATCGATAAGAATAGGTCGTCTTCCCTCGATGCGAACTGGGTAACAGCCTTGGATACAAACGAGGCAAAATTCAAGGATGAGACACGGTCAACTCGGAGCGAAAGGTGGTTTGATGCGAGGAATGCACCCTATGTCACCGCGTCATCACATGCGCAATCGATTCGAAGCGAATCAATTCGAAACCATAGATTCGAACCAGATAGCCAATCGAGAAACTCGAAACATATCGATCATAACTCAAGATCCACCGATCCAAATACTATGAAATTTTCACATAATATTACGTACAAGCCAAAGAATGTTCCCACCAAGTTTCGACTCCATGGACATCATCTCGATCGATACGAATTGACTTCGTATTGATTACAAATCGAGTTGAAACTTCTCGGGATCGATCGCGTGGGCCCACTCACGTGCCAGAAGGAGTCTCCCGAAGTTTGAGTGAAATATCAGCCTCTTATGCCTATAAATAGAGCCCCAAAGCCTACAGAAAAGGGATCTTTTTTCTCAAGCGCCCAGACTCTGCCGGATCGAGTTTTGTATCCTAACCTTGTCGTTGAACTTGAATTTCAAGTTGTAATCCACTGTTATTCACTGTAATCAAGTTTAATCGTTGAAAGAGAATAAATAAAGTCATAAAAACTTCATAGTGGACATAGCCAACACGCCGAACCACTCTAAATTGCTTGTCTGCTCATTTACATTTCTGTTTATTGTAGTTTTTGTTTGATAATCTACTTTTTAAATTTATCTTCTTCACTTTTATCTCTTCAAAAACTCCCGAAGAGCGTTGTACCCATTTTTGGTACAAACACTTTTGTGCTTTCACTGAGAAGTGAACTCAGGTTTTCTCCTGCTCTTTGGATCTGCTTTCTTACCGGATTGCATAAATCTAAGAGGAATATCAAGATTTCTAATCCAGATTCCTTCCGACCTATTCAGATTTGTGTAAAGTCTAGGAAAGGATATCATCCATCGCCATGGTTAGCACAAGGACTGCTTCCGCCGCTGCCGATCGAGATGGTCGGGATAGACAGAATCCCACGCGACTACCTCCATCCAACCAAGACATTACCGGACCCTCAGAACCATCAGGCCCGGTTACCAGACATGAATTCTAGTTGTTTCTTCAGGAGCTAACCCTGAGTCAGCAATAGCTAACAGAGCAGCTACGCGCCAATGCTGAGTTGACTAGTCAGCTGAATCACCTGAAGCGCAGAAGACCTAGGAGAGATTATGCTTCTCATTCCTCCATAGAAAGTTCTGCCTCTTCTGACTATCATCATCAATCTCCATGACCCCGACTGAACGGGAGTCACGCACAAGCCACTGGACATCAACCCGCACAAACCGTTGGACGGCTGAGAGTTGATCCATCGACTAGTTTCCAGACCGGGCCCTTCTCTTGAGAGGACACCGTTCCTCACTATGTCGCGGACAACCGCACTACGACTATCATTGTAGAACCGGGGGTTGATGCCCGAAACCAGCTAGAATTGGACCATCATCAACACGGACGTACTCCTGAACCATACGTCCTAGATGACTTTGGGCCACGAAGACGGGACATGGACCACCATCAGCGTCCGGTCCCGCCTCGCAATGTGGAACCCAACAATGCAGCTCAACGCACGTAGAACGTCCAAATGCCAGATCTTCTGACCATGATACATCAGATGATCCACGAGAGCCAGGGTCTCATGAATGACGACTGGGGAATCTTCTGAAGTCACACTCCTTTTACGGATGAAATATTATACGTTGAACCCCCTCGGTGATTCAGAATGCCGACTCTAGCAGCGTATGAAGGGAATTCTGACCCTAATCAACATATTCTGAAATATGAATGGTCAATGAGTGCCGCTAGAGAAGATGAGCAGTAAAAAGCCGAAGCTTCCCGTTTCCTTGGGGGGCATCTCTACTATGTGGTTCACTCGATTGCCGCCTCGGTCCATCTCTTCTTTTGACCTGTTAGCCACTAAATTTGTTGAGCAATTCCGCATGCACGTTGCGAGGCCGAAGGATGTTAACACCCTGTCTAATGCCACTCAAGCTCCTAGAGAGACACTCAGGCGTTATCTAGAAAGATTCCATGCTGCTTGTGCTAAGATCAGCAACCCGAACGACAACTCCATTCTTATGGCTTTGACTAAGGGGATTGACCTCGATTCTGAATTCGGCAACTGGTTGGCCGGAAAACCACCTACATCATTGGACCATTTCTATGCCAAGGCGGCTCAATTCCTAAGAAGGGATAATGTGACACAATCTAGGAAACAAGATGATGCAGGGCCGAGCATGGAAGGGATCAAAAGCATGTTGCGGTCAAACAGTCCGGTGAAAGCTCTGGAAAAGTTCAGCTAAACATTCAAAACAAACATACTCAGCGAAGGGAGAACGTGAATAAAAATAGAAAGCGAGATCAAAATCGTGGCCCACCGTGCAAAAATCCTATGTTTGATAACTACACTCCTTTGAATACATCACTGGAGAACGTGTATTTACAAACCTGTAATACCATTCAGTATAAAAAACCTGCACCAAAACCATCGTCAGAGAGGCAAATCCAGACGGAAAATTTTTGTAGGTTCCACGAAAGCTACGGCCACAATATGAATGAATGTCGTCATTTGCAAGATCTCATGGAGAAGCTGATTAGAGAGAGGAAGCAGGAACAATTTGTACGGGCACCGCAGCTTGTAGGAGCGGGCCCACCAAATTAGAATAATACGCCCGATCGGTCGAGATAGGAGGAATCCGCCCATACCGATGGGAGATTGGTAATAAATGCTGTTAGTGGCGGTCGTACTTTGTCAAGAGCCTGGAACGACAAGGACCTTCATCACTGCTACACATGACAAGCTTTATCTATTTAGTCTATAAATCCCTGGCAATTTGTTTTTGTATTTTGAAATTCAAATTTGTAATAAGGCACTGACTTTGCCATGTTTTTACGTTCCAACAATAAATTGCCATCTCTTCAAGCTAGAGCGGTGATTCACCGAATGCGACATTCAACTATCACGATGCATGAAGTGCTAAGTTCTATCATACGATGGAATTTATTCAAATAGCGAGTGATTGTGATACGACCGGCCACTCACTAAGTGAAACCCAAGTGTAACAGCCCGCAAATCCATACCCCTTGAGTCAACACTATTCTACAACAAACAACTCAAGTTGTACAGGAATACGAACCATTAGGGTTAAAGAAGATGAGGTAGAAGAAGAAAAATAGAAAACAACAACAGAATCTAACCATCGCAGCGGAATAAAATATAATAGAAAATAAATGGTCTTTACTCAAACATCAAATATCTTTGTTTAGATATTACATCATCAGAGTACATCAATCACAGCTCAACAGCAATATCATACAAATGGATACACAACAACTCAACACGGCGAAAATATATATATATAAACAAGTACGAGGGTATGTATCGTCATCCAGCTCGTCTCCTGAGCTCCACAGCATCATCCTGTATCCTATAATACTCGGTCTGACCCGAGCATTACAGTTAAATAATACCCGAGTCAGTCTGGAATACCAGCGTGAGAAAATCACACCCAATTGATTATTAAAGTTTCAAAAATCCTTGAAAACAAAAGCATCTCGTAAGACCACGCCACAATTAAACATGTCGGGTTTTTACCTTACGATAGCTAAAACAATTTTTATAGAAATCCTCTGATATTATAATAGGGTCTATATACAAATGCTTATAAAATAGCCGAAATTGTTACATGATTAAATTCCAGCTACTAGCCACAAAGTGGGTAATACAAACAAAACTCGTACAAGGCTCGTAGGGAGAATGGATTTCCAACCAATGACTAGGCACTGGGGTACCACCTGTCACAGTACGGGGTCTAGATCACCGTACCGAGGAGTACGCCCGCTCCCCTGCAACACAAGGCCGGGACTACCCCTTACTGGATAATCCCGAGTGAGATCACCCCGCGGTTGGGATCAGCAACCGCCCACTAAGCCGAAATAAAAAGGGACATCTAGACTGGAATGACCTCACCCTGCTTGGGTGCTACCCACCTAGCCTTGCTGCATAACCCCTGATTTTCAGTCATTCCCGGTTGATGAGGCTTGAGGCTAAGCGTTACCTTTAAGAACAATATACCTTAGAATGCCCATCGTCCACCTGACGATGTTTCGCAAGCATTCATCCATACAAGTCCGTCCCGGGTCCGAACGAAACCGAAGGCACTATTCCTACAGCATCCATTTTGGAAATATCCTCAGGATTAGTTGCGACTAGCCCTTGTACTTCGCTGCTTCATCTTCGAGTCCAAAATCGCTTTTCACGAAAACGTACAAACCGGATCGAAGTGGTTTTCGAGAAATTAATCTCGATCCCGGTCTCTTCGAAACGATCAACGCAGTTTGTCCAATATTGATAGTCGGTTATTTAACTATCAATTAATATTCACAACATCCATCACACAATAAATAATTTCCCAGATTATTTATTTATCTCAAAAATATCTTCACCTGATATATTTTCACCTTTCAATTTCCTTTGAAAACAGTTTCAAATCATCATGCCTTGCAGGATAAACTTCCCCGAATATTTCCTATCTCCACTGAAATCACCAAGCACAAAACTAGATTTTTAAAATAATTTAAATCACTTCATTGAAAAATACATTTATCATTTAATTTAGAAAAATTACTTTAATACTTAATTTTAAATAACACTCTAGAAATAATTAAAACAAGGTTACCTTATAACTAAACATTAGGTTTCTTCTTTAATCAAAATATCAAATCATTCTTTAAATATTTACTGTTATAATAGGTTAAAAGAAAATACTTACTTTAGACTTTAAATATTAGAAACGATAAATTTTACAAAACATACCTTTAAAACAACTTAAAATCCTTTAACTTATATCTAAAAATTTACTTTGAAACATACTTGGTTATCCAGGGAGAATTTCAAATCTCAATCACTTAAATCAATTTCCCAAATTGATTTCCAATTTATTTTATTTGAAATAAATTCTTTTACTTATCAGTTCATTTATAAATTCAGTAGTTATGGTCTTTGTTTTTTTTATTCTTCTTTACTCTTTCAATAAATCCAAATCTTAAATTCTAAATAATTGTTTGTTCTTTTTAATTAATAATACTGCATTTTAAAATTCAGTAACTTTCTATTTATACAACATTCCTTTCCATTCTCAAGATTCACTTATTAGAATTTCAAAGTCATTTTATTTCTTTTCCAAGTTATTCTTAAATTTATCCTATAATTATTTTACTTGCCATTTCACTTCTTTTATTTTCATTTCCAAAATCAAATTTATATTTTTGGTAATTCATTATACCAAATTATATCAACCAAGCCATAACATTCAATATTTCCACATAATTCATCATAGAATATCAAATAATCAGAACAGAGAATATTAAATAATTTAAATAAAAGTTGAGGGGTCCAGTTGGATCCCTCCAACCTGTTTTTCCTGCATCCACAAACGTTAGCATCACATAATATGCCAATTTCAAATGATACTATACTATATCACATCACTCAATTCAACCATACAATCAATTATTTAAATTTAGTCATTTAAATTTAAATTTAAACTGAGTGAGATTAACTCACCTTTGCTCTTTAAATTTGCAAATCCACTTCATTCTCGCTTTGATTCCACGATTATTGACCTTGTATAACAACCATACGACTTATTAACACTTTGAAGTAACTTGAACAATTTATCTCCATATTATAAATTTAATTAACCAATGATTCTATTTTAAATTAATAATTTAAATTTTAAACTAATTTCCATTTTACTAATAATGTTTATAATGACAAAATAATTAAGAAAGTTTGTTAAACAAATTAATCACCCTGACTATATTATAAAGAAAAATTCAGTCTTTGTACAAACTTTTCAATATTTAAAATTTTCATATATGTATACATCTCTAAAAAAAACTCTCTGTATACATATCTTGTCTGCATAATTTTTCAGTTTATCTCGGAATATTTAACATGCATGTGTATACTTATTTTTTTTTTTGGGAACACATATGTTTAGCAAAAATAGATTTATATTCCCAGTTTATAACTTCTGTTTCTGTCCTTCCCAAAATTACCTCTATTCCTATGGTTAACAAATTCTCAGATTTAGTATATAAATTTCAAGTTTGTACCTAACAGCTTCGACTCTCCTTTCCGACACCCTCAACTCGATTCCACACCCTATTCACTGCTGCCCTCGCCTCTGCTCTTCGTCCAGCCTCATGATCGAACCCACGCTCAGTACACCTCCACAACACCTCCTTCGATGCCGAGCATGAATCGACATTGCGGCCTCGACTATGAGCTCACGACCCTCCAGAATGCCCCATGACATCGTCGTCTTGCCCAGGCACGTGTCTCGACATCACCCTCCCATCGGCCTTGCTCGCGAGCGTCCCTTCCAGGCTCAGAGATTGCCGCGACTTCAAGATGACAACCAACTCGCGACCACATACAATCGCGATTCACTAGGGTTTCGCGAATTTTGGACGACGAACGAGGCTCAATATTAGCCGCGTGCGAACGAAAACTATGGGATCGAAGCCCATGCCTTAGCCGAACTCGAAGATCAGAGAATTGAGATTGCTTCTTTCGCTGTCTCCCTCTTTTTTTGTTTCTTCTTCTTTTTTACTTTGATTCGGCTGATTTGAAAAGAGGGGAAAGGAAAGAAAATAAAAAGAGTATGAACGAGACACAATGGGGGCAGCTTGTACTTACGGTCGGATAAAAGAAAAGCAAAGATATTTTATTTAGATTCAATTTGTCTCGGTAAAAATTTCTATGCGTTTATATGTCGTATGCTCACAACACAACTCCAATCACCACGAAAATGAAAATCCGATAATAATTAGACATTACAGATCCAATGGAACTGCTTTCGTCTAATTCCGAGACTGTGCCTCGGGAGGCTATTTTTAAATTCAATTTAAACGATATAAATTTTAAAACTAAACAAACCACTGTTAAATTAAATTTTAACATCTTTATAATTTCCAGTATTATCAATATAAGTTTCATAAGTCTTCAATTTATTTCCAACGGGTTCAAAACTCCAAATTCAACATTTTACTCAACTTCAAATTATTTAATTTAATAATTCAATTATCAAATTAATTGTGATATTCGTTATTCAAGTTAAAATTACTCTATTGAATATTTAAAATCAATTAAATATTCCAATTTTAAGTGTTCGAAAGTTTCGGACATCACATTCCTCCCCCTTAAAAGAATTTCGTCCTCGAAATTACAAGTTAGGAAGAATGGTCCAATACCCGTTTACTTTTTCCCCGAAACCAAACGGTTTCTAACAATTCAACATCTTATCAACTATCTTTTTATAAAAGACCCATTATTATTCTTATTAACTTTCCAAACTTTTCCAAAACCTTCTATAGCTTTCAAATAACTTACTTGTTCAGCTATTCAAATTATAATTCAAAACTAAATTTTAAATTATCAAAATTTTCTAACTCTCTAAATTCCCGAAAAATTTCGCCAGCGTCTCCTTTACGCGGCTGACTCGGTACAACTACAAAATGGCTCTACGGCCTCCCAAATCCAAAAAGAAAACAAAAAGCCAAGTGGCTCAATCCAAACTCCCAATCAAATTCACACTAAATTTAAATACATACCTTTTTGTCGAGCATTTCCAAATTTTTATCTTTGAAATCTATCCATTTCTCTTTTCCCTTTAAAGTACCTGCATATCCTGCTTAGCACTAATATCCAATCACAATATCCCAAAATTATCTTATCGACTTTCTCACAAAAAGCCAATATCCTATTCATTACAATGTTGACTTAGAATATATTAGTAATATCAATTTCCAATTAAGAATTCACCATTCCTTCTTAAGTTTATTATAAGCATTATATATGTTTCCTATACTTACTTTCATCTTACTACATCAGTTTATATCTATTTCTAATTAAATTGATTCTGTTATTCTCATATGAATTCAATTTATCTTCCACTCTGAATATTGGAATTTTATTTTCTATTTATAACTAATTCATATCATTATTTTTAATTGGTTTCATTTACTAACTTGTTTTAGTTTCCAATTTGAATTTGTTTGTCGTTAACAAAATTTTCCAAAATTTTCAAAAAAAATTCTAACTCCCAAAATTTCTGGAAAATTTTGGCAGAGTCTCCTTTGTATGGAGGAGCTTTTGCAATTTGACAAAAGAGATAAATATATATACATCGACCCACACGGTCGGAAAAACAAAAACAGTTCATATTTTCTATTTTTATTGCGTAGGCGTACCTTATTTAGCATTTTAAGCAAGCAGCTTATTATTTTTAGCAAATAGCCCAACCCAAATCCAGCCACCCGGCTTCCAGGTACCTGTACTTACTCAATTTCAACATGTAAGTACCAAATATATGCAGTTTAACTATATTTCACTTAGTTGCAATGGTTAAAACATATGAATTCTAAAAGAAATGCATATCAAACATTTTCCGTAAGCATTTTTTACAACTTTCATAGTAATTCAACTATTTCAATTAATTTACAAACCATTTTCATTCAAATTTGAATGGTTTAAAACTCAATCGCTTACATTTAATTTATTCTTAAGAAAACTCAATTCATATTTAATTCCATTGCTTTCAAAATCAATTTATTTCACTCCTATTAATTCATAGAATTTTAATTACCTCCATTTACATCCAATGATATTTATTCTATGCAAATTTGACAAGATCTATGTGAACAAACAAATATTTATGTTTTATAACCCATATAAATGGATTTCAACTCGATTTATACTTAATTCTATTTCATTTTCAAATTTATTCACAATCTATATATTCTCATTTCATATTTGTTTATTCCAAACTGTTTTATTTACCTCGAAGACAATCCAAGCTATTTCATCCAATAACTATTTCAATGTTATGCACGATATATTCAATAGTGTTTCATTCCTTATCCGCATTCATTTAAATCCATTATATTAACTTAAAACATTCCATTTCCTTATTGTCTCTAATTATTTCAATTCCGTAACAATTTAAATGGTTTACTATTATTTATTTAAGAATTTTCTTTCCATTAAATAATATCGGCAACTCACCGAATTTTTATTTCGATTAAAAATTTATTTTCACTTGATTTAAAACCAACCTAATATTATTAAACTTTGTTTAAGATGAATTCAATTCAACTTTCCTTCATTCATTTAGCTTAAGTCAATTTTCTTCGATTTATTCAAATTTTACACTTAAGCTCATTCTCATTTTGCAAGCAAAGTTCTCCTTTCAATTTATCTTGATTCTATTTTAATCCAATCCCATTTCAAATTACAAGTTTATTTGATCAATTATTATACATTTTAACTTTCTAGATTCAGCTCATTCAATTTATTACCTGGCTATTTTCCAAGTTATCTTCACTTATTTGGATTTTATTCGCAATACAACCCATTACCATTTCAATCCAATTTCATTTTTATTCAATTCTTTCCCAATTATATGTAATTTGTTAACATTTCAAGTCAAATTTTAATTGATAACTCAAGTTCTGAATCCTCTATCCATTCTCAATTTACCACCAAATTTTATGAACTCACTGTTCAATTTCATTTATTTCACCAATAATTTAAGTCGAATTTAATTTATAACTCGATTTTTATTTTCAACCTTCATTATTAACTCACAATTCAGCTTTATTTAACTGCAATAGACACCATTTACACATTTCATTATCTAATTATCATCTAAATAGTCTTCTCCCAACTTATAAACTAGAACTTGATTTTAATCTCAAAATCTCTTCATTTAAATTTTCTTAAGTTCACATTTATTTTGTAATTCAAGTTTTGATCTTCATTTTATTTTGGATTTTGCATTCCATTTCTATTTTATAAGTCACAACTTATTACTTACACTTATTTATAACTCAAGCATATTTTTATTCCATGAATTTTTAATTCTTTTATAAGTTATTTTGATTTATTTATTTCAATTCAATTCTATTTAACTCAGATTTACTCAATTCGATTCCAACTTGATTCGAATACAACTGGATATTATTTTCAGTCTATCCAATTAATGTCAATCCAGTCAAATTTTTATTTCCCATCCAAGTTAATTCCATTTTTAACTTTTCCTTTAAATTCCAACATTTAAAGCTTATATTTCCTTCCTGATCTAAAAATCATCTCAATTTATAAGCTTACAACCTATCTCATCAGGATTTTCAAACACCCGGCTTTGGTTTCAAATTGTTTTGAAAACTCCAACATCTCAAATCACATTTCTCATAAAGTAAACCAATCCTGGTTTTATTCCCAACAAATTTCCCTTGAAATTTTCAGAAACAACTAGCTCTTCTGAGCAAATCAATTTTTGGCAGCAATCTATCACTTAGGAATACAAAAATGAATACTGATAATGCGGCCGTCATCATCAGAATTATTTTCCAATAATCTAAGTGATTTCAATGCTTTATAACTTCCAAAATCCCTTTTAAAACAAATTTCCTTTCAAAAATACCTCTAAATCAACAATGCTATCATTTATCTTCAAAATACTTCCAATTTTCCAAGATTTAAATTTTCAAATCCTGCTTAAATCAATTTTAACTATAATTCATTTGTACACTTTATGCTTATACAAATTCCAAATCAGTTATATTTCAATTTATAATTTACATTTTTAATTCATATTTATAAATTTTATTTTATAATGGAATTATTCCCTTAAATTTCTAGTTAAATTTTCACTTAATGATGATAATAATTTAATATTATCATTTCTAACATTCAAGCAACCATATATTAGCTAAATAGTTTTCAAAGACTATTCTTTATATCAAAATATGTTTTGGGTAAAATTATTTCATTTACCCATATTTAAAACAATATCGTGTCGATTGTTCTATTCAAGTGTTTAGAAACCCTTTCAATACAGTTGCGCAGACTTTGTCGATGAAGGCTCATATGCCACTCAATAAACCAATCAACACAATATTAAAACAATTTATATTCACTAACAAACACGCGCTCGTATTTATTAGTACGCTCAATCTCATTATAGAGTACTACGGACTCTATTTTAAATGAGTAATTCCCACCAGAGCCAAGGTTATCACCAATCTAAGCTCCGATACCAACTGTAACAGCCAGCAAATCCGTACCCCTTGAGTCGACACTATTCTACAACAAACAACTCAAGTTGTACAAGAATACGAACCATTAGGGTTAAAGAAGATGAGGTAGAAGAAGAAAAATAGAAAACAACAACAGAATCTAACCATCGCAGCGGAATAAAATATAATAGAAAATAAATGATCTTTACTCAAACATCAAATATCTTTGTTTAGATATTACATCATCAGAGTACATCAATCACAGCTCAACAACAATATCATACAAATAGATACACAACAATTCAACACGGTGGAAATATATATATAAACAAGTACGAGAGTATGTATCGTCATCAAGCTCGTCTCCTGAGCTCCACAGCATCATCCTGTATCCTATAATACTCGGTCTAACCCGAGCATTACAGTTAAATAATACCCGAGTTAGTCTGGAATACCAGCGTGAGAAAATCACACCCAATTGATTATTAAAGTTTCAAAAATCCTTTGAAAACAAAAGCATCTCGTAAGACCACGCCACAAATAAACATGTCGGGTTTTTACCTTACGATAGCTAAAACAATTTTTATAGAAATCCTCTGATATTATAATAGGGTCTATATAAAAATACTTATAAAATAGCCGAAATTGTTACATGATTAAATTCCAGCCACTAGCCACAAAGTGGGTAATACAAACAAAACTCGTACAAGGCTCGTAGGGAGAATGGATTTCCAACCAATGACTAGGCACTGAGGTACCACCTGTCACAACACGGGGCCTAGATCACCGTACCGAGGAGTACGCCCGCTCCCCTGCAACACAAGGCCGGGACTACCCCTTACTGGATAATCCCGAATGAGATCACCACGCGGTTGGGATCAGCAACCGCCCACTAAGCCAAAATAAAAAGGGACATCTAGATTGGAATGACCTCACCCTGCTTGGGTGCTACCCACCTAGCCTTGCTGCATAACCCTTGATTTTCAGTCATTCCCGGTTGATGAGGCTTGAGGCTAAGCGTTACCTTTAAGAACAATATCCCTTAGAATGCCCATCGTCCACCTGACGATGTTTCGCAAGCATTCATCCATACAAGTCCGTCCCGGGTCCGAACGGAACCGAAGGCACTATTCCTACTACATCCATTGGAAATATCCTCAGGATTAGTAGCGACTAGCCCTTGTACTTCACTGCTCCATCCTCGAGTCCAAAATTGTTTTTCACGAAAAGGTACAAACCGGATCGAAATGGTTTTCGAGAAATTAATCTCGATCCCGGTCTCTTCGAAACGATCAACGCAGTTTGTCCAATATTGATAGTCGGTTATTTAACTATCAATTAATATTCACAACATCCATCACACAATTAATAATTTCCCAGATTATTTATTTATCTCAAAAATATCTTCACATGATATATTTTCACCTTTCAATTTCCTTTGAAAACAGTTTCAAATCATCATGCCTTGCAGGATAAACTTCCCCGAATATTTCCTATCTCCACTGAAATCACCAAGCACAAAACTAGATTTTTAAAATAATTTAAATCACTTCATTGAAAAATACATTTATCATTTAATTTAGAAAAATTACTTTAATACTTAATTTTAAATAACACTCTAGAAATAATTAAAACAAGGTTACCTTATAACTAAACATTAGGTTTCTTCTTTAATCAAAATATCAAATCATTCTTTAAATATTTACTGTTATAATAGGTTAAAAGAAAATACTTACTTTAGACTTTAAATATTAGAAACGATAAATTTTACAAAACATACCTTTAAAACAACTTCAAAATCCTTTAACTTATATTTAAAAATTTACTTTGAAACGTACTTGGTTATCCAGGGAGAATTTCAAATCTCAATCACTTAAATCAATTTCCCAAATTGATTTTCAATTTATTTTATTTGAAATAAATTCTTTTACTTATCAGTTCATTTATAAATTCAGTAGTATGGTCTTTATTTTTATTATTATTATTTTATTCTTCTTTACTCTTTCAATAAATCCAAATCTTAAATTCTAAATAATTGTTTGTTCTTTTTAATTAATAATACTGCATTTTAAAATTCAGTAACTTTCTGTTTATACAACATTCCTTTCCATTCTCAAGATTCACTTATTAGAATTTCAAAGTCACTTTATTTCTTTTCCAAGTTATTCTTAAATTTATCCTATAATTATTTTACTTGCCATTTCACTTCTTTTATTTTCATTTCCAAAATCAAATTTATATTTTTGGTAATTCATTATACCAAATTATATCAACCAAGCCATAACATTCAATATTTCCACATAATTCATCATAGAATATCAAATAATCAAAACAGAGAATATTAAATAATTTAAATAAAAGTTGAGGGGTCCAGTTGGATCCCTCCAACCTGTTTTCCCTGCATCCACAAACGTTAGCATCACATAATATGCTAATTTCAAATGATACTATACTATATCACATCACTCAATTCAACCATACAATCAATTATTTAAATTTACTCATTTAAATTTAAATTTAAACTGAGTGAGATTAACTCACCTTTGCTCCTTAAATTTGCAAATCCACTTCATTCTCGCTTTGATTCCACGATTATTGACCTTGTATAACAACCATACGATTTATTAACACTTTGAAGTAGCTTGAACAATTTATCTCCATATTATAAATTTAATTAACCAATGATTCTATTTTAAATTAATAATTTAAATTTTAAACTAATTTCCTTTTTACTAATAATGTTTATAATGACAACATAATTAAGAAAGTTTGTTAAACAAATTAATCACCCTGACTATATTATAAAGAAAAATTCAGTCTTTGTATAAACTTTTCAATATTTAAAATTTTCATATATGTATACATCTCTAAAAAAAAACTCTCTGTATACATATCTTGTCTGCATAATTTTTCAGTTTATCTCGGAATATTTAACATGCATGTGTATACTTATTTTTTTTTGGGAACACATATATTTAGCAAAAATAGATTTATATTCCCAGTTTATAACTTCTGTTTCTGTCCTTTCCAAAATTACCTCTATTCCTATGGTTAACAAATTCTCAGATTTAGTATATAAATTTCAAGTTTGTACCTAACTGCTTTGACTCTCCTTCCCGAAACCCTCAACTCGATTCCACGCCCTATTCACTGTTGCCCTCGCCTCTGCTCTTCGTCCAGCATCATGATCGAACCCACGCGTGCTACACCCCCACAACACCTCCTTCGATGCCGAGCATGAATCGACATTGCGGCCTCGACTATGAGCTCACGACCCTCCAGAATGCCCCACGACATCGTCGTCTTGCCCAGGAACGTGTCTCGACGTCGCCCTCCCATTGGCCTTGCTTGCGAGCGTCCCTTCCAGGCTCAGAGATTGCCGCGACTTCAAGATGACAACCAACTCGCGACCTCATACAATCGCGATTCACTAGGGTTTCGTGAATTTTGGACGACGAACGAGGCTCAATATTAGCCGCGTGCGAACGAAAACTATGGGATCGAAGCCCATGCCTTAGTCGAACTCGAAGATCAGAGAATTGAGATTGCTTCTTTCGCTGTCTCCCTTTTTTTTTCCTTTGTTTTTTTACTTTGATTCGGCTGATTTGAAAAGAGGGGAAAGGAAAGAAAATAAAAAGAGTACGAACGAGACACAATGGGGGCAGCTTGTACTTATGGTCGGATAAAAGAAAAGCAAAGATATTTTATTTAGATTCAATTTGTCTCGGTAAAAATTTCTATGCGTTTATATATCGTACGCTCACAACACAACTCCAATCACCACGAAAATGGGAATCCGATAATAATTAGACATTACGGATCCAATGGAACTAGTTTCGTCTAATTCCGAGACTGTGCCTCGGGAGGCTATTTTTAAATTCAATTTAAACGATATAAATTTTAAAACTAAACAAACCACTGTTAAATTAAATTTTAACATCTTTATAATTTCCAGTATTATCAATATAAGTTTCATAAGTCTTCAATTTATTTCCAACAGGTTCAAAACTCCAAATTCAACATTTTACTCAACTTCAAATTATTTAATTTAATAATTCAATTATCAAATAAGTTGTGATATTCGTTATTCAAGTTAAAATTACTCTACTGAATATTTAAAATCAATTAAATATTCCAATTTTAAGTGTTCCGAAAGTTTCGGGCGTCACACCAAGCTCGGGGGCAAGCCATCACATTAAAGGCTGAACTGGACCAACACACGACAGTTCTATAACTACTCCAAATTCCCAGAGCGCGAATTGGAGTATAAACATCAATTCTAGGTTCCTAGAGTGCGAACCGGAGTATAAACACTAACTCCAAACTCTTAGAGTGCGAGTTGGAGTATAAAACTTATAAATGCGGCTTCGAAGAGGGTGGACCCGTCCACCTGACGACTTTGACCGTATCCTAAACAAGTTCTAGAAGGATGTGAATTGACCGTCCACGATCCTGATAATTCCATTATTCCCAAAGAGCGAACACAATCCAAACGCCCGAACAAACATGACTGATCGTTTGTCGGCCGACTCTAAAACTCCTAGAGTGCGAGTTGGAGTATAAACATATAAATGCGGTTCCGAAGAGGGTGCACCCGTCTGCCTAACGACTTCGACTATATCCTAACCAAGTTAGAGGAGGATGGACCCGTCCATCTAACGACCTCGCTTGTTTACTCGGTGTGGATGTGATCCAACCATCCACGATCCCGATAAATTCATTGTTCCCAGTGTGTGAACGACCTCCTAAAAAGCCTAAACAGATGTGTCTAACCATCTGTCGACTAACTCCAAATTCCCAGAGTGTGAATTGGAGTATAAACATCAACTTTAGGTTCTTGGAGCACGAACCGGAGTATAAACACTAACTCCAAATTTCCAAAGTGCGAATTGGAGTATAAACGTCAACTCTAGGTTCCTGGAGTGTGAACTGACATATAAACACTAACTCCAAATTCACAGAGTGTGAATTGGAGTATAAATACTAAGTCAAAGTTCCCGGAGTGCGAACTGTGTTACAAACATCGATAGTTTTCAGATTCCCCAAGTGCGAACCGGATTATCGATTGCAAATAACTTTGAGTCCCTAGAGTGCGATCAGAGTATAAGTATAACTGTAGTGCGAACGACCACTCATAAGTTAACCTAAGTCCCCAGAGTGTGGGCATGTGCTTAAAAACTTCGACTTGCACGATTGATCGCCAAAATACAAGTGCTGATCCCCGAAGTGTGGATGTGACTATTTATAAATAAACAAGCGTGATTCAACCGCTCAACTCTCATTTATTTTAGCATCGACCCGACGACGCAGAACCCGAAGGGGTAGAAACAATTTGCGATCGCTATCCGATCTTTATAACTCATCCCCTAGACCGGGCGCAAAGCTCAAGTGTTAATCATTGACCGAAGCACTACCCGTCCAAGTCCAACTCGATCTTCCATTACAAGCTGTACTCATGATTTTCAGACTTGGCAAATAACATGAACTTAACTCAAAGGCTGAAACTCTGCAATTACACTAAACCAAAATTCAAATACTGCAATACTTAAGCATAAAAGAAATGAAATTTAAAGCCAAGAAACAAAATTTCATTTCAACTAATTGTATGTGAAGATTCGTATGCAAGTTATTCCAAAAAATTCCTACTAGCGGGGGCCGAACCCGCATCTGTACACGGCCTATAAAAGACAAGTTCCTAGCTATCAAAAATTATGCCGGAAAGGCTTATCTACTCCTTGACCTTCTTCGGCTTCCTCTTAAGTGCGGATCCGCCAAAGCCACTAGTGATCTTTCGCTTTGAGCCTTTACTCTTTGGCAGATCATCTCCAGACGAAGGCATAATGTCGACATTCTCCTCCGAATTTGAGTCTACGGGAATACTTCCTGCAGAAGGAGTCGGATGAACCAGATCTACAGTCGGAGGCGGAAAAGATACACTAGTATCAACGAGTGTACCCCCGGGAGATATCATTCTGAGTGGGGTTGGGCCAAGTGTCGACGTTCCACTCCCTGAACTAACGTCTTGTGAGGCCACCTCCAGCTCGGCGTTGATCTCAGCCAGTATCTCTTCCTTGCGAGCGGATCGAGCTTCGCTGGGGGCAGCAATGGCATGTGTCAAAGCGCTAGAAGCAGGCGGAAATCCACCAAGAACGAATGGTAAGTCCATAAAGGGGTCTCTCTGTCTGCCAAGGAGCTCGTTCATCATCTGCTCATCAAAAGAGATTGAGCTCCCATGCGTTACGTCAATGGGAACAGCCGTTGTTGTGGCGGTCGCCTCGGTAATGATGGCCTCCTGCACTTGATGTGATTCCTGGATTACAGGAGGCGCTGTCAATGTAACTTTGGTCACTGGACAAGGAAGAAAAGAAGTTGTTAGAACGCACTTCAAAACAAGGCTTTCATTTCAGATACACATGAGATTTGTTCAGAGTACCTTCCTCAATTTGACCCGCAGTTGGTTGAACGGCTTCATGAGAGTTCTCCTTTGTAGGAAATAGACGTGGCTGTTCTGAGTCATAGGATGGAATGGGCTGGGGCTCAGTCACTGGAATAGGCTCGGATCGATATGAAGTAATAGTTGCGGAGCTTATAACATGATTCTCAACGCCTGATCCTTCCCCAACTTCCTGGGGCTGGGTGCCAAGCCTTTCCCTTGCGTGGGAAATCATAGAGTATTGAAGAACATTCTTCTCGTCCGCATTCAGTATATGGTTCTCCAGCTCAAATTCATCAAAAGTTCCACCCGACTGCACCGCTTTCTCCTCCTCAACCAGCAGATTCCAAGCGTTATAGAGATGAGTTGAGTAATCGTCAAGCCATGCCAGATTTCTATGTCTCATCGCATTGGCGTTATAAGTGACGAGAAGCTCCTCTATGTCCGCCTTAAGCCTGGTTTCCACCAATCGGACCTTCTCATCGACCTCGGCCTCTACCTCATGGACTTTTTCTATAGCTGCGTCTCTCTCCCTCTGAAGCACCACCACTTGATTGCATGCTTCTTGTGCGGAAACGTTAGCAGCATCCTTCTCTTTTATAATTTCAGAGAACTTAGACATAAGTTCGTTAAGCTCTTTAAGGGATGCGTCCCGTTCAGCAGTAACCATGGTGTTCTTGTGGCCCATATCCTCCACCATGGCACAGTGCACTTGCCTCATTCTGTCCATGGCTGCATGGGCATCATCAGCTTTTTTGAGAGCCTCCATTTCAGATTTTCTGAAAGACTCGGCCTTGGTGTTAAGTACTTGGATGATTCGGTCTTTATGTGAAAGTTATTTTTCCAACTTCTCGACGGTAGCTGCCCACACAAACGCCACCTTCGACGCTTTTTGCGTGGCTTTCGACCACTCCTTATACTGGAAGAATATATCCGCGACTTAATCTTTCACTGTGTGTACAGCCGACACTGGAATTCTTTTCAAGAGCGAGGGAAAGACGTAGCCGCCAAAGCAGATGTCGGGAAAATCCTTTTTCAATTGAGCAAGCATAATCGCTCCTTCCCCGGTAGGCTCGGTAGTGGCCTGTTCAGTGGTTGAGGGGTCCACTATGTCATTTCTACGATGAGAGTCGGGCCTTGGAGCGTGAGACGACGGCTTGTGCCATGAAGTTTTGGGAGGCCTAGAAACGTGAACTGGAGGCGATGCAGGAACTCTGGGAGGGGGTGAGCGAGATAGAGATCGGCGTACATAACCCTTGTCTCTATCATAACGTTCTTAACTAGAATATTCCTGCTCGTGATCCTTGTCGCCCTCTCTCCTACGCGACTCTTAATATGAGGAAGTTCGGCAAGTGTTACGCAAACTGCCAAACATAGAGCCGTCCAGACATCGTATCTGCAAAGTGAAACAAGAAGTAGAGTTAGTAATATTCCAATAGTGAAAAGCTCACGTCAGAAATCATGTAGTGACGTGAAGTGTGTATGTATGTGCAACCCCCCCGGCCAACCCGAAGTGTCGACCACGCTAGTGGGAAGAGACTCGCTTAAATCTAAAGCGTTTTGAACTTCATCCAATCTGGCATCATGTCGGAAGGATACATAGTCCGGAATTGGGAGATCGCGAGCCCTTCGAAGAGATTTTCCGCTCGAGGGGGAGAAGCCTTCGAAATTCTAACTCCAGAACCGGGCCGAGACATGACCACAAACTTCTATCTCCTGGATTTGGATTGTTTAAAAGCGGCGGCCTTGCCTTTTCTCTTTTCATCAGAGTCCTAGATTGCATCCTTAGGCCCAACCAAAGGCTCGTCGTCAATATGGGTTCTCTTGGAATCAACTTCCTCAACTATGACAACCCAGGGTTTCTTGCGCTTAACTTTTTCCCTCGGGATAGTCCTTAGTGTACCATCGAGTCTTATACTTTGTCTTCGCTCGATCAGCCCAAGGATTCTCAGGTTCCTATCCATGAAAACCAAGTCGATGTTCCTCTCTTCACTTGGGACTTCTTGGAGAACCCGGACTATCCCCTTATAACGAGCGCCTTTGGGTCGCTGAATTATCACTGTAAAGAGAAAGAAATATAAGTTTGACTTCAGCTATAACTGTAGCGACCCGACTTTCTATTACCTGAAAATCGGATCACTAATTAAGAAAGAAAGGGATAGAAGAAGAAAAGAAAGAGAAGAAAGAACAATAACACATCAGAATCTCACAGCGGAACGAATGAAATATAATATATAACATATACATAGTGTCATATACATCAGAGTACACAACTAAACATCTCACTTTAGACAGTTATAACATTTCTGTCTAATATACAATACAAGGACAACTACACAGAATAACACACAGCGGAAACTCTATCTATATATCTACACGCTGAAGCCTCCTGCTCCAAAGCTCCTCCAAAATTCGTCAAGGATAACCTGAATCACTTGACTACTCATACAAAATATGAGTACCCAAGAGTTTAATAAAACATAAAATAAACACTCGGGTAAGACAGGGGTCTGGTGTGAGTAAACGGTTTAAAATTGCTTAATTTTAGAAAATCCTTTGAAAAGAAAGGTATCACGTAAGACTTCCCATACATAATCATGGAAAAGTTTTTACCTTACGCTAACCAAAACATTTGATAGGAAATCCAGTGATATTATAATAGTGTCTAGGGTTTTCAAGTAAATATGGAATAGCCGAAATTGTTATATCTATTAAATTCCAGCTACTAGCCACAAAAGTGGGTAATACAAACAAAACCGTAGGGTCTCGTAGGGAAAATGGGTTTCCATCAATGGCAGGGCTACTGTGGTACCGGCCGTCACAGTACGTGGCCTAGATCACCGTACCGAGGAGCCACCCTAACTCCCCTGCAACACAAGGCCGGGACCATTCCTTACTGAACAGTCCTGAACAAGACCACCTCGCAGTTGGCTGCAGACCTACCGCCCACAAAGCCGAAATAAAAAGGGACATCTAGATGGATGAATCTCGTCCTACTTGGGCATGATCCACTTAACCTTGCTGCACCTCCCCTATTTTAGCCATTTCAGCTTGATGAGGCTTGAGGCTGCGATTACCTTTTGTAGGACACTTTTATCTTAGAATGCTCGCGTCCACCTGACGATGTTCTGAAAGCATTCAATCCATACAAGTCCGTTCTGGGTTTGAACGGAACCGAAGGCACTATCTCGTTGCACTCATTTTGGAATCACCCTCAGAGTCAACGACCATAGCCCTTGCACTCTGAATCACCATCTCGAGCCTATAAGTACTATCCCGTCAAACTCATTACGGAATCACCCACAGAGTTATACTGACGTATAGTTTTTACACCTCGAGTCTTCACTAAGCTCCACTTGGATTCACGACCTAAAATTTATTTTGGATCGGTGTGGTTTTCAGATATCCAAATATGGAAACCCGATCCCGGTCTCATCGAATCCAAACGCCATTTTAAATGTCCAAGTTGTACTTAAGGGATTTAAACAATAGATATTCAGAAATATCACTTAACATAATGGATGATTCACAACACACAGA
Organism: Allium cepa; assembly: GCA_030765085.1. Classification (NCBI taxonomy): domain Eukaryota; kingdom Viridiplantae; phylum Streptophyta; class Magnoliopsida; order Asparagales; family Amaryllidaceae; genus Allium; species Allium cepa. Next base: position 841,328,924 of record CM060928.1, read on the forward strand.
TAGATAATTCACTATTATCATATTCATCCATACATATCACAAAGCGGCATATATATCACATCTCAGATATATCACATTCATATCATTACATATCAACCAATGACATCCAATATCATCCAATATCATTAACTCATCCAATGATATTTATCAATCAATCATTAATCATCCACACACAAGTTTGATCCAAACTTGATTAATTTACTTAATCCTTAACTAAATAATCCTTACTCAAACACTTGTATTATCTTCAATCCATCTTACTTATTCATTAATTAATTACAAATTAATTAATAAACATCACTTAATTCTCCACTTTAAATTAATCATCCTTGGTTAATTATTACTTAATTTCTTTAGATAACTATTCCTTAATTACAATATTAATTAATCATCTTGATTAATTACTTCTTAATTATCTAAGTAATTATCTCTTATTTACTCTTTAAATTAATCACACTTGATTAATCACTTTTAATTACATTTACTTGATTAATTACTTTTAGTTAATCACATTTAATTAATTACTTTTTTAATTACATTTAGTAATTAAAACTTAATTATAAATTAATTATCCTTTAATTATTAATTAACAGTTAATTATTTATTTCCATTAATTAATGATTACTTTCATTAATTAAATTTCTTTTTAATTAATTACTTTAACAAGTAATTAATCACTTAATTAAATTCTCTTAATCCTTTTATTAATTAATCATTAATTAAATTATTTAAACCTTAAATTAATTTTATTAATTAATTCTTTAATTAATAACACAAGTGATTAACTCATAACCACTTCTATCCAATTACTTCATAAAGTAGTTATCCTTAATTACTTTGATCAATAATTTCCTTTTACTTAAATTCCTCCAGAAATTAGTTACTTAATTACTTCACCAAATAATTACACTTAATTAATACATAAGTGATTATCTTTAATTAATCACTAATAAATTACTTAATTAATTATTTAATTAATCATTTAAACTTAATTAGATGATTCTTTAACTTACTATATTATAAAGATTCTTAATTAAGTAAAACATGATCTTAATTAAATCATTTATATTAACCAATAACACTTGATTATTGATAATAATTGAATTACCTCAATGATTCTCACAATTATTTATCTTTAAATAAATCAAAATTCTAATTTACATACGTTAAATCTTTATTATAATTGATTATCAAATTCTTAATCATTAAACCTTATTTGAAAATAAAATATTTTAAAAATCAATTATAATTAAAACAATTTTAAATATTCAAATCAAACTTTTTTAAATCTTTAAAACTTTCCATAGTTACCATATAAAAGTTAATACAAACTTAATTCAAAACTACACAAATTTTATTTTAAAACTTTCATATTTTATATATAAAAACTTGTTTAAAAACTTATCTTTAAACAAATTTAGTTTATAATTAAACTTGTTTAACCTTTGGTTTTAACTTTAATCATTTTCAAAATCAAGTTTTCTTTTGGTTTCAAAATCCTAAAAAAACAATACCGTTAAATTTGAAGGACTTAAAAACTGTTGAACTCAAAGCAAAAACTTGCTCAACAAACCCGATCAACACACTGCAATTACTCGTGCAAAACTCGAGTAAAACCAAACAAAACCCGAGTAAACCTCATCCCTAACCTGCTTCGAGAAAACACACCAAATACCCGAAAGAAAACTCGAGCATCCACCTTCGCTCTCCCCAAAACAAAAACTCCTTTGATACACGATACCGTGCATCATGCACCACTACGCCGGCCACCCACGACCATCACCACGGCTTCGATGAGTCACCCACGACTACTACAACCAAACGCGAAACCCAAAAACCCAGATTCGATCGAGAACCAAAAATCAACCCCTAAGCCCAACTGCCTGAACCCAATAACCAACAGAAAAAATGATCGTCGTCGACGAACCATCACTCGAGACACCTCGCCAACTTGTCCGAAGCCACGTTGCGACTCCCTGAACCTATCGCAACCCTCACGATCGCCACCATTCGTCTCTCGACGCCGCGAAACCCATTGGAACACTCACGACAAATACAGGGTGTAAAACCCTACCTCCTCGATTCTCGGTCAACTCGATCAAATAAAAATACCCAAAGTATTTTTCTGATGATCATCATCCTCTCCTTGACCTCCATGCCCAGCCTCGTCGCTTAGCTTGCCAACATTCGCCGTGAATTGGACAAAATGCCCAAAACAGTTAACTCTAAAATTCTCTTTAATTACTTATTTAAAAATCATGTTTCAACCATTAAAATTCATGATTTCCTAATTGTAATTCAATTATGAAATCAAAACTAAAAATTTGAAATCATAAATTTCTGACCCAAATCAAAAATTCACTGTAAATTTTAAAAAATTAGCTAACCATTCATTTTAAAAACCTACAACTAATTTTAGAAGGAAGATTTCATGTTTTCTAACAACCTTTATTTGCAAATCATAAGCTAGTTTGGATTTAAAATTGAATTATTAAATTATATAAAGAAGACGAAACCTGTTTATAAACATACAGAGCCCATTCATCCTCATAGGCATTAAAATGCTCAACATTCAACATGCATAAATTTTTAATTCAAGTATTCATCAACATCATGATATTTATCATAAGAACAAGTTAAAATCCAGAATAAAACTATTTTTAAAAGTCCATTCACTCACCTATTATCAAAGAGCAGAGAACAGAAGCTGTTCTTAACTTCCAAGTTTTGAAAATTCTTTGCATGCTCTTGAATTGCTTGATTCCAGTTTTGCATATTGATGTTCCAGAATTTCTTGTTGATTTATTCCAGTTTTGCATGTTGAAAACAATCTGTTGCTGATGAATCAAATTTTTCATGTTGATGTATCTTCCTGCTGTATTTTCCAGATTTGCAAACTTGCATTTGATTTGAATTTCCAGATTAACTTCTTGTTTTCAGATTTCTTTACTGTTTCTTCTTTCATTTTTGAACTTTTTTTTTGATTTACATTCATTTTGTTTGGGTTGAAGATGAAGAAAAATTTAGCTGAAGATTAAAACTCTCCTTTTTATTATTTTACAATTAATTTTAAATTTAATTACTAAAGAGAAAGACATTTGTCACTATGATGCCTTAATTAACTTACACATATGCTCTCTTATTTACAAATGTCCTTACATAAATCAAAATGTTAACAAGTGTTTTAATATCTAATTAATATTTTCTTATTTTATATTTTGTTTAAGTTATATGCAAGTAATTATGTAATATTATGTACTTATCTTTTAATAAATATGCATGTGAATACAAACAACTTATATTCTTGTTTTACTTTATATAACATATGTTTATATGCTTAAGAAATTTATTTCAATTCTTTATGTAAAATTTTTAAACAAACGTATCTTATGTTAGAATTTTAAAATGAAAGAATATTAAAACAAATAAACTTCAAATTCAAATCTTAACCAAAACTCAGGTTTAAAATATATATAAGTTAAATAAGAATATTAACTTTGTTATTAAAATTTAAATCTCAAATATTATTTTCAAAAACATTAAATCAAATTAACATTTCAAATTACAAATTATATATATATATATATATATATATAAAATAAAGTTTTTGAAAATACTTGTCAATACAATTTTCCCATTTCTAATATATATATACAAATACATATACACATTTCAAATAGAAAAACATTTTTAATCATTAGTTTTGATAATTACTGTGTTGAATTCTAAAACACAAACCAAATCATAATATATATATTCATATATATTATAGTTTGAATATAAAGTTTTTATTATTTTAAAACTTCCTATTTACATGATATATATATATATTATAAATAGAAAATATTTTGATTAACTTTGGAGAAATAAATATTACCAATTTATATTGTTAAGAAAAATGTTGATAGATAATAACAGATTATTATTATCAGCCTTTTAAAATTTTAACTCGTCAATTTATAATGTAAAATGATCAAATCAATTTAATTATTATCAAAGATTATTAAATTGATATTGCTCAAAATTCTGGGTCGTCCCAATAACCGTCTTATCAACTAATCTAGAAGATAGCAATACTCACATCTAAATAACCATCTACTGGCAAATCCTGGAGGGCACCGAACATAAAACCACTTTGTCTTGAAGTAGCTCAGCCTAGTCCAAGACCCCATGACTACTTGGCAATTTCTTACCGCCTCCAGGAACGTAAAGGATGGGATATCTGTTCGACTTTTGAAGTTGAATAAGTATCTGATCTCAGTCGGGAGCGGCAGTCGATAAAAATACTCCATAAATACAATGAACAAGTTGTTCAGCAGAGTGTATCCATTTAGGTGTAGCTGGGATGGAGCGATCCCCAAGAAGGATAACACTTCTCTCATATATTTATTGAACGTGGGGAGCGTCCCTGCTGCGCACACATGGCGGTTGAATGCAGTATACCTCCTCTGGTGGATTGTGCGGTCTGTCATTTGGTCCTGGCAATAGTACGTCATCCATCGACATACAATGTCTTAAGCATATTCTCCCTAGCGTATCTTCAGAAATATTGGACGGAACCGAGTCTGGTGGGCTATTGACGAGAGATCCGTCAGGAGCTTCGTCCGGGGCAGGGCCAATGATTTCCGCCTCAATGTCCGGTATATCGATTGCTGGAGGAGTTAAACTCTGGGTTTCTTGCGGTTGCAAGCTTGGAGTTTCCATAAGTAACTAACTCATGAAAAATCATCATTAGACGATAAAGAGCCCATGCGTTCCCCCTAGTGTGAAGTGTATGAAAGTGTTGTGCAGTGTAGTGCTACATGTTGCTTAAAAAAGTATGCAGAGTTAGAGAAAATGCCCAAACGATGAGACACCGAAATTCAGACTGGAGTGACCGTCAACACTGACCATCACAACCGTGCCATCCAGACTTTAGAGACCAATCCAATTTACAATCAGTTAAGATATTGTTGAGTTATAGTCCCATCGACGAGCTTTGAAAGACGGTCAAATATATAGTTCATCAATTGAGTTCAGATATGCAAGAGCGTAGCTCGTCGGAATCATATGTTCGGTTGAGTTCATATGTTAGGATGGAATTCGTATCCATCAGAATGCAAGTTCAAATTGTCCACCTAAAGTCTCGTTCATATCGATCAGTGGATGCCATCTTCGTATCGATCGATCCTGATGGTTTCGTATCGATCAGTTCGCGATAACTTCGTATCGATCAGAGCTTAATCACTTCGTACTAATCTGAAACACGCCCTCAGCAGTGACTTCACTTCGATCAATCTCGTGTCCATCATGACTATACTTCGTATCGGTATCAATTCGAAATGATAAGAACAAAACCCATGAACTAACAATCGAAGCGAAATCGAAGGTAGAGGATCGATACGAAATCCTTGAGATGAAAGCAGGTTCCTTTGACCTTTCATCGATACGAAATCAAAGCCGAACAAGCCTTCCATGAGCACTCTCGTGTCCCTCAATTCCTTTTCTTCTCCAATCCAATCTAAGCATCGCCATGACCACCCTTAACCAAGCTCTGGCCCAAATCTGGCCTTGGCGTTGCCGGAATTGATAATCAGCAAGGGTGGGATGGATCTGAGATTCAAACTCCGTCGCTTGGATTTAGTCACAACTGATTGATTACCTAGATTAAAATTGGAATTCGCAGGATTAAAAGTTTGTGTTTGATCGATTCGAAGGCGAAGAGGAGTTCCTCTTTTCTTAAGCTTATGGATCGATGCGAAAGCAGAAGATAAGAAAGGTAGCAGTAAAAAGTATAAAGTGAAAAATGGCCAAAGTCCAAAGTATTTATATGGATCCAGGGGAAGAAGAGGGGCGATTCATCTCCAGGTCAGAGCAACCGATCACAGCAGATCGAGTCGAACTCTCTGTTCGAATCCACCGGCCTGGGCCTTCATCGAGATAAAATTGTCGATATGATATATCGATACAAAGTGTACGATGGGGGCTGTTCTGGAGACATTATACCCCATCGATTCGTAACTATTGTTCATGTCAATGATTTTGCGGCTCCTTCCATGGCCCATCGATTCTGTTTGCGTAAAAAATGGCCGCAAACACCCAAAGTCATATGAGTTGATTGATTTTATGTTGTTCTTAGTGATTTGGGTGATTTATGCAAATATATGAAAAGAAGGGACTAAACTGTAAAAGACACACAGATTTATAGTGGTTCGGCCAGAACGTGCCTACGTCCACTTTATATGTTATTCTCCTTTTTCTCTTCAGATTACAAGTACAAAGCTTTGATTACAAGTATCTAAAGTTGTTTGAGAGTTCCTTCCAGGCTTGAGCTCTCAAACTTGTCTGCCATTGTTGTACCCCTGCCCCTCTATTTATAGAGTGAGGTAGGGGGCAGGGGTCTTGGATGTATATTGCTGCTGGGGGGCTTGGGCTGAAGCAATCTGGACTGGCAACTCTGGTTCGGTATGAAGGTTGGTCCGGTGATGGAGTGGACCGGTGGTAGGTATTTTGGAAGGTCATTCGGTATTGCATAGAGGAGTGTGGTTCGGTGATGGCTTGAGAAGGATTGGTCCGGTGGTTGATGAGAGGTGTGTTTGGCTCGGTAGTGCATGGAGATGGTGTTTCGGTTGTAGCTAATTCGATGGGAAGGGATATGGAGATGGTGATTCGGTGGTAGGGAGGCTTGGTTCGGCGTGGGGTATCACCGAATGGATCTGCCGAATGATGCCTTTGGTTGTGGATGCCGAATGAGCTTTGCTTCATACTACCGAATGGATGAATACCGAATGTACATTGTTGCTGGGAACGCCGGATGAACCTACGTGCTCCGAGTGCCGAATGAGGCCTTGCTTCTTATGGCCGAATGGGCTATGCCGAATGAAACCTTAAAACTTCTTAATATCGAATGAGCTTTTGCACTTGGGTTATGAATGAAATCTTCAACTTGTATACGCTTGCTGGCTGCTTCTTCGAGGTGGAAACGCGCTCAACATGGATATTCCAGTTTTGTCCAAAAATTGGGATAACACTTTGCCCCCCAAAATATGCCTTGCGGTAGGAAGGCGTGTTTTGTAATGCCATGAGCTGGATGTTCATATCCTGTCATCAACCTGTAAAGAATTTGATAGTTTATATGGCCCCAAATGACGACCGTTCGGGATCGAGCTATTCGGGATGAAGCGCGGCCGTTCATGGTCAAGCGCCTAACTTCAAATGACGACCGTTCGCGATCGAGTCATTCGAGGGAAAGTGCGACCGTGCGTGGTCAAGCGCATAAATCCGTGCGTCGATCCTTCGGGATCGAGTCATCTGCAGTGAAATGTGACCGTTCAAGGTCAAGCGCTTTACTTCAAATGACGACCGTTCGGGATCGAGTCATTCGAGGTAAAGTGCGACAGTGTGCGGTCGAGTGGGGACCGTTCAAGGTCAAGCGCTTAACTTCAAATGACGATCGTTCGTGATCGAGACATTCGAGGTAAAGTGCGACAGTGCGCGGTCAAGTGGTGGTCCTCAAATGACGACCGTTCGCGATCAAACCATTTGAGGTAAGGTGTAATAGTCAGCGATCAGGTGGCGGACCTCAAATGGCGACCGTTCGCGATCGAGCCATTTGAGGTAAGGTGAGTTGTGCCGTTCGAGGCGAGTTGTGCCGTTCGAGGCGAGTTGTGATCGTTCGCGATCGGGTGCCGTTCGAGGCGAGTTGTGATCGTTCGTGATCGGGTGCCGTTCGAGGCGAGTTGTGATCGTTCGTGATCGGGTGCCGTTCGAGGCGAGTTGTGACTGTTCGAAGTCGGGTGCCGTTCGAGGCGAATTGTGACTGTTCGAAGTCGGGTGCCGTTCGAGGCGAATTGTGACTGTTCGAAGTCGGGTGCCGTTCGAGGCGAAGGAGTGTGCCCGGGGGGGACTTAATATTATCAGTGTTGGAGTTATTGTTTGGGGGAGTTTTCGAATCAAAGACTTCAGCAGTTCGCTGCCATGCAAGAGGTGCTCGTGGACCGTTCGCGATCCAACGGGCATACAAGTAAATAATTTTTTCATAGAATTGTAAATGTTAAAGCAATAGTACCTTACAGCAGAAATGTCCAAACAGGAAGAATTCAAATGTTCAAATCGAAACAAAAGCAAAGCAAGGATGTCAAAGTGTAAGTTCCCACTCCGAAGCAGTCAATGATTATTCAGAGCATGCCCGGAGATCGTTCGCGATCTCGTACATGTGTAAATGATTTAATTGCTTTAGTGGAAGCTTACGACTTGTTCATCGTTATTTTAATCAAGCAATCAATGGATAATCAAATGGTGCCCTGATCCAGGGTCACCTCTAGCTGATGTAGAGGGTGGTCGCTCTGGCTCCACCGCTGGAGTTCGCCTCCTCACATACTGAAGGAGCATACCGTTCCTGATAAGCCCTTCCACCTCGTCCTTCAAATGCCTACAATCATTAGTGTTATGACCATTCAATTCATGAAATACACAAAACTTATCTGATTTTCTTTCGTCGGAGGTTGGATCCCTTTGCATTGGTCTACGATACGGAACCTGCCCCTTGGTATCCTGATAAATCCGTTCCAAATTCTCATTCAGCTCTGAATAGGTGGTGAATCGTGGCTCTCTTCGTAGCCACTTTGTCCTGTCATCATTATCCTCAGCCTTTCTTTTTCCTTTGCTAGTCTCCGCACCCTTTCCAGGTAGGTTTCCGCTCTTGATTGTGTAAACGTCATCTTCTTCCTCTCTTTCTGCGCTAGCATCTTCCAAACGCAGAAACTTTTCAGCCTCATGATAGAACTCTCCCAGATTCATAGGCGGGTCCTTTGTTAATGAATTCTTGAACTCTGTATTACCAGCTATTCCAGATACAGCCGCCATCATAACCATAGATGGATCTGGTCGATCCACTGATGCTGCCGCCGCATTAAATCGCGTTAGAAAGCTCCTCAAAGTCTCTCCAGTTTTCTGCTTCAAGGTTGCCAAAGTCATCACATTCTTGGGTCTCGCAATATGAACCCTGAATTGTCTCATGAATTTCTCAGTTAAATCTGCCCACGTTCCTATGGAGCCGCTCTCCAGTTGTCTAAACCATAACGCTGCAATGTCCGTCAAATACAGTGGAAAGCACCGGGCCATAACCTCCTCTGATGCCCCCAGCACTTCCATATGTCTCATATACTTCGTTAGATGGACCGTGGGGTCCGTTTTCCCGTTGTACATGTCTAATGATGGTAGCTTGAATTCTGGTGGGTTCCTAGCCATCCTAATCGTAGAAGAAAAAGGACTCCTGTTTACATCTTCCAAGTCTCTGTTTACTAAACCGCCTCTCATAGCTCTTCTAACCATCTCTGCTAATCTGTCATTGTCTCCAAGCTGTAGTTCTCGTTCACTGCCTTCGACATGCCCCCCGAGTCCACGGGAGTTTCCATGTGTATGCCTCCCTGGCTGAACGTTCATTCCTCTATTGCTACCAGGTGGCTCGGATGCCCCCATCTCTCTTCCCGGGGTTGGATCAACATGCTCTGCGTGAGTGCCCCCTAGTTCAGGTGCTGCGCCAGATGGTCCTGCTCCGTTTTGAACCCCAGTTGCTCCTTGGATTTGTGCTCCAATTTGCCCAATTTGTTGAAGTAAGTTCTGGATCATCTCTTCTTGTCTTCTCATCATGGCCTCCATCTCATCCCTAGTGATAAAGATCGATGCTTGATTCCCTCCTGAGGAAGCCTCTTGACTTCCTTGGTGTTCACTTCTCTCTGGCCTTTGCCTTCTACTTGTTTGTCTCGTCATAATTCTTAGATCTGAACTCTTAGATTTTCAAATTCAACTTCTAACCGATGTAGCGGGAGCTGGTTCTTCTCAGTGAAAGCACCAAAATGTTTGCGTAAAAAATGGCCGCAAACACCCAAAGTCATATGAGTTGATTGATTTTATGTTGTTCTTAGTGATTTGGGTGATTTATGCAAATATATGAAAAGCAGGGACTAAACTGTAAAAGACACACAGATTTATAGTGGTTCGGCCAGAACGTGCCTACGTCCACTTTATATGTTATTCTCCTTTTTCTCTTCAGATTACAAGTACAAAGCTTTGATTACAAGTATCTAAAGTTGTTTGAGAGTTCCTTCCAGGCTTGAGCTCTCAAACTTGTCTGCCATTGTTGTACCCCTGCCCCTCTATTTATAGAGTGAGGTAGGGGGCAGGGGTCTTGGATGTATATTGCTGCTGGGGGGCTTGGGCTGAAGCAATCTGGACTGGCAACTCTGGTTCGGTATGAAGGTTGGTCCGGTGATGGAGTGGACCGGTGGTAGGTATTTTGGAAGGTCATTCGGTATTGCATAGAGGAGTGTGGTTCGGTGATGGCTTGAGAAGGATTGGTCCGGTGGTTGATGAGAGGTGTGTTTGGCTCGGTAGTGCATGGAGATGGTGTTTCGGTTGTAGCTAATTCGATGGGAAGGGATATGGAGATGGTGATTCGGTGGTAGGGAGGCTTGGTTCGGCGTGGGGTATCACCGAATGGATCTGCCGAATGATGCCTTTGGTTGTGGATGCCGAATGAGCTTTGCTTCATACTACCGAATGGATGAATACCGAATGTACATTGTTGCTGGGAACGCCGGATGAACCTACGTGCTCCGAGTGCCGAATGAGGCCTTGCTTCTTATGGCCGAATGGGCTATGCCGAATGAAACCTTAAAACTTCTTAATATCGAATGAGCTTTTGCACTTGGGTTATGAATGAAATCTTCAACTTGTATACGCTTGCTGGCTGCTTCTTCGAGGTGGAAACGCGCTCAACATGGATATTCCAGTTTTGTCCAAAAATTGGGATAACAGATTCGAACAACACTCTTCGAATCCATCAATTCACATCCTCCAGAGGCCAGCGTTCATCGATACAAGTTGAGGATCATCTGTTCGAATCCAGCGACATCTGAGAACATCGATGCTAAATGGCAATTTCATATCCATCGGAGCTTGCAACCATCTGTATGAACGTTAATTTCGTATCCTTCAATGCCAAGTCCATCAGTGCGAAATCAATCTTTCAACTCTCTATATCAATTGAGGAGAGGATCGATACGAAGGAACATCCAAAAACAACCGTCAAGTGTTGTTACAACTCGAGTTTCATATCGGTTTACGAGAGGATCGATACGGAATTCGACGCAAGAAAACTGACAACGACTCGTGAACGTGCAACGTTAACAAGAGTAAGGTTAAAATATATACATGTGTCGAACAATTATTCAATTTTCATCATTAATAGGAATTGGATATTCATCTAATAATGACTATGGAGGCAAATAGCTAAGCGATGTTATGCAGCAATCAGTTACAACAACGCAACAAAAAAGCAATAACTGTTCAGAGAGAAGACTGCAGCTTTTCAAAGCATGTCATGTTTCCACAAGACATACTTTGGGGGGCAAATGTTATCCCACCTTTTGGCAAGGCCGAGATATCAAGGAATTGGTTACAAGCTCAGGATTAATCGTCCTAGGTATCGAGTATGCACAGGTTCGCTATGGATGTCGATGGATTTTGTCCGAGTCCGGATCAGGCTACGATTGACATGTCACAACAAGCGAAGCCATAAAATCCAGCGTTCCATATTTCAAGTCAATCAGAGTTTGTATGACCAAGTTATGATCGATGCAAGTTGGAGGAAACGGTCTTAGTTTCGTATCCATCAGTAAAGCCTTGGTTCGCATCGATATGGTTCGCATCCATCATCATGCCTCAATTCGAATCCATCGACTTTGCATCGATCAGTTTCCCTTGATTCATATCGATCAGCTATCAGTATTCCAATCCATCATCTTCGTATCGATCGGCTGACGGCTACTTCACATCCATCAACTACGACAAGTAACTATTTCATATCCATGAAGTAACTGCCTTACATCCATCAAGGAGAGCCCTGTTCGTATCATCCATCTTCGTTAGTTCATACCCATCATCAAGCTACTGCTCAAATCCATCGAGCTCTGGAGCCTATTCTGATCGATATGAGCTATGCCAAATAGTCAACGTATCCATATATTTTCCATTGATACGAACGGAGTTCATCGCATCGATACGAATAGGTCGTCTTCCCTCGATGCGAACTGGGTAACGACCTTGATACAAATGAGTTAAAATTCATGGATGCGATACGCTTAACTCGGAGCGAAAGGTGGATCGATGCGAGAAATGCGCCCCATGTCACCGCGTCATCACATGCGCAAATGATTCGAAGCGAATCGATTCGAAACCATGGTTTCGAACTAGACAGCCAACCGAGAAACTCGAACTCATATCGATCATAACTCAAGATCCACCGATCCAAATGCTATGAAATTTTCACAGAAGATTACATACAAGACAAAGACTGTTCCCACAAGTTTCGACTCCATTGGACATCATCTTGATCGATACGAATTGAGTTCGTATCGATCACAGATCGAGTCGATACTTCTCGGGATCGATTGCGTGGGCCCAATCACATGCCAGAAGGAGTCTCCCGAAGTTTGAGCGAAATATCAGCCTCCTACGCCTATAAATAGAGCCCCAAAGCCTATAGAAAAGGGATCTTTTTTCTCAAGCGCCCAGACTCTGCCAGATCGAGTTTTGTATCCTAACCTTGCTGTTGAACTTGATTTCAAGTTGTAATCCACTATTATTCACTGTAATCAAGTGTAATCGTTGAAAGAGAATCAATAAAGTCATAAAAACTTCATAGTGGACGTAGGCAACACGCCGAACCATTCTAAAGTGCTTGTCTGTGCATTTACATTTCTGTTTATTGGAGTTTTTGTTTGATAATCTACTTTTTAAATTTATCTTCTTCAATTTTATCTCTTCAAAAACTCCCGAAGAGTGTTGTGCCCATTTTTGGTACAAACAACCATTTTGACCCAAAAAATATTGTTTGAGCTATAACTTTTGATAGGAATTGAATTAGGATCTCAAACTAGTTCCGTTGCTTCAGGATGATGGTTTCATATTTTGTAGAGTGGTCATAATAGAAGAAAGGACTTAAGGTTAAGGAGTTATGCATGTTTTAAGTTTTGAAAGCTCCTGGTCAGAATTAGTTTGTAATTAATTAAGCCTATTAGTGTGATTAGAGAATCACTATACATAGTAGATGTAGGAGTCAAACTAAAACTTTCCCTCTCATTCAAAATCAAGTCTAAACTATAAGCAGTGCTAAATCCATTCTAATTCATGTAAATTTCCCTTTAAATCTAACTAGATTGTGGATTAGAGATTAGATCTTCAATTGGAAGTTAGAGATAATCAAATTGGTGGATTAGAAGCGCTTTTCATTACTGCTTGGATTGGATCTACATTCAATTGGTTGAATTTGGTAATTGGGGAGTGGTTTATACCTTCTCACAATATTATGCACGTTTATACCGTAGAATTATAGGATTTAACATGTTTTAAATTGATTTTTGGACATAAAACCTTTGCTAACTCTAGTAATGTTAATCCATGCATACGATATAGGTTGATTATGAATCACCTTGTTTATGTTCGTATATTCATGCTATATGTAGATCTATGTTAGAGATTGACTTGTTGTCTTATTTCTATGGATTGCATGTTTGAATGAATGAAATTTCTTATTTTTCTATGTCTCTATGATGTGATTTGATGCTATTTATTAGTGTTTTGGAGTTTAGAAAAATAGGTAGGTGAATTGAGCATATCGGAGGCAAAGACGGTTAGAATTGGAAGAAACTTGGAGGGAGGCTATGGTGTATGGAGAGAGTCGGTGATTAAAGTCACACGTCCTGATTCTATAAGGACACATGTTGGCATCGACATGAGAGACTGGAGTGAGGCGAAGAGCAAGGCTAGTGGAGATTGCCTAAGGTGATGGATTAGTGATTGGTTAAGTGTTAGAGACTATGACGACTTGTTTCTAGAACATGGAGTTGAGTACTTTGAAGAGAAGACATGTTCCTATGACGAGTTTTTCTGGGTTAACAGGTCAGGGTCAAAGCATCAAGGCATATAGTACTAGAAGCAAGGAAAAAGTGGAAGAAGACTCAGCCATTAGGTTGTTAAGTAGAGATATCAGCATAAACATGAAGAGATCATTATCGACTTGTTATGGTGAGTCCAATAGGAGTGAAACTTTTAGGGAATGGTGTATAGGTTCTATAGATCGTGCTGGAGGTGTTGGCTTGTTTACATTAAGATTCTATAGCAATGTAATAGCATGATGAAAAGCTAGAATCTTTGGATGTTGGCTCATATTAGCAATAGGCTCCGAAGATGGCGACTCGGTAATGGAATGAGCCATAGGATCGGGGAATGTGGAAAGGTTCCTCATGAATAATGGGAACTTGATCGAGAAAGAAGGGCTCTCGATGTCCAAAATGAGCAAAGGAGGGCTCAGATAAGTATGAGCTAAGCAATCATCAAAACTCGGAATATTTTATGGTGTACTCGAAGCAAGGGTATTTTAGGTGGTGACTCTCGTGGATTGGTAGCGAGGATCCGAACACCCTGGACTAATGGCTTTTGGTCTAGTGTCTAGCTTTGAGGCTACGAGATACATATCGAGCTTTGGGCTGCGTGATGAGAAAGTGACAGGGAATCAGGATTCCATTAGTCCTTGGTAGTAAGGAGGCCATACAAGTTATCATATATTCATAGCATAGGGGTAAGTGATAGTGAGTCTTGCTTGATGGATGCTATGGTTGGTTTCCTTTAGTTGGCTATGACTTAGGGATTTCACTGGGAGTAGGTATTAGAGATAGGGATATTTGGACATCCACTGTATTCTGTATTATACCATTATGACATAGTAGAATAGCATATTATACTGTTATATGCTAAATCTTTGGTTGTAGGGACATGTCAAGTATGGTTCGAATACTCTTATTCCTTACCATATTTACCTGTATAGTACTTTGAGATTTATTTATCGCCCACAATAGACTGTTATCTTACCTAAGTTTTTTTGCTTCTTATTGTCTCAGGTACTCTTAAATGAGAAGTCTAGATAACATGTCTAGGTGATGAAGTAGTTGTTCGAAGGACGAGCTGGATGGAGCTATCTCGTATTAAAAACATATATGGAGTTTAAACTTATTCTGCTTGCAGCACTGGGGAGCCTTAGTAGTGATTACTTACTATTTGTATTTGAGATAGTTGTTGAGTTTGTTTCCGTTGTACAAACTCTACTATTGATTTATAACTCTGTGGATATTATACTCTGATGATGATTTTTTCACACTGTTATTACTATCTTTTATACGATAGGTTATATGCTGCATTTATTTATTCTAAACCATGATGATTGTCCTATACCGACCAAGTATGACTGCAACACACTGTTTATAACCTACTGGTGCCAATGGTATATCGCGATCGTCACATTTGGTATCAGAACTTTGGTTATGCGATTAGCCCAAGTTGATACCATGATCCAGTAGAGATAAGGAAGGAATAGTCGCCTTCGACTGAATCTAGAGTGTATATATACGAGAGAGTGCATACTTATTATAAGTTTAGTTTTCAAAACTATATAGTCACAGTATAATTCGCATGCACATGAGCATTGTAGACATAATTTTCTTTATGAGAGACTAATCATTCTTGTTACAAATAAGGATGAGCCGGCATACGAGAAATAATGTGGGATAGGCTTCAAGAGTGGAGGAAGGAGCACGATCATGAGCTGCTATGCCTGATTTCAAAGCCATATTCAATGCTATGATGACTAATATAATGAGAAATACTTCTAGAGTTGTGATTTGAGGAGGTGCTACAGTGCAAGTGACTAGGACGATTTCACCAAGTTAAGCAAGGATTACTCCATTTTGGGAGGGAAGCCATTTAATGAAAAGGAATCTGCCATAAAAGTACAAGACTGGTTGGGTACTTTTGAGCGCATCTTCAACGATATGGAGGTGGAAGGTGCTATGAAAAGAAAGTTGACTTTGAGGCAGCTTCAGGGCCAAGCTATGAATTGGTGGAATGCTCTCATTATTGCTACTCTATAAGAACAGTTTTCTTGGGATCAGTTTAAGATGAGTTTTGAAGAGAAGTTCAATCTAGCTGCTTAAAAGTAGGTGTTGTTCAGGAAATTCGCTAATCTCAAGTAAGGAGAGATGACAGTTTCTGAAACGTGGTAGAATTTATTGTTTCGTCTAATTATGGAATGTCATTCATCAACTCTCCCTTGAGAAAAAATAGAAGTTCATCATAGGATTGGATGACTATCTAAGCGAGAAGCTAGTGGAACATATTGAGGAGCCGTTTGAGAAGTTGGTAGAGAGGCGCTTCACCATGAGAACCTATCCCCTAGAGCTAGGACTGCTATTGTTGTTTCTATTGAGAAGGAGGAGCCAAAGCCATAGCAAGGCGATAAAGAAAGAATAAGTGGAATGGAAAGAGGAAGCAGCCCTAGGGAAAGGGTGGCGAGAAGAAGGGTAAATGGGAACCCATTTGTTATGGTTGTAAAGAGAAGGGTTATTTGATCAGGGATTGCAAATTGAGTGATAAGAAGAAGTGCTACAACTGCGATATACCTGGGCATTTGAAGAAAGATTATCCAAAAATGGTGAAGGATACGTAGATAGTGTAGGCATTTGCTTTGGACGCAGTACCGACTTTGTCGAGTGCTCCCTTGGTGAAGGAGAAGAGGAAAGGAGTCGTCATTCAAGGTATGCTTTCTATTAGTGATTTTCCTGTTTGAGTTTTGTTTGATATTGGTGCTTCACATTCATTTATATGTAGTGACCTAGTAGATAGATTAGGATTGAGACCTAAGATAGTAAACCGGCCCTTAATCATGACAAACCCAGTTGGAGGCTCGACTAGCCTGTGCATGGTTTGTGGTGTTTTAATTTTATCAAGTCATGGATGTTCTTTTGTTCGTGATTGCTTCGTTTTGAATTTCATTACATTTGGGATTATCTGGGGAATGGACTGGCTAAAGAAGTATGTGGCAATAATAGATTACGAGAAGCTATTGGTGACAATCAAAGATGTGGATGGGAAAACAGTAGTGATTAACTGCCTACCAGAGGATGGGCTGATGGTTAGCTTTCTATATTTTCTTGAAGTTCCATAGGAGGGGTTGTCAACTCTGCCGATTGCTAGAGAGTATCCAAACTCTTTGAGGAAGAGACTGGATTGCTGCCGCATAGAGAGATCGAGTTTCAGATTGAGTTGGTGAAGGAAGCCAGACCTATGGTTATGCCATTGAGGCATATGGCATCTTGAGAGCAGAAGGAATTGGAGGTGCAAGTGAGTGACCTATTGAGGAAGGGGTTCATTCGGTGAAGCATACCACCTGTTGTATTCATAACTAAGGCGGATGGCTCTTTGGGGTTATGTGTGGATTATCGTGAGTTGAATAAAGTGACGAAGTAGAACAAGTACCCACTTCCATGAATTAATGAATTGTTCGATCTGTTGTGCGGTGTGAAGATGTTCTCTTAAATGGATTTGGCAATGGGATTTCACCAGCTTGGAGTAGAGAAGGAGAGTGTGCCTATTACCTTGTTTCGTACACCATTAGGTTTTTATGAGTTGGTGATGCCATTTGGGTTGACAACGCTCCAAAATACCTTTTAGATCTCATGAATCGAGTTTTCAAAGGCCAGTTCGTGCTTGTGTTCATGGATGATATTCTGATTTACTCCAAAATTAAAAAGGAGCACAAGATGCACCTAAGAATTGTGCTGGAGATATTGAGGAAGCATAATTTGAGAGCAAAGTTCTATAAGTATAACTTCTAGAGGAAAGAAGTGAGATTCTTATGTCAGTCATTTTAGGACAGGGTATAATGATGGATCCTACGAAGGTTGCAGCGGTCTGAGATTGGAATAGACCCAAGGATGCTATGGATGTGAGGAGTTTCAGGATTGGTGGGATATTATGCACGCTTCTTCAATGACTTCTCAAAGATAGCAGGATCGACGAAGAATTTGACAATGAAGAATCATACATTTGTTTAGAACGCAAAGTGCAAGTGCAAGCATGCATTTGTGAGTTTGAAAGAGAAGCTGATGAGTGCACTAGTGCTAACCATTCTAAGTGGTAATGAAGAGTTAGAAATATACACAATTCCCATGGTATTAGATTGGGTTTAGTGTTAATGCAGAAGGGAAGGGTTGTCGCTTATGCCAATCGACAGCTAAAGCCGCATGAAAGGAATTATCCGACGCATGATTTCGAGTTGGCAGCGATTGTCTTTGCTATGAAGATATGGAGGCACTATCTATTGGGAGAGAGGTTTGAGATGTTTACCGACCGTAAATCCATAAAGTACCTTTCCTTTCAAAAGGATCTCAACCTTCGTCAACAACGGTGGATAGAGTTCCCGGCTTCTTATGATTTCGATATTTCCTATACACCAGGTAAAGGGAATGCATTCGTCGATGCATTAAGTAGAAGACATGCTAATTTGGGAGCATTGTTCTTGGAGTAGAAGCAGATAGAGAGTATCACCAGCTTTGATTTTAGGCCTCAATGCGAGCTAGAACTTGAAATGTTAGCAAGCTTGTCGATCAGACCTACTCTTATAGAAAGGATCGGTACTAGTCAGAAGCGAGATGCTAGGTTAGTGGAGATCATAACTAAGATAGAGAAAGGAGTAGAATCTAAAGATATGAAGAAATACAAACTCAAATAAGAAGGTTGGCTTCGTGAAGACGGGAGATTATTTGTTTCCAATGTTCATGGATTGTGAGATGAAGTGCTAAGAGAGTGTCATCATTCCGGATTGACTGTTCATCGGGTGGTAACAAGATGTCCCAAGATATGAACCAAACCTTTTATTGGGAAGGCATATGGAGGGATGTTGGGGCATTCATCTCAAAGTGTATGAACTGCCAGTTGGTAAAGGCAGAGCAGATGAAACTTAGTGGATTGTTGCAACCGCTAGAAATTCCTGAATGGAAATAGGAAAAAGTATCGATGGATTTTATAGGTTGACCATCGAGGACTCGAGTAGTGTATCATTGCATTTTGATCATAATAGATCGGTTGACTTAGAGTGCGAGGTTAATACCCATCAAGTCAAGTAGAATGACATCCAAGATGGCAAAGTTGTACGTAAGGTAGATAATATGATTTCACGGTGTGCCAAACAGCACGGTAAGCGACGAAGACCCGTTGTTCACTAGTGGATTTTGGAAGAGCTTACAAGAAGCATTAGCGACGGAGCTGTATCATAGTATAACTTATCACCTGCAAACGGATGGGAAAATCGAAAGTGTAAATCATATATTGGAAGATCTCTTACAAGCATGCATTATAGACTTCAGTGGATCATGGGATGATCATTTGCATTTGGTGGAGTTTGCATACAAAAACATTTATCAATCGAGTAATAGAACGGCTCCATATGAAGCATTGTATAGAAAACCGTGTCACACTCCTTCATGTTGGTCGGAAGTAGGCGAGAAATTGATACTTGGATCAGATATGAGTAGAGAGACATCAGAGAAGATTGAGATCATTCAAAATGAAAGTTGTTTGAGATCGATAGAAAAACTATGCGGATAAAAGACAAGGAGATTTGGAATTTCTATCGAAGATATGTTATTTACAAAGATTTCTTCTCTAAAGAGTGTAGTTCGATTCGGTAGAAAGGGGAAGTGGGCACCGAGATTCGTACATCCTTTTTCGATAATTGAAAGGATTGGGAAGCTAGCATATGGGGTCGACTTACGCAGAAGATGTTGGGCATGCATAATGTTTTTCGTGTCTCTTATCTTCGAAAGTTTGTGCAAGACCCAGGCATGATGATTACACTGGATCGGCTAGAAGATATTAAGGTAGAACCAGAAGTTTCTATATCTCAAAAGTCGGTTCGTATTGTTAGGTATGATATGAAACATCTTAAGAGAAAGATGGTGAAACTAGTTAAGATACGATAAAGTGGAAGCGATGACGGTTGTACGTGCAAGATGGAGGAGAGCATGAGGACTAGGTGTCCAGAGCACTTTGAACGGTAAGAGTCAACGTTTATCGTATCTACTTTCACCACCATATATATATATATATTAGATAGATTAGAATTCCGCATGTTTGGATAGATCACATATACTATTGATTGCATGGTTGCTTGTTTGATATGTGTGATGGCTGTTTATGATTGGTAGGCATGTGGGATAACTATGGCTGCTTATACTTTAGCTTTTTGGTGATTTGGAGGGGGGAGAGGGGAAATTCCTAAAGGGAGGAGAATGTAACGACCATTATTTAACGTATCGAAGGATTATAAAATATTTTTATTTTATGCGTATGAGGTCGTATGATTTTATAATTTTAGAATATGACTCTTGGGGACGCTATACACACTTACAATTTTTTTCGAATTTCTATTTGACTATTTTGACCCTGAAAATATTATTTAGGCTATAATTTTTGATAGGAGTTAAATTAGGGTCTTAAACCAATTCCATTGCTTCAGAATAATTATTTCATATTTTGTAGAGTAGTTATAATAGAAAAATGGACTTACAATTAGGGAGTTGTGCCTATTTTGAGTTTTAAAAGCTGTTGGTCAGAATTAATGTGTAATTAATTAACCCAATTAGTTGGCCCATTAATCTAATGAGAAAATCACTGTAAATAGGGGTTATATGAGCTAAAGTAAAAATTTCCCTCTTTTTCCATGTCCAGTCTAATCCTAATTAGCCCTAAATCCATCCTAATTTGTCTAAATTTTTCTCTAAATCAAACTAGATTATGGATTAGACATTAGATCTTCGGTTACAAGCTAAAGATAATTAAATTGGTAGTGGATTTGAAGTGCATTTCATTGCTTACTGGATTGGATCTACATTCAAATTGATTGAATTTGGTTATTGGTGAGTGGTTTATACCTTCTCACTATACTATGCATGTTTATATGGTAGAATTATAGGATTTAACATGTTTTAAATTGGTTTTTGGCCATAAAATCTTTTCTAACTCTAATTACATGTTAAACCATGCACATGATATAGACTGATTATAAATCACCTTGTTTACTTTCATATATTCATGCAATATGTAGATCTATGTTAGAGATTGACTTGTTTGTCTTATCTATGGTTGCATGTTTGAATGGATGAAATTGCTTGTTTTTTGTTTGTATGATGTGATTTGATGTTGCTTATTAGTGTTTTGGACGTTTAGAAAGATACGTAGAAGAATTGAGCATATCAGAGGCAAAGATGATCGAAATTGGATGAAACTTGAAGGGGAGGCACTGGAGTATGGAGAGAGTCGATGGTTCAACTCGCACGTCCTGATTCTTTAAGTAACACATCGATACCGACATGAGAGATCAGTACCAACATGTTTGTGGTGGTCTTATGGGTTGGCAACTTTGGTAAGGCAAAGGGCAAGGCTAATGGAGGTTGCCCAAGTTGATGGATTGGTGATTGGCTAAATATTGGAGGCTATGACGACTTGTGTCTAGAACATGAAGTTGAGTGCTTTTAAGAGAAGACTTGATTTTATAAAGAATTTTTTTGAGTTGATAGGTTAGGGTCACTACTAGAAGTAAGAAGGGAGTGGAATAAAACTCGGCCATTAGTTGGCTATGTAGGGAGATTGGCGTCGACATGAAGATATCGGTATTGACTTGTTATGGAGAGTCTAATAGGAATGGAACTTCTGGGGTAGAGGTTCTGTAGATCATGCTGGAGGTGTTGGCTCATTCGCATCAGGGTTGATGGCGATGTAACCGCTTGCACCCAAAATGGTCACAAACACCTAAGAATAGTTTTTGTAGAGAAGTAAATGTAGAGAAGTAAAATTAAAATGAGTAAATGAATAAATAAGCAACAAAGAATAAGTAGTAATCAAATACATAGAGGTTTATAGTGCTTCGACGTTGTGTGCCTACGTTCACTTTGAAGATTATCTTTCACTACTCTCTTGTGAATCCGATTACAATAGTAGAACAAAGCTAGCACTTGATTACAATGAAGTCTGAAGTAACAAACAACGTAAAGATCCTAAAAATGAACCAAAAAGTCTATATTTATAGGGAGATACCGACATATTTTGCTAAGATTTCGGCAGAGGGTTCTCTCGATCCATAGGGCCCCACCATAACAATCGATACTCATGATCAACTTTTTGGAATGATCGATACAAATTACACCGATCGTTATTATTTCATCTGATTGATGCATGATCGTTTTTAGGCAGTCTCACATGCCTCTAGACCTTGCCCTAAAATATGAAGTCATTCTGAGTTGTAGTTTGCAAGATATGGATCAATCTTCATCGAATATGGCACATTGGCAATCTTATGTCGATCATTCCGAATGATCGGTAGTGAACAATCGCTGAAAATGTAATTTGGTGAGTTATATCCTGGATTGTTCTTGTGGGCTCTACTCTTCAATATATTTATGCTCTAAAAGTTTCATGTGTATTAGCATTGTGGATTTTGAGATATCATTCGATCTTCGCTGATTTGAGCTGTTTTATGGAACGTTCCCGATCGATCCATAAAAATCCCTGCTTTGTCTGAAACTCGATCATATGAACTCCAATCGACTTGAAATTTGGATTATATCTTTACAGGGCTATGCATGTCACTCTATATTGATTGCACCTCAATTAGGTCCCGGTCTGGATCTTCTCGACCATCGTCCATAGTATCATATACAACTTATTTTCAAGGCTGGTAAGCATCTGTTCTAGCCAAGTTGATAATATCACGACCCTGCCAAAGGCATGATAATCTTGGGCCCTCAAAGTATGTCCTGTTTGAACATGACGTGCTTTGAACCATCGCGAGCTTCAATTGTCGTAAAGGATTCCATCTAGTTTATTGAATGGTCGTTACCTTTCCGCTGAATTGCTTTTGGCTGAGGGTCGTACCTCCTTCTATTCATTATGACTATTGGTCGGCTTCCAATAGTATAAATACTAGATCATGGGTTAACAATGATCGTCTCGTTTTTTTGGTGATTATCGGGCTACACTAATCTGGGTTTGATCTTTCTTCGGTGGATTTGAGGTGCAGATTCAATTTATGTTGATTTCAAAAAATTGAACTCGAGAATGTATACTAGTTCGTATACGTGTTTATACCTGACCATCGATTATGATTGCACGTCCATGGGTCGTTGCCAAGTTTAAAGTTATTTCTATTCTGGTGTGAATAACCATAAATGATCGTTTATCATTGAATAGAAGTTTGGATTGCTTTCGTACGATCGTTTTTTAAAATTAAATGATCAAGGCCGATCGTTATCGCTAAATGGATTTTCGTACCCACCTATTTATGATCGTCCTTGTATAACCTTGCCATTTTCTATATGTATAATATATTTTTTGAATCAAGGTCGATCATTACTGGATTTAGTTAAATTTCAGAGCGTTTAAAATGATTGGTGCAGCTTTCTAGGCTATAAAGGATTGACATGTCTATTCATATAAAAGCATTACACTTAGCAACTTCCATTCCCACTTCTCACTTTCATATCGTTCAACCAAAAAAGAAAATCAAATCATCCTCCCTCTTCTCCTCCATCGTTCCATATAACGATCCCAATTTTCTTAAACAAGAATTAATCCTCCTCCATACTAACCATTGTTGTGCTTGCTCCTTTGGATCTCACTTCGATTCGAAGTTGAATGTATCTTATTTACTCCGATCTCAAATTCAGGTAGGTCGATTCAAACATGCTTTATGATTTGAAGTTGAAACTTTGAGTGTCGTGATTCTCGTGTGTGTTAGTTTAATTGGTGCTGTCATTTTGATCTAAGTCAAGTTGGAGAGAATGGAAATTGAGGAAAATGGAGTTGCTGAGTAAGGGAAATGATGCCAATCAATGACGATCGTCCTTAGACGATCAATGAAGCTTTGGACTTAGATGACTCTGGAGTGGGTGATGGTGATGATGTACCAATCATTTTAGAGTGATGTTGATGTTTAGATGTTCAATGATCGTCTTTGAATGATCAGTGATTCTCTGGAGTTGATGAATTTTGAGGAATGGCCAGTGTGGAACGATCAGTGAGAATGATTCTATCGGGAATGATTGGTAGGACTGGGCCTAGGAATAATTAGTGGGAGTGAAGCTTGAACGATCGGTTTATAAGAGTTGAGTTGAATAATCGGTAGTGAGGCATGTGGAACGATCGGTTTATAAGAGTTGAGTTGAATAATTCGGTTCATGAATGTTTAGTTGTCTGCACATGAACCATAAAAGTGGAACTTAATTATATATACTTGAACCGAATTATGAGCTTCGACCTCGCATATTCAGGTGAACTTATATGACTTATATAGGACTAGAACTGCATTTACGGACATAGATCACATTTGATCTTTGACACAAACCAATGCCATTGATTATTCTCTTGGAGCTCATCAGTGACTTGAATATAAAAATCGAACTTTTTCCTGCTGACAATCGATCGTGAAGCTCAAACCGAGTCATTCCCTAATGATTGTTATGAAACGGTTGAGATGATCAGAAATGATGGTCACTCTAGTTGAACCTCGAAGCCTCGTCATCTTTTCTGACTTCAATTTCATTCGACTTATTACTATATTATATAGTACTTCACCGCATCACTCTAGCACTCACTACGCACTAGGGGGGTATAGGTTACTTTATCTGACCATGGTTTTATACTAAGCTCGATAGTAATGGGTTCTAGACATTTTGAGCATCTTACAGCTATGCCGGCTAGATCATCTTCTCATCAGGGTAATCTTGGCATGGAAACAACTCTGCAACCGAGTCTAATAGTCCATCCTCTAGTCACCATTCAAAACAACCGGAAAGCCAAGGCCTATTTTTTGATTTTTCCTCTGCAGTATCCATTCTTCCACCAAAAGTTGTTGGTCCTGCTCCCGACGCTCTAGAGGATGCAGTTATTCTGGAGGATCCTACTGATTCTGTAGCCTCTAAAATTTAGAAAGATGACCTTTGTCAAATTTGCGTAAGGTATGGAATTCCTTTTAACAATGTATTGGTTCCGTCATAGGATGATAGGGCTCATGGACC
The DNA here is from genome assembly GCA_030765085.1 of Allium cepa. NCBI lineage: Eukaryota > Viridiplantae > Streptophyta > Magnoliopsida > Asparagales > Amaryllidaceae > Allium > Allium cepa. The sequence goes on from CM060928.1 coordinate 841,353,868, forward strand.
TCCAGAAGGATATATGATGTGCAACAAATTCATGTGCTAAGGCAGATGCATCTTACTATTTAACTCATACATCCGAGAAATTCTCCATTATCTGGGGATAGCTGCAGCTCAGCATCATCTGAATGGCTATGCTCTTCTCAGTTGTATTTATATGGTATTTATGGAGTTCTTGCATAGTCCTCTAACCATCGATGACATTCGGTTCTTATTCTCTTTCAAGTCATGGACAGTGAGTCGTTCGTTTACATTTCTTGAGTTAGCGAAGAAGTGTTAGATTCTAACAGGCGCATGAAATAAATTAAGTTCTTTTAAAAGTGAGTGGTTCTTTGTTTGATCTCGTCCCAGTTTTGTTCGACAAGGGCTGGAAAGACGTAAGTGTTATCCATCATTTTTATATTAGCATGAAAAATTGATATTCAGGTTGTATTCCTAACTAAGTAATTATTTTTACAAGCATCGTCACATGGCCCTGCGGTAATCTTTCTAATAAGGCGGTCACGACTCTTAAAAATGCACCACTTGAAGATAGGAACATCGAATATCTTCTCACGGGATGAACGCGATGTTACTTTTTGTTTGATAGAAGAGGGCCTCATCATAGGGCTAACAAATGTTGCTCAAACTATAGGGATAAGACCACACACTACAGTCTGTCAAAGGGGCTTTTGAATAAATCCCATCGTATCCCCAGCTATGGGTGCTCAGGAATTCACCGATATTGATGTCGAAGGAAATAAAGGCGATGTGCCCAGTCACAACAATGGTAGATCTAGTCTTGGAGTCGAGGTCAGATCCTCGTAGACCTCACAGCCTTTGGCTCTTGATTGAAGAAAAAAGAAGACACTTGTTTATAAATTTCCCAAAAGTCACCTTTCTAATCAACTCTAGTTATCGATGAATCCCAAGATTGCTCAAGATGAATCCTCTTCTCAGACGTCAGAGCGTTCAAGTCTGCCGCTTGATTCTTTGTCTGGTCTACCAATACCGCTTGACCTTGATGCTTTCTAGCTCACTGATGTAAGTGTCGATGGGTCGGAATTTCCCACCAGAACTGGCACTAAAATTCCAACTTCTAAAGGGGAAATTACTCCAATGAGCAAAGCTCCTACATCTGTTTGTTGAGGGGAAATACACGGACACTTGCATACACTTGCACCTCTCAACATTGCATCATGCTTAACTTGTGCCCTCTAATGCTTAAAGTTGATTAACTTTTTTTCCTTTGTAGGAACGATGGTGAAGAAAAGGAGCATGTTTGATTCCCTTCGGGATATACACCACCAATCCACTGGTTCATGCTCTAGCTCATACCGTCAAGGTGGCAGTCGAGAGTATTATGATTCTAGTTATCGCTCCGGTCGAGACTGTGGTTATCAAGATAGCGGTGATAGGGATAAACCTTCTCAAGATAAGCATAAATCAAGATCTAGGTCCCCTCCTCCATAGGGTTCAGATAAGCCAACCGCTCGTCAGGATCCACCTATAGATCCCTCTCGTGGCCCTCCTCCTATTTCAGTTCTTCCACAGCCTTTAGTTCATTCTTATTATCAGTAGTCTTGTGATTGTAGTCACTAGAACGAACATGTTGCTGCTTACAGGCCCGGCAAGGAAGCACAAAAGTTGAAATCGCTACCGAAGATCCCATGATCGATCCAGTTTCTCGCATGGCACAACTTCATGAAGAGTTTCCAAACCTATGCTTTGAAGGGTTCTTTTTCCCTCCTAATCGGAAGAGGATCCCAGACCATGTTTAAAAAATGACTACCGATTGTGTCATTGATATCCATAAGCATTATTGTGAATGGATGAAAGCAGCAGAGAAGGTTTCAAAGTTATCTTTCGAGTGTGCATTAGAAATTGAAAAGTTAAAACACCGAGAAGCTCGGAATAAAAGAATTATCGATACTTTGACGAACGATTTAGAGGCTTTTAGGACCTATCAAGCAGAGGCTGAGTGTAAAGCCAATGCTATCGTCAAATCTATGGAGGAGTTGAAGTCTAGTCATCAAGATATGGTCCAGGTATTACATCATCAAAATCGAGAAATTGCACTCGAGAGAGATACAACTCGGATTAATGAGTCTACAGCCTTGAATGAGATAGCAAAACTCCAGGCTAAGCTCGAGTATGCAAACAGGGAGAAAGATGATGCTTAGAAAATCACTCAAGATGCTTGTGTTGAGCTGGTGAGTGTTTGACTTGAGGGAGATATGATCGTTGAAAGGGCCAAAGATGTTGGTGCACTTGTCCAACGCAAAGAAGAATTTACCAAGGATAAAGTTAGGGAAGAGATAATGAATGAGCTCATTCTGCTTCTTATTCTTTACAACGCTAATGTTCGCAATCATAGAATCTAACACGGCTTGGCGATTGTTATCCCTACCAGCTCTAGTGCATGTCTGTAACGACCCGCCTTTTTGGACAGTTTAAACCGACGATCAAATACACATGGCGATTCCAAACCATTCAAAAGGGCAGATGGTTATTGAGGTAAATAAGAAAAGAAAGAGAAATAAAGGAAATGAAACAACACAGAATCTCGCAGCGGAACGATAAAATATAATAGTCAAATAAACAGTTCATGAAGCTGTTTACTATACTTTGACAATTATTTATACAACATTTATCAGAGTTATACATATACAACAGAACAATTAAAATAATGCAGCAGATAGCATGATGCAAGGGTAATAATAGTAATAGTATACCAAATCTTCGTCTTCATCCTCCAGAATAGATCTTCGAAAATCTGAAAAACTCAGGACTGACCCGAGCGTAATGAAAAGACAAAACACTCGAGTCAGGACTAAAATATCCTTATGAAAGTTAAATCAATCGTAAATAAATATGAGTGTAACAGCGTCAGAGATGTTTACAGGGTTTGACATCTCATATCCAGTGTCAACGTGCGTGCAATAACTCAAGAGATGTTACGGGATTTTCCATCTCTTAAGGATCCGTTAAACTATCTACTATGTAGTAATGTACGCTAAGTAGATAATGCCTATTAGTAATATAAAGTATCAAAATAGCGTTAAGGCATTACCATAATCCCCCTTAACACATTTTTATAATGCCATAGTCTATACAGCACCATAAGCCCCACCATAAACTGGTGGTTATCAGAGGGTACCCCATAGGTATAACACAAAACATAACGTACTGGTTGCGAATAGGATAATCAGTATGACAAGGTACATGAGGCGATACCAACTAGGATACTAGTAGTTGCGTGATCCGGACTGATGTTGAGCATAGCCAGCAGCTACCCCAACACCGCGAAACAACACTCCCAAATCAAGGGGTGCACCCAAATCGAATCACAAATGTAATAGATATGGTATCGAAGAAGTGTGTCCGTTAGAGATGGCGAACCTCAATGGCCCGGCGCGGCTCCTGTTTTAGTCATGTCAGGGGTCATCCAATATCGTTCTCTTTCTTCAGTCAACGCGTTCACCAAACCATCCACTTCATTCTGGATCAACACTCCGCGTATACAAGTTATTAAAGTGGTTTTCGGTATCGACAGAGAGTATGTCCATATCCGATCCTGGTCTCTTTAATAACTACGTATTATTACACCGTTGGCTCTTTTACATTTCAAATCGATTCATAATTGATATCAAAATATCATATTCGCTTCAAAAAAAAACAAATCCATTTCAAATATCATCGTATCTATTCAAATGTAAGATTCCGTTTCAAAAATCATTTCTCGCATCAACATCTCATTTCGATTTCAAAATCATTTCGAATTTCAATTTAGGTTGCAACTTCGTTTAACCACTTCGTATTTAAATTCAAGATTTAAACATAAACATTTCACCTTATTGACCAGCTTGAAATTTTAGAAAAATAGTTTTAAGTAGTTTAAAAGTAGTTTTAAATAATTAAAATAGTAAAAAATATTTAAAATCTTAAAATGGATTTGAAATAGATAAATTAGTTTAAAATAATTTAAATTGGGTTAAGTAGATTTAAAATAGATTAAAATAGTTTAAGTATTCAAAAATGATTTATATAATAGAGTAATTTGGAAAACAAAATAAAACAGCTTCAAAACCTATCCATTTCAATTATAACTTCCCAACTCAAATCAATTTCAATTTCCATTCTACCGATTCAATTTCGATTTCAATTCAAATCAATGTCAACTTTGACTTCAAATTAATTCAATTTTACATTCACCTTTAATTTATTCAATTTCAATTTATATCGATTTGGAGCTTGATGTTCAAAATACCAATTTATAACACTTAACAAAATTATCCTTCAATATTCAAATTTAAATCCAAATTTCAAATATGATTCAATTTCAAGCTCAATTTCAAAATATCATTTTTATATCACTTTTACTTAGTAATACTCAAAGCTCGAGATAATGTTCAATCTTTAAAACAAATAAATTTTTGAAATTCAATCATATCCAATTTTTTAAATTTCAAAGTCTCAACTTAAATCATTTAACAATTTCTTTTAACCAAAATTTATTCCAACATTTCAAACTCAATTATGCGATAAATTTGATTTCTATAATTTGATTTTATTTATAACTTTTAAATCAAAACATTTAAATAAATATCAAATCGACGATTTTAAAAATTATTAATTTAGCCAATCCGGTGTCCGTATATAATTTTCTATCCTATGGCCAAGTGATTAGTTATTTCAATTAAATGTCAGGGATGAATATATATCACTTAAACCAAATCACAGTGTCATATGTATGCATAACAGTATATATATAAGCAAATAAACATCCAAATATTTAAAGATCAACCAATAACATCCATCGAAATACATCATCCAACAGACAATACAATTCATAGCAATTTCATAGTTATCAATGTCAAGTAATTTAATCGCAGTTCAATTTTAATTTCAATTTAACTGTCAATTTAAATTTCAACGGTTAATTCAAATGACAATCTATATGACAATTAAATTTATCAAACAACGACAAATAAAATCATAACACTTCATAATGTCAAATTTAACTAGCATAAAGATATTCAGTACGTTGTGAGCGTTATAAAACACTCACTTTGATTTCAATGTAGTTTCAGCGTTTTATTTCGAATAAAATTAAACGAGCGTTTAATTTTATCCAAAATTTTCACTAGCTCTCAACGACTCCAATCCAGATCCGTTGCGTAGTGCTCGATAAAACGAAGCCAACGCAATTCGTTTCGTTGAATTCCGACCTCGTATGCAAAAGTTAGAGCATTTTAAAGTTTGTACACATTTTAATATAAATAAATTTACAAATCTATTTCATTTTTAACCTTCTGCTGATCTGGACCGTTGATTTCTTGGCCTCAACATCAGGCCGTCCCCTCTCCTTCTTCCCAAACGTGAAATTCACGTACAACCAAACCCATAGCCTCCACAAAACCCTAATTCACGCGACCAAACGACTCCACTTCACGACGATCAGCTAGCGCCAAACGAAAGCTCTTGCTTCACTCCACCTTCACCATCAATAGCCTGAAGCTCGGCCACCCCCTCTGCCTCGAATTGGGTGAAAAATGCAGCAGCCTTGATCATGATTTCCCGTCGATCCGTGGCTCCGTTTCCGATCTCCACCGTTGGATAGTTAGATCTTGATGCCCTCTACAACTTTGTAGTTGACGACTTTTGCTAATTGTTTGTAGATTTGGAGATAATAGAGGAGGAAGTTCGACAATTTCTGGCCATTGAAAATGATAGTGGCGGCTGGCTTCAGAAACTAGGGTTAGGGTTTGGTTTGGTTGCAAAAGTGAAGTAGAGCGGTCCTTATCTAGAAAGTTGCAAAAACACTATTCACCGAAAATTTTCGAACTCCAAACGAAGCATGCCGGCAGGCGTTTCTAAGGTTTACCCCATGTTTCGAACACAATGGAATGTATTTCGGAGGCTAATTCGATCATATGTGCGAGTTACGGAAATAAACGGTCAAATTTAAATTAAACCGATTAAACAAATTTCTATGCGTTATGGCTTGCCCCGGACAAATGGTAAATCCGATTGACATGAAATTTGAAATCTTATAATAATATCACGTTACGGTTCCGATGAAACTGGTTTCGTCGAAATCCGAGACTGTTTGAAAAATGACTATTTTAACTCGTCAATTAAATATTAAAATATTCAATTTTCGCAAATTTACTTTTAATTCGATTTTAAAAGTTCTACAACATCATTCTAACTTTAACATGATAAAATAAAATTTTACAAATCATTTTTAATCATATTAAACCCGTTATTCAATTATTCAATAAATTCCAAATATTAAACTTAAACAATTTTTATTATCCAATAATTCATTATCCTTTGAAATATTTGAAATTGAGCTTATAAGATACAACTTTTAAAACCAATTCACATCTTAGAACACTATTTCCATTTTACAGTTATTCAATTATTCAATAAGTTTTAAATATTTACTTTAAACAATTTACCTGTTCAATATTCAATTATTTGATTTTAAATAGATTTTACTTATCCATCAATTACTCTATGATACCCAATGAATTCAACATTTATTATCCTATCCAACTATTGATTGCAAAGGCATTCACTAAGTAGCATTTATCTTTCGATACTTATTACTATTCAAATCTTCGAAACCAATCTATTAAAATTTGTATTTCTACCTAAATAATTCACAATCCTTATTCACTTATTTACATTTGTTTTTCCATATATTCCCTTAACCAAGTTATAACATTTGAGTTAATTCAATTAGATTGGAACTCCATTCAATCCATAAATAATTACTTGGATAATTATTGTCGCAATTCATTCCAGTTATTATTAGTCCAAACGAATTACAATTTTTTTCTAACACTAAATCACGAAATCTTATTAAATTAGCTATTTTAATTATCGAAAATTTACGGGTCGTTACACTCTCCCCCACTCAAAACTTTTCGTCCCCGAAAAGGAAAAAGAAAGGAAGAGGAACTAAGTATAGATTTTAACAATAGATATATTTTATTCAAAGTTACCAACTTATAAAACAATGAAATTCCATTTATAAAGTCATAACTACGCTTCCACTAAGTTACCCTGAACGGCTTTCTAACTTTAAAAGTTAGTTATCAAAACAAGTTATAAAAAATAAAATTTAAAACTTGAAATTTTTTCTAACACCCGGATTTACGGAAAATTTCGGCAGTCTCCTTTGCGCGGCTCGATCCGAAAAAAATATGACAGTATATATATCACAAATATACATCTCATCAAGTGATGAGGCATCCCGCAGGGAAAAAGTGTAAAAGTACGGTATGTAATCCGAGATATGTACCTTATATATTATTAGCGAGCATATACGGCTAATATAGCGCGAAAGCGAGCTCCAAATGCGAAGCAAGCGCAATCCGCACCTACTAAACACTCAACAAACCATGAGAAACATGCATATATGAAAATAATATCAATATACATCATATAGCAACATAACAACTACATATGCCAACATAGAAAATGCAACAAAACAACAAATGCAACCATCATCCAACTATCATCCAGCAAATCCATAACCAATCAATATAAATTCACTTTCCATTAATATTTATTGACTTGGGTTTCAATTTTAATCACAGCCGATTCATTAACGTTGGATTTTACTAACATTCATTCTCAATTCAGTTAGTTAACATTCACTAATTTATATTTACATTAGTTCACTTCCACTTTGAATCAAATTAAATTCTATTTAAATTCATTTAACTTCCAATTTGATTTCAATGATCTATAGCTTTCAATTTCATTAACACTCAATGAATTATATACAATCAACTAACAATCATATAACAACCAAATCATATAATTTTAAAAGAATCATTTTATATTTGGCATCATAAATTTCCAATATTAACTTTAATTAAGTCCGTAAGCCATACATATATCATCCGTGAGCAATATCAATCTAATCGCTTATTCGATCACACAATTTCACTTCCAAACTAGTATCGTTTACATGACTTTCTAGTGCGGACTCAGATTTGGTTCCTTGATTGGAAACTGTTACTTTCCTTGCATAGCCATATACTGTGATAGAGAATTCTAGAATCAAATTAAAAATTCATATCTAGGGTTCGCCGTCGAAAATCGAGTGAAAGATCCTAACTTGGATCGATATAAATCATCTCGAAATTTTGTGCTCGAATTTGGATCAAATCGTTATGCGAATAAAATAATATACGTACAATCTCACGTATTACCTTCCAATGGATTTCTATCCAATTTATCTATACTAAATTATTTTATTGACTTCAATTTTTTTTTCCACTTAATTACCCACAATCCATTATTCAGTTAGTATATTCATTTCTTTACATAGCATATTCTTTAACATTATCTTTTCTTAAACATCATATCAAAGAATTTGCTTAATCAAGTTCATTTTAAACATTCTATATAATTTAATTAAACTCAATTTCCTTTCCCAATTGATTCTTAGCTATACCAATTTTTTTTGTTTACATTTACTCCATATTCATAGTTTTAGTTAATACAAATTTATTTGTGGAACATTTTATTAATCATCACTTTAGTTTATTAATCATCCTATAAAAGTCTAACTTCTCATATATGACTTTTCTTAGTTTACGGTTATCTCAAAGATACAAATTCAAATTTTTTCCTATGAAATTTATATTTATTTTCTATAACCAATTTTCAAAAGATATTATACAATTCATTTGTCTTCTTTCTTAAGTTCACTTACTTATTCCATTTATCCATTCATCATTTCATGCTATATTTAAGTATATATAAAAAAAATTCACAACCAAATTTTCCATTTGTATGCATTTTAATTCCTTTTGAGTTTTCCTTACTTGTATACTTCAATTATTTTCAGCATCTATTTATTTGTACAACATCTCATTACATATCCAAAACATCATTTCAACTTTTAACATTTGGTAAGTCTTGTTATATGTTATCAGAATGCAATTTTGGTATTATACAAATTTATAGAATTTCATTTTACTTAATTAGAATGTTCACAAATTTAATTTGTTTAAATCCTCTTTGCCTTTCAACTTTAAAGTTTTCCCAAAACATAAGCTTAGATATCTTAATCCTCTTATTTTATAAATTTTGGTTATTGACATTTCATTCAAATAATTTGAAAATTACTAATTAACATAACTTAGAAATTTAAATGCCCAGTTCTTTTCAAATCGTTTGAAATTAACATATACACTTATATCTTTAATATATCAAATCATACCTTTGGAGTTTAAACCAAAACCCATTTACCCAAAATAATTTCGAAGAAAAGCAAAGCTTCTCAGAAGTCTCCCCCACTTTGAGACTCGAAAATGGATGTCGATGATGCTGCGCAGTCATCACCGAAATTATTTTCCAGCGACATAAGAGAGGAGTACTGAATTCATTCCTTCTTTTAAAAATCCTTTCAAAATATTTCCATAAACATTTTCCCACTAATATCTCAATATATTTTCTTCAAAGCCTTGAAAACCATTTTAAAACCTCTGGGTCTTAAATTCAATATTTTCCAATTTAAATCTATTTTAATTTATAAGTCACCTTTATAAAATATTCTTATAGGATTTTCTTTCTTAAAACATTTCACAAGTGTTTTATCATTGTTCATTTTGTAATTCACCTTATTTATTAAATTACAATATCCAATTAATGATAATAACCAAAAATATTATCATTCCTAACAACCAGGTAAGCTAGATAAGTCACAATAATTTCTGAAAATTTTCTTTATATACAAAATATAATTAGTGTAAAATTATTTCATTTACCCAATTTCAAAACAGTACTATGTCGAATTGTTCTGTTTAAGTGTTTAGAGATCCCTATCAATGACGTTAATTACTCGTATTGACCAGAATCCATAGGTCACTCAACAAATCAACCGACACAATATAAAACATTTTATATCACTAACAAATACGCTCTCTCATATGTATACACTCAGCGACTCATCATAAGGTATTACTACCCTATTTATAAAGAGTCAGACCCCACAAAGCTAAGGTTATCGCTAAACCAAAGCTCTGATACCAACTGTAACGACCCGCCTTTTTGGACAGTTTAAACCGACGATCAAATACACATGCCGATTTCAAACCATTCAAAAGGGCAGATGGTTATTGGGGTAAATAAGAAAAGAAAGAGAAATAAAGGAAATGAAACAACACAGAATCTCGCAGCGGAACGATAAAATATAATAGTCAAATAAACAGTTCATGAAGCTGTTTACTATACTTTGACAATTATTTATACAACATTTATCAGAGTTATACATATACAACAGAACAATTAAAATAATGCAGCAGATAGCATGATGCAAGGGTAATAATAGTAATAGTATACCAAATCTTCGTCTTCATCCTCCAGAATAGATCTTCGAAAATCTGAAAAACTCAGGACTGACCCGAGCGTAATGAAAAGACAAAACACTAGAGTCAGGACTAAAATATCCTTATGAAAGTTAAATCAATCGTAAATAAATATGAGTGTAACGGCGTCAGAGATGTTTACGGGGTTTGACATCTCATATCCGGTGTCAACGTGCGTGCAATAACTCAAGAGATGTTACGGGATTTTCCATCTCTTAAGGATCCGATAAACTATCTACTATGTAGTAGTGTACGCTAAGTAGATAATGCCTATTAGTAATATAAAGTATCAAAATAGCGTTAAGGCGTTACCATAATCCCCCTTAACACATTTTTATAATGCCATAGTCTATACAACACCGTAAGCCCCCCCGTAAACTGGTGGTTATCAGAGGGTACCCCATAGGTATAACACAAAACATAACGTAGTGGTCGCGAATAGGATAATTAGTATGACAAGGTACATGAGGCGATACCAACTAGGATACTAGTAGTTGCGTGATCCGGACTGATGTTGAGCATAGCCAGCAGCTACCCCAACACCGCGAAACAACACTCCCAAATCAAAGGGTGCACCCAAATCGAATCACAAATGTAATAGATATGGTATCGAAGAAGTGTGTCCGTTAGAGATGGCGAACCTCAATGGCCCGGCGCGGCTCCTGTTTTAGTCATGTCAGGGGTCATCCAATATCGTTCTGTTTCTTCAGTCAACGCGTTCACCAAACCATCCACTTCATTCTGGATCAACACTCCGCGTATACAAGTTATTAAAGTGGTTTTCGGTATCGACAAAGAGTATGTCCATCACCGATCCCGGTCTCTTTAATAACTATGTATTATTACACCGTTGGCTCTTTTACATTTCAAATCGATTCATAATTGATATCAAAATATCATATTCGCTTCAAAAAAAAACAAATCCATTTCAAATATCATCGTATCTATTCAAATGTAAGATTTCGTTTCAAAAATCATTTCTCGCATCAACATCTCATTTCGATTTCAAAATCATTTCGAATTTCAATTTAGGTTGCAATTTCGTTTAACCAATTCATATTTAAATTCAAGATTTAAACATAAACATTTCACCTTATTGACCAGCTTGAAATTTTAGAAAAATAGTTTTAAGTAGTTTAAAAGTAGTTTTAAATAATTAAAATAGTAAAAAATACTTAAAATCTTAAAATGGATTTGAAATAGATAAATTAGTTTAAAATAATTTAAATTGGGTTAAGTAGATTTAAAATAGATTAAAATAGTTTAAGTTTTCAAAAATGGTTTATATAATAAAGTAATTTGGAAAACAAAATAAAACAGCTTCAAAACCTATCCATTTCAATTATAACTTCCCAACTCAAATCAATTTCAATTTCCATTCTACCGATTCAATTTCGATTTCAATTCTAATCAATGTCAACTTTGACTTCAAATTAATTCAATTTTACATTCACCTTTAATTTATTCAATTTCAATTTATATCGATTTGGAGCTTGATGTTCAAAATACCAATTTATAACACTTAACAAAATTATCCTTCAATATTCAAATTTAAATCCAAATTTCAAATATGATTCAATTTCAAAATATCATTTTTATATCACTTTTACTTAGTAATACTCAAAGCTCGAGATAATGTTCAATCTTTAAAACAAATAAATTTTCGAAATTCAATCATATCCAATTTTTTAAATTTCAAAGTCTCAACTTAAATCATTTAACAATTTCTTTTAACCAAAATTTATTCCAACATTTCAAACTCAATTATGCGATAAATTTGATTTCTATAAATTGATTTTATTTATAACTTTTAAATCAAAACATTTAAATAAATATCAAATCGACGATTTTAAACATTATTAATTTAGCCAATCCGGTGTCCGTATATAATTTTCTATCCTATGGCCAAGTGATTAGTTATTTCAATTAAATGTCAGGGATGAATATATATCACTTAAACCAAATCACAGTGTCATATGTATGCATAACAGTATATATATAAGCAAATAAACATCCAAATATTTAAAGATCAACCAATAACATCCATCGAAATACATCATCCAACAGACAATACAATTCATAGCAATTTCATAGTTATCAATGTCAAGTAATTTAATCGCAGTTCAATTTTAATTTCAATTTAACTGTCAATTTAAATTTCAACGGTTAATTCAAATGACAATCTATATGACAATTAAATTTATCAAACAACGACAAATAAAATCATAACACTTCATAATGTCAAATTTAACTAGCATAAAGATATTCAGTACGTTGTGAGCGTTATAAAACACTCACTTTGATTTCAATGTAGTTTCAGCGTTTTATTTCGAATAAAATTAAACGAGCGTTTAATTTTATCCGAAATTTTCACTAGCTCTCAACGACTCCAATCCAGATCCGTTGCGTAGTGCTCGATAAAACGAAGTCAACGCAATTCGTTTCGTTGAATTCCGACCTCGTAAGCAAAAGTTAGAGCATTTTAAAGTTTGTACACATTTTAATATAAATAAATTTACAAATCTATTTCATTTTTAACCTTCTGCTGATCCGGACCGTTGATTTCTTGGCCTCAACATCAGGCCTTCCTCTCTCCTTCTTCCCAAACGTGAAATTCACGTACAACCAAACCCATAGCCTCCATAAAACCCTAATTCACGCGACCAAACGACTCCACTTCACGACGATCAGCTAGCGCTAAACGAAAGCTCTTGCTTCACTCCACCTTCACCATTAATAGCCTAAAGCTCGGCCACCCCATCTGCCTCGAATTGCGTGAAAAACGCAGCAGCCTTGACCATGATTTTCCGTCGATCCGTGGCTCCGTTTCCGATCTCCACCGTTGGATAGCTAGATCTTGATGCCCTCTACAACTTTGTAGTTGACGAATTTTGCTAATTGTTTGTAGATTTGAAGATAATAGAGGAGGAAGTTCGACAATTTCTGGCCATCGAAAATGATAGTGGCGCCTGGCTTCAGAAACTAGGGTTAGGGTTTGGTTTGGTTGCAAAAGTGAAGTAGAGAGGTCCTTATCTAGAAACTTGCAAAAACACTATTCACCGAAAATTTCCGAACTCCAAAAGAAGCATGTCGGCAGGCGTTTCTAAGGTTTACCCCATGTTCCGAACTCAATGGAATGTGTTTCGGAGGCTAATTCGATCATATTTGCGAGTTACGGAAATAAACGATCAAATTTAAATTAAACTGATTAAACAAATTTCTATGCGTTTTGGCTTGCCCCGGACAAACGGTAAATCCGATTGACATGAAATTTGAAATATTAAAATAATATCACGTTACGGATCCGATGAAACTGGTTTCGTCGAAATCCGAGACTGTTTGAAAAATGACTATTTTAACTCGTCAATTAAATATTAAAATATTCAATGTTCGCAAATTTACTTTTAGTTCGATTTTAAAAGTTCTACAACATCATTCTAACTTTAACATGATAAAATAAAATTTTACAAATCATTTTTAATCATATTAAACCCGTTATTCAATTATTCAATAAATTCCAAATATTAAATTTAAACAATTTTTATTATCCAATAATTCATTATCCTTTGAAATATTTGAAATTGAGCTTATAAGATACAACTTTTAAAACCAATTCACATCTTAGAACACTATTTCCATTTTACAGTTATTCAATTATTCAATAAGTTTTAAATATTTACTTTAAACAATTTACCTGTTCAATATTCAATTATTTGATTTTAAATAGATTTTACTTATCCATCAATTACTCTATGATACCCAATGAATTCAACATTTATTATCCTATCCAACTATTGATTGCAAAGGCATTCACTAAGTAGCATTTATCTTTCGATACTTATTACTATTCAAATCTTCGAAACCAATCTACAAAAATTTGTATTTCTACCTAAATAATTCACAATCCTTATTCACTTATTTACATTTTTTTTCCATATATTCCCTTAACCAAGTTATAACATTTGAGTTAATTCAATTAGATTGGAACTCCATTCAATCCATAAATAATTACTTGGATAGTTATTGTCGCAATTCATTCCAGTTATTATTATTCCAAACGAATTACAATTTTTTTCTAACACTAAATCACGAAATCTTATTAAATTAGCTATTTTAATTATCGAAAATTTACGGGTCGTTACAATGTCGGAATTTCTTCTTGTAGAGGAAAAGAGACTTTTTAACACTAAGGAAATTGACCTGTCCAGGCTTGAAGGTGATATACTATTGGGTGATGAAACCAAAACAATGCATGATATCCAGCTTACACCTTATAAAAAAAATCTGTTGCTGCCTCTTTACATGAAGTGGGTGAAGGATTCGGGTCGACACAACCCGATGTTACAACTAAATTGACCCCAACATCCCAGGCTATCCTAAGCTCCATAGCAGATTCTTCAATCATCCTCGATTATGATCCGAACAAGCCTCGGCTTTCTCCAATTTTTGAATGCAGTTCTGAGGGTGTTTCTGCTCAACTTGGGAGCCACACCGAGGAAGGTATTCCGCCGACATCTTCCGTCTTTCAAAAGGTTGGAGTGTTGTCAGATGATATTTCTAATCTTTTCGCCTGTTTTTCCTCAGCTTTAAATTAATCAGGCATCATTCCTCCTCCCTTCCAAGAGCCTTAATTGGGATCACAAGCAGCCATGACGAAATCCATTAAAGTTACAACTTCAGCCACTACTATGGGTGCTCAAGAAGAAACCTTCATTATCGATGATCAATTCATGGAGGCACCGTTCAACGAAGGAAGCAACCCACACCATGAAATTCATTTTGATGACGATGTCATAATCATAGGCTCATCCAACCCTATTGATGAGCTCAGCATGAAAGAGCGTGTTAAGAAGGAAGAGTTTTGAAAAAGAAGGTGAAAGTTGAGCCTATTGATATGGATTTCGATGAGCCAATTCCCATCCCGCTTAAAATAATCCCTTCTAGTGGGCCATTCCCCAAGATGAGGTCGTTCTGCTTTCGGTGCTGAGAATGCCTCAATCCCTTTTGCTTCTAAAGATGATGCTACCTCGATCCCCATAACTAAAGATGTTTCTTCGAAGAAAAGCCGAGGTGGAAAAGGATTGAAGAGAGGATCGAGTCGCAGTTCGGATGAAGCCACTCCCAAGAAACAAAAGAAAGAGAGGAAATCCAAGAAATACTCATTGGTTTGATGTGATGTGTAAATAGCTTGGATGAATACCTTTTCGTTTTGTTAGTAGTGTTTGTACGGGTACGACCCCCACTTTTACTTCTCATTTTGGATAAACTTGAATTGTGAATATCAAGTTTAGTGTGAATAAGAATTATTTTATTCTCGTGTAGAATCCTTATGCATGCTTGTTTAAAGGAATGAGCTATTACGTTTTTTTTTCATTTAATGCATTTGTAATTCGTTGCTCGTTGGTTTGGATATCAATTTGATTTATTCATCCCAAAGCCTCCCTGAGGTTGTGTCCTCGAGAGTATCAAATACTGGGCTCAAGCCTTAGTGTTACACCGTCGAATTCATCAGTTTGAGTAATTATACTACTGCCTCCAACCTCAAGTTAGCAGAGTTAGATAGTGGATGGTTGAACTCCATCCGTAGCGAGTTTATACTCCTCCCGTTGGATTCGAGAGCCGAAGTTTATGGAATAGTGAGTGGTCGAACCGCACTCATCTATTTGTTTATACTTATATGTGCATTCCGAGGATAGGATTTAGTTAGTGCATTGTCGGATCAAACCTTTTTCATTTCGTTTATGCTCATATCCGTACTCTAAGGATGAGAGTCATTTCATAGGAGGTCGGGCACACCCATTTAGCATTTATACTCATGTCCGCGCTTCGGGGACATGAGTTAGTTGGAAAACTGTCGAGTTCGGTTTTCTTTGGTCAGTCGTTCTGCCCTTAAGTTTGGGGTTTGACTCAATAAGTGACTGGTCCAATTTCAATGGCTTTTGAGTTATGTCGGTCCCATCAAACAATGGGATTTAGTTAGTCATACATTGCAACTTACATTACTGCAATGGTAGGTCAAAGATATGATGGAGAATTCAAAGCTCTATTGCTAAATGGAAAGAAATGACATAATTTGTCTTATTACATATTTGAAAAAAAACCAATTGCTAAAGAAAATCCAGAAATTATATACAACTAAGCGAAAGTGAAATAGCATCGTAAATGCTTGCTATTCCACGCCCTTGGGAGTGTGATGCCATCAACAATCGCTAGCTTGAAAGTTCCCTCTCCATGCCTCTACTGAATGACATACGGTCCTTTCCCGGTCAGATTCATATGCGATGGGGTAGGAAAAACCTGTTTTAAGATAAGATCACTAATTTCAAAGGTTCTAGTTCGGACTAAAGTGTTGTAGTATCAGACGACTCGATGTCGGCGTGAAGCTGCCCTCAAATCAGCTTCCTGGCGTTTCTCATCTATAATTTCTAGAGATTCTAAAAGGAGTCTTTATTTGTTCTAGGATCGTTGTAAGTCATTTGATGAGAAGGAACTTCGGGCTCAACAGGAATAATAGCCTCAGAACCGTAAGGGAGGGCGAATGGAGTATGGCCCGTCGTGGACTTGTGGGTGGTCCAGTAAGCACATAATGTTGTCGAGATTTCATCCACCCACTTGCCTCTATCCCTTTCCAAACTGTTCTTCAGAATGGATTTTAGGATTTTGTTCACGGTTTCAACTTGTCCATTCGCTCGAGGATAAGAAATTGCCACAAATCTCTTTTCAATATGATATCGACGGCAGAAGTCTTTATATTCAGCACTGTCGAATTGAGTCTCATTGTCTGTTACAATAGTTCGTGGAAGGGAAAAACGGTATATGATGTTTCGAACAATGAAGTTGATTACTTTCTTGTTTGTGATCATGGCTAAAGGTTCCGCTTCGACTGATTTGGTAAAGTAAAAAAATTGCGACAATAGCGTACTTTGCACCACCTTTAGAGATTGGTAAGGGACCGAAAATATCTATAACCCACATAGAAAAAGACCATGGGCCGATCATTTGCGTAATTTCCATCAATGGAGATCTTGGTACTTTTGCATATACTTGGCACTTGTCGCATCACCTTGCATAATCGACAGCATCTCGATTAATGGTCGACTAATAATACCCATAACAGTGTATTTTCATTGCTAAGGTTTGCCCCCTAGTGTGATCGCCACATTCCTCTTCATGAACTTCCTTTAGGGCTCGTTTTATTTCATCATAAGAGACACATCGAAGAAGGGGTACGGAGAAAACCTTTCTATACATAACTCCTTCATGTATGATATACCATGAAGCTTTGTGAAGGAATTGTTGCTTTTCATTCCTTCGTTTAGGAAGAACTCGCTGTAGAAAATAGTCTTTAATTGGAGTCATCCTTGATTCCTTCTCAAGCTCCATCTCTAGTACCTGGTCAATTTCCATTAGGCTTATGCTTGGAGCATTTAATACCTCGACTGGAACCAGGCCTATCTATTGCGTATCCCCGGTGCTACCAAACTTTGCCAATGAATCAGCCTCTCTATTTTGATCCCGAGGAATGTGCTTAATGTAATAATTCTCAAAGTCAGTCAATAATTCTTAGACTTGGGTAATGTATGGAGCAAGTCATTGCCCTTTAGCTTGGTAATCTCCCCTGACTTGATATACTACCGATTGTGAGTTGCAAAATATTTCAAAAGACTTTATTCCCAGTTCTCTAGCGAGTTTAAGTCTAGCAATCAGAGCCTCATACTCAACTTCGTTGTTTATTGCAGGGAAATCAAGCTTTAAATCATAGCAAATTGATCGATCTTTGGGAGTTACAAGCACAATCCCAGCTCCAGAATAATGATCATTAGATGCTCCATTTGTATACAATTTCCACTGCATGGTAGGGATTATAATGCTCTCTAAAAAATCATCCTACGCAGTAAATTCTACTATGAAATCTGCCAGCGCCTAACCTTGGATAGTCCTCTAAGGAAGATAAGTGATTTCAAATTGGTTAAGTTTGATATTCCATTTGAGTTACCTTCCAAACATATCATGTCCTTGTAAGACCTGTCATAGCGGTTGGTCGGTGTAAACATTAATAGGGTGTGCCAGAAAGTAAGGTGGAAGCTTTCGTGATGTAATCAGTAAGCAGTATACCAGTTTCTCTATCTTCAGATAGTTCTTTTAAGCCCTTGTCAATCGCTTGCTAACATAATAAAGCGGTCATTGGATTCGATTTTCTTCATGAAGCAATGCGGCATCCATATCATGTGTTGACACAGCCAAGTAAATATATAAATCTTCATAATCCACCAGCTTTGATATGATGGGAGGTCCCTCCAAATGGTTCACCAATGCTTGAAATGCATCTTTAAAATTCTATGTTCATTCAAAATTCATTTTTCCTCTCCTAATTAAGTCAAAGAAAGGAATGCATTATCGGTAGCTCTGAAAATGAATCGGCTTAAGGTAGCGACCTTCTCATTCAGGCTCTACACTTGTTTGATAATCTTTGGTGCTCGGATATTGCAAATAGCTTGGATCTTCTTGGGATTAACTTCGATCCTATGGGCATTAACAATGAAACCTAAGAACTTTCATGATGCAATGCCAAAGGAACATTTCAAAGGATTAGTCTTCATTTTATAATGTCGTTGGATGTTGAACATTTCTGCCGAACCTCTAATGTGGTCGCTAGACTATCATGAATTCACGAGCATATCATCCACATATAACTCCATTGTTTTTTCGATCCGATCTTTAAACATTCTGTTAACTAGGCACCAGTAGTTTGCTCTTGCATTTTTTAGTCCAAACGGCATCACCACATAGCAATATAACCCAACATCGGTAACGAAACTGGTGTGCTCTTGATCGGGAATGTGCATCAGGATTTGGTTATATCTGAGTATGCATCCATGATAGATAGCAATTCGTGTCCCACGGTTGAGTCTTCCAGCTAGTCGATCGTTGGATTTGGCCACTTCCTATTCGCCTTTCTCACAAGTACAGGATTAGATACCCACTTAGGGTAGACGGCATCACGAATAAACCCATTGTCTTTGAGTCTATCCACCTACTCTTTATGAGCGATAGATCTCTCTAGATCCATGAAACGTCCTTTTTATTTTACCGAGAATGCCTCAGGTCGTTATTCAATGCATGTCTCACAATGGCAAGCGAGATCCCATATATGTCAAAGTGAGCCCAAGAGAACACGTCAAAATTCGCTCGGAGAAATCCAGCAAATTCTTTCATCGTCAGGGGGATGAGCTGTAATCCAATCTTTAGGACCCGTGACGGGTCTTCGTGGCTGACTACGATGTCAATCGTCAGCTCAGCCGGTGCAGCCTTGGTCACTTTAGGCTCCTTTTTGTCATCTCTCAGATCTATATCTCTGTAGAACCAACTGTGGCTACCGAGCCAAGACTCAAGCGCTAGTTGTCAATCTTCAGTGGCATGGATGCGGACTGACTTGTCCACACCCTTTCCTTTCTCCCTCCGTTGAGCATCCCTCAACTTGGCTACAGAACGGGCACGTCAAGTTGCGTGACCACCATAAATAACTCCAACACCGTTATCTGTCGGGGACTTTAAAGTTAAACACCATGGGGAAAGAGCTGTTCGGAACTCAACTAGGGCCGGTCGGCCTAAAAAAGCATTATATGGAGTCAACATCCAAAACAAAAAAGGCAGGATACACACTCTTCTACGGTCACCTTCTCCCAATCCTATAGGTAATTCAATGTAACCGACGGCTTCAGTTGCAGCATCATTAAAGCCATGAATTTGAGCTTTAGATGGTTTCAAGTCCTTGGCTTCCATCCTCATTTAATCATAATTTTTTTTGAAACTTATGTTTGCAGAACTTCCACAGTCAACCAATATCCTTCTGACAAAAGCGGGGCCGATCATGGCTGAAATGACCATTGGTCGGTCGTCGGAGCCTCCACCTTGTCTACGTCTCTGTTTCTAAACACGATATCATCTGCCATTGTACGTTGCTATTTTCTCAGAGCTCCATCTTCTGTATTTGAACATCATTCAAAATCCACATGCTTAATCGCGCTAGCATAGAGCTCCATCTCATGCCAACTTTTATCTGTCAGATATGGTCCTCTGATTGTGTTGTTCACCATTCTTCCACCAGTCTGGCAAGTTTCTCAACCCTATGCAGTGCTTGTCCTTGGTTGGGGTCAAATGTTCCCTACCCGCCATCCTACGGGATTTTCATAAACTGCTATAACTTCCTTTCTCAAATCATCCTTTCGATAATATTCTAGAGATGTCTGCGTTCATTTGCGTTATGCTTATAGCATTCGTGAAACCGATAATATTTCCCGATTTGTTTCTGCTTCTCTGTTGATTCTTTTAGAGGCGGCTTAATGTACTACATGGTATTGCAAGCAGACAAATAAATATTCTCCATGGACGTATTCAATGGAGTGTAAGTATTGTCCATCGAAACCCTAGGCTTCCCTTTTCCAGAATCCCTCTTTTGTTCTTGGCTCCTATCTCCGCCTTTCTTTTGTTGATTCGGTTTGTTCTAGACATTCACTTGAACTTTTCAAGAGCTTTCATCAGACTGCTTTACAGCAATATTACTCCGCACTCCCTTTCCACTCGGTCCCATGACATTCTTTTTCCTGGAGGATCTGTCTTCCTCCTTTCTTAAATATTGGGCCGCCTTTGCATAAAAGCATTCCAACATTATGGGTAGCTTGCCGGCTAACCAATTCCCAAAATTGAATTTTGGATCAGTCCCACTTGTCATGATCATCAATATTTCATGGTCATTTGAATTACTGACTTCTGTAACAGCTGTATGAAATCTCTCCAAATAATCTTTCAATGATTCTCCTAGAGCCTGGATCATGCTGGATATGGACATTAAATCCTTAGGGAAAGTTGCGTGCATTCAGAACTGCTCCATAAACCTTGTTGCCAAAACATCAAACCTAGGGATTTACCGTAGGGGTAGCCTTGTAAACCACATCGTTGCTATTTCAGAAGAGTTGTGGGAAAACATCTACACTTGGTTGCATCATTTGCCCGTGTTGAACACATCAGCCATTCACATCTCATGATGTTCTTTCTAGGGACGATTTTTCCCTCATAGGTAGGCATTGACGACATGTTGAACCTCCTTGGATATTCTGCATGTAGGACAGTACCAATGAATGAGGCATGGCTTCTCAGGAGTCCCCAGCATCATTGGTCATGCCTTTGCTTTTTCTCACTAACTGTCTGTCCATAGCCGACAAGTCCAGCGTTTGGGTAGTTGGTGTCAAGTGGTGGTCGTGTTCCACCTCACATGAATGGCCTGGTCGATATCTATGGGTCTTTCCTCGCCTCTTGGTTCAACGTCTTCTTGATATGTATTTATTACATTCACTTCACCATCATTCCAAGGAAGCATTTGGTCAACATTTAACTGAACTTCATCATCCAAATCGACCGCAGCGACTCCAGTTTGAATCCCATCATGCATAGGTACTTCGCTTCTTTAGAGGAGGGATCAACACCAATCATTCACGGTAGACCATGATGGTCTACCTATTGACGCCCCAAAGTTTCTACATAACATATGACTATTCTATGGTGCCTATGCTTGTGATACTTATCCGATGAACCAGAACTCTCCGATGCCGAGTAAGAAAGGGTCCCTCCTAGCTTTTCCTCACTGTTGTTGATTGAGTTGGTTCATTAGGTTGATATTGGCTTGAATCTGTTGATTTAATTATCGACAGCTATCCATTAGCTCTTTCATTAGATTTTGTAATCAGCTCTTGTAATAGAATCAGTTGGATTCTAGACTTCAACTGGTTCAACATTTACATCCATTGGTTGACTGGTCAGGCCTCTTTACTAGATACCAATGTTCTCGTTTCCTTCCACAATCTGAGAAGTAGATCTATGTTCCTCTCCATTGTTGATATCGTTGCTTAGATTTTTGAAAATTTAAGTAGAACTAGAAAACTTCCTAAAGATAACTATGGATCTCCTTCGAGGGATTTATACAATCCAGTAGCAACAAAAGGGATCCTAATAAGATGAGAATCAAGCCTCTCGGTGAAAGCACAAAAATGTTTGCACTAAAAATGGTCAACAACTCCCAGAAATAGTTTTTGTAGAAAATTAAAATTACAATGAGTAAATGAATAAGTAAGCAATAGAGAAGTGGTAATCAAAGATACAGAGGTTTATAGTGGTTCGGCATTGTATGCCTATGTCCACTTTGAAGATTATCCTTTATTACTCTCTTGCGAATCTATTTACAATAGTAGAGCAAAGCTAGCACTTGATTACAATTGAGTCTGGAGTAACAAGCAACGTAAAGATCTAAAAAATGAACTAATAGGTCTGTATTTATAAGGAGATATGATGACATATTTTGCTAAGATTTTGGCAGAGGGTTCTCCATATCTATAGGGGTCCATCATAACAATTGGTGGTTATGACTCGATGTTTTGGAACGATCGGTACAAATTACACCAATCATTTTTATTTCATCTGATTGATGCACGATCATTTATGGGGGTTCTCACATGCATATAGACCTTGGTTGTAAAATATAAACTCATTATGAGTTGTAATTTGCGAGATATGGATCAAATATTCATCAAACATGGCACACTGGCTATCTTATACCGATCGTTCCGAACGATCGATGAAAATGTAATTTGGTGAGTTATGTGCTACAATCATTCTCGTGGGCTCTACTCTTTAATATATTGATGCTCTGAAAGTTTTAAGTATATTGGTTTTGTGGATTTTGAGATATCGATCGATATTCACTGGTTTGTGTTGTTTTATGGATCGTTCCCGATCGTTCCATATAAATCCTTGTTTTGTCCGTAACTCGAGCATATGAACTCCAATCGAATTGAAATTTGGCATGTAGCTTTATGAGGCTATGCCTGTCCCTCTATACCGATTGCACCTCAATTGGGTCCCAGTCCAGATCTGCTCGACCATCGTCCATATAGTTATATACAGCAGATTCTCAAGGCTGGTAACCATCCATTTGTATCCAAGTTGATGATATCACAGCCTCGCCAAAAGGCGGGATAATAGTAATAGCATGGTTAAAAGCTATAATCTTTGAAGGTTGGCTTGTATTGGGAGTAGGTACTAAAGATGGTAGGTTGGTAACCGAGGATGCCGTAGGATCAGGGAATATGGAAGAGTTGCTCGTGAATAATGGAAACTGGATTAAGCTCGAAGGGCTTGGTGTCTAAAGAAGCAAAGGATGGCTCGAATAAGTATGTGATAAGAAATCGCTGATACTCAGAGTGTTTTATTGTATAACAGAGGCAAGGGTATCGTTAGTGGGAATGCTCATGGATTCATAGTGAAGAATGCTCATGGATTCATAGTGAAGATCTGAATACCTTGGACCAGTGGCTTTGCTTTTATTGTCTTAGGTACCCTTAAACGAGTAGACTAGATAACAGGTCCTGGTGACATAGTAGTTGTCCAAAGGACGAGTTGGATAGAGCTATCTCGTATTATACACATATTGGAGTTTACGCTTAATTTGCTGTGTAGTACTGGAAAGCCTTAGTAGTGACTGCTTACTATTTGTATTTGAGATAGTTGCCAAGTATGTTTTCGTTGTATAAACTCTACCATCGATGTATAACTTTATGAAAATTATACTCTGATGATGATTTATTCACATTATTACTACTGTCACTTCTGTTGTACAAGTGATATTATATTTTATCCATGCGCTATGAGATATACGACAGGTTATATGCTGTATTGTTCATTCTAAACCATGATGATCATCCTATATCGGTTGGGTACGACTGTAGCGCACTATTTATACTCAACTAGTGCCGATAATATTTGGCGGTCATCACAAAAACCTTTCCCTTTGTTACGCCTTAATATATGGCTTTTTCTCAGTTTCCAAATGAATTGCACCCTACTTTGCAAGGGAAGGATAAACCACCTTTGTTTTAATTAAATTTTATGTTAGATTTGAAATTTTTTATGTTTGTTAAGTTAACATTTTGTCCATGCTATTGAGGGAGCGTAGGAAGAAAACTTTCTTTATAGAAAAGGGTGAATGCAGAGATTTGTTTTAATAGGATAAAAGGAATATTTTCCATTCTCTTCATTCAACTTCTTTAGTTAGTTCCCCTTAAAATTCAATTAATCAATCACTACATTTCCTCAACTATGATCGGCCCTCATTTGCTCAAATAATGTGCAAAATTTCCAAAAGCCCCACGTGTAATTATTTGTTGTTTAAACCCTGTTTAAAAGGTATATTGATATATGCAAATATTTTTTATACATGCATTTAAATAAGCACCAACAATATTTAAAACATCAAATAAATAAATAATAATTTATATTTTACAAATGCTTAGTACTTTAACTAGTTTATAACATTTTATAAATTAATTAAATCGTTTGGTTTTTTTGAGAAACCACAAATGCAGTTGTACGACTCAAATAAGTGAATTCAGTCAGCGATTAATATTGAAAAATTCAACTATCAACATTTAGACGTCACCTTAGTTAGTGGTGTGACACTTTGGTCGAATTCATTGCTTATATGTCTTTTTGAGAAAATAAGTTTCACAATTTCTTAAGTGGTACCTTTTAGTGACAACCATTTTACATTAATTCTCTTCGCCAATACTATATCACATTAGGAGTTATGGAATTTTGTTTTAGTCAAAATTTTAATATTTTCCACATTGAACTTGGTTAGTCTATAAATATAGTCGTTGGCTCAATAATAAGATTTATTATTAATCATAGTACTCTTGCTAGATATTTCTACTTAGAGTTGACTACAGTTGACAGTGATACTAACCTCATATAACCGAGGAATTCTGTAATGTATGGTGTTACACTTTCAATGTTTCAGCTCATACACAATTATTGTCATTCGATAGATGTCATGCCACAATTTAACTATAACAAAGTGGAGTGTCCATATTGAAGTTTAGCGGTATTCTCAAGTAGAGAGAACTATGTAATATCATCACTTCAAAGTTACTATTAACTAATAGGGAACTCATGAATGGATCATTCCATGGTTATCCAATAGCCATTAATATGTAATCCGTTGGTATTTCCAACAGTTTGAGAAATACATTGCTCGACGTTTGGAGACTGTTATGTATTTTAGTCTCTATGGATGTGTAAATATCCTTTCTTTAAACTTCTAGACTAAGAATAATTAAAATAAAATATTATTTTATAATGTGATTCATTACTCATGATTGCAACTATTTTCAACTACAATCATATGAAATTTCATTTAAGTATTTTTCTTATTTATATGCATTAAATTGATTGCTTAATTTATTATATCACTATATAACAAAGTATATAATAGAAGTCAAGTACCTTTATTATGGACAAGATTGGTCATAGAGTTAGATATATGTAAAAATTACATAATTGCCCCTAAGGCATACCCCTAACTCTATCAATCTCCCACTTGCACTTGCTTCCAATTATGGAATCTTATTCCTATTCCTCCGATTATTTTTCTCAATACGATCGAGCTTGTCCCTTAGTGAACAGATTACTATGCTGTTTTAATTATCTATGCTGTCAATTAACTCTCTTTGATGATGATAAATTGGCTTTATTATATGGAACTTTTCAGAGTATGTTCCTCAACTTCTAGTGAGTTGAAGGTTCTTTAGTGATCTGTATCACAACATTTTTATCATATAACAGTATTATGGGATTCTCAACATTTGGGACCTCCTTTAACTCGGTTATAAATTTTGTATTTATACATACACATGCACACATTGCTTTTATTACAATGTTATTCAAGGCAATGTACATAACATATTGGTTGAATTAGCCATAACTCATGTTTATAATATTTCCAACTTAAATCTCCTTAGTAAAGCTTGTATATGAATTTTGGGTTGACATGCTATGCTCGGTACCACTTATAATGTTCTAATCTGAATATTCCTTTATCGAGGAGTTCATTGTATATATAAACAATTCTTTAGTATTTCGCAAATACTCAAGAATACCCTTACCTACAATTTAGTTATCTTAATTCGGATATGATACTCCCTCAATGTACTAATTACATAAGCAGTTAGAGATATAGTGGGCATCATAACATAGGTGATAATTCTTATTACTAATGCATGAGAAATTTATCTCATATGCTCCGCATTAAAAGTTTTAATATGGTATCTATGTATATCGTATAGGACAATCCCAACATCATTTTACACTATTTATAAAAGATTTCATTTTCAAATCCAATGTCGACTATTAAACAACCAAACTAAAATGATTATAACACGGTTGCATCATTAACAATCATAAGTTTGTTGTTCTTTCTTATGGACACATGCTTCCCTCATATTTTGAGTTAAATATAAATTATTGAATTTTCTATCAAAATATTTTCTTAACTTGAATGCTTATTGAACAATACTTTATATTAGTTCTTGTAATTTATCTGAAACCCTTGACTTAGTATTGCTTCCACTGACTTTGAGACACTTTGGTTCTTATGTTCAAACTGTCTATTCTAAACCATTATTTAGAATTTTGTTTCAATATATATATCCTAAAACTCAAAGTTATATTGGAGGTAATTTTGCGAGTAAAATCCATATCCATATTATTATCAATAATTCCTAAAAGAAATTCATTTGTCATGAAGTTGGTATTTCTTGAATTTTTTTTTATCTCTTAGTACGATGGGATGGGTATTCAAAAATGTATTTTGAACTTCCTTCATATACGTATAGAACTAATTTAGTTTTGAGTTTATGAAAATTTATGTTCATGGCATAAATTGGTCAATCAATATTGGTCTAACCTAAACTGCTTTGTGGTGATCCATATTAGATACCTTACGAATGAATATTACGTGAAGCCTCTCGACTTACATTGTCTGTCAACTCCTTAACATAGGATATGTAGGGGTTTCTTATAAACTTTTATCATGTTGATCTTGTAAACTATGCTTTGGATGAAATTAATTTTAACCTACATACTTACTCTTAAATATACATACTAATAAAATGATGTCAACTCAACTTCACTCACTATAGGTCATTATTGTCTAACAAAGTCCATTACTCCTTATTGATACATTATTGTGTATTACATGAAGGAGTGGCTTTTGAGATAGAATCTTATTCATTTTAGGTATATTTGGAACTCCTTTCCAATATACTCACCAATTCGATCCTATTGAATTGTTTTATTTTCTTTTGTATGTTGTGTTATTCACTTCTGTTTTATGTCCTATGAACTTATCATAGACATATTACATGTGAATCAAATACATATATTCAATTGTATGCTAATTCATCTATGAATTTAATGAAGTAAGTAGAACCGTTTTGGTATCATTAGTCTTAGGATTGCATATATCTTTATGTATCAATTTGAAGACTTCATTAGTTCTTTTATTGCTCCTATTGAGTGGGTGCTTCGCTCAATTCTTTAAGATAAAATTCACTAGAACTATATGAATCTTAGGCATATGATCAAAGAATTTTTTATCAAAATTATGGCTTAGTCCATAATTCCAAAATAATTGTAAAATGTTCTAATACTTCTATGTTTTTCAATGCACTACTTTTGCTATAAATATAATTATTATGGATTTATTTATAATGAATATTCATAGTATTCATATCAAAATAAAACTATATCCAATTTTAGTAATACAAAAAACATCTATTATTTCATAAGTAATATTTGGTATATGTATGAAAACAATTTTCGTAACTTGATGTTTCTATTAAGAAGTGTTGTATGATATAATACCATTATTTCTACTATTGTTCAATAGCATACGAAATACGAAGCTTCATTAAACCACTTATTATGGAATTTTATTTCATACACTATAACTAATCAACAGTTAAGAGTTTTATATCAAGTATATTGAATTCCAAGAAATATATTTCATAGAAATTTTTTATATAAAAATATATTTTAATTAGTTCCATATCAAGTATCTTTTAGTATTTTATAAAATATTTATCTCTAGCCTTTTATTAAGAGGAGATGACCATTCACTCTTTTCATCCCAATTGTGTCTAATTTACATCCATTCTCATACATTCACTTTCTTTAAAAAATGGTCGAACCACATAAAAGAAAACCCTTACTACAAGACCATAGCGCACTGTTTACAAAAATGCATTCAGTCATCCTTTACATTGAAGGATATCAAATAAATTGAATTTTACATAAACTAATCAAACTAACATTTCAATAGTAACGACTCAGAATTTCAAACACTTCATATTTAAATGTCTAAACTATTTAAATATTTGAATCTTGGATTTAAGTAATTAAAATGATCTAATAAGCTTTTTAACCCATTTTAAATCATAAGTAATGACGGTAAACATATTTTCAATTTTTTTACAAAATAAATACTTTGAAAAAAGATCGATAATGTGACCGAAAAATCGTTTTATCGATTAACAACTTTTTACTCGTCGAAAGTTGTTCGAACTTATTTTACATACACTTATTTACTCTAGAAAACATTAATTAGGAATACATACGCCCGTTAACAAATCCATAAGAAGCTTCCTAAGCTTATCTTGTTAGGTGTGAAAAGGAAAATGAGCAAAAATGGAAAATGAGCAAATACTTCAAATTTAAGCAATTTTGACATAAAGAAGGAGTGCTATTTGTAATTAATGGTGTTTGCGCCAAAATTAGTCACAAACCCCAAATATCGTCAAAGCACCAAAGTATGAATATAAATCAATAGTATTAATCACAGATCTAAGTAAACGGCAAGCAACAAATCAGAAGTAATGAACAGAGACACAAGATTTATAGTGGTTCGGCTATCTCCGACCTACGTCCATTTCAAAGTTTTATCCTTTATTGATTATCCTTGCTGGTTACAGATGATTACAGCAGTAGCAATGGAGAATTTCGAGTACAATAGTTGTATTGAAGTGTAGAAATGAATCCGGCAGAGTCTGGGCATTCAGTCGGCAAAGATCCCCTTTCCTATAGGCTTCAGAGGGCTATTTATAGGCGTAGGGGGCTGATATCGCGCTCAAACTTCGGGAGACTTCTTCTGGCACGTGAGTGGGCCCACGCGACCGACCCCACCAAGTTTCGACTCGATCTGTGATCAATACGAATTGATTTCGTATCCATCAAAAAATGATCCAATCGGGCTGAAACTTGGCAGGAACATTCTTTACCTTGCATGCAAGCTGCTGTGAAAATTTCATTGCATTTGGATTTGTAGAACTCAAGATATGATCGATACGAATTATGGTTTCTCGATGCTGTCTGGTTTGCACCGATCAATTCGTATCGATGTCCCTTTGCATTGTTTCCCAGCACATGCGCATCGATGACGAGGCGCTATCTTCAAGGCTCGATCCATTTTCCTCGCTGTTTTGAACGCTTCTTTCCTTGATTCGTGGAATTCCTTTGTTCGCACCCGCATTTCATGCTTGTTCATATTCATAACATCGTACGTTCGCACCCATCAATTCGTATCCTTCTTCGTATTGACTCCAGGAGTACATTTCGTACCGTTCCCACATGCGATGATCGACACGAAATAAGCATGGGGATATCGGTACGAAGTGGTCATGAAAATGGACACAAATCTCATCCTTGGGATGGATACGAACGAGGCCTTACCTAATGGATACGAACAAGGCTTTACCTGATGGATACGAACAAAGCTTTACCTAATGGATACGAACCCCAATAGCCTCCCATGGGTACGAAAGTGCCAAATCCTTCTACTTTCGATACGAGAGTATCGATTCGAGACATGCCACCTCTTTCCATCCTGACCGATACGAATCCATTGTGTCAAGACATGTTGATCGATACGAACAGTATTGATCCGACATCCACTACCATGATCTGACTTGATCGACACGAACGTCATCGATTCGAACAAACCACTGCACGCTTACTTACCAATCTGGGTCAACTGCTATCGAGTCGAAATCCTTCTGGCCTTCCCACCTGATCGATACGAACGCCAACAAGTCGAACCAAAACCTGATCGATTCGAACTTCATCGAGTCGAACCACTGCCGATCGATACGAACCCAATCGATATGACACACCCTCTGCTGATCGATGTGAAATGCATCGATACGAACCAGTCCTTGCGCACCTTAATCCATCCGTATCTCGAGCATACGAACTCCGATCGACCTGAAATTTGAAGTGTAGCTTTCCTTAACCTCGAACATCATCTCCCATCGATTCCGTCCTGATCGGAGCTCGACCAAATTTTAACGACATCGATTGCAGCCTTGTTTCCAATCAATCTCCAATCCTGATATCCATTCTTCCTTGCCAATTTGTTGATATTCCAGTCTTGACCAAAAGGTGGGATAACATTTGCCCCCCAAAACATGCCTTGTGATAATAAGGCGTGTTTTGAATAGTTACGAATCCGATATCCGAAGTCCGTAGCCATATCATCAGAGTACATCATCCTTGACTACTCTGAGTCGATGCCCAATTCCAAATCCAATAACCAAAGCCTCTAGTTAATTCTGTATCCGTCTGAACCCGATAACCGAGTTCTAATCCATCCTCATCCAATAGCCAGTAACCGAATCCAGGACCTCTCTGGGTCGATATCCAAATCCATAACCTCTCCGGGCTCTTGCCAAGCGCAATCCTCACCCGACGACCGTGGTCCAGTGTCCCTGGATGTTGAGCTAACCTCTCCGGGTTCTTGCCAAGCGCAAACCACACTTGACGACCGTGGTCCTGTGTCCCTGGATGCTGTACAATGCCACGGCTTAAGTCCTAAGTCGAATCTTGGTCTCTCCGGACCATTGTTGAGCATAGTCCATACTCAACGACCTGAAACAATAATCCATAATATGGGGCCTAAGTCCTAGACCGAATCCTGGTCACTCCGGACCCTTGCTGAGCATAATCCATACTCAGCGACTTGAATAAGCCAATTCGCCACATGCGGACGAAGAGACTTACCCCTTGCCAGGTATAATCCATACCTGACGACCATTTACCAAAAACCAGATAAAAATCCAATCAAAATCCAAATCAAACCAGAAAATCAAAAATCCAAACCAACATCCAAAACAGGAAAATAATCATCCAAGCGAAAATCCAAATCAGAAAGCAAACAAAACCAGGAGTTCAATCCAAACCAGAAAAAACAGTGTCCAATTCGAAAGCAAAAGACAAATTTCGCAAACCATGGCGTCGCGGTTTATCATCATTCAGAGCATGCCTAGGGGCTATCTCCGTCCCTATACATGTGTAAATGAATTTGCCATTTGCCAGTAGCTTGTTACTTATTTTATATTATCCTGGTCAATGGATAATCAATCGACCATCATCCCGAGGCCTCACACCACCGTTGCTCGAGGTAGGCGGTGGTTGCTCCTACTCCACCGCTGCATTTCGAGTTCCGACATATAGTCGCAATTGTCCATTCCTTACATGCTCCTCGATTATATCCTTTAAGTGCCTGCAGTTGTTGGTATCGTGCCCATCCAAATCATGAAAGAGGCAGTGCCTTCCTGATGCCCTCTCCCGCTCAGAAGGCTCTCTCCTAGCCGGCCTTCGATAGGGAAGGCGATTCCGAGTATCCAGGTATATCCGTTCCAGTGTCTCATTCAACCCTGTGTATGTGGAAAACTTAGGATCCTTCCATCACTTCATAACTTTTCCAAAATCATCATCCAACTTCCTTTTTCCTTTATCTTTATCTGAACCTCTACTGGATGGTCCTCCACCCTCAGTTGCATTTACTTCCTTCAACTTTAAATCTGCACATGCATCCTCTTGTCGGAGGAACCTCTCAGCTTCGTGAAAGAATTCCCCAAGATCCAGTGGTGGGCCTCGTATCAAAGATACCTTGAAATTCGAATCCTTCCTGACTCTTGACACAGCTGCCATTAAAACCATTGATGGATCCGGCCGATCCACCGACGCAACTGCCGCATTGAATCGAGTTAGAAAAGCTCTAAGTGATTCATCCATCCTTTGTTTCACCAACATTAGCATCATCACGTTCTTGGGCCTCTTAATATGAACCCAAAATTGCCTTAGAAACCTATCCACCAGCTCCGTCCATGTTCTGATAGACCCTTCTTCCAACTGCCCAAACCACATTGCTGTTATTTCTGTCAAATACAAGGGAAAACATCGAGCCATAACTTCCTTCGACGCCCCCGTACTTCCATGTGTCTAGTATATCTCATCAGATGATCTGTCGAATCAGCCTTGCCATTGTATACTTCCACAGTAGGTAGCTTGAAATCAGGCGGATTTCGTGCCATCCTGATTTCCCGTGTGAACGGACTCTTGTTCACCCCTTCCAATTCTCTATTAGTCAGACCTCCACACATAGTTTTCCTGATAATCTCAGCTAATCCAGCATTATCTGTCAAAGGTTGCCCCCATGCCCCCTAGGGAATTCCGGTACATACTCCTCATGCGGTTCACTAACGTTAGCGCTAGCTCTTGCCTGTTGAGCTCCATCCATAGGCTTTCCAGTATCAGATCCTACGGGCCTGCCCCCAAGCCTTTGTTGATTGCCCTTTGGTTCTGTATTCTGTCCTCCATTAGGCTCCGCAGCCCTAGTTCCTTGCTCCACATTCGCCGTCACTGTAGTCGGTCCAGGATTTTGCGTTCCTGCAGCTCTCATCGGTTCAAGGAAAGTCTGCATCATGTCTTGTTGACTCTTCAACAATCTCTCTTGCAATGAATTGGCCATAGCTTCCATTTCATACCTGGTTATGTAGATCGAAGCTTATTCTTCCCCAGCTCCGGAGGATGCTTCTTGACTTCCTTCCTGTTGGCTTCTTTCAGCCCTCTGTCTTCTACTGTTTTTTCGAGTCTTTCCCTTTCAAATCTAAACTCTTCACTCTTTTCAAATCTGAACTTCAATCCGATGTAGCGGGTGCTAGTCATTCTCAGTGAAAGCACCAAAGTGTTTGCGCCAAAATTGGTCACAAACCCCAAATATCGTCAAAGCACCAAAGTATGAATATAAATCAACAGTATTAATCACAGATCTAAGTAAACGGCAAGCAACAAATCAGAAGTAATGAATAGAGACACAAGATTTATAGTGGTTCGACTATCTCCGGCCTACGTCCACTTCAAAGTTTTATCCTTTATTATTATCCTTGCTGGTTACAGATGATTACAGCAGTAGCAATGGAGAATTTCGAGTACAATAGTTGTATTGAAGTATAGAAATGAATCCGGCTGTAACGACCCTGGATTTCGACCCCGATTATTTTAATAAATGTTTAATTTAATATAAAATGTGAATTGATCATATTTAAATGAATATGATTTTGGAAATATTGCCATCTATTTATATAAACTGTATTTTAAAAGGAGATTAATTGGGAAATTGAAATAAGTATTTCAATAATATTCACAATAAAAATCTATCTTATATAATTACTTAAAATACTTTACATTATTTATATTTAGTATGAAATAATACACATAGATAATAATGTTTGAAATTTTAAAATAAGTTTCTTAACAATATTATTAATAAAATTTAACTCATTAAATTAAAATGCTATACATTATTAACATTTGTTAAATGAATACATATGCTTGATAATGTTTGAAAATTAAAAATCTAATTCTAGTAATATAAAATATAAATGTAAAATATGAGTCAAACTTATATATTATAATACAAATGAATTATAAAAAAAATGAGAACAAATGTGAATATAACTTATGAATTTAATTCAAATATCAATGGCTAAAATAGAAAATAGAAATTATAAATAGAAGATAAAGTTCAATATAAATATAAATATAAATATTATATATTAGACAAACACATGTATATAATTTAATAATGGGTAGCTAAATTAGGGATACAAATGAATGTATAAAGCTAAAAATATAAGCACTAGTATAAAATAAAATTAGTCAACATATAAAATATAAGACAAAGGGTTTCTATACAAAACAAATGTCTTTATACTCAAGACATTGACCTGACAAGTATGTATGTAATTATTCAAGCTAGGAACTGTAAACTAGAAGAAATGAACAAAGGTGTTATCATGCAAAACATCAAACTGAAATATATTGTTTCCAAATAAAAATAACAAGACAAAATGAGTAGCTTCATATACAAGCCATGTTCATCTGCAAAAGTACAATCTTCATAACAAATATCTTTAACGCGGCAAAACATATTTCTACTT
The DNA here is from genome assembly GCA_030765085.1 of Allium cepa. NCBI lineage: Eukaryota > Viridiplantae > Streptophyta > Magnoliopsida > Asparagales > Amaryllidaceae > Allium > Allium cepa. The sequence goes on from CM060928.1 coordinate 841,388,402, forward strand.
ATGTAAGCTAATAGAAATACCTAAGTACATATCTGCATATAATATATTCACACAGCAAAACACAATAATAATTATGTAACCATATTATGAAGCAAAGCATTAATTTGCTATCTTCTCAGCCTACTATTTTGGCCTATGAAAGTATATTACAAATCTGTTTTCAGTAAATGAAAATATGTGTCTTATACAAAATATGTTGACCAAAATAAATTAAGTATCTTTGTACAATATATAAGTAAGTATCAGTACACATTTAATACTTGTTATCATAATTAAGAGCATAAGTAATTAATAGCACAACATTTTGTTTGAGTAAGTACTACAGCCGAAATTTGCAATATCATGTCATAGTGTAGGAAATTTAATACAAATTCTTGTCTGGTCAAACATGGAGGCTGTCCAGCTACAGTCTTCACAAAGTCATTTCTATTTATATATCACCCTATGCCAATTCGCTTAAAAAAAAACTGAAGAACTAAATTAAAAGGAAAACCTGAGAAAAACATTATTTTGCTTGCAAACATAGATAGATTCAAGACAGTTCAACTGTTGATTCAAGAAAGAAATTAATTATATCAGGGTGTGCCTTCTGTTTAAAAGAATTGGAGGTGAGCAAACTTATTTATTTTCAATCTAAAATTGTATATTTAACTTACAAAGATAGGTGCTTTGATGCTTGCTTTAAACATGTTGTCTTGAATACTTCCTGTTGCTCTGTAATATTTGAAGTTGTTCTTCAGAGATAAGTGAGTATCTGAACAAGCAAAGCAAGGGAATTTTATAAACACTTATTCATATAATTGCTTGAATTTTGGTATTGTTACTGATTCAAGTTATCTATCTTAAACATAGGCCTGCAAACTTGTTTTAGAGTTTAACAGTATGTCATAAATACTGTATTTCTAGTTACAGGTAAAGTATTTAAAGGAATCAAAAATTTAAATGTTTAAATTTAGAAATTCAATAACATATTTCGAATGCATATACATAGTTAGGATTTTTAACACAAAAATTGTGATTTTTAAATAAAGATCAAAAGAGAAGTTTTTAAAAGAAGCTTTATTGGATTTTTGTCAATTCTGGAAGATCGAGTTAATTTTAATTAGTGTAATTGGATATGAAGCAAGCTTGTAACCCATTTGATTCCAGAAAAATGTCGAATTATTTTTCGAATACTTAAATTTTGAGTTTGAGATTAGAGTAGGGTTTTAGTGCTTTCATTATCTTGGCTATGTAAAAGTTCGTTTGCGGCTCCATTAGGCGACCGAGTGGTACGCAATTTCAGGGGATGTTAGGGGGAAGTGTGATTGGAGTTTTGGTGGAGTTTCATCATCTCCGGTGATGGATGGTGGCCGCACGAAGGATTTGTCAGTGGGTGTGTGTGGCGCGTGTTCGAGCTACAGGTCAATTTTTGTTTTTGACATGTAATTGGAATTCTGGGCCTTGATTTCGATTGTCAAGGCGAATTGTGGTTTGTGGGCGCTGGCGAGGGTCGCTGGAGGTTCGGCTAACCACCGTGCACGTGCACGGTGGCGATGGAGGGGGAGGGATTTTTGTATTTCGGTCGACATGAGGTGCTTCGTGTCGAGTTCAGGTTTTCTTTGGTAGTTGCCTCGAGTCGATCGCAAATCTGATGGTTGAATTCCTGATGTTCATTTATATAAACGTTTATCAAACTTACACAAAAAAGGGGGAAACAGAAAGAAGAACAGAGGAAGGAGATTCACGCGATAAGATTTCACGGTAGTCTCGTATTTCACCCATGATAATCACGTTGTTGTCTTTGGTTTTTAAGTACTGGGGTTTGCTATCTCTAACACTAAGTTGAAAGATATATTTAAGTTAAGCATTAATTAAGTTGAGGATGTTAACAGATTAATTTAAACTAAGATCTACTTTAATATTACTAAGAAAGTTTTACAGAAAATAAAACGAGTGAATGATTTAAAATCAATGTTAATTGTGATTGTAATAAATTTATAATTGTGATGTAATAGTAGTTCAAAATGTAATCGAATTGGTAATTAAAGATATTAATGATAATCTTGTATAAAATCATTTGTAATTAAGAATTCAATTAATCATTGAAGTTGATTAATTAACAAATCATAGTTAACTAATTAATTAACTAATTAAGGAATTAATGATTAATGATTAAATAAATAAATAAATAGTAATAATTAATTGTGTAATTGAGTTTTATAAATCAAAAATTAAGGTTATTGATTAGTAATTAAGAATTAATTCATCAATTAAGTGAATAATTAATAGGTAATTAATGAATTGAAATAAGTTAATTTATTAGTAATTGATTAAGCAAAGAATAAAATATAGTTTATTTTTAAGCAGGCAATTAAGTTTAAAACAAATCAAACTTGTTGATATGAATCGATGATTCTATTTGATTGATTCGGATATGTATTTATATCCTGTGATATTCTGTGATATTCTGGATATATCTGTGATGATTTTGTATGATTTATCCATGTTAAATTGCTATATGATTTATCTGATGTTATTTATCTGTGTTAAATTGCTATATGAATTCAATTGTTAAATTTAAACTGTTAAGTTAATTAGACAACTTGGCCCTTAAAATGGCGGTTGGATTCGATAAGTCTGGGATCGGAAGAATCAATTTTGATTCTCCGAAAACCAAATCGATCCAATTTAAAAGTTAGGTCGTGAATTCTGAAGTGAAGATCGAGATGGTGCTTTCAGAATGCAAGGGTTATCGTCGTTGACTCTGAGGGTGATTCCAAAACGAGTGTAACGAGATAATGCCTTCGGTTTCCTTCGAACCCGAAACGAACTTGTATGGATTGAATGCTTTCAGCACATTGTCAGGCGGACAATGAGCATTCTAAGAAATATGTTCTATAAAGATAATCGCAGCCTCAAGCCTAATCAACCGGGAATGGCTAAAACAGGGGAGATGCAGCAAGGTTAGGTGGGTCATGCCCAAGCAGGACAAGATATTTCCCCTGTCTAGATGTCCCTTTTATATTTTGGCTTAGTTGGTGGTTGGTCGCGCCAACCACGGGGTTTATCTTGTTCGGGACTGTTCAGTAAGGAATGGTTCCGGCCTTGTGTTGCAGGGGGTCGGGAGTGATCCTCGGTACGGTGATCTAGGCCCTGTACTATGATGAGCGGTACCCCTGCAGCCCTGCCATTGTTGGAAATCCATTTTCCCTATGAGGCCCTACGGTTTTGATTTGTATTACCCACTTTTGTGGCTAGTAGTTGGAATTTAATAGATGTAACAATTTCGGCTATTTTCTATTTACTTGAAAACCCTAGACACTATTATAATATCATTGGATTTCCTATGAAATGTTTTGGTTAGCGTAAGGTAAAAACTTACCCGTATTTATTTGTGGGGAGTCTTACGTGATACCTTTAATTTCAAAATGTTTTTCAAAGTTAAACAACTTTAACCGTTTACTCATACCAGACCCATGTCTGACCCGGAGTTTATGTTTTGTGTTTTCATAAACTCTTGGGTACTCAAATTTTTATGAGTAGCCAAGTGATAGGTCTCGGACTTTGATTTCTGGAGGAGCTTGGAGCAGGAGATTCCAAACGTGTATATATATATATATGTGTAGTCCGCTGTGGTAGTTGAGATGTACTGTACCTCTGATGTATATAGTGATAGGTGTATGTATATGACTGTCATGTATATTGATATTGAATAACTCTGATATATGTAAAAACTATGAAATATTTATGTGATATATTATATTTTTTTCCGTTCCACTATGAGATTCAGATGTTGTTAGTCTTTCTTTCTCTTTCTTTCCTATTTCTATGCCTTTCTTTCTTAATGATGATACGTCTTTCTAGTAGTAGAAGGGCGGGTCGTCACAGTTGGTATCAGAGCATAGGTTGGTGATAACCTTGGCTCTGGTAAGAAATTATTCATAAAATAGAGTTAGTAGAACTCTAAAATGAGTTTGAGTGTATAAATAGATATGAGCGCGTACTTGTTAGTGAATATAAAATTGTTTTTATATTGTGTTGATTTATCTGTTGAGTGTTTATGGATTCTGGTCGATGTGTGGGACGCCATTCCATCGATAGGGATTTCTAAACTCTTAAACACGATAGACCGACACAGTATTGTTTTTAAAGGTAGGGTAAATGAAATAATTTTACCTAAAATTATATTTTTGACATAAAAGAAATATTTCTCTGAAGTAATTATATATATTTGGATATTTGGTTGTTAATACTATAATTGAATAAAAATTTAAAATTCGAGTGGTTTATAACCAAATAAAATTGTCTAAGTATGATTTAAGTAAAGGGGAATATAACTAAAATTTGATTAAACCAGAATTTAAGTCCCGGGAATTTGAAAAGTGTTTAAATGAATTTAAATTAAAAATCTTGGTATGTTTGAAATGTTTTTTCCAAAGAGTTGAAGGAAATAATGGAATTTGTTTTGGAAATATTGTTGAATGGAAATTATTTTGAAAAGAATTTGTGAAAGTAAGGAAGCACTGAACTCACTTCAGTCGCTGGGAAATAATCCTGATGGTGATGGCCACATCATCAGTATTCATTTTTGAGTTTCTAAAGTGATGGATTGCTACCAGGATAGTTGGACATGATATTGTTTGGAGTTGTTGGGTATACAAGTAAATTTTCAAAAAGGGAAAATTTGTTTTGGTGAAAACAAGTGTTTGGAATTTGGAAATTTGATTTGATATACCAAGTGGATAAGTGTAGTTATCCTTCAAATGGTTTTGGAAATGAAAACCGGGCTATTGAATTCTAAGAAATTCGATTTAGATAAAATGTGAAAGTTTAAATGAATCAACTATTGAACTTATAAAGTAAAATGGATATTAATAAGATGAAAATTGGGAATTTTAATCCAGGAATTAAAATTTAATTTAAGAAAATGAAGATAAGAAAATATACTGGAGTTTAACCTGAGATATGTTAAATGGAATTGAAGTTCAAAATGAACTTCATTGGATATAATATTTGAAGGTAATATGACTGTAATTGTGAGGTGGAAATTTATACCTTAAGACAGTAAGTGCTATATATAAATAATATGAAATTATGATTATAAGATAAAATGACCCAAATGAGTAATATAAACTTTTAAGTAAACAAATAAGTTTCGAGCTCATATATATTGTGAAATAAATATAAAGAATGGCAAGTAGCTAAATTTAATTGGAGTTGAGTTAGAATAAAAATGAATTTGAATGAATTCAATCGAGTTATAGATAATATTGAATGAAATAAAATTCTTGTGTAAATAAGTAAATGTAAACCAAAGTAAGTCTTGAATTTGGTTAAAATAGAATTGGTGTGAGTTGTAAACAAATCTAATTCAAGCATAAATTGAATAACCTTATTATGAATAAATTCAATAATGAATTGTTAATATCAATTAAAATTTAAGAACGGATAAAAAAAATAAACTAATCAGAAAATAGTTGGGATTTGGTTAAAAGAAAGTCAAATCAAAGATTTACATGGAAATTGGTGAAATAGAATAAACCTAAGTTGTTGGGTGGGACAGTTTAAAGAAAATAAATGAATTAAGTAAATAGTGAAATGATTATTTAAAATATTGGATGTCGAATTTTAATAAAATGGTTTGGAATCAAACTTGTTGAAATAAAAGAAATGCAATGTAAGGATTGTGAATAAATTAATTGAGATGGAACCAAATGTAAATTGAGCTGGAAACAATTTGAGAATTGTATAAAGCTTAAGTAATCATTTATTCACAATGATATTGTTAAATTGCATAAGAAAATGTGATGTTTGAAGTAAATGAGATTGAATAAAAATCTATGAATTATTGGAAGCAAAATAGGATGATTTTGAATATGAGTTTGTATTGCTTAAATGGACTATATAAGCAAGAAAGTTGTAAATTCCTTTTAATTAAAAGGGAATGGTTTGAGAATTGATTGAAATTAATTGTGTTGAGGATTGGAACCTTACATATGTGCTTTTGGAAATATGTAATGCTAAACAAATGGAGACTCTGTCAAAACTTTTCAGAATTTGGAAACTATAAAAAAAAATTATTAATAAAAAAGGATTTTCAAATTGGAAATTGAAAATAAATTAGTGGACGAAGTTAATTTAAAATAATGTTAGAAATCAGTTTAATGAAAGATAGACAATAAAATTAAATATTCAGAGTTGAAGATAAATTGAATTCACAAGAATTTGGAAATTCAGATTTAAATAAAAAGATATTAAAGATAAAAAGGTAAAGTAATAATATAAGGGAATATATTATGCTTATATTAAATGTAAGAAATGAAGAGTGAAATTCTTAAGTAAATTTGATATTGAGAAATTTATTCCAAGTGAATAGAAATCAGAATAATGTGAATAAAAGAAAATTGATGTAGTTGATAATCAATAAATATAAATACGTAGGATGTACGTATATGATTTTATTTACATAGCAATTAGATCCAGATTCGAGCACAGAATTTCGAGATAGTTATATCGATCCGAGTTAGGATTTTCACTCGATTTTCGACGACGAACCATGGATGTGGATTTTGATTGATTCTGGAAATTCTCTATCATAGTTGTGACTATGCAAGGAGAATAACAGTTTCTGATCAAGAACCAGTTCTGTGTCTGTACTAGGAAGTCGGGTGGACGATACTAGTTCGGAAGTGAAATTTTATGATCGAGCGAGCGATCGAATTTGATATTGTATACGAATGATATATGTACATCGTACGAGCTTGATTAAATAGATATTGAAATTCTATAGAGAACAAATAAATGGGGGAAGAATTAACACTGTAGATTCCAGAATTGAATTGCCAGAGTAGATATTTGGGATTTATTGTGTATTCTGTATATCCCATCTTGGAAATTGTTCATGATTCATCATGAGTGGTTAAGCTAGTAATTCAGGAATTTGGAAGTTAAATCAAATTTAACCATGGTCGGGAATCCAGTTTGGATTGTTGATCAGCGAGAGACAAACTCTCGATAATTTTAGGGAAGCTTATCCGGATTCGTGTTCGAAAAACTAGTGATGCTTGTTAGGATTGACTGTTTGGGTGTTTGCTAATGTATGAATGGTATCTATGTTGAATGGTTGGTATAACAGCTTTTAAATTATCTTGGTTTTAAAGTTCGGGGACGAAATTCTCTTAAGGGGGAAGGAATGTAACGACCCTGGATTTCGGCCCCGATTATTTTAATAAATGTTTAATTTAATATAAAATGTGAATTGATCATATTTAAATGAATATGATTTTGGAAATATTGCCATCTATTTATATAAACTGTATTTTAAAAGGAGATTAATTGGGAAATTGAAATAAGTATTTCAATAATATTCACAATAAAAATCTATCTTATATAATTACTTAAAATACTTTACATTATTTATATTTAGTATGAAATAATATACATAGATAATAATGTTTGAAATTTTAAAATAAGTTTCTTAACAATATTATTAATAAAATTTAACTCATTAAATTAAAATGCTATACATTGTTAACATTTGTTAAATGAATACATATGCTTGATAATGTTTGAAAATTAAAAATCTAATTCTAGTAATATAAAATATAAATGTAAAATATGAGTCAAACTTATATATTATAATACAAATGAATTATAAAAAAAAATGAGAACAAATGTAAATATAACTTATGAATTTAATTCAAATATTAATGGCTAAAATAGAAAATAGAAATTATAAATAGATGATAAAGTTCAATATAAATATAAATATAAATATTATATATTAGACAAACACATGTATATAATTTAATAATGGGTAGCAAAATTAGGGATACAAATGAATGTATAAAGCTAAAAATATAAGCACTGGTATAAAATAAAATTAGTCAACATATAAAATATAAGACAAAGGGTTTCTATACAAAACAAATGTCTTTATACTCAAGACATTGACCTGACAAGTATGTATGTAATTATTCAAGCTAGGAAATATAAACTTGAAGAAATGAACAAAGGTGTTATCATGCAAAACATCAAACTGAAATATATTGTTTCCAAATAAAAATAACAAGAAAAATGAGTAGCTTCATATACAAGCCATGTTCATCTGCAAAAGTACAATCTTCATAACAAATATCTTTAACGCGGCCAAACATATTTATACTTATGTAAGCTAATAGAAATACCTAAGTACATATGTGCATATAATATATTCACACAGAAAAACACAATAATAATTATGTAACCATATTATGAAGCAAAGCATTAATTTGCTATCTTCTCAGCCTACTATTTTGGCTTATGAAAGTGTATTACAAATCTGTTTTTAGTAAATCAAAATATGTTTCTTATACAAAATATGTTGACCAAAATAAATTAAGTATCTTTGTACAATATATAAGTAAGTATCAGTACACATTTAATACTTGTTATCATAATTAATAGCATAAGTAATTAATAGCACAACATTTTGTTTGAGTAAGTACTACAGCCGAAATTTGCAATATCATGTCATAGTGTAGGAAATTTAATACAAATTCTTGTCTGGTCAAACATGGAGGCTGTCCAGCTATAGCCTTCACAAAGTCATTTCTATTTATATATCACCCTATGCCAATTCGCTTAAAAAAAAAAACTGAAGAACTAAATTAAAAGGCAAACCTGAGAAAAACATTATTTTGCTTGCAAACATAAATAGATTCAAGACAGTTCAACTGCTGATTCAAGAAAGAAATTAATTATATCAGGGTGTGCCTTCTGTTTAAAAGAATTGGAGGTGAGTAAACTTATTTATTTTCAATCTAAAATTGTATATTTAACTTACAAAGATAGGTGCTTTGATGCTTGCTTTAAACATGTTGTCTTGAATACTTCCTGTTGCTCTGTAATATTTGAAGTTGTTCTTCAGAGATAAGTGAGTATCTGAACAAGCAAAGCAAGGGAATTTTATAAACACTTATTCATATAATTGCTTGAATTTTGGTATTGTTACTGATTCAAGTTATCTATCTTAAACATAGGCCTGCAAACTTGTTTTAGAGTTTAACAGTATGTCATAAATACTGTATTTCCAGTTACAGGTAAAGTATTTAAAGGAATCAAAAATTTAAATGTTTAAATTTAGAAATTCAATAACATATTTCGAATGCATATACATAGCTAGGATTTTTAACACAAAAATTATGATTTTTAAATAAAGATCAAAAGAGCAGTTTTTAAAAGAAGCTTTATTGGATTTTTGTCAATTCTGGAAGATCGAGTTAATTTTAATTAGTGTAATTGGATATGAAGCAAGCTTGTAACCCATTTGATTCCAGAAAAATGTCGAATTATTTTTCGAATACTTAAATTTTGAGTTTGAGATTAGAGTAGGGTTTTAGTGCTTTCATTATCTTGGCTATGTAAAAGTTCGTTTGCGGCTCCATTAGGCGACCGAGTGGTACGCGATTTCAGGGGGTGTTAGGGGGAAGTGTGATTGGAGTTTTGGTGGAGTTTCATCATCTCCGGTGATGGATGGTGGCCGCATGAAGGATTAGTCAGTGGGTGTGTGTGGCGCGTGTTCGAGCTACAGGTCAATTTTTGCTTTTGACTGGTAATTGGAATTCTGGGCCTTGATTTCGATTGTCAAGGTGAATTGTGGTTTGTGGGCACTGGCGAGGGTCGCCGGAGGTTCGGCTAACCACCATGCACGTGCACGGTGGTGATGGAGGGGGAGGGATTTTTGTATTTCGGTCGACATGAGGTGCTTCGTGTCGAGTTCAAGTTTTCTTCGGTAGTTGCCTCGAGTCGATCGCAAACCTGGTGGTTGAATTCCTGATGTTCATTTGTATAAACGTTTATCAAACTTACGAAAAAAGGGGGAAAACAGAAAGAAGAACAGAGGAAGGAGATTCACGCGAGAAGATTTCACGGTAGTCTCGTGTTTCACCCGTGATAATCACGTTGTTGTCTTCGGTTTTTAAGTATGGGGTTTGCTATCTGTAACACTAAGTTGAAAGATATATTTAAGTTAAGCATTAATTAAGTTGAGGATGTTAACAGATTAATTTAAACTAAGATCTACTTTAATATTACTGAGAAAGTTTTATAGAAATAAAACGAGTAAATGATTTAAAATCAAAGTTAATTGTGATTGTAATAAATTTATAATTGTGATGTAATAGTAGTTCAAAATGTAATCGAATTGGTAATTAAAGATATTAATGATAATCTTGTATAAAATCATTTGTAATTAAGAATTCAATTAATCATTGAAGTTGATTAATTAACAAATCATAGTTAACAAATTAATTAACTAATTAAGGAATTAATAATTAATGATTAAATAAATAAATAGTAATAATTAATTGTGTAATTGAGTTTTATAAATCAAAAATTAAGGTTATTGATTAGTAATTAAGAATTAATTCATCAATTAAGTGAATAATTAATAGGTAATTAATGAATTGAAATAAGTTAATTTATTAGTAATTGATTAAGCAAAGAATAAAATATAATTTATTTTTAAGCAGGCAATTAAGTTTAAAACAAATCAAACTTGTTGATATGAATCGATGATTCTATTTGATTGATTCGGATATGTATTTATATCCTGTGATGTTCTGTGATATTCTGGATATATCTGTGATGATTTTGTATGATTTATCCATGTTAAATTGCTATATGATTTATCTGATGTTATTTATCTGTGTTAAATTGCTATATGAATTCAATTGTTAAATTTAAACTGTTAAGTTAATTAGACAACTTCGCCCTTAAAATGGCGGTTGGATTCGATGAGTCCGGGATCGAAAGAATCAATTTTGATTCTTCGAAAACCACATCGATCCAATTTAAACGTTAGGTCGTGAATTCTGAAGTGAAGATCGAGATGGTGCTTTCAGAATGCAAGGGTTATCGTCGTTGACTCTGAGGGTGATTCCAAAACGAGTGTAACGAGATAATGCCTTCGGTTTCGTTCGAACCCGGAACGAACTTGTATGGATTGAATGCTTTCAGCACATTGTCAGGCGGACGATGAGCATTCTAAGAAATATGTTTTATAAAGGTAATCGCAGCCTCAAGCCTCATCGACCGGGAATGGATAAAATAGGGGAGACGCAGCAAGGTTAGGTGGGTCATGCCCTAGCAGGACAAGATATTTCCCCTGTCTAGATGTCCCTTTTATATTTCGGCTTAGTGGGTGGTTAGTCGCGCCAACCACGTGGTTTATCTTGTTCGGGACTGTTCAGTAAGGAATGGTTCCGGCCTTGTGTTGCAGGGGGTCGGGAGTGATCCTTGGTACGGTGATCTAGGCCCCGTACTGTGATGGGCGGTACCCCAGTAGCCCTGCCATTGTTGGAAATCCATTTTCCCTACGAGACCCTACGGTTTTGATTTGTATTACCCACTTTTGTGGCTAGTAGCTGGAATTTAATAGATGTAAAAATTTCGGCTATTTTCTATTTACTTGAAAACCCTAGACACTATTATAATATCACTGGGTTTCCTATGAAATGTTTTGGTTAGCCTAAGGTACGTATTTATTTGTGGGGAGTCTTACGTGATACCTTTAATTTCAAAATGTTTTTCAAAGTTAAACAACTTTAACCATTTACTCATACCAGACCCATGTCTGACCCGGAGTTTATATTTTGTGTTTCCATAAACTCTTGGGTACTCAAATTTTTATGAGTAGCTAAGTGATAGGTCTCGGACTTTGATTTCTGAAGGAGCTTGGAGCAGGAGATTCCAGACGTATATATATATGTGTGTGTAGTCCGCTGTGGTAGTTGAGATGTACTGTACCTCTGATGTATATAGTGATAGGTGTATGTATATGACTGCCATGTATATTGATATTGAATAACTCTGATATATGTAAAAACTATGAAATATTTATGTGATATATTATATTTTGTTCCGTTCCGCTGTGAGATTCAGATGTTGTTAGTATTTCTTTCTCTTTCTTTCCTATTTCTATGCCTTTCTTTCTTAATGATGATACGTCTTTCTAGTAGTAGAAGGGCGGGTCGTCACACCGGCAGAGTCTGGGTGTTCAGTCGGCCAAAGATCCCCTTTCCTGTAGGCTTTAGAGGGTTATTTATAGACGTAGGAGGCTGATATCGCGCTCAAACTTCGGGAGACTTCTTCTGGCACGTGAGTGGGCCCACGCGACCAACCCCACCAAGTTTCGACTCGATCTGTGATCGATACGAATTGATTTCGTATCCATCAAAAAATGATCCAATCGGGATGAAACTTAGCAGGAACATTCTTTACCTTTCGTGCAAGCTGCTGTGAAAATTTCATTGCATTTGGATCTGTAGAACTCAATATATGATCGATACGAATTGTGGTTTCTCGATGCTGTCTGGTTCGCACCGATCAATTCGTATCGATGTCCCTTTGCGTTGCTTCCCAGCACGTGCGCATCGATGACGTGGCGCTATCTTCGAGGCTCGATCCATTTTCCTCGCCGTTTTGAACGCTTCTTCCCTTGATTCGTGGATTTCCTTTGTTCGCACCCGCATTTCATGCTTGTTCATATTCATAACATAGTAAGTTCATACCCATCAATTCGTGTCCTTCTTCTTATTGACTCCAGGAGTACATTTCGAACCGCTCCCACATGCGTTGATCGATATGAAATAAGCGTGGGGGTATCGGTACGAAGTGGTCGTGAAAATGGACACGAATCTCATCCTTGGGATGGATACGAGCGAGGCCTTACCTAATGGATACGAACAAGGCTTTACCTGATGGATACGAACAAAGCTTTACCTGATGGATACGAACCCCAATAGCCTCCCATGGGTACGAAAGTGCCAAATCCTTCTACTTTCGATACGAGAGTATCGATTCGAGACATGCCATCTCTTTCCATCCTGACCGATACGAATCCATTGTGTCGAGCCCATGTTGATCGATACGAATAGTATTGATTCGAGGTCCACTACCATGATCTGACTTGATCGACACGAACGTCATTGATTCGAACAAACCACCGCACGCTTGCTTACCAATCTGGGTCTACTGCTATCGATTCGAAATCCTTCTAGCCTTCCCACCTGATCGATACGAACGCCATCGAGTCAAACCAAAACCTGATCGATTTGAACTTCATCGGGTCGAACCACTGCCGATCGATACGAACCCAATCGATACGACACACCCTCTGCTGATCGATGCGAAATGCATCGATACGAACCAGTCCTTGCGCACCTTAATCCATCCGTATCTCGAGCATACGAACTCCGATCGACCTGAAATTTGAAATGTAGCTTTCCTTAACCTCAATCATCATCTCCCATCGATTCCGTCCTGATCCGAGCTCGGCCAAATTTTAACGACATCGATTGCAGTCTTGTTTCCAATCGATCTCCAATCCTGATAACCATTCTTCCTTGCCAATTTGTTGATATTCCAGTCTTGACCAAAAGGTGGGATAACAAATGGTATTACTTTTGTAAGGATTTTTTGGTCTTTCAACATGTCATTCCTAAGCCCATATAAGAAAGGGAGGGGTTCGCTTCATAATATTACAAAATCAAGCGAAACACTAAGCTTTTAATGGTTCCTTCCCTTCTCTTCCGCTCTAACTTTCTCAAAACTTATTCAAATCAACTCCAGTCATAACCAAACTTTTTCAAAGACCTTAGAATATCATTATAACATGATTTAGCATCTAAGGAGTTCAATAATGGTGGAGGACAAGGGAAAAACCCTCTTGGTCATGAGCAATTATGTAATAGGAAGGCATGGTTTTGAGATTTTGGAGGCAATGGTGGTTGCTTTCTTGATGAGGTAATGGTAGGAAGGGTTGCCTTGGTTCTTATTCATTGATTTGGTTATTAGATTGGATTTAAGTGAGTTATCTTACTATCTCTTAAGTATATATTGTGCATATATATGTTATGTGCAAAGTGTAATAGTTAAACTGACATTAACTAAGTAAAGTTATAAACTTTGGACCCCTTTGGCTTTTGAAAGCAAATGACAAGTTTATATTGTGTAAAATCACTTATATTACCCTCTTAAACATGTAGTGTGGCCTTGAGTTGATGTTTAAATGGTTTTTTAACTTGTATGTAAAATTGAAGTAAGTTTGAAAGTGTTTAAAGCGAGAATAGTCGTTGTAAGCACACTTTCGAATCACTTGATTTCGGGAATTTTTATAAGTAAATGAAAAAAATATTCTTAAGGTTTTCTTTCCATGGTTTTTAATTACCTAAATAGTATTACCCATTAAAATTTCAAATCATAAATCATTTGTTAATGTTGTTTAAATTAGTTACAAAGGTTGTGCTTTTCAATGTTGTTTTAACAAGGACTTTTAACAACATTTATAAATGCTACAATAATTCGCTTAAGGTTTTAAGTGTTTAAAAATGATTTTTAAATTTGGTAATTTTCTCTAATCTTTTCAGAGATGTTTTCAAACATGTTTTGAAGTATAATAACGTAGGTATGAAGTTTAGATATGTTTTTGATTAATTACATACAGTTTCGATGAGTAAAGAAGAGGTTTAACACTAAAAACCAATAAAGTAAACTTCTCTAATTTCTAGGAGTTAAGATTGATGTCAAGTAGGGATGAGGCAATAGAGTTCTAACCTACTGGGCTTCCCTCTTGAATAAAGAATAATTAAGTTGGAATGTCAAAAACATGTTATTCTTGTATTTTACTTGTTTAATAGATAATTAACTTTGCTTAACGCTAAAAGCCGAAGAAGTAGGCTTCTCTATTTCTGGAAGTTAAGATTGATGTCAAGTGGGGACGAAGAAATAGAGCTCTATCCTACCGGGCTTCCCTCTTGAATGAGAATAGTTAAATCGGGAATGTTGGAAATGGGTTAATCATGTTTTTTATTACTCGTTTATGGAAATCATCAATACTATATTTAACAATAAAAGTCGATGAGCATGCTTGTCTATTTGTGAGATTAAAGAATGAAGTATCTAGGCAAGGGTTTGATGCAACCAGTGCTCGAACTTACCTAGCTTCACTCTTGAACAAGGAATAGGTAAGTTGAAATGTTGGAAATGAGTTAAGTATAGGAACATTGATTTGCATAAGTAATTGTTTTAACTAGATAACCGATTAGCCAACTATCGATCTGAACTAAATATTATCTTAGATCTTCAAAAATAATGTTTTAATGATGATTCAAGTATGGAATGATTTTGGGTTTGTTGTGATTCAAGTATGGAATCGATCTTGAAAAGAATGTTTTAAAGTTAAGTATAAGTAAAACGGTTTTGGATTTGTATTGACAATGTTTAAGTAACATTAGTCTAAAACCATTTTGAATGGATTTGTGGAAGTACTTAGATCCATAAAATGGATAATTTTTAAGGAAATGATAAGTAAGGAATGTTTTGGAAAAAGCATAAGAAAAGAACAGGTTTAAAGTAAGAAATTTTGATAAAGATTTATGAATATACTTATACCATTGAGATAAGTATATGAATACTTTTTGAAGTATAAGAAAAGAAAATGTTTAAAGTAAGAAATCTTGTTAATGATTTGTGAATATACTTATACCATTTGAGATAAGTATATGAATACTTTTTGAAGTATAGGAAAAGAAAAAGTTTAAAGTAAGAAATCTTGTTAATGATTTGTAAATATACTTATATTACTTGAGATAAGTATATGAATACTTTTTAAAGTATAGGAAAAGCAAAGATTTAGAGTCGAAATCTTGTTTATGATTTGTGAAAATATTTATACCATTTGAGATTAGTATATGAATACTTTCTGAAGTATTGAAAAGTATACAACTGAATAGTAGGAATTGATAAACAATTGTTTTATTAGATAAAGGAAGTTTTACTAATAAAAAGTGGGTTTTAATTAATAGAAGATCAATTAAACAAAAAGGGGATTAGAAGTCGCATTTTGTGTCTTGATCATGCTTTGTGTGTCTTGATCATGCTTTATGTGACTTGATCGTGCTTTGTATGTTTCCTCGTTTATAGAAAACATTTAGTCGTATACTTAGAACTAAAAGGCGATGAAGTAGGCTTGTCTATCCGTGGGAATTAAGACTGATGTTCGTATAGGGATATGAGTAATAGAGTTCTACCTACCGACTTCACTCCTGATCGAGGGAAGTGTAAGATGAAAATATCAAAAACGTAATAAGCATATGAGACTTGGTTTCCATATGCGATCGCCCTCATTATCATTAAATATCGTCGATTTAGTCTTGGAGATTGGGATCAGTAAGCGTTTTACTACTAAAATCACTTTAAGACCGAGATACATATTCTATCTCTTGGAAGTGGATTTATTCAAGATACTAGAATCCATGTGTGGTTTCGAGATCTGTTCGAGATGTAGGAATCCAATTGGGGATTCTTATTTTATTCGTGTGATGAAGACTCATGTGAAAGATGCCAAAAGTAACCTCGACACCGGAAATGACAAAATAAAAGTAGGGGCATAGCTTGGGGTTTGGCTGACCCATGACAGGATATTATCACTCCAGATCTAGAGTATGCTTAACAATGTTGTGGGTGGGAGATGATGATATTTGGGATCACAAGTTAGGGTATAAACCAGCTATATTTTCCTTAATGGTATATTATATCTAGAGATTTACGTTGCTCGAAGGTAGTGTTCGACCCTTGTGTCGGAAATTTGCTCCGGCTTCACCGAAGAGATCTCCATGGAAAATCCAATGTGCGAACGTTCCTGATAGGTTTTCATTGTACCTTCTAATATGTTGTTGAATGTAATGAATGTAACAATTCCGGCTATGTTATTTATTTACATTCTTCACCCTAGACATTATCCATTATATCACCTTATGTACTTATTAGATGGTGGTTCTTTCAAGGGGATAACTATTATGGCATTCCATGCAGTCTCAGAAGTACTGTGATATACTAGCTACATATTTCTTGAGTTTCTCATACAAGACTTATGTTTGACGCTTGAGTGTTGTTTTCCCCAAATTCCTTGCAAGATCTTTCGAGTAGTCTGAGAAAGGCCAGTTTTCGTTGATGTTCATTGGAGCTTGGCGAGACGAGCTGGATGTTTCACCTATCATACTATTCCTATTTCCGCTACATTACTATATTGTACATATCAGCATTTGTGAGGACAGATTGTTATAACTGTTCTGGAAGATGATGGTATTTAGGTTTTGTAACTTCGAAATTTCTGTACCGGGGTAACCTTTTGTACGGTTCCTTTGATATTATATATTACCGTTCCACTACAAAATTCTGATACTATGTTCTCTACTTTCTTGTTCTGTTTCATTTTCTTTTTATTTTACCATAACAAATCATCTTTCCGGCACTTAGATGCTCGACACGTGAATATTACGAATGTATTAGTGTCAACATTCGAAGGTCGAAAAGGAGAATCATTGCATCAACGATTGAATTCCTTGGTACATCTTATAGCCCTTGACTTATTGCTACATTTAACATAATCTGATCCTTATCATACTCAATTTTATTGAATATACGATCTTTTATGGTTTACTTGCTTATTTTGAATGAACCGATTTCATCAAAGTGTCGTACATTACGAACTACAACTTCACCATATAATATTTGTATATGATTGAATACAGATCAAATAACTATATTCTTGTATCGCTTAAGAATTCAAAACTCATAGGAGATAATACACAGTCTCATATAAGTGAACGCTTAAGCGACCGAGGCATGAATGTTTTGGTGGTTGTATAAGTTGGGTGTTGCATGGGTCTTATAGTGATAACATGCCAAAAGATCTATTGGTAAATAAATTTATATTTCTATGTCATTCTTAATTCAGTTCATTGTATATTTTAATTAATAAACATTTTATCAATTATAATGGTTGGATAAATTTATTTAAGAGGATTATTTTAACTTTATATAACATAATTTTTACAATATTATAAAGGCATATATATTCATTTCATTTTTCTAATAAGGCTCCTACTAGATTTTTATGTTTCTTAAAACTCAAAGAAAAACATAGAAATCTTTTACTTTCTCTAATGGACGGTAGGACTCGTTTTCCTTGGGATTCTAACCTTGAGGAATATCAACAAAACTTACAAGAGATGAATAACACTTATTGGTTGTATCATATACAACTCCTAACCCTTAGTTTTTGTTCTCGTCTCATCTCGACCTTGAGAATGTCAATAAATTAAAAGAGATTATTAACTTGTAACCACCATTTCACCATGGCCTAAATATAATGTACATACCTTGAGGAATATTAATAAATACGTGCATGTAACTTACCTCATCTAGGTATATATTGATTGTACTGCACGTAATATCCCTAGCTGAGGGATATCAACAACGAAAGAGTATGCAAGTGTTCTATTGATATATAAATGGTAGAGGAAAATTTATATTATAAGGATTCATAATCTTTAATATATATGCATTGGGTGATATTGCTTTAGGCAATAATGTATTTCTTATGAAATATCATCAAGATTTACGTGTCAGACACAACTAAAATCACGGTATACGTACAATTTGCATGTACTTGTTTCTTAAACCTAAGTTGGATTTCTTATCGTTCCATTCATATTATTTTAAACATTTAAATAGATATATAAGTTTAATTTGTTTATAACCATTATAGTTTAATTAAATCATATAATGTATATACGTGTATGTATCTTTTTAATTAAATCATGTGTAATTAATTTTAATTCTTATTAATTTATCATATTTAATTAATTTTAATTATTATTAATCAACCTATATTTAAATAATTTTAATTTATTAATTTAATTAAGGAATTAATTAATTTATTTTAAAATTCAAAATTTTATTTTATTCACCATAACATATTTTACGATGAATATTAGTTATAATATTTATAGGTTTATAACATATATCATTATATATATATATCAACGTTCAATTAATGTATTTATCAAATAATTGTTTTATTTAATTAAAACAATTTTATTGTATTTTTTAATAAATTTTAGACTATTCTAGTTTACCTTTAAGATAAATATATGTATATATTATACTATAACATTTATAGTTTATATATATATCAATATATATGTTTTATATTGATTAACTAACTTTTAATGATTCATTATTTGATTAATCTGATTAAATAAATTTCAGATAATTTTCAAAAATATTGATTTATTTTCAAAACAATTTTAAAAAATATTTAATAAATTTGATAAATTTATTTTATATTTTAGACTTAAATTTTAAATTCAAAATGTATTTTAAAATTTTAAAATAAAATTTGAAATTAGCCTAAGGAACAAATCGATTTAGGATTTTACAACTGGGCCGACCTTTTGGACTTACTCCACTCATTGGGCTTGGCCAGTAGTTAGGGAGGAGTGAATATTTGATTATTCAATTCCAAGCCTAGGCATTACTTTTCTATACACCCATCAGAATGATACACTTAAATAGTTGGTCCAAAAGTTGCTAATTATACTGCATATACCATTTGGTCTTCGATGTCATTAAAGGGGCTGAGCCGATATCGAACAAGTGAAATGGGTAGATTTCAAAAAAAAAGTTCCTTATCTGGATTATAGTGGGCCTAAGAAGCCTAATGGTTTTTTATTAGACCCAATCTAATTTTAAATAAAATCATTTTTTATTTAATTTTACTTGATATATGTTAACTGATCATATTAAACATTTCAACGAAATGTTTAATTTGGGAATGCATCAAATATACATTCAAACATACAATAACATAAATAGTCTAATATTTACATGTGTATAACTATACATATATACATCTAGATTTGGGATTTGTATCTATTCTATATAAATTTATGTTATACTTACATATACATGTAATAATCTCATATATATGTCAGGAATATAAATGCTTAAGTATATGCATATGTTTGAATATACTACAATATATATGTATGGTTTGTATAAAAGTATTGATAGTACTACAAATATATAGTTTAGACAAATATACACATGTATATGTGAAATCCAAATTAAAAAGGAAATCACATAAAGTGAATTTTTTTTGTAAATGGGTTAAGATTTTATTAAGGCATCTCAGCCCAAAATGTTAGCCCAGTTTGGACTAGTACAAAGAGCAGACAAAATAATACATCTGAACCCTTTCCATAATAAGACATCTATTTCTTTGTCCTCAATCAAGCATCTCGAAGTCATAGCGGCCGAGTTTGATAACTCGTACCTGGGATTCCTGCCAATGGAGATTTACAATCTGCTTCTACAATACGAATCGCGACTTGTACCAGCTTGGTAAGAGGATTATTCTAAACTCCTTTTAGAGTTAACTGCATGTCTCTAATCGCTAGCTTACTAACTTCAGAGTGATTTCTTTGTTTGCTTTGAAAAATTATGCAATTCCTCTCCTTCCAAAATATTCCATACAGCTACAGTGATGGCGATTTTGTGCAATTTGGGTTTAATGTCTTTGCCGTGACCTCTCTGAGTCAGGTAACTGATTCGTTCTTTGAGATTATTTGAGTGAGTTGTTAAGTTTAAGAAGTTATTGCACGAATTCCACACCAGATATGAGTAAAAGCATTCAAAAAATAGATGATCGTGAGATTCTATGTTCTGATTGCATAAGATGCAGACGGTATCATTTATCAAGCCCTATTTCGATAACCTATCTTTTGTAGGTAATCTTCGCAGTATCGCTTTGTAAGCACTGGATGCCATTTTCGGGTTATTAACATGATCCCATATGATTTTACTCCATGCAGTTTTACTATCTTTTTGTCTGATTTCGTTCCAAGTGGACTTAGTGGTGAAGTCATTCCAGTAGGCTTCCAAACCCATATATCCATCTCTCTTTCATTATATATAGACATATATTGGATTGCTTCTTTTTTGTCTTGATTTATTGGAAAGGAGGAACAATTCCACCTATTATTACTGATCACATCTTGAACTCTATTATTCGGGCATCCAAAATTAGAAAAAGTATGAAGTCCCAAAATGTCAATCAATGATTCTCCTTGAATCCAAGGATCTCTCCATAGGTCAGTTTCCTTTCTTGTTGCTATTTCACGAGTATAAAGAGAAGCTAAGATGTTTTTGACCTTCATAATTGCTTTCCAATTTGCCGAAGCATTTTTATCAATGGGCATTTGCCAAAAATTGCCTTTGATGTATCTTTTCCTCATCCATTTGCCCCATAATCCTTTACCATTAATAATTCTCCAAGCTTGTTTAAGAGTGTGCACTATTCTCAAATCTTTGAGTCTTCTAAGTCCCACACCTCCTTCATCTTTGGGCCTGCATAATTTGTCATATTTGATCTTATGTAGACCTCCCTTCCAAATGAAGTCCGCATAAGCCGTTTCAATTTTTTAGATGGAAGCATCAGGAAGTTGAAATGTTTGCAACCAGAAGTTAACTTTAGAATGAACGACAGTGTGCACCAGTTCGATACGACCTGCAAGAGACAACAGTTTCGAGTTCCAACCCTGCAATCTATCCCTGATGGAAGATATGAGGATTGTACATTCTCTGTCAGTGATTTTATTTGAAGATAATGGAACCCCTAAGGATTTGACTGCCAGATTACCTTCCTTCACATTTAAGAGATCCAACACCTCGCTCTCCTGCCGCATGTTTTGTTGAAATAACATTTGGTTTTCTGTTCATTAAATTTTAGACCAGTATATTTTTCTAAGTTAATGGAAATGTCTTTAATTGCTGATGCTGATTTGTTGCTGGATTTTATACAGATGAGCAAGTCATCTGCATAAAGTGAATGACTCACAGTAGGATGGAAGTTAAACATAGTCTGAATAAGCTTGTGATGAGTAGCCAACTCCATTTGTAGCGAAAAGTATTCCATGGAAATTGTGAACAAATAAGGGGATAGAGGGTCACCCTGCCGAATTCCTCTATTGGACCTTATGAAACCTTTTGGTATGCCATTGATCAAGATAGGGAAGGTAGGTGTAGCTATACATTCTTTTATTAGAATGACAAATTTTGAAGGAAATCCCATAGTAGTGAGCATATGAATAATAAAGTGTCGATTGATTTTTTCATATGCTTTATGGAGGTCAACCTTTAGACAGAATTTATCCGTACCTGGTTTGTTAAAATTCCTTACCAACCCATGTGCCATAAGCGAATTTTCAGAGATGCTTCTACCTTTAATGAAAGCGCTTTGACATTCAGATATGAGATCAGGTAAGATCATCTTTATTCTGTTGCATAGAATCTTGCTTAGAATATTGTATATCACATTGCAACAAGCTATAGGGCGATAGTCCTCAATTTTTGATGGATTATCTTTTTTAGGGATTAGACAGATGAAGGTAATTGATTTCTTTAACAAACTTTCCAGTTTTTAAAATTTCTTGCATAGCTGATATGATATGGTCTTACAGGTCACTCCAATGGAGAATGTAGAACTTGGAGCCGAATCCGTCGGGTCCTGGACTGGAATCGATATGGATGGAGTTTAGAGCATCCAGGACTTCAACCTCAGTGATTTTCCTGATCAACATCCTTATGCCTTTGGAATTTACCCGTCTCCTGCATCGAATTCTTGGTAAGTTAGTGCAGACTTCTCCATTAAATAAATCATTATAGTATTTGATTGCTTCCTCCTCAAAATCTACTGCATTGATTATTAAATTTCCTTCCCGGTTAATAATATGAATGTTATTATTCTTATTACTGTGAATTGCCATTTTAGCATAAAAGAATTTGGTGTATTCATCCCCTTCAGTTATTCATTTCTCCTTTGCTTTTTGTTTAATTTCAGCAGCTTTAGTTCTAAGTGCTTCTTTTAAATTGCTTTAACTTTGATAGTAATTACGCCATGTGTTTTCATCATCAGCACCATTGTCTATCATAGCCAGAAATTCTTCGCATTTTCCCAGCAAATTAGAATTTTGATCTCCTTTCTTGTATCTACATCTGTTCCAGTTCTTTATGTCTATTTTTACTTTTTTGATAATTTGGATTAGTTTATAACATTGAGATCCCTCAACCCTTGGTATATAGTTGAAATTAGAGGCTTCTATGTAGCCCACTATTTCATGCCAGTGATTGCTATATCTAAATGGTTTTCCATTGATAACCAATCCTTTATCGACTAAATCAACAAGAATAGGACTATGATCACTAGTAGATGGAGGAAGAATGTTAACTCTGACGTTAGAAAACAGAGTAATACATTTGACATTTATAAGCGCTCTGTCTAGTCTGCATGGTATCTTTTTATTTTCACCACTTCTCCATGTGTATATCAGGCCACTATGGACAGGTTCAAGCAGCCCTGCTTCTATTATGCAGTTATTGAATTCCTCTAACTGGGAAACTCTCAAGGTAAGTCCACCATTTTTCTCCTCTGCTCTGAGCATTGAATTGAAATCCCCAAGCACAATCCAAGGATTATTAGTAGTTTTACCTATATCTTTAATGGATTGCCATAGGTAAGTTCTTTGAGAAGCCAAATTATTAGTATATACACAACTCAAAGTCAATTTCAGACCACTATATTGGTAGGTATAACAACGCTAGATTTTCCATATATTTTAATATTTGACTTTATTTTATTTTGAAATCATTTTAAACTTGTTTTATTTCAAACATTTCATTTTGAAATATAAGGGTTGATTATTATGTGAATTCTAATTTCAAACCGGTATAAATTGGATATTTTACTGAAAGATGAATTTCTGTTCAAACTGGTCAAACTTTGACTTCTAAATTTCAAATTTAAATATTTAAACTCCTAAATTTTATCTTTTATTATGGAAATAGATTTAATAACTTGAATATTGCTTTTCGTTTCGTTGAAAACGGAGTTAAATTGTGAAAGTTATGTATATTTCAATATTGAGTACAATTTGAGTTATCTGGCTATTTTGTTTATATTAAATTATATAAATTATACTTTCTTTATCATATTTTATTTTTGTTAATATGTTATTTTAAGTATATGTTTGTCTTTTAATATTTTTAAAGCGATAATATAATTTTTCTAAAGTCTACTGAAATTTATTTCAATTTATTAAGCCTAGTTTTGTATATATTGCAATTTTCTACATTTAATTTAATTAATTTAAAATTTATTTTATTTATTTATCTACTTTATTTCTGAGTTTATTTACTCTTTATTTTCAGCCTTTTATGTATTTATAAATTTAAATAAATTGATGGAAATTTGAAAGGTTTAAACTCTTAATCTTCCAAAGTCCTTTTACATTCCGCCTCTTCATTTTCCAACCTACATCTCATTCATTTTAGTCGTATACTTCTTTTTCTCTTCAGCCTCATCTTCATTTTTCACGTGAACAACTTCCTCAAACAAAAAAAATCATGGCCACACCACTTTCGATCAAAGTTTTGGTGAGATCTCTTCTTCTTTTTCCTTGTTTTCTTGTTTTCTACCGTGAAATTGCACTTGTTCTTCACCTTGTTTGGATCGGCTACCTCCCCTCCAGCCCTTGGGCCTTGGCCAACCTCCACCACCTCCTAGCCTGATCAACCACTACTCCAGTCCATCTATAGCCCAGGCCGAGCCCCTCCATCGCAAGCATCACCACAAAATTCCACAAACACATCACCTAACATTGCAAACGGAGCCAACCTTGGTACCATCACCCACAACCACCTCTAGCCGCCACTTCCTCCACCACCACCAGCTCTGACCTGACCTCCACCCTCTGCCATGTCACCCACCACCACCTGCACCCACTGGCCGTGCCACCTAGCCGCTGGCCGAGCCAAACTATAGCCTTATGATGATGTTATTGCCTTGTAGTGTAGTTGTGTTGCACCTAGACTTCACCACCTTGCAAAAAAATGTTGGCCGACCACTTGCACACCCAAACCAGACCTATATCACCCTAGGATGAGCTGAACACCTGCATAACTGAACACCTGCATAACTGAAGTACATGAGGTAGAGAGCAAGTGCAAGTCATTTGTTGTTGTTTTGAATATAGATTTCTTATGTTATTTAACGATAAATTTGTGTTGTAACTTATGTATTATTGTATTGTTTTGTGTATATATTATCAAGGCATATAGCTTTGGCTCTCCACTCTCAAGTCATTTCCATATTGTCGTGCCTTTGTAGTGTCTATATTGTTTTCTTTGGTAGCTATCCCCAACTCTGGAAAAGTGAGTTATTCTCACCAGACAAATGTACATATATAACTAGTAAATTGACACCTTTTGAATCTGTAAAATGTATTATCGTGTTACACCTGCTATATTATGATTATATGATGTTCACCCATATTTAAACACCTGTTATAACATCTATTACTATTATATTATGCTGTTTTGTTATTTTTATCAGTTTATCACACTGCAAGTTCCCTTTAGATTAGAATCCCTATGGGTTGAAATGATACATACCCGAACGGACTTTAGAATAGGAGAAAATCATTATGGGCTGAAATGATAGGCCTGAATGATTTTCAATTATTTTCATTACTTGGGATTACGGGTTGAAATGATCAAACCTGGGGTTTCTTTGTAAATTACGGGTTGAAATGATATATTACCCGTATCACTTTACCTAGGCTAGAAAATGAAATACAGACCCGTTGTTAAAATATGTTTTTCTAAAAAATTTAAAATATTTTAGAATTGTAAATATTATAATATTTTGGTTTAAATTTGATTAAAAATGATTTTTGTAAAGCACTATCGATTTTCTGAAAATTTATAAGTGAAATAAATAAATGATAAAGTTAGAAAATCTGAAATGTAAGTTATTTTGGAAAATTATAATTTGGTGATAAATGGAATTTAAATTAAATTTGAAAATATGATAAATTTATGATTTTGAATTAAATGAATTTAAAATGATTTTATAATATATTAATGATTTTTGAATAAAATTAAAATGTGAAACGAATGAATATTTAAGTTGAAATTTTGGAAAGATAACTAAAATTGGAAATTTGTGAATTTGGCTTAAAAGTGAATTTTAAGTTAAGTAAATAAAAATGAAATTAAGTTATATTTGAAAATTTTAAACTTAAGTGTTAAGTTAAATTTAATTTAATGAATTTAAAATTTAATGTTGGAATTTAATAAGTGAATTATTATTAAATTTTGATTTTTGAATGGAGATTTAACTTTATAAAATCATGAATAAGGGTATTTGAATAATTGTTTTAAAAGTGAAATTATATGATTTTATAAGTTAAAAATGATTTAAATAAAAATAAAACTGTTTGTGAAATTATACTGAATATTTGAAGTTAATTAACCGCATTTCTGAAATGCTATTAATTCTAATTTAAATGATAATACAGCATTTGTAAATGCTGTAGTTGATAATAATGAACCAAATGGCTATGTTTAATTAAAGGCTATTATAGCATTTTTGTAAATGTTATAATTGTTGAATTTAACTAAGTTTTATTTGAAACTAATGTAACCCTATTACAACATTTTTTAAATGCTATCTTTTGTTAAATTGAACTGTTTTGAATGTAACTTTCTGTAGCAATTTCTAAATGCCGCGAAAGTTGAATTTTCATCTATTTTAATAAATTAAGTGAATAAATGAATTTTTAAAGACTAAAATTTTGGAAATTTAATAATTTAATTTTTAAATATAATAACTTCATTTTATGATTTAAAATGAAGTAGTTTGTTTCGAAATATAAACTATTTTGAAATGTGTTTTGTAATGATATGTAAATTAAATAAAAATGAATGTGGTTTGGAAGATATGATATTTTGATATTTTGAAATGGATTTTGAATGATATTGAATTTTGAAATGATATTTGATTTTGAAGTATAAAATGCCATATATAAATTTTAACCACGGGATGTATTTAATTTATAGTTTAACTGATTCTTAAAGGGTGGGCGATCCCAAGCATCCTTTAAGTTATTGTGCATTTCTATTATAGTTCACTTGAGTTGGTTTACATTATATAAGTATATATTGTCCTGACTCGTGTGTTTTGTGTTTTACTTTACGCTCGGGTCAGCCTGAGTATTCACAGCTTTGGATTTTCTTTTTGGAGCTAGTCTTTGCTGGAGTTTCTGCTTATCTACATTTATATCTACTTTCTGTTTCAGCTGTTCTAGTTTATCTCATGTATTAGTGAACTTCTATGTATTTGAGATTTCTATTATGTTGTTTTCAGACTGTATTATGTATTTAGTTTGAGACTCTGCCGTAGTAGCTTCATGAACTACTATGTATTTTATATTTCGCTGTGAGTTATTCTGATATTTCTATGTCTGTGATTCTATGATTGTATTTCATTTGCTCCAAATATATTTACAATGCGGTATTTTGAGCAATTCAAGTCCGGCGTGTGTGGATGCGAATGGCTGAAAATATCGGGTTGTTATAGTTGGTATCAGAGCTTTGGTTTTAGGCAAACCTTAGCCTGCGGAGCAAAAACTCATTAGAGATAGGATAGAAATACCCTAGATTGAGTGAAATAAATCCTAGAATCCTTTCTTTATGAGAGAACGTATTTTCGAAGTATAAAATGATTTCCAAATGATTTTTAAAATATTTTCAAAGATTATATTGGTATAAAAATCTTCTTATTTTGAAATCAAGATTTCCAAAACTTCATCCCTTTGGTGTCCACCTTGTTAGAAATTTCTTGGCTAGGATTCTTATCGATTAGGATTCCATGAACTTTGGAACACTCCCACTTGTTCTGAAATCCAGTCACGTCTTCCCTATTTTATCCATTTTGATGTTGGAGCATTCCATAACTCCACTTTGGAATGACCTCTCTTAAGATCGGTGATTCCGTAAATCTTTGAATGATTTGTAAAGGGGTGAAACTTCTTTATAATTGGCACTGATTCACCAGAGATTTCTATATCCTCGGTTTACAATGCTATCTATCTCCTGCTCTACTTGGATTCTATCTCTGGCGATCGAATGTCGATTTGCCTTAGATTTCCAAATTGATTATATTCCTGAAGTCACGGTTGACCGGTTAAGGTCGTCCGCGATTTATATAAGCTTATCTATCTTCTATTTGGTAATCAAATTTTCTCATCTTCGTTCGAGCTTATCTTTAAACCAGAATTCTATTTGATTAGAGTCCTCTAAATTTGAATCGCTGTTTGTTTGAAATCCATCCTCGAATCATCCCTTGAAAATTTGTGATTGATTGTATTTTGAATTTGTGCATACAATGAAATTATTATTTTGATAAGGATGACCCTATTTTGTATATAAAAGTGAAATGTTTTCAATAAGTATTATATACCTTTTAAAAATGAAAATTTAAAACTTTGAAAGGATTTGAAATTTTGAAAATTTATAAGAAAATTGATTTATATAAAAATGATTTATAACTGAAGGGTTTTGAATTTGAATTTCGAGGAATCGAACTCCGGTGTTTTGAAATCGGTTTAAAGATTTTGGAAAATACATAATATTAAAATGATTTAAAGATATTTTTCCGAATAAGAAATGCTTCAAAGTATTTAAATGAATTCCAATGATTTCGAAGTGATTTCAAAGAAGTTTCAAGAAAATAAAAGTCCAAAACCCACTTATGTCGCTGGAAAATAATTTCGATGATGAATGCATGCATCATCGACCTTGATTTTCGAGTTTCTGAGGCGGGGAGAGGCCACTCTAGTAGCCTTGCTATGCGAGTGATTTTGTGAAACCAAATTTTGATTTCAGATTTCGAGGTATGTTTTGATTTTCGAAAGATATATGTATGTATACTTGAAATGATTTAAAGTAAGCCGGTGCTCATTCCCCGAGTTTCAGATTTGAAACCTATCTTTTGAAATTTTATTTACCGATTTGTTGTTGATTTCCAACTCTTGGATTTAAAATATAATTTCTTCGACTATTTTGAAGGTTCGAGCACTTCCAAATCAAGGTTCACTTTTCAAAACTAAGAAATTTTGAAAGATATAAAGTATTTGATAAAGAATATAAGTTTAGTTTGTATGTTTCAAGTATGAAATAATATGATTTGTATAAGTTGAAACTATTTTGTTAAGTAAATATATAAGGCTATTTTGATTTATACTAATATGAAATTTAGTTTTGAAATGTTTTGGATAAAAATTAGTCTTCAAATGTTTAAGAAAAAATTGGTTTTAAATGTTTTAACTTAGTAACATCTTTATGAAACTATTTATTTAACAAGTCTGAATAGATACATAAGTTGTACGTACGCTATTTTATTCGCATAATTAATTTGATCCAAGTTTGAGTACACAGGTTCGAGGTGAATTACACCATTTTGTGTTAGGAGTTTTCATTGGATTCTTGATGGCGAATATTTGATATGGATTTCGGGCTTGATTCTAGAATTCTCTATCATAGTATATGGCTATGCAAGGAGACTGATGGCTTCTAGTTGAGAAACCATATCGAAGTCCGCATTAGGGAAGTCGAATGGACAATACTAGTTCGAAAGCGAACTTGTGTGACCAAGCGAGCGACCGAATGTAATGTTGCAAAATGATGACATATGTAAGTAATAATGAAGTAAAATTTGAGATATATGAAATTATAAAATTTAGTTTTTAAATATGGTATATTTAAGTCTTGAAACATATTTAAGATTGAATAGTTTATTTTGTAAATAAATCTATATTTGAAATTTGATAATATTTGAAATGGTTTTGTTGGAAAACTAAATTGATTTGAAACTGATTGTTTAAATTGAATTAAAACTGGAAATTTTAGATTTGGGTTTAATTGAATAAATTTGTGAAATGTAAAGAACTAAAGGAATGTTTTAGGATTTCAAATGTATGATTTCGAAATGTTATGATTTTTTAAAGTGTAATGATTTCAAGTATCTTGGTTTCGAAAGATTTATAACTTTGAAAGTATTATGATTTTTGAAGGTAATATATGTTTGAAATGGAAATGAATTTGTTTGACCTAAATTTTATTGATCTGGAAATTTGGATTATTTTCTAAATCTATTATTTTAAGAAACTTTGAAACTGAATATATGTAATTTGGAAGAAATGATTTGGTGAAATCATATATGATTTTGAAACTGAATTGATATTGAATAGTTTGAAATTGAGAACCTTGATTTACTAAATACTTGATTTGGGAGTTATCGAACGTATATAAATTGATTTGTATAAGTACGAAGTTGATTTGAAAAGGTACTCAATTTGTAAATTGAAATCTTATATAATCAAAGTCTATATGAGTATGATTTGATATACTATGGATTTGGAAAATATTCGATTCGAAATGAAATCTTATATATAATGGACTTTATATAAGTATGACATTTGAAAGTGATTTTGAAAGATACTATATGATACATATTTTCGAAGTAAAGATATGGAAAGTGCCTTCTGCTTGATATTCGATTTGTGGCCACATCTTGGATTCATTCTATCGATATTATTCTCTCTTTGATTTGGGTTTTCCGGATATGATACTCAAGTGTCCATCGAATTCCACGGCGATCTTCGTGGTCTTATGAGCGCGACTGCATAGCGCAACTGCCTGGCTGAGCTGGCCTAGGGGTACGGATTGTTTCCTGGGGGATCCAGGCATAACCATTGTGTATCCTGCACTCTATGTAGGTCGCATTAGTAGCGAAACTGCCTGGATGAGATGGCCTAGGGGTACGGATTGTTTCCTGGGGGATGCAGGCGTAACCATTGTGTATCGTGCACTCTACTAGTCATCATGGCGTAACTCACAGGGCTGAGAAAGCTTACGGATACAGATTGTTTCCTTGGGGATCCAGGCGTAACCATTGTGTATTTGCGATCCATGGTTAGACAACTGTTTCGCTTTGGTTGATTTGTTTGGATTGTACTTTCCATATCTGTTATTAAATGAGTTTCCAGTATTTTCACTGGGTGTTGAAACAAGTCTACCAAGTACCCAGAGAATTCTAGCTTTACGCCTGATCAACGCATGGCCAGAGTCTGCAGGAACGAAAGTAAACTTGTTAAGACATCGAGCTATAAAAGTATTTTGGTAAAGTATTGTATAAAGGATATTTTGATCATTTATGTAAAATGTTTTAAATATTTTTTACTTTGAACCATCAGATTTGAATCAAATGACTATTCATCGTACTATAAAAAAAAATTGAAATGTATAATGGTTTAAATAATGGTTCATCCTTGGCTTTTAACCTACTTTCCCTCCTAGCTACTTTCTCCCTACCTTCTTTCGGGAATACTTCCAACCTATTGTTCTTTCTTGTTGTTTCTCCGCTTCCTTCCTTTTCGAGGACGAAAAGATTTGAGTGGGGGAGAGTGTAACAACCCTAGATTTTTCATATATTTTAATATTTGACTTTATTTTATTTTGAAATCATTTTAAACTTGTTTTATTTCAAACATTTCATTTTTAAATATAAGGGTTGATTATTATGTGAATTCTAATTTCAAACCGGTATAAATTGGATATTTTACTGAAAGATGAATTTCTGTTCAAACTGGTCAAACTTTGACTTTTAAATTTCAAATTTAAATATTTAAACTCCTAAATTTTATCTTTTATTATGGAAATAGATTTAATAACTTGAATACTTCTTTTCATTTCGTTGAAAACGGAGTTAAATTGTGAAAGTTATGTATATTTCAATATTGAGTACAATTTGAGTTATCTGGCTATTTTGTTTATTTTAAATTATATAAATTATACTTTCTTTATCATATTTTATTTTAATATGTTTTAATATGTTATTTTAAGTATATTTTTGTCTTTTAATATTTTTAAAGCGATAATATAATTTTTCTAAAGTCTATTGAAATTTATTTTAATTTATTAAGCCTAGTTTTGTATATATTGCTATTTTCTTCATTTAATTTAATCAATTTAAAATTTATTTATTTTATTTATTTCTTTACTTTATTTCTGAGTTTATTTACTCTTTATTTTCAGCCTTTTATGTATTTATAAATTTAAATAAATTGATGGAAATTTGAAAGGTTTAAACTCTTAATCTTCTAAAGTCCTTTTACATCCTGCCTCTTCATTTTCCAACCTACATCTCATTCATTTTGGTCGTATACTTCTTTTTCTCTTTAGCCTCATCTTCATTTTTCATGTGAACAACTTCCTCAAACAAAAAATATCACGGCCACACCACTTTTGATCAAAGTTTTGGTGAGATCTCTTCTTGCTTTTCCTTGTTTTCTACCTTGAAATTGCACTTGTTCTTCACCTTGTTTGGATCGGCTACCTCCCCTCCAGCCCTTGGCCGACCTCCACCACCTCCTAGCGTGATCAACCACCACTCTAATCCACCTATAGCCCAGGCCGAGCCCCTCCATAACAAGCATCACAACAAAATTCCATAAATACATCACCTAACATTGCAAACCGAGCCAACCTTGGTACCATCACCCACAACCACCTCTAGCCGCCACTTCCTCCACCACCAGCTCTGACCTGACCTCCACCCTCTGCCACATCACCCACCACCACCTGGACCTACTGGTCGTTCCACCTAGCCTCTGGCCGAGCCAAACTATAGCCTTGTGATGATGTTATTGCCTTGTAGTGTAGTTGTGTTGCACCTAGACTTCACCACCTTGCAAAAAAATGTTGGCCGACCACTTGCACGCCCGAACCAGACCTATATCACCCTAGGACGAGCTGAACACCTGCATAACTGAAGTACATGAGGTAGAGAGCAAGTGCAAGTCATTTGTTGTTGTTTTGAGTATAGATTTCTTATGTTATTTGACGATAAATTTGTGTTGTAACTTATGTATTATTGTATTGTTTTGTGTATATATTATCAAGGCATATAGCTTTGGCTCTCCACTCTCAAGTCATTTCCATATTGTCATGCCTTTGTAGTGTCTGTATTGTTTGCTTTGGTAGCTATCTCCAGCTCTGAACAAGTGAGTTATTCTCACCAGACATATGTACATATATAACTAGTAAATTGACCCCTTTTGAATCTGTAAAATGCATTATCATGTTACACCTGCTATATTATGATTATATGATGTTCACCCATGCTTAAAAACCTGTTATAACATCTGTTACTGTTATATTATGCTGTTCTGTTTTCCCTTTAGATTAGAATCGCTATGGGTTGAAATGATACATACCCGAACGGACTTTAGAATAGGAGAAAATCATTATGGGCTGAAATGATAGCCTGAATGATTTTTAATTATTTTCATTTACTTGGGATTGCGGGTTTGAAATGATCAAACCCGGGGTTTCTTTTTAAATTACGGGTTGAAATGATATATTACCGGTATCACTTTACCTAGGCTAGAAAATGAAATACAGACCCGTTATTAAATATGTTTTTCTAAAAATTTTAAAATATTTTAGAAATGTAAATATTATAATATTTTGATTTAAATTTGATTAAAAATGATTTTAGTAAAGCACTATTGATTTTCATAAAATTTATAAGTGAAATAAATAAATGGTAAAGTTAGAAAATCTGAAATGTAAGTTATTTTAGAAAATTATAATTTGGTGATAAATAGAATTTAAATTAAATATGAAAATATGATAAATTTATGATATTTTGAATTAAATGAATTTAAAATGATTTTATAATATATTAATGATTTTTGAATAAAGTTAAAATGTGAAATGAATGAATATTTAAGTTGAAATTTTAGAAATATAACTAAAATTGGAAATTTGTGAATTTGGCTTAAAAGTGAATTTTAAGTTAAGTAAATAAAAATGAAATTAAGTTATATTTGAAAATTTTAAACTTAAGTGTTAAGTTAAATTTAATTTAATGAATTTAAAATTTAATGTTGGAATTTAATAAGTGAATTATTATTAAATTTTGATATTTGAATGGAGATTTAACTTTATAAAATCATGAATAAGGGTATTTGAATGATTGTTTTAAAAGTGAAATTATATGATTTTATAAGTTAAAAATGATTTAAATAAAAAAAAATTGTTTGTGAAATTATACTGAATATTTGAAGTCAATTAACTGCATTCTGAAATGCTATTAATTCTAATGTAAATGATAATACAGCATTTGTAAATACTGTAGTTGATAATAATGAACCAAATGGTTAAGTTTAATTAAAGGCTATTATAGCATTTTTGTAAATGTTATAATTTTTGAATTTAACTAAGTTTTATTTGAAACTAATGTAACCCCATTTTTTAAATGCTATCTTTTGCTAAATTGAATTGTTTTGAATGTAACTTTCTGTAGCAATTTCTAAATGCTGCGAAAGTTGAATTTTCATATGTTTTAATAAATTAAGTGAATAAATGAATCTTTAAAGACTAAAATTTTTGAAATTTAATAATTTAATTATTAAATATAATAACTTCATTTTATGATTTAAAATGAAGTAATTTGTTTCGAAATATAAACTATTTTGAAATGTGTTTTGTAATGGTATTTAAATTAAATAAAAATGAATGTGGTTTGGAAGATATGATATTTTGATATTTTGAAATGGATTTTGAATGATATTGAATTTTGAAATGATATTTGATTTTGAAGTATAAAATACCATTTTGAAATTTTAACCACGGGATGTATTTAACTTATAGTTTAACTGATTCTTAAAGGGTGGGCGATCCCAAGCATCCTTTAAGTTATTGTGCATTTCTACTACAGTTCACTTGAGTTGGTTTACATTATATAACTATATATTGTCCTGAATTGAGTGTTTTGTGTTTTACTTTACGCTCGGGTCAGCCTGAGTATTCACAGCTTTGGATTTTCTTTCTGGAGCTGGTCTTTGCTGGAGTTTCTGCTTATCTACATTTATATCTACTTTCTGTTTCAGCTGTTCTAGTTTATCTCATGTATTAGTGGGCTTCTATCTATTTGGGATTTCTATTATGCTGTTTTCAGACTGTATTATGTATTTGGTTTGAGACTCTGCCGTAGTAGCTTCATGAACTACTATGTATTTTATATTCCGCTGTGAGTTATTTTGATATTTCTGTGTTTGTGATTCTGTGATTGTATTTCATTTGCTCCAAATTTATTTACGATGCGGTATTTTGAGCAATTCAAGTCTGGCTTGTGTGGATGCGAATGGCTGAAAATATCCGGTTTTTACAGTAGCATCAATAATTATGTGTTGGTCATCCTTCTTCTGGAGACTGATATTCCAGTTTAACTTATTCCATAGTAAACACCAATTTCTTTTATAAACACCAATTTCACAATTAATTTGATATTATATGAATTCCAAAATTAATTACATCAAAACATCTAGTCCATTGAAATTTGTAAATATGAGAATACTTACAATAAACAAAAAAGAAAATTAAAATTTCATAATTTAATGTATTGACCCTAATTACATAATTGGATCCAAAACATTACACTTATGTTTACATATATTTACAAATAATAAACTAAGACTTATTTTCAAAACATGAACATGAATTAATCTAAAACAAATAGACCAAATAAAAGATTTTAATTTTGATGTTAGTTTATAGATTCAAAAATAACGATGAATTAATAATATTATACATGTACACACATAGGGCAAGGATCAGCTATAACTCCTTTTAGCTACACTTCGTATCCCCCTAATTTCAACCATATGTTCTGACTTAAATATTTATAATTTCTCTCTTTTGTTACTTCATTCCACTATTTAAATCAAGGTGTAGTAAAAAGGAGGTATAGCTCTGTGTGTGTATGTATGTATGTATACATATGTACATAACACAGTCTACCAAAATTAGATCTACATTTAAAGGAAATAAATTGTAATAACAACATCAATACGTTGCAACAAAACAAAGTATAACAACATACTATCTCGGATATAACAAATGAAGTGATTTATTTTAGATCTCAAATGAATAAAACATAAGTTGTTTAGTTAGAAACAATTAATCTATTATTACAACTGATGAATTTTTTAACAAATCAAATCTAAAACAATTAATCATTTCAAATCCAAATAAGATTTCAACATTCAAATAAAACCAAACACAAATGAAATTCAAATTTAATCACAATTCGTAGAAGAACTTTTTCAGATCCTAATAAGTGGTTATAAAGCATATATATGTTAACAACATCATTTTGAATGTCATGAACAAATTAGAACTAAGTGAAACATACCAAAAAAGCCTTACCATTTGTTACATCTCGATTTATGGCTTCATTTTAGATTTTCAAATGAATACGCATCCTATATTGCATGAAAAAGATGAAGAACCTTTGTTCTAATTAAGTCTGTTGTATGATTTGAATTTGATTTGTGATTTTATTAAAGGGGAAATTTTAGCCATGCTATTAAGGGAGAGGAAGAAGAAAACTTTCTGTAAAGAATGAATGAATAAAGAGATTTGTTTTAATGGGATAATAGGAACCTTTTTCATTCTCTTTATTCACTTCCTTATTTAATTCCCTTTTTCATTTTAATTAATCAATTCCTTCATTTCCTCAACCTATAGTTGGCCCCAATATGCTCAAATGTTGGGCAAAGTTTCTAAAAACCTCCACATAATTATTATTATTGAAACCTTGCTAAAAGGTACACCGATATCGTATGTCGATATATGCAAATATAACTTTTATACATACATTGCATAGTAACCCAAAAAATTCAAAACATCAAATAAATTAATACATATTAATATTTCACAAATATTAATTAATTTAAACAATTTATATGATTTTATAAATTAATTCAATTATGTGGTTTTTCAAAGAAATCAGAAATGTGGTTGTGCGCTTCAGATGTGCGAATTTAGTTAATGAGCAATAATTAGCAATTCAAATATCAACTTTTACATGTCACCTTAGCTAGTATGTGTCAAGTTGGCTGAATTCATCGCTTATAGGCATTTCCGGTAAATCTAATTTTACAATTTCTTAAGTAGCACCTTTTAGTAATGATAGTTTACATCAATTCTCTTTGCCACTACTATACCACATAGGACTTATGGAATTTGATTTAGGTCAAAAGTCCAACATCATCAATATTCAACTTGATTAGCCCATAAAAAAGTCCTTGGTTTTATAACATTTGTTATTAACCATACTACTCTAACCAAATAATTTGACTTTGAATTAAATATAGTTGACCATGATACTTACCTTAAATTACTAAGGAGAGGAATTCTCTTTTATATAGTATTTCACTTCCACTGTTTTAACTCAGGCCCAACTATAATCATTCGATGGAAGTCATGCCATGACTTAGCGGTAATCAAAGTGGAGTGTCCACATTGAAGTTCAAAAGTATTATCAGTCGACAGAACTATATAATATCATTACTTTAAGATTTCTAGTTTGACGTTTTATTAACCTATAGGAAACTCTCAAATGATCCATTCCATAGTTATCTAATAATTATCACCACGTAGACCTGTCAATGGAAAGTTTCGGATGCAGATAGTGTCATATCTACATCCGCATCCGAAATCATTTTGGATATCAAAAATCCACATCCATAGTGTAATGACCCTAATTTTTAGTAACATTATTTAGGATATTTGATTAGCTAAATAAAATAAAATAATGTGATGATTAAAGGATTGAGATTAGTGACTAAACTAAGGGGTAGCCGTGCCATGTTAATAAATAAACCAAAATGATCTAACATGGATTAAAATAGGTAATAGGTACGGGTAAAATAGGAAAAATGATATTCTTATACCCTATGGATGACTAAAATGATGATAGATTATTGGTGACCCCGCAAAACCATTAGGATCAGTTGGCCTGGAGAAAGTAAACTGGGGACAGAGCGTCCAGAAGAAGAGTATCTAACAGATGATAGATTATTTGTTTACATATTGTATGGTAGGCCCAAGTCAGCCAAAGTTTAGTAGTTAGCCAAATGAAACTATATTATTTGGACACATAGTTCATTTATTACCTAACATGTAAGTTTACATGATATTGCTTTACATTTTTAACCATTTTTGGTTGTAGGATTATGATTTGAAAAATATACGTTTTAAAGGGTTATTAGTGAGGGCAAACCCGTTCCACTAAGTGAAATGGTCTCACTTAATATCAAATAACCAAGATGTATAGTAATATTCACACCAGGCTTATGTCTGACTCAAAGTTTATGTTTTTCCCCTTAAACTCTTGGGTGCTCAAAATTGAGTTGAGTAGGATAAGCGTTGAGGGTTTTTAGGTTTTAGTAGGTTGGTGAATAAAGCTTCCGAAGATGAGCAGGTAGCCGACGGATAGCTATTTAGGAGTTGCTGATTTATTTATTTTTGATTTCCTTGTGTTGTATTAAGTCAGTTATGACTATTTATACTCTGGTCATCCAACGGGGCATCTTTATATATCTCTCTTGGCGTATTTTGTAATAAGTATATTTGATCTGAACATGGGAAACATTTGGGATTATGTAATTTTAATATGAAATGTAATCAGAAAAATGTTTTAATCTATGATGTTCTTATTTCATATTCAAGTGCTTATGATATTATGGATACCATTAACATTACCGTATTTGGTCTCCGAAAATTAATACCATGGATGACTGCAGCATCTGTACTACTTAGCTTCGGACC
Source organism: Allium cepa (assembly GCA_030765085.1). Classification (NCBI taxonomy): domain Eukaryota; kingdom Viridiplantae; phylum Streptophyta; class Magnoliopsida; order Asparagales; family Amaryllidaceae; genus Allium; species Allium cepa. The sequence continues at coordinate 841,426,790 of CM060928.1, forward strand.
TCCAGATGGGTGATTTTACAACTTGGTATCAGAGCAAAGGTTAAAATTTTTAAACTAAAATGATTTTTGAAAACATAATCCTAAGAAATTAGAGATAAGATTGGGGTTTGGGATAACGCTATAGTAATGTACTTGTATTTGCTATGTACAAGTATATACTATGTCTCTATTATTCTATCTCTCTTTAGCTATTATCTGTATCTCAAGAGGCTTGATTACATATATGGATGCTAGAAGTGGAAGAGCGAAATTTAGGGAAAGATCGACAACAAATGGTAATGCCAGACCAAATACGAGTAGGAACCAGGGTCAGGCACAAGTAGGAAATGTTGGTGTTGGAGTCCCGTAAGTTGATATGGGAGCTATGTATCGGTTTTTGGTGAATACGATGCAAGCTGGAATTTCTACTGGTGTGGTTGGAGGAAATGCTAGGGTATAAGTTCAGGAAGCTCCGGTGGTCAACAATTATGTTACCTTGAGTAGACTATGTTAGGCTTGGAGGGAAGTCATTTATTAGAACTGAGGATGCTATTGAGGTGGATAGCTGGTTGCTACATTATGAAAGAATCTTTGTAGACTTAGGGCTCGATGATGAGCATGAGAGGAGGCTTGCTTCGAGACAGCTTCAAGGAGCAGCTTTATTCTGGTGTAATAGTGTGACGGTTGAAATGGATGAAGAGACAATAACATGGGTTGAATTTAAGAGGAGGTTCCAGGAGAGTTTTGTGTCTGTGATGGCGCGGTCTGCTTTGCTCGAAAAGTTTTCTGAGTTAGACCAGGGAGAGATGTCTGTGTTAGAGTATACTAGAAGGTTTGAGGAGTTGGCTAGGTATGGACATGCCGCTGTGGATAATGTGATGATGAGAAATGAGAAGTTCATTATGGGGTCGAGCCTTAGTTGGCAAGGGCTACATTACCTCATATTAGGGATCCTTGTGATGTTATAGTAGAGATGGCGCTGAGACACGAGGAAATGCTTGCTTCTCTAGACAAGAATAAGGTAAAGGAGGTCCAAGTGAGACAAAGTTAGAAAAGGAAGTTCTTTCATAAAAAGGGTGCTCAGAAGGGTTGAGCCATGAAGAAAGGAAAATCTGAGGTTGTTTGCTTCAAGTGCGATAAAAAAGGGCATTTTGCTAATGAGTGTCGTACTGGAAAGGCGAAGGAAGTGATCGGAAAAAAAGAATACCAGATGCATCAATTGCAATCAGATTGGTCATTACAAGAATCAATGCAAAGAGCCTGCTATGGACGGAAGGGGCAAAAGTATTTGCATTGGAGCCGGCTACATCAGGACCAACAACGTAGGAGAAATGAAAAGTTCTGTTGAGAGGTGCACTTCAGATCCATGGTATGTCTGTTAACATTCTATTTGATATTTGTGCATCACATTCTTTTGTATCTCGTTGTTTGGTAGATAAGCCTAACCAAGAACACACATACTTAGTTACTTCCTTAAGAGTTGCAAATTCGATAGGAGGCCATGCGACACTTAGGATGAAGTGTAACCGCCTAGAGTTTAATTTTTTAGGCCATACCTTTATTTGCGACTTGCATGTATTTGGTTTTGACGGATTCAGAATTATTTTGGGTATGGATTGGTTAAGTAAGTACGATGATAGGATATTTTGTCATGATAGGAAAATATCACTTAGACACCCTGACTGTAGTGATTGGATTGTACATACCATAGAAAACCCTAGCTATGAGGCGAATTCTCTGTTGGGTGTTGTGGAGGTAGAGGATGAGTTGAATCGAGTTTTCGTAGTTAGAGAAATCACAGACGTGTTTGAGCCGGTAGTAGGATTGCCACTGAGATGAGGGTATTAAAGGTGCAGTTGGTGGATCTGGAAAGCAAGAATTTTATTAGACCAAGTAGCTCACCTTGGGGAGTAGCCGCAATGTTTGCTAAGTAGCCAGATGGATCGTTGAGGTTATGTATCGATCATCGTAAGTTATATGAGAAGATGGTAAAGAATCGATATCCATTGCCATGAATTGACAATTTTTTTGATTAGTCGTGTGGAGCTAAGGTATTTTCTCAGTTGGATTTGGCAACATGGTTTCATCAGCTTAGAGTAGAATAGGATAGAATTCCTTTGACGGCGTTTAGGACAAGATATGGATCATACAAATGGTTAGTGATGCCGTTTAGACTAACTAATGCACCAACATTCTTTGTGGACTTGATGAATCGAATTTTCTGAGAGCATTTGGATAGGTCATGTTGGTTTTCACAGATGATATTTTGACATACATTAGGGATGAGAAGGACCATGAAGTTCATCTTAGAGTTGTGCTGGAGAGGCTAAGGCAAAATCAGCTAAAGGTGAAGTTTTTGAAGTGTCATTTCTGGAAGAAGGAAGTGAAGTTTCTTGGTCATGTAGTCTCAGAGAAAGGGTTGTCTATAGATCCGACTAAGATTGAAGTGGTGAATAATTGAAAGTGACCCAAGACAATGACTGAGATAAAAGTGTTTTCTTGGATTGGCTAGATATTATTGGAGGTTCATAAAGGATTTTTCGCGAATAGCAGCACCAATGACCAAGTTAACACAAAAGGATGTGAAGTTTATGTGGACCGATAAGTATGAGGAAGCATTCCAGAGCTTGAAACACTTATTAACCCTTGCACCTATGTTGGTTTTTCCAGATGGAAATCAGGATTTTGTAGTTTATATAGATGCATGTGTAACTGGATTAGGAGCTGTGTTAGTATAGAGAGGTAAAACGATTGCCTATGCTTCTCGACAGTTTAGATCGCATGAGGTTAGATATCCAACACATGGTTTAGAATTAGCTGCAGTGATATTTGTATTGAAGGCGTGTAGACATTACCTTTTGGGAGAAAGGTTTGAGTTATATACAGATCATAAGTCATTGACGTATTTGTTCTCTTAGAAAGGGTTGAACATGAGACAACAAAGATGGTTAGAGTTTAATGCTGCTTATGATTTCGGAATTGAGTGCACACCAGGGAAAGGTAATAAGGTTACAGATGCGCTTAGCAGGAATCATCAGAATACAGTATTGGCGATGTTAGCTGAGTGGAAGGATTTGAAAGCGTTGTCGATTTATTGAGTTCAGTGGAGTTCTGAGTTCGGATCTAGTGAAGGAACTGCTATGTTATCTTGTTTAAAAGTCCAAGCGGTAACGATCGAAAAGATTGCTTCAGGAGGATCCAGTAATGGCTGAATAGATCAGGAAGTTAAAGGATGGAACAGAGAACGATGACTTGAAACATCTCAGTCTTGACCATAATGGGTGGTTGAGGAAGAAAGGGAGGTAGTGCGTTCCGAATGTGGGAGACATTAGGATGGAAGTTTTGGAGGATTGCCATCATTCGAAGTTCACTATTCATCTAGAAGGAACTAAAATGTATCAGGACATGAAGAGAAGTTTCTTCTAGGAAGGTATGAAGAGGGATGTTTGTTTATGGTTGGAGAAGTGTTTGAACTGTCAGTAGGTAAAAGCCAAACATCAAAAGCCAAGTGGTTTGGTATAGCCATTCGATATTCCGGTATGAGAGTGGGATTCTATTTCAATGGATTTTATAGACGAGATGCCAAAATCTGGTAGCGGCAATGAAAGTATATGGGTAGTAGTCGATAGATTGACCAAGAGTTCCCATTTCATTCTAGTTAGGTCAACTAGGACGGCATCTATTTTGGCTAAGTTATTTATGAAGAATGTGGTTTGACTGCACGGAATTTCTAGTAGTGTAGTAAGTGTTAGAGATTCCTTGTTCACTAGTGTGTTCTGGAAGTGTCTACAGGAGTTTATAGGAACCAAGTTCAAGATGAGTAACGCTTACCATCCGAAGACTGATGGGAAAACGGAAAGAGTTAACAAAGTCCTTGGAGAATTTGTTAAGAGCTCGTGTGTTAGATTTTAGGGGATCATGGAATGACCATCTACATATAGTCAAGTTTTTGTATAATAACAGATATTAGGCTAGTATAGGGATGACATCGTTTGAAGCTTTGTATGGAAGGCCATGCAAATCTCCTTTGTTGGTTGGAGACCGGGGATTGGTTGGTTCTTGGTCCAAATTTGGTTAGAGAAGCTGCAGAGAAGATAGAGTTGATTCGAGCTAGGATGAAGGAGGCTTAGTCTAGGTAGAAGAGTTATGCAGATAAGACGGAAAGAAATAGAGTTCTTTGTTGAAGATCATGTTTTTATTAAGGTGTCACCAACGAAAGGTGTAATTCGATTTGGGAAATCAAGGAAATTGGCACCAAGATTCGTAGAACCATTTTCAATTGTAGAAAGGATCGGAAAACTCGCATATAGAGTAGATTTACCAAATAGCTTGTCAGGAGTCCATGATGTTTTCCACGTTTCTCATCTAAGGAAGTGTGTTAGAGACCCAGGGACCACTATTGCACCGATTGTGTTAGATGATTTAGTAGTAGAGCCTGACTTGACTATAGTTAGAAAGCCAATTCGTATAGTCACGAAAGGTGAGAAGAGGCTAAGGAACAAGATAGTCAGATTAGTGAAGGTCCAGTGGAGCGACGATGAGAGAGACTGTACTTAGGAGACTAAGAGCAGGATTAGAGACATTTATTCGTATTTGTTCGATGGTATGTTTTACCTTTTTAATTGATTAATTGAGTATCTTATCGTAATTTCAAGAAAAAAATTCTTTAAGAAAGGGAGTCTATATTGACCCTAATTTTTAGTAACATTATTTAGGATATTTGATTAGCTAAACTAAATAAAATAATGTGATGATTAGGGGTTTAAGATTTGTGACTAAACTAAGGGGTAACCATGCCATGTTAATGAATAAACCAAAATGAACTAACATGAATTAAAATAGGTAAGGGTAATAGGTAAGGGTAAAATAGAAAAAAGGATATTCTTATACTTTAAACCCTTAGCTGTGCTCAGACACACATTCATTTGTGAAAATTAAATTTAGAAGCCGGCCACCATTAGCAAGAACAAAAGAAGAAAAGCAATGAAGAAGAGTAATCAATGCAAATCCATGCAAATCTCAAATCCTTAATCTCAAAGCTAAGGTGAATAATGACTACATCTCTTGTTTTTTAAATGTTTTCTATTTTAAGGATAATCTGATTTTATTTGCAATGATATGCCATGATTTTGAAGGATAACTTGTTTATATATGCTTGTTGATGATTTATGATTATTCATATAGGTTTTTTGATATGTTTTAATGTGAAAATCCTAGCAAATAACATCCAAATTCCTTGAAATTTTAGAGATGGGTTCCAATTTTCATAATTTTTTGAGTTATTGTGGATTCTATATTAATTTTCTAGTGAGGAAATTGGTTATTTGGGTTTAAAATTATCTACGGTGAAGTTTTGGGTCTGAAATTAATATATGTTGGTAAACATATTGAAAATGATATCTGGAATTTTTATAAAATTTTCCTAAGTGTTTTAATAGATATATAAAATTATTTGAGGTATAGGACTTAAATGTTTTATATATTTATAAAAGAAGAAGGGGCATTTCGTAAATTATTTAAATTGTTTATTTCTGAAATCTTGGCAGTTCTTATATAAAAGAAAATTTGCCACTAATAATATTTTGACAAACAAGGCTGTTAATTGAAAAGAAATTCTTTTTAAAGTAAAAATCAGTTTTTACATGCTTTTGGCATGTTTCACTACTTTCGGCACCACGGGTTCCGACTAAGTACTTCCGCCTTCATTGCCATCGAAACAATGCGCCCGGTGTCAAGTAATTGGTATGTAGCAAATTGGACTAAGGCGAAAGGCATTGGGTCGAAGCTAAGGGTTCCGAAGGGGTTGAAACGTTGCCTTGCTTTTAATTGAAAACGCACTTGCTTTGCTTTCAAAGTGTTTTCTTTCAACTAGGTTGGCTTTCGAATGGGTCTAATTGTTTAAAGGAATGGTTTCAAATGCGTTGCGCCTTTTTAAGTTAATGCTTTCGAAAGGGTTGAAACCCCTAGTTGCAGCTTTTCTACCCTTTGAAGTCAATGCTTTCGGAAGGTATACTTAGATTTAAAATCCTAGCCGCTTCTCTAATGCTTTCGAAGGGTTGGTTTCGACACTATCACTTCTTTATTAGGAAATGCTTTCAAAAGAGTGCTTTGGACTTAAATGTTTTATGACCCTTTTGCTCTATTGAAGGTAGAACCCAAAGGTTTCGAAAGATATAGTTTTAAATGGTTTCGAAAGGATATTCCACTTGTCTAAGTTGAACCCAAAGACTTTCAAAAGGTTTAATGTTTTAATGCTTTTAAAACATTCCAATGAAGGTTTCGAAGGTGTGGTTCCCTAATGGTTTCGAAATGTTTGAAAGGAAAGGTTTCCAAAAGTTTTCGAAAGGTGATGTTTAAATGTTTTAAATATATGATGTCTAAGGTTTTATAGCTTTCAAAGGAAAGGTTTTTCAGTGGTTTCAAAAGGTTTATATGAATGGTTTCGAAAGGAATCTTTTGGCCTTTCGGCCTATGTGAAAGAAAGGGGTTTAGTTGGTATCGAAAGGGGTACTTTCAATGTGTAACAACCCGCAATTCCGTACCCCTTGAGTCAACTCTATTCTACAACAATCAACTCAAGTTGTACAGAAATACGAACCATTGGGATTAAGAAGAAGAGGTAGAAGAAGAGAAAATAAAATCAATATCAGAATCTAACCATCGCAGCGGAATAAAATATAATAGATATTAAATAATCTTTACTCAATCAAATATATCTATGTTTATATATTACATCAATCAGAGTACATCAATCACCACTCAACATCAACATCATACAAATGGGTACACAACAACTCAATACAGCGAAGTATGCATATATATACAAGTACGGGAGTACGTATCGCCATTCTTCTCGTCTTCTGAGCCCCACAACATCATATCCTGTATTCTATAATACTTGGTCTGACCCGAGCATTACAGTTAAATAACACCCGATTAAGTCTGGAATACCAGCATGAGAAAATCACACCCAATTGATTATTAAAGTTTCAAAAATTCTTTTGAAAACAAAAGCATCTCGTAAGACCACGCCACAAATAAACATGTCGGGTTTTTACCTTACGATAGCTAAAACAATTTTTATAGAAATCCTTTGATATTATAATATGATCTATATACAAATACTTATAAAATAACTGAAATTTTTACATGATTAAATTCCAGCTACTAGCCACAGAGTGGGTAATACAAACAAAACTCGTACAAGGCTCGTAGGGAGAATGGATTTCCAACCAATGACTAGGCACTAGGGTACCACCTGTCACAGTACGGGGCCTAGATCACCGTACCGAGGAGTACGCCCGCTTCCCTGCAACACAAGGCCGGGACTACCCCTTACTGGATAATCCCGAGTGAGATCACCCCGCAGTTGGGATCAACAACCGCCCACTAAGCCGAAATAAAAAGGGACATCTAGACTGGAATGATCTCACCCTGCTTGGGTGCTACCCACCTAGCCTTGCTGCATAACCCCTGATTTTCAGTCATTCCCATTTGATGAGGCTTGAGGCTAAGCGTTACCTTTTTAGAATATATCCCTTAGAATGCCCATCGTCCACCTAACAATGTTTTCGCAAGCATCCATCCATACAAGTCCATCCCGGGTTCGAACGGAACCGAAGGCATTATTCCTACTACATCCATTTTGGAAATATCCTCAAGATTAGTAGCGACTAGCCCTTGCACTTCACTGCTCCATCTTCGAATCCAAAATTGTTTACACGAAACGTACAAACCGGATCGAAGTGGTTTTCGAGAAATAAATCTCGATCCCGGTCTCTTCGAAACGATCAGCACAGTTGGCCAATATTGATAGTCGGTTATTTAACTATCAAATAATATCCACATACATCCATCAAACAATAAATAATTTCTCAAATTATTTATTTATCTCAAAAATATCTTCACAAGATATATTTCTATTTTCAATCCTTTGAAAACAGTTTCAAAACCATCTTTCTTTTTAGAATAAACTCTCCCAAATATTTTATATCTCCTCTGAAATCACCAAGCACAAAATAGATTTTTAAAATAATTTAAAACACTTTACTTTGAAATATATACTTTAAAACATTTAGGATAAAACTACTTATATAATTTGTTAAAAATACATACTATATGAATCTGAGAAATAAGGTTACTTCATAAAATATAAAACCAGGTTTTCACTTTTAAAACAAATACTAAGTCACTTAAAATAATTAATGCTATAATATATTAAAAGGAAATACTTACTTTAGAAATTAAATATTAGAAATAATAAATTTTACAAAACTTGCTTTCTTTAAAAACAACTTTAAAACATTTAATTTATATTTACAATTCTACTTTTAAAAACGTGTACTTGGCCATCCATAGAAAATTCCAACTTCAAGCACTTAAATCAATTTCCCAAATTGATTTCCAATTTATTCTATTTGAAATAAATTTCTTAACTTGCTCGGTTCATTTCAAAATTCATTAATTATGGACTTTATTTTTATTATTATTATTTGTTGTTTGATTTTAAATCTTTTAACTGAAATATGCAAATTTCAGGATTTTCCCATTTTCTTCTTTATTCCTTCAATAATTTAAATATTAAATATTCAATAAATGTTTTGTTATATTGAACAATATCATTGAAGTTTCAAACTTCATTAACTTTCTGTTTATTCCAAAATTCCTTTCCATATACAGGATTTTATTAATTAGCATTAAACACTGCTATTTTTCTTATCCAAATTATTCTTAATTTATTTAAAATTTCTATAATTATTTCACTTACAAATTCTCTTCATTTTATTTCCAAATTCCAATTCTATATATCTTGATAACTTAGTGCACCGGAAAATATTCAGATAAACCATATCATCCAATATTCCAATTATCAACAATATTCATCACAGAATATAAAATAATCACAACAGGGGGTATTAAATAATTTAAATGTTGAGGGATCCAGTTGGATCCCTCCAACCTGTTTTCCCTGCATCCACAGACGTCAGCACAATATAGTTCACCAATTACAAAAATATCATACTATATCACATTAATCAATTCAACCATTCAGACAATTAATTAAATTTAATCATTTAATCATTTAAATTTAAATTTAACTGAGTGAGATTTACTCACCTTTGACCCTTACTTTGCAACCCAATCCATCTCACTTGTTTTCTCGATTTATAGACCTTGTATAAATAATTTATACAATTTACTAATACTTGAATCGATCCAACAATTAATTACCATCTAGTTAACTAACAATTTAATTTAATTTTAACAAATAATTTGGTTTTAAACTAATTTCCTTTTTATAATAAATTTGGTAACTAAAATAAATTAAATCAGTTAATTTTACAATTAAATCATCAAATCCACTATTTAAAATAAACTAGTACTTTTAAATAAATTTTTTTTAAGCATCTAAAATAACTTAAAACTAATCTACTGTCATTGTTATAAAATTTGTATGTGTATTCATATAAAATTTTATCATCAACACTTTTTTTTCCTCTGAACAACAATAAATAAATTTTTAAAAAAAACAGCGAATATGTTTAAATCAAATCTAATCAAATAGTTGCAGTAAATTCCTACATACATTTCTACGAATTCGAATAGATGAGTAAAAGAAACTCATACCCAAAATATGATGACAGCGAACGCCAACACCCTAGATTCGTTCACGAACCCTCGCCACTCCTGTTCGCACGCAAAACCGTCACGCGGTCCCAAAACCAAAGCAGAACAACCGCGACTCGAGGCATCACGAGATTGTCGCCTCAAGTTTCGATTTCCGGCGCCCCCACTGATCGCGACGTTGCACGCGAATTCGACCCCCCTTCCAATCGCGAAACCCTAATTCACTCATCATCCATCACGACGTTGAGCTCATTATTGGAGTCGCCATTGATTGACTCGTCTAGAGTTCGATTAAATTGCGAACGATTGAAGGAAGGCGCCATTCGATTCACTTGATTTTGAAAAGAAAAGGGCTCCGGCCGATAATATTTCCTTAAGCAAATGATATTATTATTATTTTCTCTAAGAAAGAGGAAAAAGGAAGGAGCCGTGTTGTTTATTATAGGACGAGAAGCTTGAGTTATAAAAGGAAAAGTAGGTGGCTACGGCTAGAAGATAGGTTAGATATTTTTATTTTTTTTGTTTTGTAAATGAAACGAAAACGTGGTTTCAGAATTCTGAGGTGAAAAGTGGCATGAAAGAGTGGATGTACAGTGATTCGAAATGAAAGAATGCAGCTGATATGAGGGTATAGGTCAATAAAAATTAGATTATATTTAAATTAAGTTTTCGATTTAACTTTCAGTGCGATTATATATCGTACACTCACACACTAACTCCAATTAATACGAAATGTGAAATCCGATAATAATTCAATATTACGGACCCAATGGAACTGGTTTCATCGAATTCCGAGACTGTGCCTCGGAAGGCTCTTTTTAAATTCAATTTAATCGATTAAATTTCAAAACTGACCAATTCAGGGTTAGATTCCATTTTAACACTTCTATTATATTCAATGTTATCAATATAAATTTTATAAGCTTTCAAATTATATTTTTAACAGGCTTAAAATCTCAGGTTTCATATTTTATCCAATTCAAGTTATTTAATTCAACAATCTAATTGTCAAATAAATTATGATATTCGTAATTTAAGTTGATAATTAACCTTTAAATAATTATAATCAATTTAAATATTCCGATTTTAAATGCTTGAAAATTCCGGGTCGTCACACAATGGTTTCGAAAAAGGTACTTTTAATGAATTAGAAAGGGGTACCTTCAAAGGTTTAAATGCTTTCATCCGCAAATTTTTGAGTAAAGTATATATAACATGGCAAGGTGATTTTGAATAAAGCATAAAGTATGTATTTTCCTTGTTTGAAGTATGATTTAAAGGTTTTAAATCAATTTGAGAAGAAAAGGTTTTCAAGGAAAATTTAAAGGAAGATTACCCAAAGTAAAATGATTCAGATATTTGTATACCAGGTGGGACTGGTATAGGGTCGCGCCTTATACATTAACTATTAGCCCTTAGCTAATTTACTCTAAACTTCTAATGTGTAGGGCTTTGTCATAGGTAAGACTAAAATGATGCTACACATAGAAGGGAGTGTATTGTACAAAGGTAGGTTATTGTTGAGCCCGTAAAACCATTAGGACCAGTTGACCTGGAGAAAGTAAGTTAGAGATAGACCGTCCAAAAGAGCCACAACATCCCCAAATTTTATAAATTTAAAATTAGTAATTTATTCGAATTTTGGAGATTAATTTGAATTTAATTTGAATTTTTCAAAACAGATAAAATAAGAGTTGGTTTATAGATATATTTATGCATAATACAAGTGTTAAATTTTAACACAAATAATAAAAAGTGTGATTCATGTAACAAGTTGTTTTACAAGTGTAATAATCTTATCAATTTATTAACAAGTGTCTTTAATTGAATTTATTTTTAAGAAAATTAATTAAAAGAGAAACAAACCTATAAAAACAATACATCTTCTTCCTTCTAATTTCTTTTACCTTCATTTTCAAAGGCAAAGCCTGTTTAAATTTTAAAATCTGAACAAAGAAAAAAAGAGAAGAAACCAGATAACATTTCAAACCAGATATAAACAAAAATGCTTCTTCAATCTTTGAACCAGTAAAGCAATTTAAATAAAAGATCACAGGCAATCAACCAAGTCTGTAAACAAACAACATAGCAAAGTCATCAAGTGATTAAACAAATTCAAAGCTCAAGCACTGTAAAACTAAAATTCAACTCAGCAAAACAAGGACTTCAAGATCAAGCCCATATCAAAGTTCAACAATCAAATTTTTTTTTCCAGCCTTCAAATTTTACAACACAGACTTCTCCTCTGTTTCCAAAATTCACAGGTGAGTAAACTTTTCATATCTAGATTCTACCTATTGTTTGAATTATGTTTTGAAATAAAATTTTAAAGTTCTTACATGCACACAAATATGTGTATATGTGTGTATTAAGATTATTGTGCATGTCAGTTACATTCATGAACCCTCTGTTCCAGGTTTACTGGCATAAGCCAGTTCAAAATTCGATTTCTTCTTCTTCAATCATTATTAGACTTTAGAATTCAAGCGGAACTTGCTTATTTAAACATGATTTAAATTATAAAAATAGGTTTAAGCAAAAATAAATTAAAGTGTTTCTGGAAATTAGAAAATACAGGCACAATTCAAACTATGTTAAATTTCAAACATTGCAAATCCTAGTTTCAGGTATACCATCTGAAATGTTATCGAAGATAATGATTTTTGAAAGAAATATCAAGATTTTTAATGAACTATCGATCGAGAAATTTGAAGTTGAACTATATGGGGATTTTTGGTGAATTCTGGTAATCGTCGGCTGAGGGGTGTCGTGATTGAAGTTGAAGCTTATGTGATGGTCGGGGAGGTTGAGAAAATGCTCGATCATCATGGTGGCCAAACATGGTTCATCTAGGGTTTAAGCTTACAGTTTGGTATTGGTCGGAAATTGACCAATTGCAATGTCGACGTTGCATCAGACTAGACCAGGACAATTGGTGGTGTTGCGTGGTTGATAGGAGGAGCTCTGGACGAGGGTGCATGAGCTCAGGTGGTCTGTGTTGTTGACACGAGGAGGATTGGTTGGTCGAACTTGTGTTCCAGGTTGGGTCAGGCTACTCGGTTGCGAATTCATTGTATTTTCTGACTTCTGGGTGGTTTGGTGTTTTGGGAAGGTTGTCACTGACTTGTTGATAGCCGTAGTTTTGACAGGAGGTGGCCGTTCCGTCTGTGCATGTGCACAAAGCCTGATTTGTATTAGGTAGCATGGTAGAGGAAGGAGGGGCGGATGTCTCGAAGTGGTCTTCGGGAGGCTCGTGTGCAGGCCCGAGTCTTAGCTCGAGTGAATTCATGTGTGCGCTGAGTTAACACTTAAACAAAATTTAAGTTTGAAAAATAAAAGCATACGGTTTGATTTTGGGAAAACTCGAAGCAAACAGGAAATGATCTCGGGTAACACTCGAAGTTGAACTCGAGTTTTATAATTTCCAGTTTTAAAAACTTTAACAATCTAAGTTAACTTAATTTCTAAACCTATTCTTTTTAAATTGATAATTGTTGTTAAGTTGAAATATGTAATTAAAGTTCTTTAAAATAAAATATTTTAAATTAAATAGTTTAAGATGTTTTAACTTATATTTTTAAAAGAGTTTGTTTTAAATAAAAACTTAACAAAGTAATTAAGGAATTAATCAAATGTGCTTCAAATTTTTAACTTAAAAGTTAAGTTAGTTTATATTGTTAATGATTATTAATTAATTAAGGATTTATAATTACTTAATAATTAAAGAATGATTTATTTAAAGATTAATTAATTATTAATTAAAGGTTAATTAATTTATAATTAAGGATTAATTAATTAAAGTAATTAATTAAGGAGTAATCAATTAATGACGGTGATTAAGATTTAATTAATTAATAATTAAGGATAATTAATCATTAATTAAAGATAATTAGTGGAAAATAGTTATGTGGTTAATTAGTTATAATTACATAATTAATTCATCTTAATTGTAGATGGTTGATTTTTATCGTACACTTTGTATTGATTGACATCCCTGATATGTGATTGTGATACTATGTGCTATGAATTGCTTTGTGCTGAACTATGATATCCGTGATGAATATACTACTGTGTGAATGTGAAAACCCCTTGGCCCAAAAAATGACAATTGAATTTCAATGCGACAGGGAGTCAGATTACAGTTGGTTATCCGAAACTCACATCGAACCCTAATGGCGAATCTTTGTGATTGATGTATCCACGTGTTTTTAAATTGAGTGCTCACTATTCTGTTTAGCCGAAAGAGGACTTTGTGTCATATAACTCATTCCGGATAGTGATACGACGAGATGGAAAGCATTTGAAGACGGTGATAAAGACTGGGTGTGTTTAAGAACGATAGGATAACATGTCGAATGACTCTACACTGAGTTGCACCGGTATAGAGATCTCCATATGTGAAGGGGAGTCCGATCAGGATTGTGGATACTCGGATTGCAAGGGCTTCTTTGGAAGTGCCTTCGGTTCCGTTCGAACCCAGAACGAACTTGTATGGTTGTATGTCTGACATTACACTTTTAGATATAAAGCTGATTTCTTTCAAATACATTTCTGTTGGTGGCGGAGAATTTATTCTCTTAGCTCAACACCCTTCTCTGGGACGTACGAGCTTAGAGGTTATGTAGTTGATGGTTATTAGTGATATACTCCTAACTTGGTAGTGTGGCATGCTGAGTGATGTTGATCATTTGTTGATCGAAGCATAGCTTTTGTGAAAAGCTTAGCTTTGTGGACAAGACTTCGTCGAACCTCACAACCCGGTTATGGTCGAAATAGGAATCGTTGTAGCAAGGTTATTTGGAGGTAGCGCCCCCTGAGGGTATGTTCATTTTCTTCTGGATTAGAAGTTGTATCATGGTATGGAGCCCAGTCACTTAACTTATGTGGTTGTTGCAAACTTATTGCTTTGTAGTTATTGGTTGAGAGGCGCCTCGGATAAAGGTCGGTAACGACCAGGAGATGGCATACTCGCGTCAGTAGTTACCTAGTTACAGAGGTAATCCGACCTTGTGTTTGGCAGAGAACCGGTTAGGTTCTCGGGGTCATCCCTCCAGAAGCGTACCCATTCGGTGTAGGAAGTTCCTTTGCCCGACCATTGTTGGAAATCCAATCATCCAATACGAGCCCTGTACGGTTTTAGTTGTAGAACCTGCCATTTAACATGGTAGCTATAGTAGGCATACTATAATGGTACGTATGCTGGCTAAGATTAATATTATACTTTCGAAATGCTTTCTACACTATGCACTAATAATAATATCAAAGAATTTTCTCGTATCAAGCATGTTTGACTATCATAAGAAGAAATCACCTCCAATTGTGCGATTGCATTGTGTGTGTGGTGTGAGAAATGCGGATTACGGATCTTAAGACTAGAGTTAACACTAGAGGAGGGGTGAATAGTGTTTATAAAGAATTACTAAATCTTTTTGAGTTTATGTTGATTTATACACAGATGTATGCAATATACAGATATAGATATGATCACGGAAACAAACACCGATGCAGAAACAAACAAACTTGGAGTTACCCTACATCCAGTCCCGCACACAAGTACGGATTTCTTTTCAAAAGCAATGTTTTACAATTACACCCTCGATTTCAAGGCTACGAGGTACACCCTCCAGAATCACAATCCTCTGGGTAGAGATATTGATTTTCCGGGCCACAAGTTCACCCACTTGATTTTATGGGCAACAAGTTCACCCAATTGATTTTCCAAGGCTATAACCACACATTATCTCGCTTGATTGATTTTCAAGGCTACAATCACACCTTTTCTCGCTAAGTTGGTTACGAAAAGCCTATAACTATGGATAGCACTGAAGATCTTATTGAGAGAGTGATAAAGAATCAAACTATGAACGATCGAGTTCGATTCAATGTTGATTTCGGCAGAATAATGGTAAGAACATGTATTAAGAAAAGTGGAAGAAGAAGAGGAGTGAAAAACCAGAAAATCTGATGTTAAAATTCGTTGAAACTGACCCCTATTTATAGAAGAACAACAGTCATGTCCACTCGTGAAGAGTTATGGCGAATAGACACTTCTTTTGAAATTTAAATTTTAAACTCAACTAACACCATGTCGACATGGTCACCATGAGTATGTCGACATCCAAAGCATTTTTTGATAATTTGATTTTCTTTGAAAATAACCTTTATCTTATATTAAAACTATTTTAAACCTTATAAATATACTTGATTATAGTTAAAATTCATAAGTGAATATAGAAAATAATATATGTAGAATTTAACTATAATTTTATATTTAAATCTAAGTATAAATATTAAAAGTTAAATATATTATATTAAAAGATAGTTTAAAATCAGGAGTACTTGATTTTGAAATTAAAAATGATTTTGAGGCTAAAATTATTTAAAATTAGGATAGAGGTTTTTGATGCTTTTAAAAGGAAGGTTTTGAAATCATTTTGAAAACAATATATAATTTTGAAAAATCATTTTGAATAAAAAGTTAGCGGATAGAAAACAATGTTCCACTAGATTTTTCGTAGGTTCCATCCTACTTAGGGTTCCATCCCTTTAACAGTCTCGAAGTGGATTCCATTCCATGAATAAATTGGATTTTAAGATGCCAGTGCTTTTCTACGAGTTTTAACAAAATTTCTAATTAAAGAATAAATTACTTGAATTCTTGAACTCTTGATAATCTTGATACTCATGTGTCTTCAATCTTCATATCTTGAATCTCTATACTGTACTGTCTTCATTCTTGGTACCTGCATGGTTAAATCCTGCATATACATATATATCTAAACTTATAATGTTAGTATTTTTTTATTTTATAATCTATTCTAAGGTTGTTGTCATCAAAACCATCATCTCACGGACCGATAATCTCCCCCTTTTGATGATGACAACCTTTGTTTATAAAATATTACTTCTATCCTAATAACTCCCCCTAAAACTAATAACTCCCCCTTAATCTATGCCTAATTACCCTATTTTATACTTCTCCCCCTTTGTCATCAACAAAAACAAACTCTAAACTTTATAACTCCAAACTATATAACTCTCCCTAAATCTAATATTCTATGTGATTATAATGATAGTGTTATCATAAATAATCAACACTTAGATCTAATAATAAATCTAATCTTAACTACTAACTATCTTAAGTATATAATAACCATATAGTTATATATATTAATAGGAAGAATACATATATGAAAACAATTAATTTATTAATCATATAGTTATATGTACATTTTCGTTGTAAACGTAAGAAGGAATAAATAACAATGGTAAAGAAAGAGAAGAAACTAATGTCTATTTTTGAACATAGGAGATCTATGAATCGAATAGTTTGGATAGTGGAATCCGAAATTTCCACGTTGTTCGACAAGATTCCCATTCTTGTCAAAACGCACTTCTCCAACATACACGACTTGGTCATCATCCTCCGCGTGCGCTTCTTCTATAGATTCTTCTTCTTCTTCTTCTTCGCTGGCCTATTGTTCTTGATTGAGTGAAGAATCTTCATCAATCAAGATAGGGTTGGCTTGATCATCCATTATAAATTTTTGCAAATTCCTAATAATCTTGCCTTACCTCTCTTGTTCCTTTGCCATACGGAGTTGAATCACTTGAATTTCAGTCATCATCTGAAGTGCATCCTTCAGAGAGTCCTCTATTTAAGTCACACGAGCGAGAGTAGTACATTGAAATGGACCAGACGTAGGAGAGGGGAACGAAAAGGTTGATTTTATGTTTGATTTGGAAGAGGAGGCCATTGATTATTTGATTTCAGAGAGAAGAACAGAGAGATAACATAAAGGATGAATAAAATCTCGAAAATGTGAAGAATATATAACCAATTATTTTGAATTTTGGTGGAAAAAATTTCAAAATTTTAAAAACGTCGTATGTCGACATAGTGTAGAGGAGTATGTCGACATAGTCTTTGAATTTTTGCCTATTTAATTTATTTTGAGTTAATTTTAATTATACTTTTGTTTATTTATATTTTATATTTCAGTTATTGAACAAATACCTAATTCTCTTATTAATTTAGTAAATATAGATTCATTTAATGGTTTTGTTAAGATATCAGCAATTTGATTCTCAGAATTGATATAATCTAGAGTGATTACTTCCTTACTTATATTATCTCTGAGAAAATGATGTCTGATATCAATATGTTTAGTTCGAGCATGTTGAGTAGTATTTTTGGATAAATTTATCGCACTCGTATTATCACAATAAATTGGTGATTTTGAAAATTTTAAACCATAATCTTTTAAAGTTTGTTGCATATATATTACTTGTGAACAAGCCAAAGCAGCAGAAATATACTCTGCTTCAGTTGTTGATAAAGAAACTGTGTTTTTCTTTTTACTAAGCCAGGAAACCAGAGAATGCCCCAAAAAGTGACAAGTCCCACTTGTACTTTTTCGGTCTAATTTACAACCAGCATAGTCAGCATCACAATAAGATATTAAGTCAAAAGAATCGTTTTTAGGGTAAAATAAACCATAATCAGATGTGTGTTTAACATATCTTATGATTCGTTTTACGGCTTTTAAGTGGGTCTCTTTAGGTTGGGATTGATATCTGGCACAGAGACAAACACTATACATGATATCAGGTCTACTAGCAGTAATATAGAGTAGTGATCCAATCATTCCTCTATATAATTTTTGATCTACATCTTTCGAGAGATCTTCTTTACTAAGGTACTCATTGGTTGCCATGCGAGTGGGTTTTCCACTCGCAGTAGTCAAACCAAATTTACTAATTAGGTCTTTAGCCTATTTTTCTTGACTAATAAAGATACCATTATCTAATTTTTTTTATTTATAACCCTAAAAAGAAATTTAATTCACCCATATGACTCATCTCATACTCTTTTGTCATTAATTCAGAAAATTCTTTATTCATTTCAAAGTTAGTTGATCAAAAAATGATATCATCTACGTAAACTTGTACTAGTTGAATATCATTTTTATTTCTTTTGATAAAAAGAGTATTATCTACTTTACCAATTTCAAAATTTGATTGTAATAGATAAGATCTTAGTCTATCATACCAGGCTCTAGGAGCTTGTTTTAGACCATATAAAGCTTTCTTAAGTTTGAAACATGATTTGGTAACTTATCATTTTCAAAAAGTGGTGGTTGTTCAACATATACTTCTTCTTTTACAAATCCATTTAAAAAGGCACTTCAACATCCATTTGAAATAATTTGGAATTATTATGATTTGCGAAAGCAAGTAGAATCCTAATGGCTTCCAATCTTGCTACGGGAGCAAATGTTTCATCAAAATCTATTCCTTCTTCTTGACAAAAACCTTGAGCGACTAATCGAGCTTTATTTCTAACTATCTCTCCTTGTTCATTCATTTTATTTTTATAAACCATTTAGTTCCAATTATAGTTTTATTTTCAGGTCTAGGAACAAGTTCCCAAACATCATTTCTAGTAAATTGATTTAATTCTTCTTGCATAGCCAAAATCCATGAATCTTCAGTTGATGCTTCTTTTGGATTTTTGGGTTCAATAGTTGATATAAAAGCTACATTACTCATTTGACTTAGTTGATTTCTAGTTTTAACAACAGATTGCATATCTCCCAGTATACTTTCTATAAGATGATCTTTTAAAAGTTTAGTCCTTTTATTAGGATGATTAATTTCATTATTAGTTTCAAATGAT
Organism: Allium cepa; assembly: GCA_030765085.1. Lineage (NCBI taxonomy): Eukaryota > Viridiplantae > Streptophyta > Magnoliopsida > Asparagales > Amaryllidaceae > Allium > Allium cepa. Next base: position 841,446,075 of record CM060928.1, read on the forward strand.
TCTTGATTTTGAGTGATTAAATCCTCTTCATCATTTGTATCTTCAAAATTTTTGAAATTTTCATCAAATGAAACATGCATTGATTCTTCAATGGTGTTAGTTTTTAAATTAAACACTCTGTATGCTTTACTTCTATTAGAGTATCCGATAAAGATTCCTTTGTCAGATTTAGGATCAAATTTATCTAAATTATCTTTTGTATTTAAAATATAGCATTTACTTCCAAAAATTCTGAAATAAGATACCTTAGGTTTCTTTGAATAAAGAAGTTCATAAGATGTCTTATCATTTAAAGGTCTAATTAAAATTCTATTTAAAATATAACAGGCGGTATCAACTTCTTCTGCCTAAAAATTCTTTGGTAAATTACTATCTGAAAGCATAGTTCTCGCACATTCTTGTATCGTCCTATTTTTACGTTCTACTACTCCGTTTTGTTGTGGAGTTCTCGAAAATGAAAAATTGTGAGTCCCTTTTTATTACAGAATTCCTCAAACTTTTCATTTTCAAATTTACCACTGTGATCACTTTGAATAGTTATAATTTTTAGAGAAAATTGATTTTGAATTCTTTTTGAAAAGTTCTTAAAACATTCAAAAGTATCACTTTTATGTTTCAAAAATATTGTCCATGTAAATCTAGAATAATCATCTACAATTACAAAAACATATTTACTATGATTTATTGACAGAATTTGAGATGGACCAAATAAATCAAGATGAAGTAATTCAAGAGGTTTTGAAGTCGAAATCATATCTTTAATTTAAAGGAACTTTTTCTAAGTTTTCCTAATTGACATTCATCACATAAACTATCTACTTTAAAATTCATTTTAGGGAGACCTCTTACTAGATCATGTTTTGACAGTCTAGATAAGAGTTTGAAATTCAAATGCCCAAATCTCTTATACCAAATCCAAGGGTCACTTATATTTGCCAACAGACAGGTTATTATTTGAAACTTTCATACTAAGAGTATAAATATTCTTTTTCCTGACTCCCTTAAATATTATGGTTGAATTATTATCTTCGATGTGACATTTATCTTTTTCAAATTTAATTTTATATCCTTTATCGCAAAGTTGACTTATACTTAGCAGATTATGTTTCAGATTCTTAACTAGCGAAACATTAGTAATAGTAGGAGTTTCAGAATTACCGACTTTGCCGATGCCAATCACATATCCTTTTGAATTGTCTCCAAAGTTAACCAGTCCTCCATCTTTGTATATAATATCATTCAGTATATCTGGATTGCCTGTCATGTGTCTATAACATCCACTATCGAGTATCCATTTGTTCTTTCTGATCTGTACAATTTGTCTGTTGTGGATTAATTCCTCAACAACCATAAGGCATGATTCCTGCACATCAAACAATTTTGGTAGATAACTTGAATTTGAATATTGATTATATGCAGACTCATGAAACAATGATGACTTGAATATTTCTAAACTAGTATTAACAAATATAGCCATTCTAAAAACTTTTTCAAAAATCAGATTATGAAACTATGAAAACCTTGCTCTGATACCAATTGTGAGAAATGCGGATTACGGATCTTAAGGCTAGGTTTAACACTTGAAGGGGAGTGAATAAGTTTATAAAGAATTACTAAATCTTTTTGAGTTTATGTTGATTTATACACATATGTATGCAATATACAGATATAGATATGATCACAGAAACAAACACTGATGCAGAAATAAAATAAAAAGCAGTAAAGAAAATAACACACTGGATTTTATACTGGTTCGGAGTTGCCCTACATCCAGTCCCGCACACAAGTACAGATTTCTTTTCAAAAGCAATCTTTTACAATTACGCCCTCGATTTCAAGGCTATGAGGTACACCCTCCAGAATCACAATCCTCTGGGTAGAGATACTTGATTTTCCGAGCCATAAGTTCACCCACTTGATTTTACGGGCAACAAGTTCACCCAATTGATTTCCCAAGGCTACAATCACACCTTATCTCGCTTGATTGATTTTCAAGGCTACAATCACAACTTTTCTCGCTAAGTTGATTACAAAAAGCCCATAACTCTGAATAGCACCGAGGATCTTGTTGAGAGAGTGATAGAGAATCAAACTACGAACGATCGAGTTCGATTCAATGTTGATTTCGGTAGAATAATGGTAATAACATGTATTAAAAAAAGTGGAAGAAGAAGAGGAGTGAAAAACCAGGAAATCTGATGTTAAAATTCGTTGAAACTGACCCTATTTATAGAAGAACAACAGTCGTGTCCATTCGTGAAGAGTTATTGCGAATAGACACTTCTTTTGAAATTTAAATTTTAAACTCAACTGACACCATGTCGACATGGTCACCATGAGTATGTCGACATCCCAAAGCATTTTTTGATAATTTGATTTTTCTTTGGAAAATAACCTTTATCATATATTAAAACTATTTTAAACCTTATAAATATACTTGATTATAGTTAAAATTCATAAGTGAATATAGAAAATAATATATGTAGAATTTAACTATAATTTTATATTTAAATCTAAGTATAAATATTAAAAGTTAAATATATTATATTAAAAGATAGTTTAAAATCAGGAGCACTTGATTTTGAAATTAAAAATGATTTTGAGGCTAAAATTATTTAAAATTAGGATAGAGGTTTTTGATGCTTTTAAAAGGAAGATTTAGAAATCATTTTGAAAACAAGATATAATTTTGAAAAATCATTTTGAACAAAAAGTTAGCGGATACGAAACAATGTTCCACTAGATTTTTCGTAGGTTCCATCCTACTTAGGGTTTCATCTCTTTAACTGGCTTGAAGTGGATTCCATTCCACGAATAAATTGGAATTTAAGATGCCAGTGTTGTTCTATGAGTTTTAACAAAATTTCTAATTAAAAAATAAATTACTTGAATTCTTGAACTCTTGATAATCTTGATACTCATGAGTCTTCAATCTTAATATCTAGAATCTCTATACTGTACAGTCTTCATTCTTGGTACCTGCATGGTTAAATCCTGCATATACATATATATCTAAACTTATAATGTTAGTATTTATATTTTATAATCTATTCTAAGGTTGTTGTCATCGAAACCATCATCTCACGGACTAACGGGCATGAGGTCTTATGGTAGTTTCATTTTCCAAAAGCATATCGAATTTCTTTTATAAATTATTTTTGTTCCAACAACTGTTTTTATTTACTCATACCAGTCCCATGACTGACCCGGAGTTTGTTGTTTCCTTCCTAAACTCCAGGTGCCAATAATTTCCACACGGGCAGCCTAGAAGCAGGTTATCCGTGTTTTGGAGCTAGCTTGGATTGTAGAAGTCTTTTGGAAGCTATAGGATTTTGGAAGCTTTTGGTTTGGAAATCTTTTGAAGACTTTGGAGTTTTGGAAGACCTTATCGAAGTTGAAGTATGTTGGAAACTATATAAATCCCTATTGTTTGTGTTCCGCTGTGAAGTTATCATTTTGTTGTTGTATCATATATGTATCACTCTGATGATGGTCGTGATTTGTTGCAATCAAACATTGTGATGATGTTGTATCTATGTTATGATTAATGATATTCATTTTTTTCCGTGGTTTATTTTCATCTAATGTTGTTATAAGCTCCATCCGAACTGGAGTTCAACGTTTGAATCTCAAGTAGTCGAATACAAGTGAGGTATTTGATGTCGATTTTTGAACGCAGGATTTCGGGTCGTGACAAGTGGTATCAGAGCTAAAGGTTGAGTAAGAACTTTAGCTATGGAGTGTAACAAATTAGGTGGCTCATTAGAGATATAGTGAAGTATACCCTAGAATGAATATAATCCGAGTGACCAAAACCCTAAAATTTCTTGGTCTATTTCTTTAAACTGTTGATATTCCCTAAGATATCTTGTTTGTATGCCTAAATCCAGTTTTCTTACTATTTACAAATAGCGAGAATAAGCCGAAGAAGAGGACAAAGTAGGGGACAGGGAAATACCACTACAACTGGTCAAGGCCCTGTAACAGCAGCAGCTATTCCTGTTCAACTTCAGCCGAATCTGGCTGATCTATATAGAAGTTTCTCCAGACTTGGTGGAAAGCCATTTACTGGTAAGGAGTCTATTATCGAATCACAAGACTGGATTCGATCGTGTGAAAGAATTTTCAGAGGACTGAAGTTGGAGGACGATCAAATGCGATTGGTAGCTTCTTGGCAACTCCAAAAGGAAGCTCTAGCTTTGTGGGAGATAGTTACAGTGGATGAGCTGGAAGATGAATTCACTTGGAGTCGATTCAAAGAAGTGTTTGAGAAACGCTATATGCCATCTGTTGGTATCTCCAGAGTATATCAGGAGTTTATGGACTTGAAGCAGGGGAGTTTATCATTTGAAGAATACTCGAACAAGTTCAACGAATTATCTCGATTTGGTCCGAAGTTGGTAAACATACCTCTAAAGAAAAATGAAAGGTTTATTCGAGGGATGAATAAGAAATACCATAAGAGGATGACAGCCCACATGAAAGAATCCTTTTCTGATTTGATCGATATAGGTTTTAGATATGCTACCCTTGATAAGCAGGAAGTTATGGAAGAGAAGGGGAGTTCAAGCAATCCGAATCGAAGAAAAGGAAGTTCGAAGGGAAGAAATCAGATCAAGGCAAGGAGAAGAAGAGTAATCAGGAGAACCAGGCAAGGAATATCACTTGTTATAACTGTCAGGAGAAAGGCCATTATTAAAACGATTGCAAGAAGCCAAAGAAATAAGTAAAGAAGGATCAACCTGTTAAGACTAGTCAAAGAACCAAGGAATGCTATTACTGTCACAAGCCAGGTCACGGAGTTGAAGATTGCCCGAAGAAGAAACAAGCACAAGTAGCGAAAATGTACACGATAAAAGATGACCCCTCAACTTCAAAGGCGGATAAAGGAAAGGAAGTTTTAGAAGGTAACCTCCTCATTTATGATGGAGTTGTTAAAGTTTTGTTCGATACGGGAGCTACACATAGCTTTATCTACCAACAAATCGTAAATGAATTAAAACTTGAACATAAATTTGTCGATGAACCCATTTGCGTGAAGAATCCGGTTGGTGGTCCTGCAAATCTTTGTCTTTATTGTAGGAAAGTCCCTATCTCATATTCTCGTCATCAATTTCCTATCAACCTTTATGTTCTCGACTTTAACGAATTTGAAATCCTACTCGGAATGAATTGGCTAACCAAATACGAAGCTAAACTAGATTGTAACAATCGAACGATTTTGGTCAAAATGAAACTTGGATATATTTCATTGAAATCTCTTGTGAGGATCCGAGTCCTAAAAGAGATAAGCTAATGGATACTTTGGGATATCCCGAACCTAGTTTGGAATCTATACTTATTGTCTGGGAATTTCCAGATGTATTCGAAGAGGTATAATCTTTACCTCCGCATAGAGAAATTGAATTCAGAATTAACTTAGTACCCAATGCCCGTCCTTTTGTTCATGCAAGTCGCAGGATGGCACCCAGAGAAAGAATAGAACTAGTCAATCAAACCCAAGATTAGCTAGAAAAAGGATTAATACGTCCTAGTGTTTCAGATAGGGGTTCAGCCGTGGTGTTCGTCACCAAATTTGATGGATCCTTGAGATTTTGCATGGACTAACGTGATCTCAACAAACTAATTCTTAAAAACAAATTCCCATTGCCTAGAATCGATGACTTATTTGATCAACTGCATGGCACACGATTCTTTTCAAAGATGGTACTAGCCCAGGGATTCCATCAGCTGTGAATTACCGAAGACCGTGTTCACTTAACTTCTTTAAGGGTCCGGGCACATTCTACGAATGGTTAGTCATGCCTTACGGACTAACCAATGCTCTCGCATACTTCGTAGATTTAATGACCCGTGTGTTTCGAGAGGTATTGAATAAATTCGTTCTTATGTTTATTGACGATATTCTAATCTACTCTAAAACCGAAGAGGAGGATGCTGAACGCTTGAGGATTGTTTTGGAGATATTGAGAAGGAACATTCTATTTGCCAAATTTTCTAAGTGTCATTTCAGGGTCAAAGAAGTTAAATTTCTCGGTCATATTGTTAATGAAAAGGGGATTTTTGTAGACTCGGGCAAGATTTCCGCTATTCTAGACTGGAAGCGACCCACAACTCCGAAAGAAGTTAGAAGTTTTTTGGGTCTAGTAGGATATTATCGGAAGTTTGTTCAGGACTTTTCTAAGATAGCTAGTCCATTGACTGAACTAACTATGAAGAATGCGAAATTTGATTGGCCTCCAAAGTGTGATGAAGCTTTCCAAGAGTTGAAGAGGAGATTGACTACCGCTCCCATTTTCGCTATTATTAATGGGAATCAAGGCTTATCTGTTTATACAGATGCATGTGGTGATGGTGTGGGTGTAGTGCTAATGCAAAATGGTAAAGTAATTGCCTACGCGAGTAGATAATTACGTCCCATTAGAGAAACTACCCAACAAATGATCTGGAGCTCTTGGTTGTTATTTTCTCCTTAAAAATTTGGCGACATTATATTTTGGGTGAAAAATACAAATTATTCACCGACCACAAATCTCTAAAACATCTCTTCACCTAGAATGATTTAAATTTGCGGCAACAACGTTGGTTAGAATTTCTAGCGTCTTATGACCAGCATATTTTGTATACGCCTAGAAACGCCAATGTAGTTGCCGATGCTTTAAGTAGAAAACATGCTATTCTTGTCATTTTTTTGTCACCCCTACTCTTCTTGAGAAAGTCGCCAACAAGCAGAAAGAAGACAAATTTCTTTAGGAAATCTATGGAAGGATTCGTCGAGGGGAAGATTCCAATTTTGGAATCGATAATAATGGAGTTATAAGGTTGAGAGACATGATCTGTGTCCCAGACCTTCCAGGTCTAAAACGTGAAGTTTTGGATGAGTGTCACAAGTCCAAACTTAGTATCCATCCAGGAGTTAATAAGATGTATTAAGATATCAAAAGAACTTTCTGGTGGAAAACAATGAAAAGGGACATATCTATTTATGTCAGTCGCTATGCAACCTGTCAACAAATCAAAAGTGATAAGATGAAGATGGCGGGTTTACTCCAACCATTGGAGGTGCCTTAGTGGAAATGGAATCAAGTATCGACGGATTTCATCGACGGATTGCCACGAACTAAGAAAGGAAATGAAGCAATTTGGGTTATTGTGGACCGTCTAACCAAGACTGCCCACCTCATCCTAGTAAAATCTACCCGAGCAGCGGCAGGTTTGGCGGAGCTATATATAAAAGAAGTTGTTCGTCTCCACGGTATACCCAGCAGTATAGTGAGTGATCGTGATCCAACCTTCACTTGTAGATTTTGGAAGGTGTTTCAAGCTGCATTGGGAACCAAACTGAACTTCAGTACTACTTATCACCCGCAGTCTGATGGGCAGACTAAAAGGATAAATCGAATTTAGAAGGCCTTTTGCGAGCTTGTATTCTCGACTTTGGTGGTTCTTGGGAGGACCATTCACATCTGGTTGAATTCTCATATAATAATAGCTATCAAGCCAGTATCAAAATGGCTCCTTTCGAAGCCTTATATGGTCGTCCATGTCGATCACCTACATGTTGGATCGAGACAGGTGATAGACTCGTTCTTGGGCCAGATATGATAAAAGAGGCCACTGAGAAAGTTGATTTTATTTGAAAGAAGTTGAAGACTGCTCAAAGTCGTCAAAAGAGTTATGCTGATCTCATGAGAAGGGATTTAGAATTCAAGGTTGGAGACTCTGTTTTCCCCAAAATTTCTCCAATACGTGGAGTGTTGAGTTTTGGAAAAACTGGTAAGCTGGCACCGTGTTATATTGGTCCTTTTCGTATACTAGAAAGGATCGGTCCTCTGGCGTATCGAGTGCAGTTACCCAGCTGGTTATCTGGCGTGCATGATGTGTTTCACGTTTCACATCTTCGAAAATATGTGCACGATACAGACTGTATTATTGAAGAAGCAGCTCAGCAGGATTTGGAGATCACATCAAATCTGGCAGTAAAAAGGGAACCGTTAAAGATCATTGATCGTGATGAAAAGCAGATGAGAAATAAAGCTATAAAACTGGTTAAAGTGCAATGAAATGGTGATTCGATTGACTCTACTTAGGAAACAGAGGATAGCATGCAGAAGTCCTATCCCAATTGCATAGTGGATATTCCAGCTTTATTGGTAAGCAATTTCTCTATCTTTTATATATTCATATGTTCTTTGTTTGTCACTTTCTCTCTCTTTCAAGTTTCGAGGACGAAATTTTCTTAAGGGGGGAATCTGTAACATCCCAAAAATTTATTAATTTAAAATTTGTAATTTATTTGAATTTTGGAGATTATTTGAATTTAATTTGAATTTTTCGAAACAAATAAAATAAGAGTTGGTTTATATATATATATATATACATATGAATAGATTTTAATTTGAATTTTAAATCAACGTATAATTTTTTTATAAAATATTTGGATTCATAATATTAATATATATGTATGATTTTATTAATGTATAAATTAGTTGTAAAACATCTTCTTTTAAAAAAGTTGTATAAATATAACAAAGGAATGTAATTATATAAATAAGAAAAAGTAATATAATTTTTTTTAAATCTTTATGCATGCATAATACAAGTGTTAAGTTTTAACACAAATATTAACAAGTGTGATTCAAGTTACAAGTTGTTTTACAAGTGTAATAATCTTCTCAGTTTATTAACAAGTGTTATTTTATTGAATTTATTTTTAAGAAAATTAATTAAAATAGAAACAAGCCTATAAAAACACTACATCTCCTTCCTTCTAATTTCTTTTACCTTCATTTTCAAAGACAAATCCTGTTGAAATTTAAAACCTAAACAAAGAAAAAAAAAACCAGAAAATATTTCAAACCATATCTAAACAAAAATGCTTCTTCAATCTTTGAACCAGTAAAGCAATTCAAATAAAAGATCACAAGCAACAACCAAGTCTGTAAACAAACAACATGGCAAAGTCATCAAGTGATTAAACAAATTCAAAGCTCAAGCACTCCAAAACCAAAATTCAACTCAGCAAAACAAGGACTTCAAGATCAAGCCCAGATCAAAGTTCAACAATCAAATTTTTTTTCCCAGCCTTCAAATTTTACAACACATACTTCTCCTCTGTTTTCAAAATTCACAGGTGAGTAAACTTTTCAAATCTAGATTCTACTCGTTGTTTGAATTATGTTTTGAAATATATATTGTAAAGTTCTTACATGCATAAAAAGATGTGCATATGTGTGTGTTAAGATTATTGTGCATGTCAGTTACAGTCATGAACCCTCTGTTCCAGGTTTACAGCCATAAGCCTATTCAAAATTCGATTTCTTCTTCTTCGATCATTACTAGACTTTAGAATTCAAACAGATGTTTCTTATTTAAACATGATTTAAATTATAAAAATAGGTTTAAGCACAAATAAATTAAAATGTTTCTGGAAATTGGAAAATATAGGCACAATTCAAATCATGTTAAATTTCAAACATCGTAAATCGTAGTTTCAGGTATACCATATGAAATGTTATCGAAGATAACGAGTTTTGAAAGAAAAATCAAGATTTTTAATGAACTATCGATCGAGAAATTCGAAGTTGAACGATATTGGGATTTTTGGCGAATTTCGACGATCGTCGGCATGAGGGGTGTCGTGATTGAAGTTGAAGCTTGTGTGATGGTCAGGGGGGTTGAGAAAAATGCTCGAAATTTTTTCGATCATCGTTGTGGCCAAACGCGATTCATCTAAGGTTTAAACTTACATTTTGGTATTGGTCGAAAATTGACCAATTGCAATGCCGACGTTGCATCGGACTGGACCAGGACAATTGGTGGCAGTACGTGGTTGATAGAAGGAGCTCTGGACGAGGGTGCGTGGACTTTGGTGGTCTGTATCGTCGACATGAGGAGGATTGGTTGGTTGAACTTGTGTTCTAGGTTGGGTCAGGCTATTCGGTTGCGAATTCATCGTGGTTTCTGACTTCTGGGTGGTTTGGTGTTTTAGGAAGTTTTTCACTGACTTGTTGACGGCTGGAGCTTTGATCTAAGGTGGTCGTTCCGTCTATGCATGTGCACAAGGCCTGGTTTGTATCAGGTAGCTTGGTAGAGGAAGGAGGGGTGGATGTCTCGAAGTGGCCTTCGGGAGGCTCGTGTGTTGGCTCGAGTCTTAGCTCGAGTGAATTCATGTGTGTGCCGGGTTAACACTCAAAAAAAATTTAAGTTCGAAAAATAAAAGCACACTGGTTGATTTTGGGAAAATTCGAAGCAAATAGGAAATGGTCTCGGGTAACACTCGAAGTTGAACTCGGGTTTTATAATTCCCAGTTTTAAATACTTTAACAATCTAAGTTAACTTAATTTCTAAATCTATTCTGTAATATCCCGGAATTTCGAGGAATTTAAAAGGTGACAATCTCTTAATTAAATCATTTAAAATTGATAAAATTGTTGTCTTCAAATATAAATAATCAAAACAAAATTTATGTGATGTTTTTAAATTTAGAGATAAATTGATTTTTAAATAGAATAATTATTTAATTTGTGTTATTTTATAAATTTGATTTTGATAGAATTAACATTTCAATTTAATAAGTGTTGTTTAAATATATATTTGTTTGAAAAGTTGACTTTAAAATTTGACTTTAATATTTCTAAATTTAATAATGTGTTTGTTTAATCTAATATAGATATATTTGATTGAATTTGGATTTAAAATTTGAAATTTGAATTGAAATTTGTAATTAAAAAGAATTTATATCTTGAAAATAATTTGGTATATAAAAGGATTTATGAATAAAGTTTTTATTTTAAAAATAAAATTTGTTTTATATTAATTTGAAACAAAAGAATTTTATTTATATAAATTTAGAAATTATTTATTTAATAGTAAATAAATGAAAAAGCATTTAAAATAGCATTTAAAATGGATCAAATAATTTCATATGATTTTATTAAGAATCTAATTTGTTTTTATTTGATTTTCTTTTAAAAGTTTTATTTTTATAAGATAAGAAAAAGCATTTATAAATTTATAAAAGCACATATATATTAAGAAATTAATAATAAAGGCTTATAAGTCATTTAAAAATAATTTAAAAATAAGAAAGGACAAGTGTTAAATTTTAAAGCTTATTGATTAACATGTGTAAATAGATTAGGATTAGTAATGACAAATGTAAACAAAATTGAACAAGTGTCTTTTTATAATTTTCTTTTTCTTTAATTTTAATAAAACATAAATTTTATCATATAAACTCCCATTCTTTCTTTCTTCATATTTCTTTTCCTTCAAACCAAGCAAGAAATCCATGGCCATAACCTGAAAATCATTTCTTCAAAATTCTGTAAACCTTCCTCAAAACAAACTTGTTTAAACCAGAATTATTTTCAAAAACCTGTAGTATTCTTTCCAACTACAAGCTTGTAATATCCTCAAAAACAAGTTTGTAGTAAATCTTCAACCCAAAATCCTCAAAAGCCAAACCCTATAATACCTTTTATCAAGCCTGTAGAAGCACTAAAAAAAAGAAAGCTTGAAATTTTTTTTTATCAAAAATCTGGAAAAAAAAAACTGTCTGGAACCAAATAGGTTATCAATGTTTGGATTCATCATCATCATGTTCCAGTCTTAAAGCGATCCAGTACCAAACATTTCAGTTCTTAATTTTGAGTAATACAAAGTTTTAGAAGTCAACAACAACATCAGTAATATTCAAATTTTCAAAAAGGTCTTCAGTTCAATCCAGTTTCCAAAACTCTTTACAAATTCAAAAGGTGAGTAAACATCTAAATTTAAAAAATTAAGTAGGTTAATATTGTTGCTTAAGTAATTACTGTGATAATGATTCCTACATGTGTAGATAGTAGTATAAAATCTGTAGATATGAATGCATTTGAATCTGCATGCCTGATATTTGTGCTTCTCTGTTCATACCTGATTACAGAGGTTTAAAAAAATAAACAAAAATTCAAAACTTCCCATCTAAACACTTTGAAGCTTTGGGTTTCAAACAAATTAGTCGAGTTTAAACTCCATCTAGATTATGAAAACATGTTTAAGTAATTTAAGTTTAGAAATTTCCTGTAAACAAGAAAATGCAGTGGAAACTTGAATAATGTAATAAATCAAATATTGTGTTATATTGATTCATGTATATATCTCGAATTATCATTGAAAATTATGATTTTTAAAACAAAAGTCCAAAATTTTCATGTTGGAATGAATGTGAATTTTGGGGTTTTCTGGAAAATGGGTTTGGGGTGATTTCTGGAGGTTGTGGCTTTTGGGGTGGTCAGGAATACTACTGGAGGTGGAGGAGGTAATGGGGGTTCAGGCAAAAATGCTAGGAGTGTTTATCACCTCATGTGGTGTCGGCAATGGTCGAGTAAGGGCTTTAAACCCTAGTTTGGTTGAAGCAGGAATTTTTGGTCAGTGCCTTGTCTCTGATTGATCGAGCGTCGTGTAACTCAGGGAATGGTTGCGTGTTGGGTCAACGAGAGGTGGCCAGAGTCGCTCGATCTCTGGTGGTCGGAGCAGTGTAGTTGAGGGGAGTTTGTTGAGGGAGTTTGGTTTCAGATTTTGACCTGGGAGGCTTGATCGTGTTTGAGTGATCGCATCATGTTTGGGTGGTCGTTTTGGGTTGTAGCATGGTAAGTGATGTGCCGAAGGCAATGTCGATTGTCAGAGCAGCCTCAGGTGGTGGTACATGGGCACGTATTGGTGGGTGCGTGTCAGAGGGTTGGGGCTGTGAAGGTCTCGAAGTCGAGTTCGAGTATGTGGATGGATAGCTCGAGTTCATTCTCGAAGTAGTTGGAAATGGTTTGCCTGTAGATTTTGAAACTTAAATTTGATCAAAGCTTTAAAAAAAAGGAAGAAGAGAAACTCGGGTTTGACTCGAATAAGCTTCGGGTTCGACCCGAAGCAGAAGCGTTAAAACAGTTTTAAAGATTTTAAAAGTTCTAAAACTTGTTTTTTTGAAATTTAAAAATTTAAATTGGTTTAAAACTTTTATATAAATTACTTGATGTTTAATAAATGTTTTCTTAAACATTTTGATTAAGAAGTTTTCAAGTTTGATAAATTTTAACTTTGTTAAGAAATTTAAAGTGATTTTAAAATTTGAGTTATGAATGTAATTTTAAAAGTTTATATAAAAAGACAAGTTTTAAATTCAAATTGAAACCAGTTTTTAAAACTATAAATTGATAAGTATTTAAGTTATTTAAAGTTGTGTTTTGATAACTTTAATTTATCAAGTTAAATGATTGTTTTAGTTTAAAAACTTAGTTAATAATTTAATTAAGTAAAGATAGTTATAAAGATAAATGATGTAAATATGTTAAGGGTAAATAAAGCATTTATAAGATAATGTTTTATCTTAATTAAGGTTTTCATATCTTAATTTTGATTAAGTTAATTTAAAGAAATTGAGTTTAATTAATTAATTTAATTATAAAAGATTGATTAAGAAATTAATTAAGGGAAGATAATTTACTTGATTAATAAATGATTAAGGGTTAAAGGTTAATTAATTTAAGGTTAATTAATTTGTAATTTAAAAAGATCATTAATTAGATTTTTAATTAATGATTAGTGTAACGACCCGCTATTTTGGACTATTCGCATCCGCACGCGTCGGACTTGAATAATTCAAAATACTGAATTGTTAATTTAAATTTGGAAAAACTCAGATATACAGTAAATAAATAATCACAGAATCACAGACACAGAGTAATAATATGCAGCGGAAGCAAAAGATAGTAGTTCATGAAGCTACTATATATAACAGAGTAAAATAAGTTACAACAGAAGTCTCGAATACAATAGTCAAATACAATATCAGAATACATCACTGGAATCAACAGAATACCTGAAAGCTAGATAGATAACTGGATCTCCAAGCGAAGCTCCAACTCCAAAGGTGAGTCTCGAATACTGGTACGCTCAGTCTGACCCGAGCGTAAAGCAAAACACAAAACACTTGAGTCAGGATTAACATTCTTATATCAATAAATCCAACTCAAGTGAAATAACAATTGAAATTCAAGTAACTCAAAGGATGTTGGAATAACCATCCTCTAAGGATCCGTTAAACTATCTACTATGTAGTAGTGTACGCTAAATAGATAATGTCTTTCAGTAATATAAAATATCAAAATAGTGTTAAGGCATTACCATTATCCCCCTTAACACATCTTATATAAGCGTTATAGTCTATACAGCACCGTAAACTCCACCGTAACCTAGTGGGATATTAGGGAGTACTCCATAGGTATAACACAAAACAAAGTCGTAGTGGTCGCGTTTATAGGGATACAAGTATGACAAGGCACATGAGGCAATACCCAAGGTAGTGAAACTACCGTTTTCCTGATCCGGACTGGTGAAAACGCATCACCGCAACGATCACAACACCACGAAACAACACTCCCAAAATTTCGAGGGCGCACCAATCGATGACAAGTGATGAGTAGTTTACGAAGAAGTGTGTTCGCTCGAGGTGGCTAACCCTATTGGCCCGTCACGGCTCCTGTTTTAGTCATTTCCAATTTGACATAAGTGTCAAGGCTATCCATTATCGTTCTCTTTCATCAGTCATCACGTACATCATTCCAACCACTTCATTCTAGATCACACTCCGCGTATAGTTATTAAAGTGGTTTTCGGTTTAGACAGAGAGTATGTCCATAACCGATCCCGGTTTCTTTAATAACTTTCGTAATTATGACACTGATTGGTCGTTAAATATATATATCAAACCAAATCAATTTCAATTTGTAAACCAACATTTCATTTGTCTCTCTAAATCAATTTCCAAAATTTATGTTTTCAAAACTTCCAAATTACCATTTCAGAATCTTATAATTCGATTTCAAATTTTATTTAAACAATTCAAATATTGATTAAAGTTTATATATACGTTTCATCCCATAATCATTTAAATAAATTCAATTTAACATTCAAATCAATTTTTAAATTCATTTATCGATTACATTCAATATTCGTTAAGTAAATTTATCATTCGAAATAATTTCTATTAAATTAGCAATTCATTAAATCAATTACTTAAGTTCAACTTCATTAACAAAGCTTACAAATTTAATTAAATTGGATTCGACAAATCAAATTCATTAAATTACAAGTCTTACATTAATTTCAATAAATCACATTTTATTTCTTGTTAAGGAAATTCAATTTCACTTATTTATTTACTTAGTTATAAATTTCAAAACTCAATTAATAAAGAAACTGAATTTCACATATTCAAGAAGTTCAATTTCACTTATTAAATTACTTAAATAATTTTCCAAAACTTAATAAATAAAGAAACCCAATTTCATTTATTAACGAAGTTCAAATTCACTTTAAATCAAAAGTTCAATTTCTCTTATCAAGAATTCAAATTTTTATTTAATTCTCAAATAATTCAAATTTATTTAATTATTAAATAATTTCAAAACTAAATTAATTATTTCAAAATTTAATTATCAAATAAATTCCAAAACCTTATTATTAAATAATTCCAATCTTAATTATTAAATAATTCCAAACTTAATTATTAAATAATTTCAAAACTTAATTATTAAATAATTTCTTAACTTAATTCAATCATTTCTTAAATTAAACAACGTTCTTTCATCAATTACATTATTAATATTTTGTTTCAGATCATTAAATATTAACATTTTCCTTTCATTAAAATTCAAATTCCAACTTCATTTCAAATCTTATTATTTATTCAAATAAAATCTTTATTTTATTTTTAAATTCAATTATGACCAATCAGGCTTATTTAATTTTCTATCCTAAGTCAAATTCATTTGGGTATTTATCATTTCAACCCGTTTCCATTTCAATTCAAAAATCAAAGCATAGCAAAGGGAACTTGCAGTGTGATAACTGGGATGGTGCCAAAGTAAATAAACAAGCAATATCATCCATACATAATAATTCAACAATTTATTTAGATAATCCCGAAATAATCGTATTAATTTACATTGTTGTTTGTGCAAATTAATATAATTATTTCTAGAATCTACACTATCATTTCATGTAGATTAAAGATTATTCCACTGATTATTTATATGGTTCTTCACTTGATATCTATCATTCAGTTTCACACTACAACAACTTATACAACATACATTCAATGGTTCAAGGTGTAGTTAACACTATTTCTGCGTGTCAATTTATTTAACATTTAAAAGGGTCATATTAAACAAATTTAACAAATCAAATTCAACACATATATCAATTTAAACTTTAACTATCCTACGTCAAATTCAGTTGCATATTATTTATCACTTATACATTTACAATTTGACGTCCAATGTAAACATCAAACAATCAATTATCAACTAAACTGGATTATTATCGTATAAATAACAGATAATGGTGTCAGATGTCACAGGTGAACTGATACAGGTGATAACATATATAACAGTGTAAATAACTACAGTAGCATATTTCAATTGTCGTTTCAATTGAAATCAAATTTAATAAATAAAAGAATATTAATCGTGAGTGATTGCTCACCTTCCGAGTCTAGAGAGAGATTTTTCCGATGAGATGAATTACGGATCCAAGCATGAATTTCAACACAAAGTGAGATGGGTACAAATTCTACGGATAAAGCTGATAAATAGAAATGGACGAAATCAAATCAGAACCGGATTGTCGATGATAAATGGTATAAGTGAATATATATACACAACTATGTATAACTGTGAATACATCAATCATATTCTAATTTTTAATCGTATATTATTTTAAATATACGTATTTCAAAATCATTTTATATATATACATATATTACAATCAAACATACATATATAGTTTGCAATAAATACAGATAAAATGCCATACGCTTACATATACAATGTATTTTATTAACTGTATATGTATTAAATAATCGATTCAACATATCTCTTAAAATTAATATTCAAATTCAAACACATAACAAGTCTCTATATATAAATAAATACAAACAACTTATATATCTAAAATGATTTGCCTAACTTATATACGTAATATGTATACTGCCGAAGCATAAATAGAAAGTTTACAATATGAAAGTTGCTAACATAAGTGTTGTCTATTTAGTTAAGCGTATATGCAGACCATCATATTATTAACATAAACTAATATACTTATATAATATAACGTAGAGTGGCATGCTTGTAGCAAACAAAATATATGCAGACTATTTATAGTAAAGTAGAACATTTTGTATATGCATTTCAACTATCAACAGTTATTTAAACGAATATATCTTACTGTAATACACATATGAACCCAAACAGACAATTATAAACTATAGCCCATTTTCATATAAACTATTATAAAAATACGTTGAAATCAACAAATTATATATATATATATATATATGCTAATGTATGTGGACGTATATTTATAAAACTGCAAGTTAACAATACCCAACAAAGGTGCTTGATAAAGTATATAGCCTATATGTGCATACATATTATAATGCAAAGTATTGAAAATATTATTATAAGCTATGCAACAAAACACTAATAGAACATGTGACAATCACAGCTTATAAAACTGGAAAAAAGGCTTATGTTCAAAACTTGTATATATATAATAAATATATAACGTAAACATATTTAACATCTACTCACATAAATAAAGCTCGGCCAAGACGGCTGATGTGGCAGCCGGAGACGCGAGTGGGTGGTATCGGCCTAGCGTTGGAGGCAAGGCGAGGTGCCGATGTAGTGCACGCAAAGTGGGCGTGAAGAAAGGCGGCTCGGCTCAGGCGCGGGAAGTGGATGAGGATGCGCTGTTCTCGGAGGTGCGAGGTGAGAGGCGGCTGCTGCTACATACTCGGCCATGGCTGGGGCAGAGATTGATGAGAAGCGGGCTCGGTTGGAAGAAACATGGCAAGTGGAAGGGGAAGGTGGCAGCGGTGATGGGCTCACGTCGGATGGAGGAAAGCTTTGCGGAGGTGGTGATGATTCAGGCGAAGGGAAGGTTGGCGTGGAAAGTGGAGGTGCTGCATGGGCGGAGCAAGGTGGAGGGGTTGAATGGTGGTGTAGGCCGAGTAGGTTGGAGTATGCAGAAGGTGGTCGGCACATTATGGGTTAGGTGAGGAAGCTGGTGGTAGGTGGAAGCTCGATGCGGAGCAGGGGATGTCGGGTTCAATAATAAGGGAGTAAAATGAACTAGCTGATTTCCAAAAATATAAAGTAACAGGTTTCGAAAAATCAAATACAAACCTAACATATATAATTTATAAATTTTCTTTTATGAAGCGTGCATAGGTCAGACCAAAAGAATGGAAGTAGGAGAAAGGAGGTGAGAGATGGGCAAGAAGAGTGACAGCTAAATCTAAAAAAATTAATTAATAGAAAGGCTGGAAAGTGAACAATTATGAACAACGGCAGAACCGATGAAAATAGGAAATGAACGAAAAGATGTTGAAATTAATTGAAAACCAAAAAGTTATGCGGTTTAAATTCCAGAAATATTAAATACAAATAGCTGTTTATAATAATATGGTGGGTAAATGAATGGACAAAAGAAAACAAAGTCATAAAAACCAGTACCGATACAGAATCGTTTCCATGGATCTCGCCGTCCTCCGGACTCCGAAATACACAAACAAATATACCATAAAGATCAGCGCAACGAGACGATCAAAACGGTATACGGATATCAGTGGTACGATTTAATTACAAAAATTCGAAATTTCTACTGACGGAAAATGCAAGAAAAATGTAGAAGATTAAGATCGACGGAGCTAAAGAAGTCCGAATTTTGAAAAATGAAAAATGACATCTTGCTCAGAAGATGATTTAGAATTTTTCTATGTAGAAATATTTAGGTTTCGAAAACGTTTTATTTTCATCGCTTTTTAACCGATTAAATTGAAGTAAATTTACGCACGAAACAAACTTTCATATTTTCGGACGAAAATTTACCAGTTGCTATGTTTAACTAGACGCATTCCAAATATCAAATTTTTATTTCAAAATTTTATCGTTTAAAATTTCACAAAATTTCAATTAATAACGTTACTAAAACCGGTTAAATTTACGGGTCGTTACACTCTCCTCACTCAAAACTTTTCTCCCCCGAAAAGGAAGGAAGTAGGAGAATAGAAACAATCAAAAGAAAATAGAATTGAATTACATAATAACAATTAATTTAAACCATGTTTATTTGTAAGGTAAAAACTTACCCATGTTTATGTGTGGGGAGTCTTACGTGATACCTTTTGTTTTCAAAGGTTTTTAAAAGTTAAGCAACTTTAACCCGTTTACTCACACCAAACCCATGTCTGACCCAGAGTTTATTCTGTTTTCTTAAACTCTTGGGTACTCAAATTTTTACGAGTGGCCAAGAGATTCAGGTTTGCTTTGACGAATTCTAGAGGAGATATGAGCAAGAGTCTTCAGCGTTTGTAGTTATATTGTGTTTCCACTGTGATGTATCTCTATGATGTATGTGTTGTATTAGAGTTGTATAATAGACAGACTTTTATAACTGTCTATCTTGTGTTGATGTATCTGTGTAACTCTGATGTAAATGACTATGTAATAGTTATGTTATATATTATATTTTGTTCCGTTCCGCTGTGAGATTCTAATATTGTTGAGTTCTTTCTTCTATCTATTCTATTTTCTACCTCTTTCTTTCTTAATAATGATGCGTCTTTCTGTTGAGAGAAAGGTGGGTCGTCACATATTTTTTTAAATTGATGATTGTTGTTAAGTTGCAATATGTAATTAAAGTTTTTTAAAGTAAAATATTTTAAATTAATTAAGTTTAAGATGTTTTAAACTTATATTTTTAAAAGAGGTTGTTTTAAATAAAAACTTAATGAAGTAATTAAGGAATTAATCTATTGTGTTATAAATTTTTAACTTAAAAGTTAAGTTAGTTTATATTGTTAATGATTATTAATCAATTAAGGATTTATAATTACTTAATAATTAAAGAATGATTTATTTAAAGATTAATTAATTATTAATTAAAGGTTAATTAATTTATAGTTAAGGATTAACTAATTAAAGTAATTAATTAAGGAGTAATTAATTAATGAAGGTGGTTAAGGTTTAATTAATTAATTAATATTAAGGATAATTAATCATTAATTAAAGATAATTAGTGAAAATAATTGTGTGGTTAACTAGTTATAATTACAGAATTAATTCATCTTAATTGTAGATGGTTGATTTTTATCAAACGCTTTGTATTGATTGATATCCCTGATATGTGGTTGTGATACTATGTGATATGAATTGGTTTGTGCTGAACTGTGATATCTATGATGAATATATTACTCTGTGAAAGTGAAAACCCCTTGGCCTGTAAAACGACATTTGAATTTCGATGCAACAAGGAGTCGGATTTCAGTTGGTTATCCGAAACCCACATTGAACCCTAATGGTGAATCTTTGTGATTGATATATCCATGTGTTTTTAAATTGAGCACTCACTATTCGATTTAGCCGGGAGAGGACTTTATGTCATATAACCTATTTCGAATAGTGAAACGATGTGATGGAAAGCATTTGAAGACGGTGATGAAGACCGGGTGTCTTCAAGAACGATAGGGTAACCTATCGAATGAATCTGCACTGAGTTGCTCCGGAACAGAGATCTCCATATGTGATGGGAAGTCTGATCGGGATTGTTGATACCCGGATTGCAAGGGCTTCTTTAGAAGTGCCTTCGGTTCCATTCAAACTCGGTACAAACTTGTGTGGTTGTATGTCTGACATTACACTTTGAGATATAAAGCTGATTTCTTTTAAATACATTTCTGTTGGTGGCAGAGAATTTATTCTCTTAGCTTAACACCCTTCTCTGAGACGTACGAGCTCAGAGGTTATGTAGTTGATGGTTAGTAGTGATATACTCCCAACTTGGTAGTGTGGAATGATGAGTGCTTCCGATAATTTGTTGATCGAAGCATGGCTTTTGTGAAAAGCGTAGCTTTGTGGACAAGACTTCGTCGAACCTCACAACCCAGTTATGGTCGAAAGAGGAATCGTTGCAGCAATGTTATTTGGGGGTAGCGCCCCTTGAGGGTATGTTCATTTTCTTCTGGATTAGAAGTGGTATCATGGTATGAAGCCTAGATACTTAACTTATGTGGTTGCTGCAAACTTATAGCTTTGTAGTTGTTGGTTAAGAGGCGCCTCGGATAAAGATCGGTAACGACCGGTAGATGGCATACTCGTGTCAGTAGCTACCAAGTTACAGAGGCAACCCGACCTTGTGTAGGCAGAGATCCGGTTAGGTTCTCGGGGTCGTCCCTCCAGAGGCATACCCATTTGGTTTAGGAAGTTCCTTTGCCTGACCATTGTTAGAAATTCAATCATCCAATATGAGCCCTATACGGTTTTAGTTGTAGAACCTGCTATTTAACATGGTAGCTATAGTAGGCATACTATAATGGTACGTATGCTGGCGAAGATTAATATTATACTTTTGTAATGTTTTCTACACTATGCAATAATAATAATATCAAAGAATTTTCACGTATCAAGTATGTTTGACTATCATAAGAAGAAATCTCCTCCAATTATGCGATTGCGTTCTGTGTGTGGCAGGAGGTCTTATGGTAGTTTCATTTTCCACAAGCATATCGAAATTATTTTTTAAATTATTTTTGTTCAAACAACTATTTTTTTTACTCATACCAGTCTCATGACTGACCCGGAGTTTATTGTTCCCTTCCTAAACTCTGGGTGCCCATAATTTCCACACGGGCAGCCTAGAAGCAGGTTATCCATGTTTTGGAGCTAGCTAGGATAGAAGAAGTCTTTGGGAAGCTATCGAATTTTGGAAGCTTTTGGTTTGGAAATCTTTTAAAGTGTTTGGAGTTTTGGAAGACCTTATCGAAGTTGAAGTATGTTGGAAACTATATAAATCCCTGTTGTTTGTGTTCCGCTGTGAAGTTATCATTTTGTTGTTGTATCATATATGTATCGCTCTGATGATGGTGGTGATTTGTTGTAATCAAACATTGTGATGATGTTGTATCTGTGTTATGATTAATGATATTCATTTTGTTTCCGCTGTTTATTTTCATATAATATTATTATAAGCTCCATCCGAACTGGAGTTCAACGTTTGAATCTCCGGCAGTCGAATACAAGTGAGGTATTTGATGTCGATTTTTGAACGCTGGATTTCGGGTCGTGACAAGAGCAGTGTTTAATAGATGTTAGATTATTATTTACATATTGTCTGGTAAGCCTGAGTCAGCCAAAGATCGGTAGTTAACCAAACAAAACTGTAATGTTCAGAAAGATAGTTCATTTATTATCTGACATGTAATTTTACATGATATTGCTTTACAATTTTAACCAGTTTTAGTTGCAGGATTATGATTCGCAAAAGATATGTTTTATATAGATACTAGTGAGGGGAAAACCATTCCGCTAACTGGCGCAGTTTCACTTAATGTCAAATAACCGAGATGTATAATATTATTCACACCAAGATTTATGTCTAACTCAAAGTTTATGTTTTTCCCCTTAAACTCTTGGGTGCTCAAAATTGGTTTGAGTATGCTGAGGTTGAGGATTTTCATGTTTTAGTAGGTTGGCAAATAAAGCTTCCAAAGACAAGCAAGTGGCTGACGGATTTTTAGGATTTAGTATTTTCACTCTTTTTCAAAATTAGAATTTCATTTTCAAGTGATTTAATTTTAATTTTTGATTTTTTAATCTCTTCTTCGAGTGATGGACACTTTCACACTTAGGGCTTTTGCTTTGATAGTTTTTAATCAATTGATTAAGCTCTTTATTTGACTCTATCAAACTGCCTCTTTATGATTCAATTCTGGCATATTTTTCCCTAAGTTTTTCAAAACAGCCATTTACTTCGTGGAAATATATAAGTAATTCTAAGCGAGTGAGTTTTGATACCTTGCTAGGCTCGTCATCATCACTATCAATTATATCACCTCAAAGGCATGGATCTGCTCTTTCACTCTCACTGCTAGTGCTTTTATAGTCATTATCGCTTTTATTCCACATGGCTGCAAAACTTCTCCTTTTTGATTTCTTTTCTTCGCCGTGTCGATTTCGAGGATAACTGGGCTTGATGTGTCCGGTTTTGTTGCACTTGTGACAGATAATATCCCGTTCTACTGGGTTGTCTAGTGCTTTGACTATTCTGCTTTTCAAATTTTGATTTAGAGCTGGATTTCTGTATCCGCAGTTCCACTTTTTGAATCTCTTCATTTGTAGCGCCAGCTCAGCTGCTCCATCATCATCCTCATCACTAGTGCCTTTTATCAATCCTATTAAGCATGTTTCTTTAACTGAGTCGAATGTGGAGGATTTCTCATTGCTGTTGACTTTTGCATCATATATTGCATCAAAAGTATTCCAGATTACTTGTGCATTTCTACAATGAGAGATATAGTTAAAATTATCTTAATTAATATGAGAATATAATATATGCATAGCAAGAGCATTAATCGAAGTAATTTTCTCATCTTTTATATCACACCCATTTTCAATAATATCCCAACATTTAACATTAACATATTTTAAATAAAATTCCATTTTTAATTTCCAATTCAAAAAATCTGTTCCATCAAAAATAGGAGGAATAATATTCAACCGACCCTCATTAAAAGAAGCCATTTTAAAAATTCAAATTTGGAAAAAAATATTGGTTATTGAAAAATCAAAACTTTAAAAATAAAAATAGCTTTTGAACCTAGCTCTTGTACCAATTGTAGGATCGATTTTACCCTAGAGGGGGAGGGGTTGAATAGGGTGATGCTATTAATTATAAAAATTATTGCGGAAGTTTATATAAAATAATTTCAACACAGATCACGCTAGAATAATAGAAGCATAGATATAGCAGAATATAAAAGGCAGAAAATAGAACATACAGATTTACTGTAACAACCCAGAATTTCTATTATTTAAAATTTGTATATTTAATTGATTTTAAATCTTAATAAGTGAAATTTATAAGTCGAATAATTTATTTTTCGAATATTTGGATTTAATTGGATAATTAAATCGATAATTTAATAGTTGAAATTACAGAAATAATTGGAAATTGGGTTTAATGTGATTGAAATTGATTTGTAAAATTTTATTTAATCATATTGGAGTTAGAATGATGTTATAGAACTTTTAAAATCGAATTTAAAGTTAAATTGTGAAAATTGAATATTTTAATATTTAATTGACGAGTTAAAATGGCCATTTTTCAAACAGTCTCGGATTTCGACGAAAGCAGATTCATCGGATCCGTAATGTTATATTATTGTATGGTTTCAAACTTCGTGTCAATCGAATTTACCGTTTGTCCGGGGCAAGCCAAAATGCATAGAAATTAGTTTAAATCGATTTAATTTAAATTTGATCATTTACTGTCGTAACTCGCACAGATGATCGAATTGGCTCCTGAAAGCTATTCCATTATTTCCGGAATGCGGGTTAAACCCTAGAAATGCCGGTCACCGCGCGAGATTCGGAGTTCGGAAAATCGAGTGAATAGTGTTTTTCGTTGGAATTTCTATAAAAGACCTTCATTCTTCTATTTTATGAAACCCTAATCAATGACAGCCCTAGCCGCCACTTTCATTTTCGAAAGCTAGGAATGTTCGATACTTCCTCCTCTATTATCTCTTAATCCATCATCTATTACAAAAAATCTCCAACTACAACATGGAAGAGGGTGATGAGAGCTTCGATTCCATACGGGTGTGATCGTTTTTAGTGGCACGGATCATCGGCAAATGGGGTTTGAACAGCCGAACTTCGTGTGCAATTTTCAAGAAATTTTGGCAGCCGATTGTGACCATACTCAAGGTGGAGATGGAGTCGGCGATGGCGAGCGTCACAGTGGCCCTTGATCGTCGTCACGATCAAAGTAGTTGTCGCGATAATTAAGGAAGCGTCGACGGCTATTGGGTTTTAATGTGATACATTTTCACGTGTTGGAGAAGAAAGAGGAAGCACCGGCCTAGATCTAGGGTTTTCAAAATCAACGGCCCAGATTTGATTAGGTTGAAAATAATAAAAAGAAATTGTAATTTATTTATATTTAAATTCATATAAATCTTTAAATGTTATAACTTGTTCATACGAGGTCGAAAAATTACGAAACAAGTTGCATTGGAATCGTATGGACGAGCACTACGCAATGGAGCTGGTTTGGAGTCGTTTGGAGCTAGTGAAAATTTTGGGTAAAATTAAACGTCCGTTTAATTTTATTCGAAATAAAACGCTACAACTGATATCGGAAATTCGAGGTGAGAACTTCTCACTCAATCGAATAGTTTCGATTTAAATTTTAAATAGTTAGATTTAAAATTGTTGATTGTATGCCTGGATGATAAATTATTATCTGTTATTGATTAAAATAGACATTATATGCCGTATATTAAGCGGATGTTATTTATTAAAAACATATACCGCGATAATTCCATCTTGAGTGGAATTGGTATTATATATGTACTTGGAGTTGATTTTTCCGCATTATATAGCGGATGAAACCCTATTACGCCGCATAATATTTTAAAAATCCCATATACCGCGATATTCCGTATTGGAACGTAATTGGTATTGTGCTAACATCTATGGATGCAGGGAAACAGGTTGGAGGGATCCAACTGGATTTCTCACCAGTATTTATTTGATTACAGATATTATGATATTTGTTGATTATCATATACTTATATATGATGTCTTTGTTGTCGTGATTGACTATTTGGTGTATTGCATCATTGGGACAATTTGGGAATTATAAAAAGATTTTAAAGTGATGATTTTCAAATTTAAAAAGGGTTTTAAAGTGATTTTTGAAAGTATACGTTTTATTAAATTTTCGAATTAATTCATTTTAAATAAATTAACGTTATAAAATTTAATATTATAAAAATTATGATTTTTGTAAAATATAACCGAAATGTGATTCTTGAAATAAGTAGTTGAATTTTATAAAATAGTTTAAATTGGGATTTTTGAATTATTATAAACGAAAAGATTTATAATATTGATATTTATAAATTAAAAATATAGGAATTATAAAACGAGTTTTACTACGTGTTAAAATGAAGTATAGATGGATTTCATAAGTGAATAAAAATTATGGATTTATAAATTGTTAAGTTATAAAATGAATAGATTTTTTGTAAAATAAAAGATTTACAAGTAATTAACTTATAAATCGGATTTTGGCATTTTAGTTGAGATTTTCGAATAAGTATAAATGGTTTATAGATGAGATTTATAAAATATATATTTTATAAATCAAAATAATGGAATTATAAAAGAAGTTCTGTTAATGCTGAAAATGAGGTTATAAATGGAATTTTATAAGTAGTAAGATTTTTAAATTTTGTAAATCGAAGTTATTATAAAATATAAATGGGAATTTATAAACATTGTTTTAGAAATCCGAAACCGACTTATTTTGATAAGTCAATTATTTTAGATTTTTAGACGAGATATATTCACGATTTTGGACGGTGAATAATCCTTTAAACAAAATGGGTAGAAAATATTGAATTTGGTTAACGAAGAATATTCACGATTTTAGGACAGTGAATAATATATTAAAGTGTTTTGGGGAAGTGATATTTTAAATAGAATTAAAACGATTTGAAGTTTTTTTAAAATGCATTAAGTGTCGAAACCATAGATTTCAACATTTATTGTTGAAATAGATGTTTTCGAGAAACAGGAGGAAATAGTGGACTATAACACTGTTGTTATAGTAAATGATTTTCGAAAGGAAATGTTTTTTTTTATATAGTATTGGGATTTATATATCTATCTTAAGTTCGAATCCCTATACTAGTGATTTTGGGTTGTCGTAACGATGTTTTACGCAACATTCGTTTTGACTCAAATAAATGTGTTTAAGCGCACGTTTTCTTTAAAGAATGAAATATATACTCAATTTCGATTTAAGTATATTGAATATTTTCCAAGTGTTGAAAATAAATGGATTTTTGAATTACTTATTATTATTAAATAAGTACGGAAATGTTTTTCCAATGTGAAGTGAGTGTTTTGAGATTTTATCTTTTAAAGATAAATTGAAAATGAATGTTAGAAATCGATTTGAAAATCGTATATTCATAGATATTTTTGAAGTGTAAATTCATTATGGAATTTATAAAAGAAAGGGAAATTTGTTCAAAAATAAACATTGATTTATTTTTGAAGCGTGGAAATAAATTTACGGATTTGGGACGTAAATATAAAGTAAATCGGTAAGGATTTATTTAATTGGTTTAAATGAACCATTTTGAAATGAAAAAAAATGAATAAAGATTTGCGAAAATATCCCGTATAGGGAAATGATTTGAAATTTGTTTTCAAATGTTAAAGTGTGCAAAAAAATATATATCTCGTATAGATATTTTTGGAAAATAAATAATTTGGGAAATTTTTTCGAATTTGATGATGTTGTGCATGTCTATTGATAGTTAAATAACCGACTATCAATATTTACCTTTGAAAAGGTATTTGTCGTGATTTGCTTGAATTTGAATGCCACACTTATTTTCAAAATAAGCCCTCACTATTCGGGTTAGCCGGGAAAGGACCTTGGGGTTGTATAACCCATTCCGAATATGTGATACGTCGTTATAGATTGCATTTGAAGACCGTTGTTGAAGACCGGATATTTTTGAAAACAGAAGGATTACCGTCGAATGACTCTGCATCGGTTGATCTCCGATATAGAGGTTTTATCACCCTTAGTGACGGGAAGTCCGGACGTGATTAGTGAATATCCGGATTGCAAGGGCTTCTTTGGAAGTGCCTTCGATTCCGTTCGATCCCGGAACGGACTTGTATGGATGTGTTTCTGACATTACAATTTGAGATGTAAAGCTGGTTTCTATCAAATATATTTCTGTTGGTAGCGGAGAATTTATTCTCTTAGCTTAACACCATTCTCTGAGACGTACGAGCTCAGAGGTTATGTAGTTGATGGTTACTAGTGATACATTCCCAGATTGGTAATGTGACATACGAAGTTATGTTTAACATAAGTGATCAAAGCACAACTTTTGTATAAAGCGTGGTTTTGTGGACGAGACTTCGTCAGACCTCATACCCCGGAAATGGTCAAAACAGGAAGGATGCAGCAAGGTTATTAAGGGATAGCGCCCCTTTAGTGTATGTCATTCCTTCTGGATAGAGGTGGTGTCATGGTATGGAGCCCAGATACTTAACCTATGTTGTTGCTGCAAATTTATTACTTTGTGGTTGTTGGAATCGAGGATCCTCGGATATAGATCGGTTACGATCGGGGAATGACATATTCGTGTCAGTAGTTACCCAGTTTGAAGGGTAACCCGGCCTTGCGTTGGCGGAGATCTAACCGTAACGTTAGGTTCTCGGGTCGTCTTTCCAGAGGCGTACCCATGTGGCAATGGGAAGTTCCTTGGCCTGACCATTTGTTGGAAATCCAAAGAAATAATACGATCTTGTACGGTTTTAGTTGTAGAACCTATCATTCACTTATGGTGGTCACCACTGTTTGGATGGTAGCTGTAGTAGGCATAAGTGCAAAATGCCTATGCTGGCTAAGATTTATATCTTTACTTTCGAAATGTTTTCCTACACTATGTACTAGTAATAATATCAAATGTTTCTTTTTAATGTGTATCAAGCATCTTTGACTATCATAAGTAGAAATCTCCTCCGATTCTGCGTTTGCATTGTGTGTGTGTGCGGGAGGCCTTATGGTAGTCTCATTTTCTAAAAAGCAGTGCGAATCCATTTTAAAATTTTCCTGTTCTTTGTTTTAAAGATAAACTGTTTTAAGTTCTCACACCAATCGCATGACTGACCTGAAGTTTATTGTTTCCTTCCTAAACTCTGGGTGCCCACAAATTTCCACGCGGGCAGTCTAGAGTTAGGTTATCAAGATATTCTGGAATTCAGGAGTTGCTGGAGGCAAGCTGGATGGCATGGCGTATTCACTAGTATATAGTGTTTCTTTTCCGCTATTTTTTGTTGTAAACTCTGTAATGTAATGTAATGTGATGTAATGTAATAGCTGATATAGTTCTTTGTTTAAAGATTATTCATTTATCTATTATATGTTGTTCCGCTGCGATTGTGAGATTCTGATATTGTTCTGTTGTTTCTTTCTGTTCTGTTTTATCTTTTTCTCTCTTCTTCTAACTTTTCTTCTTCTTTAACCATAGCGGTACGGTTTTCCAGCATTTGATTATGCGGCCGTTGATACAGTGGACGTATTGATGTCGGTTTTCGAGCGTCGAAAAATCGCATTCTTTACATTTGGTATCAGAGCTTATGGTTAAGCGACAACCTTAGCTCTATTGGGTATTACGCATTAGAGATAGAGTCAGTAGTACTCTAGAATGAGTTTGAGTGTAATAATAGATACGAGCGCGTATTTGTTAGTGAATATAAATGTTTTATATTGTGTTTGCTTATCCCTTGAGCCGTTTGTGGATTCTGGTCGGTAGATGGGATGCCATATTATCGATAGGGGTTTCTAAACTCTTAAACGAGATAAACCTACATAGTATCATTTTAAATAGGGTAAATGAAATAATTTTACCTCGATTATATTTTATATATAAAGGTATAATTTTTTAGAATTATTAAAGTGTGTATAAAATTGATTGTTTGGTTGTTGAAATGTAAGAATATATATATATATATATATATATATATATATATATATATATGCAAGTTAATAAAAGTTGTTTGAATAAGTTAAATGAAACATATTGTAAAAGAATAAATTTTATAAGCGAAGAATTATAAGTATGGAAGTTATAATTAAAATGATTTACACTTGTGAAATAATCTTATATATAAGAAGTGAAATTATATAAGTAAAAGATTTATAAATGTGATTTATAATCTATAAAAAAAAATTCCAGAGAAGTGTTTTGAAAGGATTTGATATTTTGGAAAATTGTTTTGGAGAAACTAAAGCTCTAAACTCTTTTCGGTCGCTGGAAAATAATTCCGATAATGATTGCAACATCATCGGTGTTCATTTTCAGGTTTCCAAAAGAGGAATTGCTGCCAGATTATTTTAAATGAAAGTTGTTTAGAAAATTTGGATTTGGTTTTGGAAGTTCAGAAGATAAATTGAATTGGTTTCAAAAATGGTTTTGAAAGATTGAAAAGACTCTGGAATGTTATATAAAATGATTGGAATACAATTATTAAGTTGGAAAATAAATTGTGAGTGAATAAAATTTGCAAGTGCAAGAAAGTGAAATTAAAATCCAAGTTGAAATAAATTTTAGTTGTCATCAAAGACATGTGATTTGAAATATAACTTAAGTGAAGTGGAATAAAGTTGATTTTGGTATCGAAGTAAATTAATCAAGAGAAGTGATGAATATGAACTTGAGTTATATAAATGAAATTCAACCTAATATTGTTAAAGGAATTAGCAATTGAATGGATAAATGGATGAAATATTAATCAATCGAATGTAAAAGAATTGATATGGGATAATGAATGTAAGTGTAAATTCATTAGAAGCTAATGAAGTTGAGAAATTGAATAAATTGAATGAAAGTCAATTTAATATCAACCAACTGGAATTAAGAGTGTTGAACCAAATTGAATGTAAATTGAATTAATTTGGCTATGTTGAATAAACATTGGTTGTTATTTGCTTGTTAGTTGATTGTGTAAAATTCATTAAGTGTTAATGAAATTGAATTAGCAAAAATTGGAAGCTAAGAGATTGAATTCAATTTGAATTGAAAGTAAACAAATTGAAAATGAATGTTGATAAAATCCAATGTTAACAAATCAAATGTGATTAAAATGAAAAAAAAACCAATCCATTGAATATTAATGAGAAGTGAATATATATTGATTTGATATGGATTTGTTGGATGATAGTTGTTTGGGGGTTGCATTTGTTGTTTTGTTGCAATTGCTATGTTGGCACATGTAGTTGTTATGTTGCTATATGTTGTATATTGATATTATTTTCATATATGCATGTTTCTCATGTTGTTTTTGAGTATATAGTAGGTGCAGATTGCGCTTGCTTCGCATTTGGAGCTCGTTTTCACGCTATATTAGCCGTATACGCTCGCTACCAATAAATATGGTACATATCTCGGATTACATACCGTACTTTTACACTTTTTTCTCTGCGGGATGCCTCATCACTTGATGAGATGTATATTTGTGATATATATACTGTCATTTTTTTCGGATCGAGCCGCGCAAAGGAGACTCTAGCGAATTTTTCCGAAAATTTATGGCGTTAGAATATTTTTAAGAAAATTAGGAAATTTTTGAAAACTAAGTTTGGATTTGGAAACTTAGTAAAGATTTTGTAAGAAGTTTAACTATGAATTTTGGGAAAGTTAAACACTTAAGAGATTTGAAAAATCCAATTTGAATGGTTTGTTTTAGAAAGTTAATGGATTCTGTAACTTTTTCTTACTTGGTAATTTCGAGGACGAAATTCTTTTAAGTGGGGAAGTTTGTAACCACCCAGAATTTCTATTAACTAAAATTTGTATATTTAATTGATTTTAAATCTTAATAAGTGAAATTTACAAGTCGAATAATTTATTTTTCGAATATCGGGATTTAATTGGATAATTAAATCGATAATTTAATAGTTGAAATTACAGAAATAATTGGAAATTGGGTTTAATGTGATTGAAATTGATTTGTAAAATTTTATTTAATCATATTGGAGTTAGAATGATGTTATTGAACTTTTAAAATCGAATTTAAAGTTAAATTGTGAAAATTGAATATTTAATATTTAATTGACGAGTTAAAATAGTCATTTTTCAAACAGTCTCGGATTTCGACGAAACCAGTTTCATCAGATCCGTAATGTTATATTATTGTATGGTTTCAAACTTCGTGTCAATCGGATTTACCGTTTGTCCGGGCAAGCCAAAACGCATAGAAATTAGTTTAAATCAATTTAATTTAAATTTGATCGTTTATTGCCGTAGCTCGCACAGATGATCGAATTGGCTCCCGAAACCTATTCCATTATGTCCGGAACGTGGGTTAAACCTTAGAAACGCCGGTCACCGTACGAGATTCGGAGTTCGGAAAATCGAGTGAATAGTTTTTTTCGTTGGAATTTCTATAAAAGGACCTTCATTCTTCTATTTTGTGAAACCCTAATCAATGTCAGCCCTAGCCGCCACTTTCATTTTCGAAGGCCAGGAATGCTCGATACTTCCTCCTCTATTATCTCTTAATCCATCATCTATTACCAAAAATCTCCAACTACAACATGGAAGAGGGTGATGAGAGCTTCGATTCCATACGGGTGTGATTGTTTTTAGTGGCACGGATCAGCGGCAAAAGGGGTTTGAACAGCCGAACTTCGTGTGCAATTTTCGAGAAATTTTGGCAGCCGAGTGTGACCATACTCAAGGCGGAGATGAAGTCGACGATGGCGAGCGTCGCAGTGGCCCCTGATCGTCGTCACGGTCAAAGTAGTGGTTGCGATAATTAAGGAAGCGTCGGCGGCTATTGGGTTTTAACGTGATACATTTTCACGCGTTGGAGAAGAAAGAGGAAGCACCGGCTTAGATCTAGGGTTTTCAAAATCAACGGCCCAGATTTGATTAGGTTGAAAATAATAAAAAGAAATTGTAATTTATTTATATTTAAATTCGTATAAATCTTTAAAATGTTATAACTTGTTCATACGAGGTCAAAAAATTACGAAACAAGTTGCGTTGGAATCGTATGGACGAGCACTACGCAATGGAGCTGGTTTGGAGTCGTTTGGAGCTAGTGAAAATTTCAGGTAAAATTAAACGCCCGTTTAATTTTATTCGAAATAAAACGCTACAACTGATATCGGAAATTCAAGGTGAGATCTTCTCACTCAATCGAATAGTTTCAATTTTAATTTTAAATAGTTAGATTTAAAATTGTTGATTGTATGCCTGGATGATAAATTATTATCTGTTATTGATTAAAATAGACATTATACACCGTATATTAAGCGAATGTTATTTATTAAAAACATATACCGCGATAATTCCATCTTGAGTGGAATTGGTATTATATATGTACTTGGAGTTGATTTTCCCGCATTATATAGCGGATGAGACCCTATTGCGTCGAATAATAGCGGATAATATTTTATAAATCCCATATACCGCAATATTCCGTATTGGAACGGAATTGGTATTGTGCTAACATCTATGGATGCAGGGAAACAGGTTGGAAGGATCCAACTGGATTCCTCACCAGTATTTATTTGATTACAAATATTGTGATATTTGTTGATTATCATATACTGATATATGATGTCTTTGTTGTCGTGATTGACTATTTGGTGTGTTGCATCATTGGGCCAATTTGGGAATTATAAAAAGATTTTAAAGTAATGATTTTCAAATTTAAAAAGGGTTTTAAAGTGATTTTTGAAAGTATACGTTTTATTAAATTTTTGAACTAATTCATTCTAAATAAATTAACGTTATAAAATTTAATATTATAAAAATTATGATTTTTTAAAATATAACCGAAATGTGATTTTTGAAATAAGTAGTTGAATTTTATAAAATAGTTTAAATTGGGATTTTTGAATTATTATAAACGATTTATATAAAAGATTTATAATATTGATATTTATAAATTAAAAATATAGGAATTATAAAACGAGTTTTACTAACTGTTAAAATGAAGTATAAATGGATTTCATAAGTGAATAAAAATTATGGATTTATAAATTGGGAAGTTATAAAATGAATAGATTTTTTGTAAAATAAAAGATTTACAAGTAATTAACTTATAAATCGGATTTTGGCATTTTAATTGAGATTTTCGAATAAGTATAAATGGTTTATAGATGAGATTTATAAAATATATATTTTATAAATCAAAATAATGGAATATAATATATGCATAGCAAGAGCATTAATCGAAGTAGTTTTCACATCTTTTATATCACACCCATTTTCAATAATATCCCAACATTTAACATTAACATATTATAAATAAAATTCCATTTTTAATTTCCAATTCAAAAAATCTGTTCCATCTAAAATAGGAGGAATAATATTCAACCGAACCTCGTTAAAAGAAGCCATTTTAAAAATTCAAATTTGGAAAAAAATATTGGTTATTGAAAAATCAAAACTTTAAAAAAAAAATGTCTTTTGAACCAAGCTCTTGTACCAATTGTAGGATCGATTTTACTCTGAGGGGGGAGGGGGTGAATAGGGTGATGCTATTAATTATAAAAATTATTGCGGAAGTTTAAAATGGAATAATTTCAATACAGATCACGCTAGAATAATAGCAGCATAGATATAGCAGAATATAAAAGGCTGAAAATAGAACATACAGATTTATTGTAACGACCCAGAATTTCTATTAACTAAAATTTGTATATTTAATTGATTTTAAATATTAATAAGTGAAATTTATAAGTCGAATAATTTATTTTTCGAATATCTGGATGTAATTGGATAATTAAATCGATAATTTAATAGTTGAAATTACAGAAATAATTGGAAATTGGTTTTAATGTGATTGAAATTGATTTGTAAAATTTTATTTAATCATATTGGAGTTAGAATGATGTTATAGAATTTTAAAAATCGAATTTAAAGTTTGTGAAAATTGAATATTTTAATATTTAATTGACGAGTTAAAATAGCCATTTTTCAAACAGTCTCGGATTTCGACGAAACCAGTTTCATCGGATCCGTAATGTTATATTATTGTATAGTTTCAAACTTCGTGTCAATCGGATTTACCGTTTGTCCGGGGCAAGCCAAAACGCATAGAAATTAGTTTAAATTGATTTAATTTAAATTTGATCGTTTATTGTCGTAACTCGCACAGATGATCGAATTGGCTCTTGAAACCTATTCCATTGTTTCCGGAACGTGGGTTAAACCCTAGAAATGCCGGTCACCGCGCGAGATTCGGAGTTCGGAAAATCGAGTGAACAGTGTTTTTCGTTGGAATTTCTATAAAAGGACCTTCATTCTTCTATTTTATGAAACCCTAATCAATGTCAGCCCTAGCCGCCACTTTCATTTTCGAAGGCCAAGAATGCTCGATACTTCCTCCTCTATTATCTCTTAATCCATCATCTATTACCAAAAATCTCCAACTACAACATGGAAGAGGGTGATGAGAGCTTCGATTCCATACGGGTGTGATCGTTTTTAGTGGCACGGATCAACGACAAAAGGGGTTTGAACTGCCGAACTTCGTGTGTAATTTTCGAGAAATTTTGGCAGCCGAGTGTGACCATACTCAAGGCGGTGATGGAGTCGGCGATGGCGAGCGTCACAGTGGCCCCTGATCGTCGTCACGGTCAAAGTAGTTGTCGCGATAATTAAGGAAGCGTCGGCGGCTATTGGGTTTTAACGTGATACATTTTCACGCGTTGGAGAAGAAAGAGGAAGCACCGGCCTAGATCTAGGGTTTTCAAAATCAACGGCCCAGATTTGATTAAGTTGAAAATAATAAAAAGAAATTGTAATTTATTTATATTTAAATTCGTATAAATCTTTAAATGTTATAACTTGTTCATACGAGGTCGAAAAATTACGAAACAAGTTGCATTGGAATCGTATGGATGAGCGCTACGCAATGGAGCTGGTTTGGATTCGTTTGGAGCTAGTGAAAATTTTGGGTAAAATTAAACGCCCGTTTAATTTTATTCGAAATAAGACGCTACAACTGATATCGGAAATTCGAGGTGAGAACTTCTCACTCAATCGAATGGTTTCGATTTAAATTTTAAATAGTTAGATTTAAAATTGTTGATTGTATGCCTGGATGATAAATTATTATCTGTTATTGATTAAAATAGACATTATACGCCGTATATTAAGCGGATTGACTATTTGGTGTATTGCATCATTGGGACAATTTGGGAACTATAAGAAGACTTTAAAGTGATGATTTTCAAATTTAAAAAGGGTTTTAAAGTGATTTTTGAATGTATACATTTTATTAAATTTTTAAATTAATTCAATTTAAATAAATTAACGTTATAAAATTTAATATTATAAAAATTATGATTTTTGTAAAATATAACCGAAATGTGATTTTTGAAATAAGTAGTTGAATTTTATAAAATAGTTTAAATTGGGATTCTTGAATTATTATAAACGATTTATATAAAAGATTTATAATATTGATATTTATAAATTAAAAATATAGGAATTATAAAACGAGTTTTACTAAGTGTTAAAATGAAGTATAGATGGATTTCATAAGTGAATAAAAATTATGGATTTATAAATTGTGAAGTTATAAAATGAATAGATTTTTTGTAAAATAAAAGATTTACAAGTAATTAATTTATAAATCTGATTTTTGCATTTTAATTGAGATTTTCGAATAAGTATAAATGGTTTATAGATGAGATTTATAAAATATATATTTTATAAATCGAAATAATGGAATTATAAAAGAAGTTCTGTTAATGCTGAAAATGAGGTTATAAATGGAATTTTATAAGTAGTAAGATTTGTAAATTTTGTAAATCGAAGTTGTTATAAAATATAAATGGGAATTTACAAACATTGTTTTAGAAATCCGAAACCGACTTATTTTGATAAGTCAATTATTTTAGATTTTTAAAGGAGATATATTCACGATTTTGGACGGTGAATAATCCTTTAAACAAAATGGGTAGAAAAATATTGAATTTGGTTAACGAAGAATATTCACGATTTTGGGACAGTGAATAATATATTAAAGTGTTTTGGGGAAGTGATATTTTAAATATAATTAAAACGATTTGAAGTTGTTTTAAAATGCACTAAGTGTCGAAACCATATATTTCAACATTTATTGTTGAAATAGACGTTTTCGAGAAACAGGAGGAAATAGTAGACTATAACACTGTTGTTATAGTAAATGATTTTCGAAAGGAAATATTTTTTTTATATAGTATTGGGATTTATATATCTATCTTAAGTTCGAATCCCTATACTAGTGATTTTGGGTTGTCGTAACGATGTTTTACGCAACATTCGTTTTGACTCAAATAAATATGTTTAAGCGCATGTTTTCTTTAAAGAATGAAATATATACTCAATTTCGATTTAAGTATATTGAATATTTTCCAAGTGTTGAACATAAATGGATTTGTGAATTACTTATTATTATTAAATAAGTATGGAAATGTTTTTCCAATATGAAGTGAGTGTTTTGAGATTTTATCTTTTAAAGATAAATTGAAAATGAATATTAGAAATCGATTTGAAAATCGTATATTCATAGATATTTTGGAAGTGTAAATTCATTATGGAATTTATAAAAGAAAGGGAAATTTGTTTAAAAATAAACATTGATTTATTTTTGAAGCGTGGAAATAAATTTACGGATTTGGAACGTAAATATAAAGTAAATCGGTAAGGATTTATTTAATTGGTTTAAATGAACCATTTTGAAATGAAAAAAATGAATAAAGATTTGCGAATATATCCCGTATAGGGAAATGATTTGAAATTTGTTTTCAAATGTTAAAGTGTGGAAAAAATATATATCTCGTATAGATATTTTTGGAAAATAAATAATTTGGGAAATTATTTGGAATTTGATGATGTTGTGTATGTCTATTGATAGTTAAATAACCGACTATCAATATTTACCTTTGAATAGGTATTTGTCGTGATTTGCTTGAATTTGAATGCCACACTTACTTTCAAAATAAGCGCTCACTATTCGGGTTAGCCGGGAAAGGACCTTGGGGTTGTATAACCCATTCCGAATATGTGATACGTCGTTACGGATTGCATTTGAAGACCATTGTTGAAGACCGAATATTTTTGAAAACGGAAGGATTACCGTCGAATGACTCTGTATTGGTTGATCTCCGATATAGAGGTTTTATCACCCTTAGTGACGGGAAGTTCGGACGTGATTAGTGAATATCCGGATTGCAAGGGCTTCTTTGGAAGTGACTTCGGTTCCGTTCGATCCCGGAATGGACTTGTATGGATGTGTGTCTGACATTACAATTTGAGATGTAAAGCTGGTTTCTATCAAATATATTTCTGTTGGTGGCGAAGAATTTATTCTCTTAGCTTAACACCCTTCTCTGAGACGTACAAGCTCAGAGGTTATGTAGTTGATGGTTACTAGTGATACATTCCCAAATTGGTAATGTGACATACGAAGTGTTGTTGAGCATATGTGATCAAAGCACAACTTTTGTATAAAGCGTGGTTTTGTGGACGAGACTTCGTCGGACCTCACACCCCGGAAATGGTCAAAACAGGAAGGATGCAGCAAGGTTATTAAGGGATAGCGCCCCTTTAGTGTATGTCATTCCTTCTGGATAGAGGTGGTATCATGGTATGGAGCCCAGATACTTAACCTATGTTGTTGCTGCAAATTTATTACTTTGTGGTTGTTGGAATCGAGGATCCTCGGATATAGATCGGTTACGATCGTGGAATGACATATTCGTGTCAGTAGTTACCCATTTTGAAGGGTAACCCGGCCTTGTGTTAGCAGAGATCTAACCGTAACGTTAGGTTCTCGGGTCGTCTTTCCAGAGGCGTACCCATGTGGCAATGTGAAGTTCCTTGGCCTGACCATTTGTTGGAAATCCAAAGAAACAATTCGATTTTGTACGGTTTTAGTTGTAGAACCTATCATTCACTTATGGTGGTCACCACTGTTTGGATGGTAGCTATAGTAGGCATAAGTGCGAAATGCCTATGCTGGCTAAGATTTATATCTCTACTTTCGAAATGTTTTCCTATACTATGCACTAGTAATAATATCAAATGTTTCTTTTTAATGCGTATCAAGCATCTTTGACTATCATAAGGAGAAATCTCCTCCGATTATGCGTTTGCATTGTGTGCGTGTGTGTGTGCGGGAAGCCTTATGGTAGTCTCATTTTCTAAAAAGCATTGCGAATCTATTTTGAAATTTTCCTGTTCTTTGTTTTAAAGATAAACTGTTTTAAGTTCTCACACCAGTCCCATGACTGACCTAGAGTTTATTGTTTCCTTCCTAAACTCTGGGTGCCCACCAATTTCCACGCGGGCAGTCTAGAGTTAGGTTATCAAGATATTCTGGAGTTCAGGAGTTGCTGGAGGCAAGCTGGATGGCATGGCGTATTCACTAGTATATAGTATTTCTTTTCCGCTATTTGTTGTTGTAAACTCTGTAATGTAATGTAATGTGATGTGATGTAATGTAATAACTGATATAGTTCTTTGTCTAAAGATTATTCATTTATCTATTATATGTTGTTCCGCTGCGATTGTGAGATTCTGATATTGTTCTGTTGTTTCTTTCTGTTCTGTTCTATCTTTTTCTCTCTTCTTCTAACTTTTCTTCTTCTTTAACACTAAAGACTCGTAAGTTTGTTCCTCTTTGACTGGATTGTTGTGGAATGTTGCCAGTTCAAAGGAGTATGGATTTTCGGGCCTTTACATTTACCCAGCTTTGGAAAAACCCAGCCTATGTGCCGCCCTCGAGGTTTCTACTAGAAATTAAGTAGTCAAACGCTTAGACACGTAAGCTCGGGCACCCGCTCTCGACTAACCTAACTCTACGCTCAAAACCCTGCCACAACTCAGCCAATTGAGTTGCGAATTCTCAAACTACACCACCGTAGTTCGTCCCTTAGTCACACGACTAGAAATCACAATAATTTAAAAGAAAAATACAAAAAATTAAATACAATTAAAAAAAATACCCTAGTTCCCAAAAGGAACTAAGGATGCCGTAAATTAAAAATATTTCCCTTTTCCTTTTTAATATCGGCCCGTATTATTTTGAGAATACTATCTTTTGCTTCTTTTCTCTCCGTTCGTTCCTTTTTCCTGTGCTTGAAAATTAGGGTTTTTGATTGAAGGAGCAGACTTTAATTATTGATTGAATGGTGGATTTTTTACACTTTTCTTCGACAATCAACTTATCACTTGACTTGCTTGTGGCTCCTTCAATTTGATCAAGTTCGACTGGTATGTGATTTATTCTTTCTGCTTTACTGTTTAGCTAGCTTTAATTCGATGCCCCTTTTGCCGATGATGTTTATCATTTATGTAGGGTTCGAATCCCTTTATTTTCGTTTGTATTTTTCATATGAATTCGTCTGATAATTATCGACTTGGCCGTTTGATTTTGTTTTGATGCTGGCGGTTGTTCTGACTTCGTCACTTCGTATAATTTCATTAGCTTGATTCCCACGGCTTTGAATTCTTTCGTGGCCACCACGGCTTGTTTGATTTCTGACTTGGTTTGTTCTTTTTGCCTTAGTCATCATGGTGTTGATTTGCTGGTGACTTCAGTCATGGTAGTTTTGTGATGATATTTTGACTTGTTTGTCACGGCTCTGACTTGATACACTCACTTGTATTTTGCTGTTTCATGACTTGATAAATTCAGATTAAATTGGCCTTGACTTTGATTGTTCGATCATTGTCTTGTCTTGAGTCTCTACATATTGAAGTTTTCAACATTGCCACTCTTTTGTAATGAGTTGCCCTCTTGTACATGAATTGGTCTACACTTCATGTTGTTTGTATATATGTATACAAGTGTGCATGCATTTGCTTCACTATTCATATGTGCACGGTCCTGTGTCCTGTTTCATGTGATGTTCATTTATTGTTGTCTCTGGTGCGCTTGCTCATTTGAGTTTGCACTGAATAGATGCTGTTGATTAGTCTTTGCTTGAGTTGGTTTGCTATTCCATGTCTTTGGCATTGTTTGAGTTCATCATGGTTTGCACTTTTTATATTTTATGGCATAGCTTCGTGTTGCTCTGCTTCATCATAGTCACTTGTTTACTTTGTTGTATTTCATATTTCCTTGAGTTCGCACTGTATGTTTTAGTTGCTGAATTTTCATTCATCATATATGTACATACATACATATATGTGTGTATATGTGTCTTGTGATGTGGGTTTGTTATTTGATGTAGAGGCCAATTGTAGTTTAATATTGGTCTTGCAGCTTTGTTCATCATGTAGTCAAGTGTGTACGCATTTTATTTACATATAGTCTGGTTGATGGTCTCTTTGTGTAC
This sequence comes from Allium cepa, assembly GCA_030765085.1. Lineage (NCBI taxonomy): Eukaryota > Viridiplantae > Streptophyta > Magnoliopsida > Asparagales > Amaryllidaceae > Allium > Allium cepa. The sequence goes on from CM060928.1 coordinate 841,487,062, forward strand.
TTGTCTCTGATTTGATGTACTCGAGTCTGGTACCTTTTGAAGTTTGCATCTGTTGGTCTGCACCTTAGTTGTTCCACATAAGTTCATATTGTATTTGTGTCTTTGAGCCTGGGCATGTGTGTCCATCGACATATGCAGCACTTGTGTAACATCTGGATCTTGTTGTATATATCATATGCTAGCTCGAGTTATGCAGTTCGTGTGTACTCAGTTGATGTTGATTTAAGCTTTTTGTATTCATAATATTTGCAGTCTGGTTCTCATATGGCTTTGACTCTATTTTAGTTGTCTTGACCATTTAATGGACTTGTACATTTTGAACTTCACCTGTGTTGAATCCAGCTAATAGCTCGGGTTTGACCTTGTGCTAATTTCGTTACTTTATGTTTATTTCACTTGAGTTAGACCCGACTTTTAGTTTAGGTTTGACCTTGTTCTCACCTGTCCTTGTATTTTTATCAAGTGTATGTCGATGCGCACGGCCTTGTGGCATGTACAGTGATACACCGTGCATGTCATTATGAATTCAAAATAAAATGATGACGAACAACTCAAATAATTGAGGCAAATAATATTTTCAAAAATGCATTTTATTTTACACTGCAAAAATATTCTATTCAATTTTACCGCAACAGTGTTTATTTGCAGATCGCTCAGATGCTGGATTCAGCAAATGAAGTTGAAGATTAATTTTGAGCGAATGAGTGATATGTAGTGAGGTGCTGATGTAAATGATAATTGTAATGTAATCAAAATTGTATATATATAGTGAAAGCTCAAATTTGTACTATTAAAAAATTGTAATAAATATTTGTTTGAATAAAATATCAATTTAAAGTTAAATTATTGTTATTTATTTTATTCATCAAATATTTATTTAATTCTATGAAAATAAAATAGTACATTAACAAATACATTACGATGAATATATATATATGTTTATTATCATCAAACAAAAATCATATACTTGCATATTCAACGATCTCCCCCTTATGATGATAACAAACATATATTTAAGATTTTGAATTTATTAAATGTACTTGATTATTCAATTTGCTCCCCCTATTTGAATGCTCCCTCTCTACACAAAACCCCCCTTCATATATGCATAAAAATATGTAAATGAATAAATGAACCTAGATGCATAAAGAAAATAAAATATTTGACTTTTATTTGCCAAAATCTAACCTTTCTCTTCCCTTTTGTTATTAGCAAAAGAGTAATAGTATTAGACAAATAGAGATAAAGTGATAGACATTAACATAACATTTAATCAATCGGGTGTAAATATTAAATTTCAATAAAAAATCAAACAAAATCATAAATACTCTTTTTGATGCATATTCCACTTTAGAGTGATAGGGATGATGTCATCATATAAAACCATATGGTTGTGTTTATTTATGGTATATTTATTTCAAGAATTTGGATATCTACTAACCATGCATGACCTTTAGGACTTTTAAATGAGATTAGTAGTACTCATAATTTTTTTATTAAAAAAAAAATGAATTCAAGTATCTTCTAACCACGCATAACCATGAGGACTTTTAAATGGGATTAGAATCAACTGTCTATTTAATCACTTTATTTTGATATACATTCCATACATGCATAACCATGAGGGCTTTTAAATGAGCATGGAAGCACATAATAAAAAATCCCAAGTAATTCACCCATGCATAACCGTGAGGACTTTTAAATGAGAGTGAATACTTTGGATGTTTTTATTGCTAAATATATAATAAAATGAAAGAGCACAATTTCCCGTTTAAAATACCACATATTTACATACTATATTGGATTTTGATGAGTGATGGTCGATAGAATTATGATAGGAATAGAGATGGTCATGGAAATTTTACCAAACAAAAAGTTTTTATAACTTTTGTTTGAATTTCTAAAGAAATTTTCTAAATATACCATATCAAGTTATAATATATGATTAATATCAACACTCATCAATTCTTCAATCACTATTTATTTTACGATCATCACTGGGGAGTCATATTAGTTAACGTAGTCATTTAAGATCAAATCCAAAAATAATTATAAAATCAAATTTTCGAAGATAACTAATCTGAAACAAGGTCAACAAAAATTATTTTCTTGAAGGGGTTTCATAAGAAAATTGTCTACTTTTTGAAAATTATTTCAAGTGAAAAATATGGAGATATTTTCTTTAAGAAACAATGCAGCTACTGAATGTCTCAACATAAATCACGTTTCACTAGTAATTTTACTATCAACTGGAATATTAGTGTAATCTACATCTGAAATTTTCCTTCAACTCAAGATTATCATTAATTGAATGTTATAGACCAGACTGTGAAGTTGCAACAAATTTCCTTAAAATCATTTTTCAGCTTTCAAATGAAATTCTCTTAAGTTTGAACAAGCAAAACAAAAATATAACGTCAAGTCAAATATATCCACATGTATCATGATTAATCATCAATCAATAAAACACCGTCATTAATCCAAGCAAATCTATATGAAATAGTTCAAAGATGATTGTTCAACATTTTGAATAAGTCAGAATAAAAATCAGCATTTATTTCTTTATCATATAACTAGCTGAATTAAATTCAGATTATGGTGTAGATTATCACATTTAATAAATCGTTCAAGATGAATATACCATTACCTATTTTACCTTTGTCGATAATTTTTCGTTGTTGCCCATTATGATTCTGTCACCTTTGTACTAGGCTAAGGATCTTTGATTTGTTGCCTTTTGTGTACCTAGAACGGCTAGAATCCAGATAACACTGTTGATGTTCCTTAGCCTGCCACCACACCTACATGAGAAAATATTTTTGTGACCTATTTGTTTTTATAGGTCTATGGTTGTTAGTGGCAAATGAGTTTGAAAAATATGTTTGTGGAGACCCAAAACTATTTATATTTGTTCCTTTTGGCACCCAAATTTGTTTGACTTTGAGGGATTTTATATTTATGTCTTTTGGAACTCAAATTGATATAGTTTTGATATTTTTGGGTCTATACCAGCAAATATTGCGATTGTGTCCAGCTTTTCTACAAATTGTGCACATGGAATTGACTTGATTAATTTCATTTCTAACATTTTCAGGTTGATTATATCCAAGTTTTTGTCTAACTGTATTAATAGTTTGTTTCCCTAATAGCATATTCAACTATTTTTCACTTTTGGAAAATTTTCCTAAAGTTGACAATTGTTGGACTTATGTTTTTAGTGATTCATTTTCGTTCAATAATTGTGTGCACTTTTTAATAGAATTCTCTCTCCTAGTATTTTCACTCTTTTTCAAAATCAGAATTTCATTTTCATCTGATTTAATTTTAATTTCTAATTTTTTAATCTCTTCTTCGAGTTATGGACACTTATCACACTTAGGGATTTTGCTTTGATTGTTTTTAATCAATTAATTAAGCTCTTTATTTGACTCTATCAAACTATCTCTTTGTGATTTAATTTTGGCATATTTTTCCTTAAATTTTTCAAAACATCCATTTACTTCGTGGAAATATATAAGTAATTCCGAGTGAGTGAGTTTTTATACCTTGCTTGGCTCGTCATCATCACTATCAGTTATATCACCACAAAGGCACGGATCTGCTATTTCACTCTCACTGCTAGTGCTTTTGTAATCATCATCGCTTTTATTCCATATGGCTGCAAAACTTCTCCTTTTTGATTTCTTTTCTTCGCCGTGTCGATTTCGAGGACAATTGGGTTTGATATGTCCGGGTTTGTTGCACTTGTAACAAATGATCTCCCGTTCTTTTGGGTTGTCTAGTGCTTTGACTATTCTGCTTTTCAAATTTTGATTTAGAGCTGGATTTCAGTATTTATGATTCCACTTTTTGAATCTCTTCATTAGTAGCGCCAGCCCGGCTGCTCCACCATCATCCTCATCACTACTTCCTTTTATCAATCCTATTAAGCAGTTTCTTTAACTGAGTCAATTGTGGAGGATTTCTCATTGCCGTTGACTTTTGCACCATATATCGCATCAAAAATATTCTAGAATTCCTGTGCATTTTCACAATGAGAGATAAAGTTAAAATTATCTTAATTAATATGAGAATATAATATACGCATAGCAAGAGCATTAATTGAAGTAATTTTGTCATCTTTTATATTATACCCATTTTCAATAATATCCTAATATTTAACATTAACTGATTTAGAATAAAATTCCATTTTTAGTTTCCAATTCAAAAAAATCTGTTCCATCAAAAATAGAAGGAATAATATTAAACCGACCCTCATTAAAAGAAGCCATTTTAAAAATTAAAATTTGTAAAAAAAAATTGGTTATTGAAAAATCAAAACTTCAAAAACAAAAGTGGCTTTTGAACCTAGCCCTGATACCACTTGTAGATCGATTTCACCCTAGACGGGGGTTTGAATAGGGTGATACTATTAATTACAAAAATTATTGCGGAAGTTTACATAACATAATTTCAACATAGATCACAACAGAGTAATAGCAGCACAGATATAGCTAGATATATAAAAGGCAGAAAATATTACCCAGCTTCAGCAAAACCCTGCCTACGTGCTGCCCTCATGGTTTCTACTAGAAATTAAGTAGTCAGAAGCTTACACACGTAAATTCGCGACACTCGTTATCGACTAACCTAACTCTACGCTTAAAACCCTGCCACAACTCAGCCAACTGAGTTGTGAATTCTCGAACTACACCACCGTAATTTGTCCCCTAGTCACACGACTAGAAATTACAAGAGTTTAAAAGAAAATTACAAAAAATTAAATACAATTTTAAAAAAAACCTTAGTTTGAAATTCTTAAGCTCAAAAGGAACAGAGGATGCCGACCGATAAATTAAAAATATTTCCCTTTTCCTTTTTACTATTGGCCCGTATTATTTTGAGAATAATGTCTTCTGCTTCGTTTCTCTTCGTTCGTTCCTTTTTCTTGTGCTTGAAAATTAGGGTTTTGATTGATGGAGCCAACTTTAATTGTTGATTGAATAATGGATTTTTTAGACTTTGCTTCGACAATCAACTTATCACTTGACTTGCTCACGGCTCCTTTAATTTGATCGAGCTCGACTGGTATGTGAATTATTCTTTTTGCTTTACCGTTTAGCTAGCTTTAACTCGATGCCCTTTTTGCCAATGATGTTTATTGTTTATATAGGGTTCAAATCCCTATATTTTCGTTCGTACTTTCCGTACAAATTCGTCTGATAATTATTGACTTGGCGTTTGATTTTATTTTGATGCTGGCGATTATTTTGACTTCGTCACTTCGTATGTTTTCATTAGCTTGATTCCCACGGCTTTGAATTTTTTCGTGGACACCACGGCTTTTTTGATTTCTGACTTGGTTTGTTCTTTTTACCTTAGTCATCACGGCGTTGATTTGTTGGTGACTTCGGTTATGGTAGTTTTGTGATGATATTTTGACTTGTTTGTCACAGCTCTAGCTTGATACAATTACTTGATTTTCTATTTCGTGACTTGATAAATTCAGATTGAATTGGCCTTGACTTTGATTGTTCGATCATTGTCCTTCCTTGACTCTCTACATATTGAAGTCTTCAGCATTACCACTTTGTGTAATGAGTTGCTGTCTTGTACATGAATTGGTCTGCACTTCATGTTGTTTGTATATATGTGTACAAGTGTGCATGCATTTACTTCACTATTCATATATGCACCGTCCTGTGTCTTGTTTCATGTGATGTTCTTTATTGTTGTCTCTAGTGCGCTTTCTCACTTGAGTTTGCACTTAATAGATGTTGTTGACTGTTCTTTGCTTGAGTTGGTTTGCTATTCCATGGCTTCGGCATTGTTTGAGTTCATCGTGGTTTGCACTTTTTATATTTTCTGGCATAGCTTCGGGTTGCTCTGCTTGATCACAGTCACTTGTTCACTTTGTTGTATTTCATATTTCCTTGAGTTCGCACTATATGTTTTAGTTGCTAAATTTTCATTCATCGTATATGCACATGCATACATATGTATGTGCGTATATGTGTGTTGTGATGCGGGTTTTTTATTTGATGTAGAGGCCAGTTGTAGTTTAATATTGGTCTTGCAGCTTTGTTCATCATGTAGTCAAGTGTGTACGCATCTTGTTTGCATATAGTCTGGTTAATGGTCTCTTTGTATACTTGTCTCTGATTTGATTGACTCGAGTCTGGTACCTTTTGAAGTTTGCATCTGTTGGTCTGCACCTTAGTTGTTCCACATAAGTTCATATTGTATTTGTGTCTTTGAGCCTGGGCAAGTATGTCCATTGACATGACCACTTGTGTACCATCTGGAGCTTGTTGTATATATGATATGCTAGCTCGAGTTATGTAGTTCATGTGTACTCAATTGGTGTTGATTTAAGCTCTATTTTATTCATGATATTTGCAGTCTAGTTCTTATATGGCTCAAACTCTGTTTTAGTTGTCTTTACCATTTAATGAACTTGTATATTTTGAACTGCACCCGTGTTGAATCCTGCTAATAGCTCGGGTTTGACCTTCGTGAATTTATATTTATTTCACTAGAGTTGAATCCGGCTTTTAATTTGGGTTTGACCTTGTGCTCACATGTCCCTATAATTTTATCAAGTGTATAACGGTGTGCACGGCCTTATGGCATGTACATTGATATACTGTGCATGTTACAAGTTATTCGTGTAGGATGAATTAAAAATTAAATGATGACGAACAACCCAAATAAATAAGGAAAATAATATTTTCAAAAATGCATTTTATTTTACACTGCAAAAATATTATTTTCAATTTTACTGCATAGGTGTTTATTTTGCAGATCGCTCAGATGCTCGATTCGGCTGAAATGAAGTTGTAGATCAATTTTGAGCTAATGAGTGATATGTAGTGAGGTGCTGATGTAAATGATAATTGTAATGTAATCAAAATTGTATATATTAGTGAGAGCTCAAATTTGTACTATTAAAAAATTGTAATAAATATTTTTTGATAAAATATAAGTTTAAAGTTAAATTAGTGTTATTTATTTTATTCATCAAATATTTATTTAATTTTGTGAAAATAAAATAGTACATTAACAATGAATATATATATGTGTTTATTATCATAAAACAAAAACCATATACTTTCATATTCAACAGAGTCGTGTTAGTGACTCTAAAGGAACGATCAATCTGTTATGTCGTGAAACTCGATTTCACCACAGCAAATAACGAAGCTATGTATGAAGCCTTGATTGCCGGGTTCAAAGCTAGAGAACTAGGAATGAAAAATTTACAAATATTTTATGACTCCTAGTTTGTAGTATGCCAAGTCAAAAGAGATTATCTGGCCAAGGGATAGCAACTTGCTCCTTATCTCAACCGGGTCGAAGAGCTACTGACGGACTTCGATTACGTACATTCTTAGAGAACGGGATGTGAAAGCCAACTCACTAGCAGAGCTGGCCAGTTTTGGATATGCACAAATATTGGTCTTGGTCCTAGTTGAAGTACTTAAAGCTCCAAGCATTGATCAGATGGAGATCGACTAGGTCTTAGAGACGGAGCCGAAAAGGTGTCGTGGATGACTCCTATCAAAGACTATCTACAATAGGGAATCTTTTCCAAACGGAGGATTGAAAAACGACAGATCCTCCATAAAGCTTCATGCTACATCATCCAAGAACGAATTATCTTTAGAAAGGGTTCTTGTACCCCTACTATACTGTATCGCCCATGATGAAATCAAGTGAGTATTATGATAAGTTCACGAAGGAGAATACAGTGATTACACTAGGGGGCAAACCCTAGCTAAGAAAATACTCTGCTATGGGTATTACATGCCAACTATCAATCGGAACACTGCTAATTATGCTAGGAGATGCGACAAGTGTGAAATGTTTGAAAAAATTCCAAGAGCCCCACCAATGGAAATTACTCAAATGGTCAGTCCATGGCCATTTGCCACATGAGGCATCAAAATCAACGGTTCCTTGCCTATTTCTAAAGGTGGTGCGAAGTACACCGTCGTAGCAGTTTATTACTTTACCAAATGAGCTAAGGCTCAACCTTTGGCCATGATCACAATGAAGAAAGTAATCGGTTTTGTTGTTCAAAACATCATCTATCGTTTTGGTCTCCCTCGAACAATCATAACCGATAACGGGATCCAATTTGACAGTTCTGAATTTAAAGACTTCTGCCGTCGACATCACATTGAGAAAAGATTTGGGTCAATAGCTCGCTCTCAAGCTAATGGACAGGTCGAAGCCATTAACAAATCGCAAATTCTACTCTAAAGAAGTGTTTGAAGAAGAATGGAGGCAAGTGGGTCGATGAACTCTCGTTAGCATTATGAGCATACCGAACCGCCCAAGTTCGCAACTGGCCATACCTCATTCGCCTTTAGATACAACTCTGAAGCCATGGTTCCTATAGAACTTGAACTCCCTTAGCATTAAGTGACTTACTACAACCTTAGAATTAATCGAGATTTCCTTTTGGAATCTCTGAACATGGTCGATGAGAACCGCGAAGAAGTTGATTTGAGGACGACATCGAGTTTCCCGATACTATAATCCTAAAGTTTGAACTAGGATTTTTGAAATTCGCAATCATGTCTTGAAATTGGTTTTTCCTATCCATATCCATATGGGTCAGAAATGGGACAGACCATATGTCATCAGCAAAAAGATTGGAATGGAACTTTCAAACTCACAACCGTCGATGGCATTGCACTCCTAAGAGCGTGAAATAGCGAGCATCTATAATGCTATTTCACTTAGTTTCATTTCATTCAGCTATATTTCATTCAGCATTTGCTATTGAATTTTGGCTCAAAGCCATGTAATAAGGCAGATTTGTCGCTTCTTCTTAGTTGGCAATAAAATTTGAGATTTCTTCCACATCTATGAACTATTAATGCGTGATATAATAGTTGCGATGTGCGACCAACTTGTGTCTACATATGCCTAATATAAACTAACAAGTATCTAGAGTCTGGCGCCAGGCCAAGTTCTTGGGTCCATAATCGAATTGAATAAAATGAACGTGACATGACCGTTCACCCATTAACTCTCGTCTACGATCCACTGAGCCAAAGTATAAGTATTAAATGGGCATGTTCGACCGCCCATCAACTAACTCTGATCTCCAAAATGTAGATGAGAGTACGAATATACGAATGAGTGCAACTCGATCGTTCATTCTCTAACTCTAACCTGAATCCGGTAGAAGGAGTATAAACACATCATGGATGGGCCTGATCGTCCACAAGCTAACTCCACCTACCCGAGAGTAGGGGCAGGAGTATAATCGCTTAACCACTGAACACGATTGTGTAGCACTATGGCTAACGCTCTGAATTTCAAATGACTTAGGGCTACGACTAAGAGTATGCCTTGAGATGGAATTATCGGGTCAACGCCTGGAGCGATGGGCTATCGAATGACATTACAACTTAAACAGCGAGCAACGAATCATTAGTACATTAAATGGAAAATTTAATAGCACGAACACTAAAACAAATTTACACAAAAGTAAAATGGAAACAAAAGAACTTTTATTTGCATACTAAATGTGGAAGCTAAGTACAAATTTATGTCCAACAAACTAAAAAGAGAGACTACTGTTGTTTTGGGCTGTAAAGAAGTGTGAACTCAGAGTTACTTCTTCTTAACGACTTTTGTATCTTCTTCTTAGAACCAGGAGAAATCTCGCTCGAACTCTCTTCTCCACTTTTATCTCCTCTTCTACCACTCCCTTTACCCTTGAATGGAGTTCTTTGGGTTGATCTAGCAGGTGTGCTCTGGGCAGTTCCAGGTTGTGGAGCGAAAATTAGGATGCCTAAAGAGGACACTACTGAGAAACTCACAACGCCCTAGATAGAGAAATGTAAACGGACGAATAAATGTTCTCCATGTGTAGAACTATAGATATGGGAGGAGGAAAAACTTTTTACTTCTCTTATTTGATCTCTATTGCAAGAAGAACATCCACCTCAAGTTTCTGTTCCATATCATGCATGGAGGGACCCGATAAGGAATGGGAAACCCCGGTAATAACGACATCATCACCAACTTGAGTCCACTGATTCAAATCACCAATTTCCTTCAATAAAGCATCCCTGAGGAGGGAACGGAACAATAGCAAGTGGATCTAAGGCCAAAGTAACAGAATAAGAGAGGTTAGAGATGTCGAATGGAGGTACATCGACTTTCTATAAAATGGGGGAAGACAATGAGATACCATGTTCAGTTTGAACTTCCAGGTGAGCTGGAGCACCACCGAATGCTCCTTCTAGGATGGGAGAGAGGCCATTGAATTTCTAAATCGATGGTTCCTCCGGTTTATACCAATGTCGGTAGAGGAGTCGACATTGTAGGTAGGGAAAGCTTGGGTCCCTAGAGTTTGATCTGCCGTAGCATCATGTTGCATGAATCCGAAACTATCACCTATCTCTTATTGAGTAGTTGCGGTAGGTTCCTCTTGGATCAGGAGTTGGCCCTCATGCAAAACTATGAGTTCATCGCCCCTTAAAAATTATTTTTCCACCTGCATCAAATCAATCTATTCAGCCCCAAGATCTCTCTTCTCATCTTCAACTATCTGTTCTTAAGTTGGGGCAAGATGTAGGGGTAGTGGATCTAGAGCCATTCTAAACTTCAAAACATTAGCGTTATATGGGATAAGCAGTAGATCGGGCACATCCATAACTCCCTACCTATTTTGTTTCTTTGCAACCTCTACTTTTCTCTTTTCGAGAGCATCAATATCTCTAGCCTTCTCAATGGCTGCATCCCTCTCAAGTCTAACTATGACTAGTTCATCACAAGCTCTGGGCTAATTTTCTGCACTTCGTCTTTCTCTTTTATCTCATGCTCAAGCTTGGTCTTTAATTCATTTTCACTTCTTCAGGCGGTATCTCTTTCGATTACCAGCTCATGATTTCGATGGTGCAACCACTCAACCTCAATCAAGTGTCTAGATTTCAATTCTTCGAGTGCTTTGGTGGCTTCTTCGGCTCTTTTCTCGGCCTGTGCCTGAGAATTCCTTAAGACATCTAACTCAGCACCAATAGTGGAAATGGTCCATTTGCTTTGAGCTTCTTAGCAGTTCAGCTTTTCGATGTCCTACTGCCTCTCTCTGGAGATTTAGAGATCCTCTCTTCTGCTCTCATCCATTCGTTGTATTGCTTATGGATATCGGTCACGTACCCGACAGTCATTTGCTAGACCTTCTCAGGAAAGCTCTTTAGGTTGGTCATATACATAACCCCGTCGAAGTAAACATATAGGAATTCTTCTCTAAGCCGGCCCATCTGGGCAGAATTATTGACTTATTGGTCATCGGTAACGACTTGAATAATGACGCTCTCTTTTCCTGGCATATGCCGAGGAGCCTCAAAACCACTATGATGTCTGCAGTTAGATGATCGTCCAGAATATGATGATACAATCGGTTGTGTTGGGACTGAAGTAGAGGGTGGGCCTCATGAAATGTTGGCCAAAAGGATATCATAGCGTTGTTCCGACTGCCTGTCTAGACCTTTTGGAGGAGGGACCTAGATCTGGATCGATGCTTGGAAGCAGAATCATGCGAAGAGTTCCCTATCACCCTTATCACGATAGTCTCAATCTCGACTGGAATGGTAACTAGGGTTGTATTCATGACCGCTACTATGGTGATACGAACCCAATCGAGGCCTTTGAGTTTGGTATGCTGTATTTCGCAAGGAATGGAATATATGTTTCTTTTTCTCCGTGGATCCTACAAGGAAAATGAAAACGAGTTAAATTTTAGCACTAAAGAGCATGTGACAAGTGCAATGCTGTGTTGTGGAGTGCTAATGGATGTAAGTGTTCTGGTATCCCCTTAGTGGAATAGGTGTTAATGCCTGACTGGGGTAGCCTCTCACCTAATGGAGGGAAGAACGTCTGCACTAATTTTGACAAGAGAATTAGACCTACCAATGCTCATATCGTCAAAGTTATAAGTCTCAACATGATTTGGAATCGAAATATCCGACAGTCCCTCAAATATGTTTTCTAAATTTTCCTGGGGCTGAGAAGTAGACTGTTCTGTAGCGACTTGAGGAGTTGGGTTGGTTAGCAACTTGGCCTTTACAAATCTTATAGACAAGTTTCTTCCTTTTTCTCTCCTTAGGTGCAGGAGGTTGTGTGCTTTGTGAGGATCTGACCACAGGTTCATGGCTAGAACCCGTATCACCATGACTAGATTCGTCATCATCACCCCTTGCTTAGTCTTCTATGACGGCATTCCGTGCCTCCTCGATTAGGGGCACAACAGCATCAACATTGATAACTCCCTACCTAGTGGCATCTCCTCCTTCGACGGTACTCTATCCAATGTTCCTAGGTAGCCCGATGCTGTAACGCTCGTCTAGTAGGCCAAACAAAAAAAGGCACTCGTCGATGATGAGAAACTTAATATCTCTATCTTCCACAAGAGTATCCTTGAGCACTAAAACCACTTTTAAGTAACGGCTGTCAATGGTTCATGGATGAATACCTATGATTTTCAGGATAACAGCTTAGTTTGGGATATGACTTGAACAAAAGCACTCAGAGTTAAATTTGAAGCGACACTTACGTCTTTCCAGCCACCGTCCCATGAAACCAAGTGAGCAGTGCACATAGAATGACTCATTCTTGAAAAACGCTAAGTTTGTTCCAAGAACCGGTTATGACCTGATAGTTAGGCGCCGCCTCAAGGAAGGTGTACGAGAGGCTTTCCCTTCATCGCTTGAGATTATAAATGAACCTGATGTCTTTTGGATTTGGCTCACGGTGCAAGATCTCCAAGAATATAATATATGTACCGTGTAGGAACGCATAACTATTCGGACACAGCTGACCTGAAGCCAGTCTCAAGTAATGTAACATTTTTCGAACGAATTGATTATAGGTTGGAACACATCCCGCCCAGCACATGAACATATTGCAGGCAGTGTACCCCCGAGGGAATATAAGCTCTATCATGGTGAAATGGAACCAGTACATCATCATATCGAATCCTATGCTTAATATAAATTATCTAAAGAGAAGCCTCTTCAACTTTCAAAGCCACGGAGTCTGCCTGATCGTCCAAGAAAACAAAATCTTCTGGAGTGTCAAGAGCTGGCTCATCCTCTGCTTAAGGAATTATTGGAATTTTTGGTACCTTATAGGAATCTCAGGTTGTTCAAACTGATGACCGAGATTTTTTCGGGTGGATATAGTCGATGAGCTCGATTCGGCATCGAATTATCTTGTGGAGAAGTCGGTTCAGTAGCCATAGCGGCTAAGTACTCTAAGCATCTGGAACCACAACTATTAAACTTAGCAGATAATCATCATAAGAAAAATTAACATGTTCCCCCCATGCAAAGTGTAAATTAGTGTAGTATGATGTAGTGTTGTGCAGTGCAATGATATGCAATTCAAAATTAAAATAACAGAAGTGACGTGACTTTAGGATTCGACCAGAGTGACCGACATTGCTAACTGTCCCAACCGATTACCACGTCAACGGTAGTGGATTCTATCTAAGCTCTGGAATCGGTTATCAGTATGCTGGAATTTTTTAGTTGCATTCGACCACAAATCAGCATCCAAATATGTTCAAGGCATGTGTTAAAAATTTTAGTTCATATTTAATTCATGTGCTATACAAGTTCACATTCAAGTACGAGGTGGAGTACATTCAACTTGCGACTACATGCTATGCAATTGGTTTAAGTCCATTATCAAATCAAAAGTGTTCATGTCTAGTTCAAGGTCATATGCAAGTTTCAGCTTAAGATTTAGTTTGTGTAGCTAAGTACTGGGGTGTTCAAGTTTCTAATGGTAGGAATATTGCCTAAGTCCCATAGGCAAAGGGATCACACCCGATCCTTTGCCTAGGCAGCGCCGCTTAGTACAATTTCGCACTTCACCATGCCATAACCGATCCTTTAGACCGATCGTGTGACGACCCGGAATTTTTGAATGTTTGAAATTGGAATATTTAATTGATTTTAAATATTTAAAAGTTAATTTTTAACTTGAATTCAAATAGTATTATTATTTAGAAACTAGGTTGTTGGATTTAATTAACTGAAATTGGGTAAGTTATTGAATCTTCAGTTTTAAGCCTGTTAAAAATAATTTAAAGGCTAGTAGAATTTAAAGGTTCTCCATACGATCGATTTAGGACTCGAAACCTTTTCCAATGCATTCGGAATAGTGGTATAACATTATGAATGCCTAGCGGCATGCCTCGATAGAAGGTCAAGATTTTATGTTGTGCTTCTTTCTTCTTTCGCATCAATGTCTCATCTTGTCTCCCCCTCTTCCTTTTAAAATCAGGAGCCCTTATCCTTCCATTTAACGAAGATAGCTTCGTCCCCAAATTCAAAATCATATCTTCCCTTCTCGAAAAAAAAGGATCGCGTATTCCTTCCTTTCCTCTTCCTCCACATGATACCACTTTCTCTTCAAATCTCACGGCGCCACAATGAAACTTGAGCATTCGAATTTGTGCAAAGGAATGAACGAACAAATCAATTTATTCGTATAGGTGCCCAATATGAAGTACGTTATGCTTCCCTTTCACTCGGTCGAAACACGAAATCGTGAAATCAAGCTTCTTAACCTGGAAGGCGTTGTCGGCTTCTTTGGCTAGGGTTCGATGAATGGAAGGGGAGGCTCGCGAATGGGTTCTCTAGCATTGGAGGATTTTGTGTCTTGGCGTCAAGAAGAAGGAGTGGCAGCGACGATGAGGGGAGCTTGGCCATTTGCTACGCACGGGTTTGGTAATGGAAGTAGGGAAGTAAAGGTAGTTTATTCTTAATTAAATTTATTAAATATATATAGATGAGATTTAAATTTGCAGTAAGATACAAAACAATTCTGTTTTGAAATTTAATATGTATATATAGGCTAGAAAGGAAATTTAAAATGTTGAATATTTATATAAAATTAGATTTTTGAGAACTATAAATTAATTTTTCGTATATGGGTTTCAAAAGAAAAGAAATAATTATTTATTTTTGGAAAATTGGTTCGAATAAAATAATTGGTAAATCAAATTTTATTGAATGGTAATTGATAATTTAATTATTTCGAATATTAATAAACCATATAAATGTTTATACAAGGTCTGAATTGTGAAGAGACCGAATCGAGATTGAAGTGGATTGCAAAAACCAAAGGTGAGTTAATCTCACTCATTTGGGTTTTATTTAAATTTAAAATGGTTGAATTTAAATAATTGGTTGAATGATTGAATTGATTTGATGTGCTATATTATATATAGTAGTGTATATATATAGTATATATTGGAGTGATTGATTTCCAGCATTATATAGCGGATGAGACCCTATGCGCCATATAATAGCGGATGATATTATATTTAAAACTCATATACCACGGTATTCCACCTCGAAGTGGAATTGGTATTTTATTGTGCTAACATCTGTGGATGTAGAGAAACAAGTTGGAGGGATAAAACTGGATTCCTCAAAATTATTTAGATTGTTCTAATAATTCTATGTTATGATTGTTTGATATGTTGTAATGAATTATATTAATAATTCGAATATTGGATACCAAGGTTTGATTTAATATATTTCGGTACACTGAGTCATCAAAATATTTAGAATTTGACTTTTGAAGAGAAATATAAGAGTAAATTTTGAAGTCAAATAATTATAGAATAAAAATAAGAATGATCTGGAAAGGATAAAAGTGATTTTTAAATCTTGATAAATTCCGAGTATGGAAAAGGAGATTTTGAATAAACAGAGTAATAATGAATTTTAGAACTTAAGGGATGTTATTTAAAGGAATAAAATAATTTACTTTAAACAATTCAAGGTCTTAAATTTAGTGAAAAGGATAAAGAAGGAGTTTGGGAAATGAAATTAGCATTTTCAGTTAAAAGATTTTAAAGCATAAGTAAGAATTAAAAATATGAAGATAATGGGTTTTGAAATAAACGAATAAGTAAAGGAAATTATTTTAAAATGGAGTAATTTGGAAATCAGTTTGGAAATTGATTTAAGTGTTTGAAATTGGAATTTTAAGAAGGATGGGACTACGAAATTTATAAACTGGGTTATAAAAGTGAAGTAATATATCAGTGGATATTTGAAAGAATAAATTCACGGTGAGAATTTATTAAAGGAATGGGTAAATTTGTTTAAAAATAAACAGTGATTTATTTTTAAAAAGATGTGGAAGGAAAGCGTATTTCCCTGAATAGCCAAGTACATTTCAAACAAATTTTAAGTATAAGTAAAGTGTTTTAAGTTGTTTAAAAAGTATGTTTAGAAACTTATTATTTCTAAATGTTTAAATTCTAAAGTAAGTAATTTCTTTTAATCTATTATAGCAGCAATTGTTTAAAGGTGGCTTGGTATTATGTTTTAAAAGTTAGAAATTCAGTTTTATATTGTACAAAGTAGTTTATTTTAAATATTCTTAAAGTATATATTTTGAATAAGTATTAAAGTAATTTTTAATTTAAATGTTTTAAAAGATATTTTATAATAAAGAGTTTTAAATTATTTTAAAAGGCTAAAGTTTTTGTACTTGGTGTTTTCAGTGGAAATAAATATTTAGAAATTTAGTTCATGAGAAAAGTGTGGTTTAAAAACTGTTTTCAAAAAGGGTTGAAAATGGAAATACATCTTGCGAAAATATTTTGAGGTTAATAAATAATTTGGTGAAATTATTTATGGTTGATGATTGTTTGTGAATGTTATTTGATAGTTAAATAACCGACTATCAATATTGGCCAATGTGCCGATCGGTTCGAAGAGACCTGGATCGGGATTTATTTCTTGAAAACCACTTTGATCCGGTTTGAACGTTTTCGTGTGGAAAACAAGAGTTTGGATTCAAAGGCGGAGCAGTGAAGTGCAAGGGCCAGTCGCTGCTAATCCTGAGGTGATTACAAAATGGATGAGCAGGAGTAGTGCCTTCGGTTTCGTTCGAACCTGAAACGGACTTGTATGGATGAATGCTTTCGGAACATCGTTAGGTGGGCGATGAGCATTCTAAGAGATGTGTTCTAAAAAGGTAACGCTTAGCCTCGATCCTCATCAACCGAGAATGATTGAAAATCAGGGGTTATGCAATAAGGCTAAGTGGGTAGCACGCATTAGGGTGAGGTCATCCCTGTCTAGATGTCCCTTTTTATTCGGCATAGTGGTGCGGTTGCTGATCCCAACCGTGGGGTGATCTTACTCGGGATTATCCAGCAAGGGGTAGTCCCGGTCTTGTGTTGCAGGGGATTGGGAGTAATCCTCGGTACAGTGATCTCGGCCACGTATTGTGACAGGTGGTACCCCAGTGCCTAGTCATTAGTTGGAAATCCATTCTCCCTACGTGCCTTTTACGGTTTCGTTTGTATTACCCACGACTGTGGCTAGTAGCTGGAATTTAATTAATGTAACAATTTCGACTATTTTAATAAGTATTTGTAAATAGACCCTATTATAATATCAAAGGATTTTATAAGAAATGTTTTAGTTATCGTAAGGTAAATCCCGACATGTTTATTTCTGGCGTGGTCTTACGAGATGCTTTTGTTTTCAAAGGATTTTGAAACTTTAATAATCCAATTGAGTGTGGTTTTCTCACGATGGTTTTCCAGACTGACTCGGGTGTTTTTTAACTATAATGCTCGGGTCAGACCGAGTATTATAGAATACATGAAAGGATGCTGTGGAGCTCAGGAGACGAGCTGGATGGCGACATGTACTTTCGTATTTGTCTTAAATATTCTACTATGTATTCAGATAGTGAGGACAGGTTATGATTACTATCCAGTTGTGTGTTATGTATACTCTGATGATGTAATGTATAAACAGATGTATTTGTTTTTTGTACAGATCATTTATTATCCATTATATTTTATTCCACTACGATGGTTAGATTCTGATGTTATTTTCTATGTTCTTCTTCTCCTCTTCTTCTTTAACCCCCAAATGGTTCGTATTTCCTTTCATCTTGAGTTGATTGATGGAGAATAGTGTCGAATTTAAGGGTATCGGGTTTGCGGACTGTTACAGTGGTATCAGAGCTGAAGGTTAAGCGAGAACCTTGGCTCTGGTGGGGATTACTCATTAAAGATAGAGTCAGTAGTACTCTAGAATGAGTTTGAGCGTATTAATAGTTATGAGCGTGTATTTGTTAGTAGATATAAAAATGGTTTTATATTGTGTTGATTGATTGATTTATTGAGTAGCATATGAACCTTCGATGGCACAGTTTGGATAACTGTATCGAAGGGGTTTCTAAACACTTAAATAGGACAATTCGACACAATATTGTTATCGAAAGCGGGTAAATGAAATAATTTTACCTAAAAATATATTTTGATGTAAAAGAAATATTTTCTTAAATTGTTATATAACTTGGATCTTTGGATGATAATATCTTAAACAAATAAGATTATAAAAAAAAAATTGATATGACTTGTATAATCAAATGGGAATTTGTATGAGCATAAATTATACAAATGAATTATAGTTAAATTTGATTTAAATTAAATCTGTAAATTTAAAACCCCAAAGATTTTGGAAGTGTTTTTCGAGGTGTTTTGAAGACAAATAATAGCATTATTATTTTAAAAGTATTTCTAAAAGGAAATTGTTTCAAATAAATTTGGGAAGGGATATAGCATTGAGCTCACTTCAGTCGCTGGAAAATAATTCTGATGATGACGGCCACATCATCAATATTCATTTTCGAGTTTCTTAGTGACGGATTGCTGCCAAATTGATTTGTTCAGAAGAACTAGTTTGTTATGAAATTTCAAAGGGAATTTGTTGGGGATAAAAAGCAGGATTGGTTTAAAATTTTGAGAAGTATGATTTTGGGATAATGGTGATTTCAAGATGATTTGAAAACCAAAAGCTGGGTGTTTAAAAATCCCGAATCCTTATTTGAATTGAAAATCCTGATGAGATAAGTTATGAACATATAAAAATTGAGATGATTTTTAAATAAGGAAGGAAAATATGAGCTTTGAATGTTGGAATTAAAATTTAAAGTGAAAAGGTTAAATAAATTTAATTTGGAAAAATTAAATTAGGGAAAATTTAATTGATAATTGGAAGAAATAACTTAGTAAAACTTGAATGTGATTGGAATGGGAAAATAAAAATTAAATTAGGATTGAGAAATCAAATTAATTAGAATTAAATTAACTTAAGCAAAATTAATGATAATGAATTAGATTTGAATTAAGTTGAATTGAATTGTAATGAAATAAATTGAGATGTAGATGATATTAAGTGAAAGTAAGTTCTTACTCAATTTAAATTCAAATGCATTGAGTGGATTAAAGAGAATGGTATGATGCTAGATTTAACTGAAGTTAAGTTAAATAAATTTGAATTGAAATAAATTCAGTTGAGTTATAGATAATATTGAATGGAATAAAATTCTTACTTAAATAAATAAGTGTAAACTAAGTAAGTATTGAATTGGGATATATAAGCTTTGGAAGCTTATAAAAGAATTGAAAAGCATTGAAATAAAAATATAATCCCTAGTTAAAAGTAAAGTGAAAATGTGATTGACTGTAAATGGATGGAGAATTATGAATATTAATAAGTGAGTAGCTTATAAAAATGTAAAAAGGGAATAAATACGCCGGAAAAAAAAGTGTTGGAATTTTGGAAAATGAAAGAAAATCCAAACTAGAATTATGAAAAAAAATTGAACTCAGGAAATTTAATAAAGTGATTTTTGTAATAAAATGGAATATTGATTTAAAAGTTGGAATGGAATTGAATTAAAATGAATTCAGGTAGTTATTGATAATGTAGAATGAAATAAAATTCTTACTTAAATAAATGGAAGTAAGTTGAATTGGGGTTTATGAAATAAAAAATGCATGCTTGGCTAAATAAGTGTATAACTCGAGTAAAAAATGAAATATGAATATAGTCAAGCTTAAAATGGGTAGAAGTATGAAAAATATAAGTGTGAGACTTATAAGAAAAAAAACGGTGAAGTAAAATAGTAAGCCAAAATAAAATTGTTTTGTATTTTGGAAATAAAATAGAAATCCAAACTTGAATTACAAAAATAGAATTGAACTCAAGTAAAATAATATAGTGGTTTTTGAAAATAAAACCAAATATTGAATAGGAAGTGGGAGTAAACTAATTTGGAGTAAATTAGAAAATTGAATATGTTAATGAGATTTAATTTGGTTAAATAGAAGTTGAATTGTGAAATTGGATTGTTAATAAAAAAATGGATTTTTGAAAAGAAGTTTGAGTTATAAAATTCAGCTTGAATTGCTAGTAAAGTTAATGTAAGTGGAAATGTTGTCAAATGGAATGGAATTGGATTATAATAGAAATGATTTGAGTTGCAAATAAAATCCAATTCGAGTAATGTGTTAAATATGTGCTTGGATATTATTTTTATAAATTGAGAATGTGAATTAAAATTAAAGTTGATGGGCTAACTGAATCAAATGGAATTTGATTTGATGAGAATCAAATTGAATGGAAGTGAACTTAGGTTTGAAGTTGAAATAATTTGAAGATAGTACATTAACTTAAGTTTAAAGTTAATAGAAGTTAAGCTTCGAGTAAAAGTGAAAGTCCACTAAATAAAAGTTTGGGTTAAATTAATTTGGGAAATGGTTATTAATTTATAAGTATTGAATGTGCCAAGCTTAATAAAATGTCTTTGAATGAAACAATTGCGGAAATGGAATGAAATGCAGGTGTGTAACATTCCTGAGAATTCATCAAGTTCAATTTGGCAACTAAATTTATTTTTGAAAATAAATAGTGCATTAGTTAGAGATTTCTAGAATAAATGAACAATTTTTTATTATAAATAGAAATTTGATTTAAAATGTAAGAATAAATATTTTATAACACAAAGAAATAATGAATTTCATAATAAAACGTATTAAAAATAAAATAGAAATTAAAAGCTTGAGATTTATAAAAAGGCTAATGATAGTTTGTTTCTAAAATATTAAATATATGTGGGAGATGTAATAAAATTTCAAAGGATTATTTTAAAGATTTAATTCTCTTATATAAATAAATATTATTATTGTTAGTATGAAATTTAAATTTTTAAACCCTTCTTTTCTTTTAAAAGTTGTACAAGAATAAAAAAAATGTATGAATGGAAATTGTAAAAATATATAAGTATGTAAATATGTTGAACAAAAATTAAACGTATGAATATAATTGGAATAAAATTTTCTTGTGTAAATAAAAATGTAAACATGAAGGAAAATGTAAACAATTTTGAAATGAAGGCATATGTGTACATGTATATACCAATGAATAAAAGTTATGTTTATTTATAAAATAAATATGATATAAAAATTCATAAAATAAAAAGAATCCTTTGTCTTGTAAAATTGCAAATGATAAATATATACATAAGGGGATGGAGTAAACAAATGCAAACATACTTTAAGATCTTACATGTATACATATACAAATGTCATCATTATTTTTATTTTTTTTAAAAATAATGAAATTCAAAATTACAAGAAGTCTTTACATCTTCCCATATGCCATCATATAACATTTCAGCAAAATCTAAACAAACAGTAAACAAAAAGATTTGGCTTCACAAGTTTCAAAACCAGGCTATACTCATGTTTACATTTCTCAAACCCGAAAATAAAATTGCAGTTAAAAAATTCAAGAATGCAAAAGCTTCAACAAAGTTCAAACAACAACCTGAAGCAAAATTTAAAGCTTCAATCTATTTATGGAGTAGCATCAAAATCAAACAAAAGGATCAAAACAAAACTGAATTCTGGAAAATCAGCATGCAAGCTCATCTTTTAAATCTTTAGCCTACAATTCTTCAATCTGCCTGCATGCACTCTGAAATTCCTGAGGCAATCAAAGCAAAGTATTTTGCTTCTCTATTTCAATTCCAGTTTCTATCTTTCTTCATAAATTTCAAGTGAGCAATGAAGACAGCAAGCAAAATTCCAGATTTAAAATAAGATATGTTCAAAAGAATAGAATGCAAAGGTTTTCAATCTGAAAGCAAAGGCAAGTAAATTTCCTTTTTAATAAAAAAAAATTGAATTTGATGTTAGTAATCAGTAAGTAAAACAAAGATTTAAACAATTATACTAAACAGTTGTAGGGAACAAAAAAAATCAAAGTTTAAAGATAAAGAAAAAAAGAAAAAGAAAAACAAACAGTTTCCACTTTCTCACAAGAATGGATGCCTCTGTTCTTCTCTGCCTTCAAACATTAAATTCTAGGTGAGCAAATTTCTCCACCCTGTTCTTTGTTGTTGTTTGTGACAAAATCATTCAAGCTTTCATTAATGAATTTGTGTGGTAGGTTAATTGATTCATGCCTGAGTATATGTAGATATCCACCTCTGTTACATTCTACAGTTTAAAAATAAAAATAAAAATAAACTGTGAGCAAACTATCCTTTTATTTATAGGTTGTGATGAATGCTTGACATATATACTGTGAAAATCTTTGGTATGCATGTGAATAGGGGTGTATATGTATAAAATGGATGTGCATGCTTTTGATAGGGGTCTGTTAGTAATAAGATAACCAAACTCCAGAGGAAAAAATTTATATCTCAGATTATAAATAAATTTAGATGATGATTTCCAAATGAAAGTTGATCATAACAGTGTAATGCTACTTTTAAAAAGTATTGCAAACATATTCATGGAATAAGTATTTTAAAATTTGAGCATTACAGTAATAAACACCTATTTTATCAGAAATTCAAGTGTCGAAATTCCTAGTTTCAGTTATAGGGCGTGATTCGTGCTGTAAATTGATGAATTTTGATAACAAGATTAAGATTTTTAAGTTAGTAGTTTTTGGGAAATCTCAAGTTGAACTGGAAAGAGATATTTCTCGTTTTTTGGTGATCCACGACATACTGTAGGTCGTGGTTCTCGGTGAAGCAAGCTGGTCTATTGGTGAACTTAGGAAAAATAGCCTAGAATTTTCTGGAGTGTCGTGTTGGCCGGACTGTGGTAATATAGGGTTTAAGTGTCAGTTTTGATAGCAGTTGTTCTCGGGGTGATGGTGACGCCAAGAGGAGCTCGGACGAGGCCGAATTCGGTGGGATCGATGCTTTGCTTCATGGCGAAGTTTGGGATAAATAGTTGAACCTTTTGGCGGCCGAGATCGGTGGTGCGAGGCAAAGTCGTGTGATGGGTTTTGAGTTAGAAGTTGATCAAGAACTTAAATTTCGATACCGGACGAAATTGTTGGAAACTGGGTTGGGGAGTTCGAAATCGGGGTCAAAGGTGACCCGAGGTTGGTCGCGACGTTGGTCAAGGAGGGTCGGAGTACCTGGACACGTGCACGGTGTCGTATTCGTGTCGGCATGTTGGGTTTTGAGGGGAAGACATTGACTCGAAGCTTAACTCGAGAAAGAGACGATGGAACTCGGATTCGAGTACGAGGAATTTAGGCAATTAACTCGAGTTTTACCGTGTTGTTCAAATTTTAAAATGTAAAAGGAAGAGGAGAAGGAGAACGCGAGTTTCCCGAAGTCGACCCCGAGTGATTCGATTATGGCTTGGGATTTCTTTGTGTTTTACTCGGGTAGATGAACGTGTGGCTGGGGAAGTGAATATACAGCAAGTTTTGTTTTAATATTATTTTAGTTGATTATTTAACAAAGTTTAAGCTATTTAAATGTTAAAACAAGTTTTGACAAATATAGGAGGATGAACTAATGTTGAATTAAATAAAGTTTTCAAAGTTATTAATCATATTTTGGAAGTCAAAATGAAAATTTAATGAGTTTTTAACAAAGCCTCAAAATTTTATTTTTTTTAAGTTAAACATTAAAAATTGATTTGTTTTTTTAAAAATAATATATATATTATGTACTTTATTTTTAATGCTTTCAAATAGAATCTAATAATTAATTATGGGGATAGGTGATTAATTATCAATATAATTAAATTAAAGGTTATTTGTTTAATCAAAGTGATTTGTTAAATTTTATTAATCCATTAAGAATTAAGGTAAAATTATTACATGATTTGGGTTAATTAAATAATGACTTAAAGATCAATTAATGAAAGTATTTAAGGAATGATTTATTATTAAAGATAATTAATAAATTAATTAAGTAATTAAGGATAATTAATCAATGTAATTAAGGTAATTTAAATTAAGAAATAATTAATTTATAAAAGTAATTAAGAGTTGATTAATCAACAGTTAAGGATAAATTAATTTAGGTAATTAATTGATTACTAAGGGATAATTACTTAATTTAAAGTAATTAATTATTGATCAAAGTTAATAAACCAAGTGATAATTAAATTACGTGATTATGGATAATCAATAATTATTATTAAAGGATAATTAATTAAATGATAACTAATCAAATGGTTATTAATTCAGGTAATTAAATTAAGGATAATTAATTTATTTAAAGTTTAATTAATTAATGAAGAATGATAATTAATTGATTAATCAAGGGTTAAATTAATTAATTAAAGATAATTAATTAAATGGTTAATTAAATAATTAAAGGTAAATTCTTTAATAATTAAAAGTTGATGAATTATAATTAAAGGTTAATTAATTCATTACTAAATGTTAATTAGATAACTGATTAAAAAGCATTTAATCAAAATGATTTGTAATTTATTAATATTAATTAACCAGGATTAGTAATTCATAGGTAATTAAATCTGATTTGAATTAATCAGACAATTAACTACTTTTACTTATGGATGTTTGGATTATATTGAATGATTGAATTGTTTGATATCCCTGATTGTGATGCTCTGTTTTGATTTGAGCTATGTTTACCGTGATTTATTATCTGTGATATATACCTGTGATCTCTGAATGAAAGATAAGCGTTATAATTGGTTAGTACCGCTTATCAAATATAAGCGTTATAGTTTATACCACTTATTAAATATATTGTTGTTTTTGTATCTGTGCTGATTGATGATGTGGCACTTTTATTGTGTAAAACCCCTGGACCACACTTATACACACACAAATATGGATTTCACGTGGAAATGGGTTAAGTCACAGATTTTGAAATAGTTTTAAAGATTGAATTTTTGAATCCAAATTAGTTTTGGAATTATAATTGAAGCTTTTGGAAATGAATTTTTTAAAATAAAAGTTATTTTAAATAACTTAATTGAGTTTTGAAATGTAAATAATTTGATTTAAATTTGAATTCAATATTTGAAATCAAATTCTATGATTTGGAACTATGGTTCAAAAAGGTTATTCAACTTATAAATATGTTTATATGGGTTTTTAAACCATTTTAAAAGTGTTGTTTTGGGACTTTAAATTTAAGCCAAAGATTTAACTTGTATAAATGAAATCGGATTTTTCCAAACCGAAAACTATATTGTTTTCAAATAATAAAAGCTTTCACATAAGAAATGAACTTCCAATTTGTGTTAAAAGGAATTCAAGTTTGAAATGAAAATAATTTTCCAAGTTATGAATAAATCTTTGAAAACGAGTTTGAAAGTTATAAATTAAATCCTTGATTTAAAGATTTAATGAGTTAATCCAATTGAAATGGAAATTGTTTTGGAAATCTATAAATAGATCTTTGTGAAACTGAGTGAACTTTGTGAAATAAATCTTTTTGTTTAAAGATTTAGAATGGTAATTTGTTTAACCATTTAAAAGAAGGTTTTGGGTTTTATAAGTTGTGACTTAACTGAAATCCCATATCCATATGTTTTTAAATATCACGCTCGCTATTCGGTTTAGCCGGGAGAGGACCTTGTGTCATATAACCCATTCCGAATAGTGATACGACGTTATGGATTGCAATTGAAGACCGGTGTTGAAGACCGGGTGTCTTCGAGAATGGTAGGATAACCTGTCGATTTGACTTTGCACTGAGTTGCTCCGGTATAGAGTTCTCCCTATGTGATGGGAAGTCCGATCGGGATTGTGGACACCCGGATTGGCAAGGGCTTCTTCGAAAGTGCCTTCGGTTCTGTTAGAACCCGGAACAGACTTGTATGGTTGTATGTCTGACACTACACTTTGAGATATTAAACTGATTCCTATCAAATACATTTCTGCTTGGTGGCGGAGAATTTATTCTCTTAGTTTAACACCCTTCTCTGAGACGTACGAGCTCAGAGGTTATGTAGTTGATATTTATCAGTGATATACTCTCAAATTTGGTAGTGTGGCATGCTAAGTGCTGCTGTGTGTTGATGATCATTTGATCAAAGCATGGCTTTTGTATAAGCGTAGCTTTGTGGACGAGACTGCATCAGGACCTCACACCCCGGAAATGGTCGAAACTGGAAAGATGCGGCAAGGTTATGAGGGTCGCGCCCTTTAGGGTGTGTCATTCCCTTCTGGTAAAGGGTGGTATCATGGTATGGAGCCCAGATGCTTACTCATGTGGATACTGCAGATCTATTACTTTGTGATTGCTTTGTGGTTGTTGGATTAGAGGTACCTCGGATAAAGGTCCCAAAGGACCGGGGGATGGCATGCTCGAGTAGTAGTTACCTAGTTACAAAGGTAACCCGGCCTTGTGTTGGCAGAGATCCGGTTAGGTTCTCGGGACGTCCCGCCAGAGGCGATCCCATGTGGCAGTAGGAAGTTCCTTAGCCTGACCATTTGTTGGAAATCCATTCTTCAATACGTGCCTTGTACGGTTTTAGTTGTATTACCTGTCATCTACTTATGGTGGTCACCACTGTTTAGATGGTAGCTATAGTAGGCATAGTTCGGAATGTCTATGCTGGCTAGGATTTATATTATACTTTCGAAATGGTTTTTCTACAATGTGCACTTATAGTAATAATATCAAAGAAATTTCTCGTATCAAGCATATTTGACTATCATAAGGAGAAATCTCCCCCAATTCTGCGTTTGCATTGTGTGTGTGGTGGGAGGCCTTATGATAGTTTCATTTTCTAAAAATCATAGCGGATTTATTTTAAAATTCTCTTGTTGTCTGTTTTAAAAGACCAAATATTTTTGTTTGCTCATACCAGTCCCATGACTGACCTGGAGTTTATTGTTCCTTTCCTAAACTCTGGGTGCCCACTATTTTCCCACACGGGAAGTCTAGAGTTGGGGTTTTCAGAAAATCAATAGTAGGTGTAGATTCGATAGTTTTCAGCCTAGGATTTGGCAATCCTTTGCGGACTAGACTTGCTTATCTTTGTGCATTGTGATTGGGAGTTTGAGCTATTGCTGGATTGGTGTTTTGAAGATGGAGTTCTTTCTTGAAGAGTATATTGGAGATTTTTGTTCCACTGTTAGTGTTGTCTTTTTCTTTCCGCTGCTTTTGTCTTGTATCATATCTCTGATGTATATTCATTTCATCATTCCGTTGTATCATATTATATCAGATATTGTATCAAATGTTGTATATTGATATATTTTGTTTCTTCCGCTGTGTTGTACTTAATGTGTTATAAGCTTCGGCGAACCAGATTTGACGTTTGGATCTGCGGCATTTGAATACGAGTGTCGTATTCGGTGCCGATTTTCGAAGGTCGAGTCAGGATCGTTATATTTTGGTATCAGAGCTGAGGGTTAAAACTTTAGCTCAGGAGTATAACACATTAATTAGCTCATTAGAGATAGGGTGAAGTGTACCCTAGAATGAGTAATCCCTAAGATATTCGTTCGAATGCCTCAATAAATTCTCTTACTATCCACTGATAGTAAGTATGAGTGCGAGAAGAGGACGAGATAGGGGACAGGGGAGTACCACTATAAATGGTCAATACCCTGCAACAGCGGAAACAACTTTCTCTATCAATCTCCTTTGATTTGATTTCAAAATTCTTTTGATTGCTTTGTAGCAGCTCCAGGAAGAAGTTTCGGTGTGATGGTGGCCCTACGGATCGTCGTAGAAAATTCTTACTTCGTATCTTCATCAGTTTCTTATCAGTTTTTCGACCTAAACTTTAATGAATTTGAATTTGAAATAAATTGGAAATTTAAATTAAGTAAAATTGGTTAACAAATATAAGGCTAAATTTGAGTTGTATCAATGAAACGATATCGATTAAAACCAAATTTGAAATTCTATTGTAATTTCTTGTGTAAACTGAAGTCCGAAGAGGGACAAGTCATATATACTTTGGGATATTTCGACTTGAATTTGGAATCCATATCTAGTGTTTGAGAAATCGTAAAAGATTGAATCCATCTATTTATTCTCTGGGATCTGATATATTCTACGAACGATTAGTTATCCCTTCGAACTAATCAATGCCCTTGCATATTCGTAGACCGGTGGACCCGAATATCTTGTGTGATTATTATATGAGTTTGTTCTCATATTGTTGATATTCTGATTTGGTAAAACGAACGCAGAATAAATATTTCGATCTCATTTGATCAATCATTTCTGTATCTATCATCTATTCTTTCTCGTCTTCGTAGCAAATTTCGAGGACGAAATTTTTTTTAAGAGGGGGAATCTGTAACATTCCTGAGAATTTATCAAGTTCAATTTGGCAACTAAATTTATTTTTGAGAATAAATTGTGCATTAGTTAGAGATTTCTAGAATAAGTGAATAATTTTTGATTATAAATAGAAATTTGGTTTAAAATGTAAGAATAAATATTTTATAAAACAAATAAATATTGAATTTCGTAATAAAATGTATTAAAAATAAAATAGAAATTAAAAGCTTGAGATTTATAAAAAGGCTAATGATAGTTTGTTTCTAAAATATTAAATATATGTGGGAGATGTAATAAAATTTCAAAAGATTATTTTAAAGATTTAATTCTCTTATATAAATAAATATTATTATTGTTAGTATGAAATTTAAATTTTTAAACCCTTCTTTTCTTTTAAAAGTTGTACAAGAATAAAAAAAAATGTATGAATGGAAATTGTAAAAATATATAAGTATGTAAATATATTGAACAAAACTTAAACGTATGAATATAATTGGAATAAAATTTTCTTGTGTAAATATAAATGTAAACATGAAGGAAAATGTAAACAATTTTGAAATGAAGGCATATGTGTACATGTATATACCAATGAATAAAAGTTATGTTTATTTATAAAATAAATATGATATAAAAATTTATAAAATAAAAAGAATCCTTTGTCTTGTAAAATTGCAAATGATAAATATATACATAAGGGGATGGAGTAAACAAATGCAAACATACTTTAAGATCTTACATGTATACATATACAAATGTCATCATTATTTTTATTTTTTTTAAAAATAATGAAATTCAAAATTACAAGAAGTCATTACATCTTCCCATATGCCATCATATAACATTTCAGCAAAATCTAAACAAACAGTAAACAAAAAGATTTGGCTTCACAAGTTTCAAAACCAGGCTATACTCATGTTTACATTTCTCAAACCCGAAAATAAAATTGCAGTTAAAAAATTCAAGAATGCAAAAGCTTAAACAAAGTTCAAACAACAACCTGAAGCTAAATTTAAAGCTTCAATCTGTTTTTGGAGTAGCATCAAAATCAAACAGAAGGATCAAAACAAAACTGAATTCTGGAAATTCTGCATGCAAGCTCATCTTTTAAATCTTTAGCCTACAATTCTTCAATCTGCCTGCATGCACTAAGAAATTCCTGAGGCAATCAAAGCAAAGTATTTTGCTTCTCTGTTTCAATTCCAGTTTCTATCTTTCTTCATCAATTTCAAGTGAGCCATGAAGACAGCAAGCAAAATTCCAGATTTAAAATAAGATATGTTCAAAAGAATAGAATGCAAAGGTTTTCAATCTGAAAGCAAAGGCAAGTAAATTTCCTTTTTGTAAAAAAAATTGAATTTGACGTTAGTAATCAGTAAGTAAAACAAAGATTTAAACAATTATACTAAACAGTTGCAGGGAACAAAAAAAATCAAAGTTTAAAGACAAAGAAAAAAAGAAAAAGAAAAACAAACAGTTTCTAGTTTCTCACAAGAATGGATGCCTCTGTTCTTCTCTGCCTTCAAACATTAAATTCCAGGTGAGCAAATTTCTCCACCCTGTTCTTTGTTGTTGTTTGTGACAAAATCATCCAAGCTTTCATTAATGAATTTGTGTGGTAGGTTAATTGATTCATGCCTGAGTATATGTAGATATCCACCTCTGTTACATTCTACAGTTTAAAAAATAAATAAAAATAAACTGTGAGCAAACTATCCTTTTATTTATAGGTTGTGATGAATGCTTGACATATATACTGTGAAAATCTTTGGTATGCATGTGAATAGGGGTGTATATGTATAAAATGGATGTGCATGCTTTTGACAGGGGTCTGTTAGTAACAGGATAACCAAACTCCAGAGGAAATTTTTTATATCTCAGATTATAAATAAATTTAGATGATGATTTCCAAATGAAAGTTGATCATAACAGTGTAATGCTACTTTTAAAAAGTATTGCAAACATATTCATGGAATAAGTATTTTAAAATTTGAGCATTACAGTAATAAACACCTATTTTATCAGAAATTCAAGTGTCAAAATTCCTAATTTCAGTTATAGGGCGTGATTTGTGCTATAAATTGATGAATTTTGATAACAAGATTAAGATTTTTAAGTTAGTAGTTTTTGGGAAATCTCAAGTTGAACTGGAAAGAGATATTTCTCATTTTCTGGTGATCCACGGCGTACTGTTGGTCGTGGTTCTCGGTGAAGCAAGCTGGAGTATTGGTGAACTTAGGAAAAATAGCCTAGAATTTTCTGGAGTGTCGTGTTGGCCGGATTGTGGTAATATAGGGTTTAAGTCTCAGTTTTGATAGCAGTTGTTCTCGGGGTGATGGTGACGCCAAGGGGAGATCGGACGAGGCCGAATTCGGTGGGATCGATGCTTTGCTTCATGGCGAAGTTTGGGATAAATAGTTGAACCTTCTGGTGGCCGAGATCGGTGGTGCGATGCAAATTCGTGTGATGGGTTTTGAGTTAGAAGTTGATCAAGAACTTAAATTTCGATACTGGATGAAATTGTTGGAAACTGGGTTGGGGAGTTCGAAATCGGGGTCAAAGGTGACCCGGGGTTGGTCGCGATGTTGGTCAAGGAGGGTCGGAGTAGCTGGACACGCGCACGGTGTCGCATTCGTGTCAGTATGTTGGGTTTTGAGGGGAAGACATTGACTCGAAGCTTAACTCGAGAAAGAGACGATGGAACTCGGATTCGAGTACAAGGAATTTAGGCAATTAACTCGAGTTTTACCGTGTTGTTCAAATTTTAAAATGTAAAAGGAAGAGGAGAAGGAGAACGCGAGTTTCCCAAAGTCGAGCCCGAGTGATTCGATTATGGCTTGGGATTTCTTTGTGTTTTACTCGGGTAGATGAACGTGTGGCTGGGGAAGTGAATATACAGCAAGTTTTGTTTTAATATTATTTTAGTTGATTATTTAACAAAGTTTAAGCTATTTAAATGTTAAAACAAGTTTTGACAAATATAGGAGGATGAACTAATGTTGAATTAAATAAAGTTTTCAAAGTTATTAATCATATTTTGGAAGTCAAAATGAAAATTTAATGAGTTTTTAACAAAGCCTCAAAAATTTATTTTTTTTAAGTTAAACATTAAAAATTGATTTGTTTTTTTAAAAATAATATATATATTATGTACTTTATTTTTAATGCTTTCAAATAGAATCTAATAATTAATTATGGGGATAGGTGATTAATTATCAATATAATTAAATTAAAGGTTATTTGTTTAATCAAAGTGATTTGTTAAATTTTATTAATCCATTAAGAATTAAGGTAAAATTATTACATGATTTGGGTTAATTAAATAATGACTTAAAGATCAATTAATGAAAGTATTTAAGGAATGATTTATTATTAAAGATAATTAACAAATTAATTAAGTAATTAAGGATAATTAATCAATGTAATTAAGGTAATTTAAATTAAGAAATAATTAATTTATAAAAGTAATTAAGAGTTGATTAATCAACAGTTAAGGATAAATTAATTTAGGTAATTAATTGATTACTAAGGGATAATTACTTAATTTAAAGTAATTAATTATTGATCAAAGTTAATAAACCAAGTGATAATTAAATTATGTGATTATGGATAATCAATAATTATTATTAAAGGATAATTAATTAAATGATAATTAATCAAATGGTGATTAATTCAGGTAATTAAATTAAGGATAATTAATTTATTTAAAGTTTAATTAATTAATGAAGAATGATAATTAATTGATTAACCAAGGGTTAAATTAATTAATTAAAGATAATTAATTAAATGGTTAATTAAATAATTAAAGGTAAATTCTTTAATAATTAAAAGTTGATGAATTATAATTAAAGGTTAATTAATTCATTACTAAAGGTTAATTAGATAACTGATTAAAGAGCATTTAATCAAAATGATTTGTAATCTATTAATATTAATTAACCAGGATTAGTAATTCATAGTTAATTAAATCTGATTTGAATTAATCAGACAATTAACTAATTTTACTTAAGGATGTTTGGATTATATTGAATGATTGAATTGTTTGATATCCCTGATTGTGATGCTCTGTTTTGATTTGAGCTATGTTTACCGTGATTTATTATCTGTGATATATACCTGTGATCTCTGAATGAAAGATAAGCGTTACAATTGGTTAGTACCGCTTATCAAATATAAGCGTTATAGTTATACCGCTTATTAAATATATTGTTGTTTTTGTATCTGTGCTGATTGATGATGTGGCACTTTTATTGTGTAAAACCCCTGGACCACACTTATACACACACAAATATGGATTTCACGTGGAAATGGGTTAAGTCACAGATTTTGAAATAGTTTTAAAGATTGAATTTTTGAATCCAAATTAGTTTTGGAATTATAATTGAAGCTTTTGGAAATGAATTTTTAAAATAAAAGTTATTTTAAATAACTTAATTGAGTTTTGAAATGTAAATAATTTGATTTAAATTTGAATTCAATATTTGAAATCAAATTCTATGATTTGGAACTATGGTTCAAAAAGGTTATTCAACTTATAAATATGTTCATATGGGTTTTTAAACCATTTTAAAAGTGTTGTTTTGGGACTTTAAATTTAAGCCAAAGATTTAACTTGTATAAATGAAATCGGATTTTTCCAAACCGAAAACTATATTGTTTTCAAATAATAAAAGCTTTCACATAAGAAATGAACTTCCAATTTGTGTTAAAAGGAATTCAAGTTTGAAATGAAAATAATTTTCCAAGTTATGAATAAATCTTTGGAAACAAGTTTGAAAGCTATAAATTAAATCCTTGATTTAAAGATTTAATGAGTTAATCCAATTGAAATGGAAATTGTTTTGGAAATCTATAAATAGATCTTTGTGAAACTGAGTGAACTTTGTGGAATAAATCTTTTTGTTTAAAGATTTAGAATGGTAATTTGTTTAACCATTTAAAAGAAGGTTTTGGGTTTTATAAGTTGTGACTTAACTGAAATCCCATATCCATATGTTTTTAAATATCGCGCTCACTATTCGGTTTAGCCGGGAGAGGACCTTGTGTCATATAACCCATTCCGAATAGTGATACGACGTTATGGATTGCAATTGAAGACCGGTGTTGAAGACCGGGTGTCTTCGAGAATGGAGGATAACCTGTCGATTTGACTCCGCACTGAGTTGCTCCAGTATAGAGTTCTCCCTATGTGATGGGAAGTCCGATCGGGATTGTGGACACCCGGATTGGCAAGGGCTTCTTCGGAAGTGCCTTCGGTTCTGTTCAAACCCGGAACAGACTTGTATGGTTGTATGTCTGACACTACACTTTGAGATATTAAACCGATTCCTATCAAATACATTTCTGCTTGGTGGCGGAGAATTTATTCTCTTAGCTTAACACCCTTCTCTGAGACGTACGAGCTCAGAGGTTATGTAGTTGATATTTATCAGTGATATACTCTCAAATTTGGTAGTGTGGCATGCTAAGTGCTGCTGTGTGTTGATGATCATTTGTTGATCATTTGATCAAAGCATGGCTTTTGTATAAAGCGTAGCTTTGTGGACGAGACTGCATCAGGACCTCACACCCCGGAAATGGTCGAAACTGGAAAGATGCGGCAAGGTTATGAGGGTCGCGCCCTTTAGGGTGTGTCATTCCCTTCTGGTAAAGGGTGGTATCATGGTATGGAGCCCAGATGCTTACTCATGTGGATACTGCAGATCTATTACTTTGTGATTGCTTTGTGGTTGTTGGATTAGAGGTACCTCGGATAAAGGTCCCAAAGGACCGGGGGATGGCATGCTCGAGTAGTAGTTACCTAGTTACAAAGGTAACCCGGCCTTGTGTTGGCAGAGATCCGGTTAGGTTCTCGGGACGTCCCGCCAGAGGCGATCCCATGTGGCAGTAGGAAGTTCCTTAGCCTGATCATTTGTTGGAAATCCATTCTTCAATACGCGCCTTGTACGGTTTTAGTTGTATTACCTGTCATCTACTTATGGTGGTCACCACTGTTTAGATGGTAGCTATAGTAGGCATAATTCGGAATGTCTATGCTGGCTAGGATTTATATTATACTTTCGAAATGGTTTTTCTACAATGTGCACTTATAGTAATAATATCAAAGAAATTTCTCGTATCAAGCATATTTGACTATCATAAGGAGAAATCTCCCCCAATTCTGCGTTTTTCATTATGTGTGTGGTGGGAGGCCTTATGATAGTTTCATTTTCTAAAAAGCATTGCGGATTTATTTTAAAATTCTCTTGTTGTCTGTTTTAAAAGACCAAATATTTTTGTTTGCTCATACCAGTCCCATGACTGACCTGGAGTTTATTGTTCCTTTCCTAAACTCCGGGTGCCCACTATTTTCCCACACGGACAGTCTAGAGTTGGGGTTTTCAGAAAATCAATAGTAGGTATAGATTCGATAGCTTTCAGCCTAGGATTTGGCAATCCTTTGCGGACGAGACTTGCTTATCTTTGTGCGTTGTGATTGGGAGTTCGAGCTATTGCTGGATTGGTGTTTTGAAGATGGAGTTCTTTCTTGAAGAGTATATTGGAGATTTTTGTTCCGCTGTTAGTGTTGTCTTTTTCTTTCCGTTGCTTTTGTCTTGTATCATATCTCTGATGTATATTCATTTCATCGTTCTATTGTATCATATTATATCAGATATTGTATCAAATGTTGTATATTAATATATTCTGTTTCTTCCGCTGTGTTGTACTTAATGTGTTATAAGCTCCGGCGAACCAGATTTGACGTTTGGATCTGCGGCATTTGAATACGAGTGTCGTATTCGGTGCCGATTTTCGAAGGTCGAGTCAGGATCGTTATAAGGTGTATGGCTTGTAAATAAGTTAATATGTGAAGAGACTTTAATAAAAATTGATTTTGGAATCAATTGAAGTGAATTGGGTTCGTTTGGATTAAAAAGGAATTGAATATAAGCGATTGAATGATAAACCATTCTAACTAAAATAAAAATTTGGTTGGAAGCTATTCGAATTAGTGTCGAAATCTTAAAACTGTTTATAAGAATTGTTTAGTATGCATTGCTTATTCCATGTGTTAGCTATTGAAAATGAGTGACATGTAAATAAACTCCCTATATTTTATACTTACATGTTTGAATTAAGTAAGTACAGGTACCGGGAAGCCGTTTGGCTGGATTTTGGGCGCGCAAATTGCTAAATAAATAAGCCGCTTGCTTAAAATGCTAAATAGAGGTACGCTTACGCAATAAAAATAGGAAACATGAACTGTTTTTGTTTTTCGGACCTGTGTGGGTCGATGTATATATATTTATATCTCTTGTCAAATTGCAAAAGCTCCTCCGTACAAAGGAGACTCTGCCAAAAATTTCCGAAAACTTTGGGAGTTAGAAATTTTTTTAAAATTTTTGGAAAATTTTTGGTAACGACAAAACAATTTCGTATTGGAATTGAAATAAGGGATTTTGGAAATGGAAATTGAAACTAATTGTTTAGTTGGAACTAAAGGATTAGGAAAGTGAATTTGGGATTTTGATTTCAGTAGATAAAATGAAATTTGCTCAGCAAAGGTATGTATTTTAAATTTCTGTATGAAATTTGATGATTTTCTTGTCTAGCCACTTGGCTTTTGTTTTCTTTTGAAATCTGGGGGCCCTTAAAGGCATTTTGTAGTTGTACCGAGCTAGCCGCGCAAAGGAGACGCCGACGATTTTTTTTGGAAATTTAGAGAGTTAGAATTTTTTGAGAAAGTTTTGATAATTTAAATTTGGATTTAAATTTAAATTTGAATAAGTGGAGTAAATAATGTTGTTGGAAACTATGGAAGGTTTTGGGAAGTTGGTTGATGTAATAGTGGGTCTTTAATAAAACATATGTTATGGCAAGTCGATAAAACTGTTTGGTTTTGGAAAATAGCAATGAGTATTGGCATTCTTCTTAACTAGCAATTCCGGGGATGAAATCCTTTTAAGGGGGACGAATGTGACAACCCGGAATTTTTGGATGTTTGAAATTGGAATATTTAATTGATTTTAAATATTTAAAAATTAATTTTTAACTTGAATTCAAGTATTATTATTATTTAGCAATTAAGTTATTGGATTTAATAAACTGAAATTGGGTAAGTTATTGAATCTTCAATTTTAAGCTTGTTAAAAATAATTTAAAGGCTTGTAAAATTTATGTTGATAGTAATGAAGATAGTAAAAGTGTTAAAATTGAATTTGGAAGTGTTTTGTTCAGTTTTGAAAATATATCGTTTAAATTGGTATTTAAAAATAGCCTTCCGAGGCACAGTCTCGGAATTCGACGAAACCAGTTCCATTGGGTCCATGATATTGTGTTGTTATCGGGTTTCAAATTTCGTAGTGTTTGGAGTTGTCGTGTGATTGTACGGTAAGCAAACGCGCTGAAATTTACATCGAAAATTAAATATAATAATTGGGTCCAAAAAGCTATCTTCTCCATACGATCGATTTAGGACTCCAAACCTTTTCCAATGCGTTTGGAATAGTGGTATAACATTATAAACGCCTAGCGGCATGCCTCGATAAAAGGTCAAGATTTTATGTTGCAATATCAAGACGATTTAAGAATTTAAAATTTATATATATTTATTTATAACTGATTGACATTATTATTCACCATTAGGGCTTTTCAGCTCCCTCAAATCATTATCCCCTACAGTGTAATACACACTTCTTTCTTCTTTTGTGTCAATGTCTCATCTTGTCTCCCCCCTCTTCCTTTTAAAATCCCGAACCCTTATCCTTCCATTTAACAAAGATAGCTTCGTTCCTAAATTCAAAATCATATCTTCCCTTCTCAAAAAGAAGGATCGGGTATTCCTTCCTTTCCTCTTCCTCCACATGATACCACTTTCTCTTCAAATCTCGCGGCTCCACAATTAAACTTGAGCGGTCGAATTTTTGTAGAGGAATGAACAAACAAATCAATTTGTTCATATAAGTGCCCAATATGAAGTGCGTTACGCTTCCCTTTCACTCGGTCGAAATACGAAACCGTAAAATCAAGCTTCGTAACCTGGAAGGCGTTGCCGGCTTCTTTGGCTAGGGTTTGATGAATGGAAGGGGAGGTTCGCGAATGGGTTCTCTAGCATTGGGAGATTTTTCTTCTCGACGTCAAGAAGAGGGAGCGGCAGCAACGACGAGGGGATCTTGGCGATTTGCTATGCACGGGTATGGCGATGGAAGTAGGGAGGTAAAGGTAGTTTATTCTTAATTAAATTTATTAAATATACATAGATGAGATTTAAATTTTCAGTAAGATACAAAACTATTCTGTTTCGAAATTCATTATGTATATATAGGCTAGAAAGGAAATTCTAAAATGTTGAATATTTATATAAAATTAGATTTTTGAGAACTATAAATTAATTTTTAGTATATGGGTTTCAAAAGAAAAGAAATAATTATTTATTTTTGGAAAATTGGTTCGAATAAAATAATTGGTAAATCAAATTTTATTGAATGGTAATTGATAATTTAATTATTTCGAATATTAATAAACCATATAAATGTTTATACAAGGTCTGAATCGTGAAGAGACCGAGTCGAGATTGAAGTGGATTGCGAAAATGAAAGGTGAGTTAATCTCACTCATCTAGGTTTTATTTAAATTTAAAATGGTTAAATTTAAATAATTGGTTGAATGATTGAATTGATTTGATGTGCTATATTATATATAGTAGTATATATAGTATATATTGGAGTGATTGATTTCCCGCATTATATAGCGGATGAGACCCTATGCGTCGCATAATAGCGGTTGATATTATATTTAAAACCCATATACCGCGATATTCCACCTCAAAGTGGAATTGGTATTTTATTGTGCTAACATCTGAGGATGCAGGGAAACAGGTTGGAGGGATCCAACTGGATTCCTCAAAATTATTTAGATTGTTCTAATAATTCTGTGTTATGATTACTTGATATGTTGTGATGAATTATATTGATAACTGGAATATTAGACACCATGGTTTGATTTAATATATTTCGGTATACCGAGTCATCAAAATATTTAGAATTTTATTTTTGAAGAGAAATATAAGAGTAAATTTTGAAGTGAAATAATTATAGCATAAAAATAAGAATGAATTAGAAAGGAATAAAAGTGATTTTTAAATCGTGATAAATTCCGAGTATGGAAAAGGGGATTTTGAATAAACAGAGTAATAATGAATTTTAGAACTTAAGGGATGTTGTTTAAAGGAATAAAGAATTTACTTTAAACAGTTCAAGGTTTTAAATTTCGTGAAAAGGATAAAGAAGGAGTTTGGGAAATATGAAATTAGCATTTTCAGTTAAAAGATTTTAAAGCATAAGTAAGAATTAAAAATCTGAAGTTAATGGGTTTTGAAATAAACGAATAAGTAAAGGAAATTATTTAAAAATGGAGTAATTTGGAAATCAGTTTGGAAATTGATTTAAGTGTTTGAAATTGGAATTTTAAGAAGGATGGGACTAAGAAATTTATAAACTGGGTTATAAAAGTGAAGTAATATACCAGTGGATATTTGAAAGAATAAATTCACGGTGAGAATTTGTTAAAGGAATGGGTAAATTTGTTTCAAAAATAAATAGTGATTTATTTTTAAAAAGATGTGGAAGGAAAACGTATTTCCTTGAATAGCCAAGTACGTTTCAAACAAATTTTAAGTATAAGTAAAGAGTTTTAAGTTGTTTAAAAAGTATGTTTAGAAACTTATTATTTCTAAATATTTAAATTCTAAAGTAAGTATTTTATTTTAATCTATTATAGCAGTAAATATTTAAAGGTGGCTTGGTATTATGTTTTAAAAGTTAGAAATTCAGTTTTATATTGTACAAAGTAGTTTATTTTAAATATTCTTAAAGTATATATTTTGAATACAGGAAAATAGGCACAAGGAAAAAGTTATAAAAAAATTTAGTCTCAGGGACGGTAAGTTTGTTTTTTAGTCTGAAGGACACTTTATAGTGTAAACAAAAAATGATAGCTACATCTATCATTCTGTGATTTGCACTACAAAGTGTCCTTCAGACTAAAAAACAAATTTGCTGTCCCTGAGACTAAATTTTTTTGCAACTTCTTCCCTGTGCCTAAAAAACCCTTTTGAATAAGTATTAAAGTAATTTTTAATTTAAATGTTTTAAAGGATATTTTATAATAAAGAGTTTTAAATTATTTTAAAATGCTAAAGATTTTGTACTTGGAGTTTTCAGTGGAAATAAATTTTTGAAAATTTATTTCATGAGAAAAGTGTGGTTTGAAAACTGTTTTCAAAAAGGGTTGAAAATGGAAATATATCTTGCGAAGATATTTTGAGGTTAATAAATAATTTGGTGAAATTATTTATGGTTGATGATTATTTATGAATGTTATTAGATAGTTAAATAACCGACTATCAATATTGGCCAATGCGTTGATCAGATCGAAGAGACCGGGATCGGGATTTATTTCCTGAAAACCACTTCAATCCGGTTTGAACGTTTTCGTGTGGAAAATAAGTGTTTGGATTCGAAGGTAGAGCAGTGAAGTGCAAGGGCCAGTAGCTGCTAATCCTAAGGTGATTCCAAAATGGATGTAGTAGGAGTAGTGCCTTCGGTTCCGTTTGAACCCGGAACGGACTTGTATGGATGAATGCTTTCAGAACATCGTTAGGTGGGCGTTGAGCATTCTAAGAGATGCGTTCTAAAAAGGTAATGCTTAGCCTTGAGCCTTAACAACCAGGAATGACTGAAAATCAGGGGTTATGCAGCAAGGCTAAGTGGGTAGCACCCATTAGGGTAAGGTCATCCCTGTCTAGATGTCCCTTTTTATTCGGCTTACGGTTGCTGATCCCAACTGTGGGGTGATCTTACTCGAGATTATCCAATAAGGGGTAGTCCCGGTATTGTGTTGCAGGGGATTGGGAGTAATCCTCGGTACGGTGATCTCGGCCATGTATTGTGACAGGTGGTACCCCGGTGCCTAGTCATTAGTTGGAAATCCATTCTCCCTATGTGTCTTTTACGATTTCATTTGTATTACCCACGACTGTGGCTATTAGCTGGAATTTAATTAATGTAACAATTTCGGCTATTTTAATAAGTATTTGTAAATAGACCCTGCTATAATATCAGAGGGTTTTATAAGAAATGTTTTAGCTATCGTAAGGTAAAAACCCGACATGTTTATTTGTGGCGTGGTCTTACGAGATGATTTTGTTTTCAAAGGATTTTGAAACTTTAATAATCCAATTGAGTGTGGTTTTCTCACGCTGGTTTTTCAGACTGACTCGGGTGTTATTTAACTATAATGCTCAGGTCAGACCGAGTATTATAGAATACATGAAAGGATGCTGTGGAGCTCAAGAGACGAGCTAAATGGCGACACGTACTTCCGTATTTGTGTTAAATACTTTGTTGTGTATTCAGATAGTGAGGACATGTTATGATTACTGTCCAGTTGTCTGTTATGTATACTCTGATGATGTAATGTATAAACAGATGTATTTGTTTTTGTGTACAGATCATTTATTATCTATTATATTTTATTCCGCTGTGATGGTTAGATTCTGATGTTATTTTCTATGTTCTTCTACTTCTTCTTCTTTAACCCCCAAATGGTTCGTATATCCGTTCATCTTGAGTTGATTGATGGAGAATAGTGTCGACTTTAAGGGATCGGGTTTGCGGGCTGTTACTCATCGCTCCACTTCATCCAACAACCGAACCCTTTGCCTCGTTTTGTAATCTAAACCCTATGATCGATTGCTAGTCCAACGTCCATCTTTGATCCCTTCACTTTACCACTTCACTTCATCTTCTACATGCAGCAACTGATCCTACCCTTGATCATCATAACTGATCTCATCCCCTTCATTTCCTCTAATCTAATCTAGGCTTGTTTTTTCACAATCATTAGAATGATTAACCCCATCGTCTCGTCACTGTCGTCTACCCTAAATCATGTATAACAAAGCCTACCTATGGGTGTAAATCAAAAGCAAAGCACGAATGGTCGACTTGAAAGAGACTAATGCATTTAGGGTTAGACTTGGATCTGAAATCGATTTGGCAAAGCTAAGCACGAGATTGACGTGAGGTAATGGCGGCGACTTCTAGCAAAGTAATGAATTGAATCATGAGGGAGATGGATTGGTTGACAAGAAGATGGATCAAGGTGTTGTTTTAGCAAACTTTTTAATGGAGGCTGTAGCAAGGATGGAGATTTGTTCGGTTATAATAAATGAATAGGTGAAGAAGAGAAGAAGGTAAGTTTTAGCTTATATATGAATGCAGGTCGATATCCTTTGGGCCCATTCAACTTAGCTTGAAAACAGCTAAATCTCCATGAGTGGAGGGAGCAGGTACGAACCCTTTCTCTGGGAATTTATACCGATCCCTTACCACTTTTAAAAAAATGATAACAAAGCTGCAATCTATTTGCAAATAAGCTACATGATATTAGCGACGACCTTTAAACATGTTGACATTTTTGGTAGCTAATCGGCATGACGTGTACCTAAACATATATGCACACCCAACATTCAATTTATTGAATCGAAAGGAATCAAACTATTACCTAAATGTCTCAGAAAAAAAGTCACTATTGATAGTTGAGCCCTACTAACTTGATCAATGAGCTCAGTGGAACCGAGCAAAGAAAAAGACTGAGGATTACGTTCTAGATTTATACTAGCAAATATCGACCAAGCATCACAACGAACAGGGAGAGATATGACTATTTGGAGAGACAACTATACAGAAGGATAAC
This sequence comes from Allium cepa, assembly GCA_030765085.1. Classification (NCBI taxonomy): domain Eukaryota; kingdom Viridiplantae; phylum Streptophyta; class Magnoliopsida; order Asparagales; family Amaryllidaceae; genus Allium; species Allium cepa. Next base: position 841,529,176 of record CM060928.1, read on the forward strand.
GACTGTTCAAGAAACTAAATGGAATTATTTCGACCTCTCTAACCTGCTTCGGTTCAAAGCATATAGCCCGACTATACTCAAACTGATTGGACAAGTTAGACTCGATAAGGGACAAGGAAAAATATTCAGGGAGATGATCACAGAGTCAAGAGAGCAAGTATAGATAATAATATGAAGTAATGATCAAGAAAAACCAAGGGATGAACCCTATAGAACAGTATGTATGGATTATAGTCTCAACTATGCAAGGGATCAGGTATGATCCCTACCTCTGTACAAGGGATCAGGTCGCATCAGCTTAGCAGTTCAACTCAACGAAGATTGATTGATATTCCAAAATCAAAAAGCCAAATATGCAAATATTTTTTGTGACATAGAGCTAACACGAAGAGGGACCCAATAGAAGGATCGTGATAGACCATGTGGCTATTAAGAGGGATCATGGCTGATCCCTATTCCTTAGGATTTTGGCCTGGCAATCGCTTATGTGACCTCGTCTACATCTAGAGAATCCACTGGCGATTTTTTAGGAAGATATTTGGTCGTCACCTGTAATGACCTGGGATTTTTGACATTCCGAGTTGTGAATATTAATTTACAATATTCAATAATAACGTATTTTAATATACAAAAAAATTCCCAACAAGTGATAATAATATACAAATTTTCCAAGACTAATATAATTTGAATTTTTAGATCTACATCAAAATAGGAGTTTGATTAAATGGAAATTTATTATATATGTATATTTTGTGTTAGATAAAAATGTATATTTTGTTCTAAAGATAAAATAAAATAGAGAATTGATTTAGTTGGAAAAATCATATGCATAGAATTTTACATATAAGGATAATAGAATTTATATGTATATATAATGTGGATAGAAATTCATAGCAGTAATAGATAATAAAGTAAAAGCGGATATTTTTTATTTTAGGCATATAATATAATTTATATTAAATAAATGAGTTTCACGTGAACTTTCTAAAATAATATATATATACAGTTGATAAGGAAGAGTGTGTATATATATATAGAGATAAGTTCAAAAGGAGAATTTATAATATTTATAAATAAATAAAAATGTTATAAATTAAAATGATGTGTATAAGAATCACATAAGTATAAATAGGATAAACTAAATATATAAATATCAAATGAATTTAGTTTATTTGAAAGTAATATATTTCTATATTATCAATAAAAAATGCATATATGGTTACATACATATATATATATATATATATATATATATGAAGGCTTAAAAAAAAACTTTTTAACCATCTTATAGTTCTTATAACACATATGTATAGAGATATATTGATCAAGAAGTGCTATTCCATTTATTAACAAGTTTCTCACTTTTGTTTAAGATTGTATAAGGTAGTAGAGATAAATGAAAACACTAACTTTGTCAAAAGCAATTATAACTATAGGCTGTCCAACATATTAAGTATACATACATATACTTTAAATATTATATGGTTTATATAAAAATATAATGATAGGAAAAAGATTTCAAGTCATAAGCAATAAAAAAAAAACAGGTCAATAAAACCTGGTTTAAGTCAAGCAAAAATATAGGGTAAATAAGAAAAAGATTTTTATTAGTAAAGAGGTTAACATCCGAAAGGAATCACCTGATCAATGTTGTAATGATCATCTAAATTCTTTTCAAATTTCTCTCATCAAAACATATATCGATTCGAGCCTCCAAAAATCTCTTTCCAAATCTATCATCTGGATATTGAAAGCGTGTATATATAGGCATTTGGATCTGAGTTATTGTTTTTAATTCAAGCCTGTAACCAAAGAAATATAGCCTCTGTTCTAAACTGTAAGCAAAAACAAAAATAGGAAACTATAAAAAAAGAAAGTAACTTTGTAACTAGTCTGGGAATAGAGGAGGGAAGAACCATTCTCTGTTTGAATTCAAGCCCAAGGATTCAAAAGCAAGTTTGAGGATTCAGATTAAAGATTTTCAAAATTCAACTTAAATCTTCTGGAATAAATATGTGGAAGGTGAGAAACCTTAATTTCAAAACTTGGAAATAATGTGACTTGCTGCTCTGTTAACAGTAAAATGTTATACCTGTTCAAATTTCAAAAATCCATATCTCTGGATCTAATCCAAATTGGTTGATGTTGTAAACTAAGAAAGTGTTTGTTTTTGTGTGTAATTTAAGTTAAAAATAGTTTTATGAATGGATTATGTTGTGTAGTTATCTAACGCTAATTTTACAGTAAACAACCAAATTTAGTGAAAATTCAGCATATTTAAGACAAGAATTCAAGCATGCAATCAGGATTCTTGTATAGAAATAGGAACTTTAGAAGTAAAATTATGATTTTTAGAAGTTTATAATGTAAGGAATTTTAAAATGACCAATTTCTATTTTAAAATTAATTTCGCCACCGTGGGTGGCGGAGGCATAGGTACGGCGACGCTGGGAGGTGCGTATGGTCATGATGAAGAGCTCGACCATGGCCATTTTTTGGTCTAATGCTTGGATTGGGTTAGGCGATGGATTTTAGGGTTTTAGTGAAGCTTCGGCTATGGTGGAAATGTGGAGGTTCTAGGAAGAGGAGGCGCGACCAGGACACTCGAAATTTTGGTAGAAAGGAAGTGCAATGGAAGTGCTTCCGATTGGTGAACGAGGTGTTGGGATCAGGACTGTATGGCGAGAGCAGTTCGACGATGGTTGGGCTTTGGTGTTTCGATGGTTCGCACTGAAGGGTTATTTTTCGAGAGGGTGAATTCGAGGCTTCGTCGAGGTGGTGATGGTGACCAGGGGAGGAAGGGGCGTCAGTTCAGGGGTTCACGATGTCGGAATTGGCATCAGAATAATTGTACACGTGCATCATGTACACGCGATGCTCAGCCATGGTAGGATTTGGGAAAGGCGAGGAGAATTTGTTCAACCATATTTTGGAGTCGGGGCTGGTGATCGATTCGATGATCAAGTTGCAAGTTATTGAGTTGATTGGTATGTTTTTTCTTTCTGATTCGTGGCGTGGGTTTAAGTGGAACTAAGGGAAGGATGTTTGTTTGGAAGATAAGAAGAAGAGTGGAAGAGATAAGGGAGAAGGTGGGTAGGTATCGGGTTGGGCTTTGGCCCGTTTGAGTAAATGTAAATAGGATATTGTAACGACCCAGAATTTTATTTAATTAAAATTTGAATATTTAATTAATTTTAAATATTAATAAGTGAATTTATAAGTCTAATAAATTTTAATTTGAATTATTGGATTTAATTGAATAATTAAATCGATAATTTAATATGTTAAATTATGGAAATAATTGAAAATTGAGTTAAATATGATTGAAAATGATTTGTAAAATTTTATTTTATCATATTAGAGTTAGAATGATATTTTAGAACTTTTAAAATCGAATTAAAAGTTTATTTGTGAAAATTGAATATTTTAATATTAAATCGACTAGTGAAAATAGTCAATTTTTGAACAGTCTCAGAATTGAACGAAACCAGTTCCATTGGATCCGTAATAGTTAGTTATTACCGGATTTCAATTTTCGTGTCAATCGGAGTTATCGTTTGATCGTGGCAGCTCGAAACGCATCGAATTATTTTTAATATTAATTTGGCGAGTTAAAATAGCCATTTTTCAAAAAGTCTCGGATTTCGACGAAACCAGTTTCATCGGATCTGTAATGTGATATTATTGCATGGTTTCAAACTTCGTGTCAATCGGATTTACCGTTTGTCCGGTACAAATTAAAACGCCTAGAAAATCGATTTAATCGGTTTAATTTAAATTGAACGTTTGTAGCCATAACTCGCACAGATGTCTGAATTAGCTTTCGAAACTTGTTCCATTGTGTCCGGAACGCGGGATAAACCTTAGAAACGCTGGTTACGGCGCGTAAATCGGAGTTTGGAAAATCGGAATGAATAGTGTTCGATTTTTTCCTATAAATAGCCCCCCACTTAAAAAAAAAAATTCTAAACCTAACCCTAATTTAAAACTGCAGCCGCCACCCTAGCATTGAATGGCCGAAATCTTCTCCTCTTCCCCCTCAAATTTCTTCAAATCCGTGCAACGATTCAAGAATCTTTCAACTAGAAACTCGTAGAGGACGTCAAGATCTTCGTGTTCAACGGTGGAGATCGTGTTTGGAGCGACGTGGAGGGAGCTAGAGGGTGCGTTTGTGACCATGTGTTCTCGATGCGCGTGCGTGTACAGGTGGCCGAGCTTGCCTTGGTTCCAGGCGTGGGTAGAGGGGAGCTAGAGCTTCGATTTGGCGCATCCTGATCGCGTTCAAGTTCGTCGTGGAGGAAGTATAATTCGACCCTAGTTTCGACTAATGGGTTCATGGTGTCGGCTGTTGGAACGTGAGGGAGATGAAGATGTTGGACGGCTGTGATGAAGGGATGGGAATCCAGCGGCCAATAGATGTTGTAGGTTAAAGTTTAAATGAAATTTATGTTATAATTATTAAGTAAAAATCGTGTAACTTTGAATATGCATAACTTTTTCATACGAGGTCAAAAACGCGCGAAACAAGAAGCGTTGGAATCGTATGGACGAGCATTACGTGATGGAATTGGATTGGAGTCGTTTGGAGTTAGTAAAAATTTCGTGTAAAATTAAACATCCGTTTAATTTTATTCGAAATAAATCGCTAAAACGAAATTAAAATCAAGGTGAGAACTTCTCACTCAATCGAATCAGTTTCGATTTTTATTTTAAATAGTTAGATTTAAAATATTTGAATGCATGTTTGAATGATGATTGTTATCTATTGATTGTTAAAATAGACATTATACGCCGTTAGTAAGCGGATGTTATTTATTAAAAACATATACCGCGAATATTTCATAAACAGTGAAATTGGTATTATATATAATAGCAATATATATATATATTGGCATATGTATATATTGGAGTTATTGATTTCCCGCATTTGTTTAGCGGATGAGACCCTATTGCGCCGTCTATTAAGCGGATAATATTTAAATCCCATATACCGCGATAAATTCGTACTGGAGCGAAATTGGTATTGTGCTAATGTTTGTGGATGCAGGAAACAGGTTGGAGGGATCCAACTGGATTCCTCAACAGTATTTATTTGATTTCAGATATTTTGATATTTGATGGATTATCATATCGATATATGATATCGTTGTTGTCGTGATTGACTATTTGGTGTGTAGCATCATTGGACCAAATTTGGAATTTTAAAATGTTTTTAAAGTGATTTTTGAAAGTATAAGTTATAAAATATTTTTCTTGAATTGATCCATTTTAAATAAATAAATGTTATAATTTCAATGTTATAAAAATTATGAATTTTGAGAAATATAGTTAAAGGTTGATTTTTGAAAATATGGAGTTTAATGATTTTATAAAATAGTTTAATCGGGATTTTTGAAATTATTATAAAAAGTTGAAATATAGAATTTATAAAATTTAATTATTTTATAAATCGAAAGGATGAAATTATAAAGGAGATTAAAGATGTTTTAAAATAATAGTATAAATCGATTTTATAAAGGATTTATAAATTGATATTTATAAATTAAAACATTTGAATTATAAAACGAGTTTTTTTATAAGTGTTTGAATGAAGTGAAAATGGATTGCAGAAATGAATGGAAATTATGAAATTATAAATGGTGAAGTTATAAGCGAAATTTATAAATAATAAGATTTATAAATTTCGTGAAGTTATTAAAGAAAGGTTTTGGATAAATAATTGAATCTTATATGTTATAAGATTTATAATTATGAAGTTCAAAGGAACGATTTTGTAAACAAATAAATTATAAGTATTTCACTTATAATATGAACTTTTAGTATATCATTGAGATATAAATTGAACAGGTTAATAAAGGAATTTATAAAGGAAGTAGTTATAAAATAAATAGAAATGGAATTTATAAACGTTGTTTTATAAATTCGCAAACGACTTATTTTGATAAGTAAATTGTTGAAACCTATAAATGGAGTTATATTCACGTTTCTAACTGTGAATAATCCTTTGAAATAAAATGAATAAAAGGATGAAATTGATTAACGTAATATATTCACGTTTTTGAATAGTGAATAATATGTTAAAGAAATTGTTTTGAATGTGATATTTGAAATAGAATTAAAACGATCTAACGATGTTTTAAAATATGTTGAGATTCGAAACCATAGATTTCAACATCTATTGTTGAAATAGACGTTTTCGAGAAATAAAAGGAAATGGTGGACTATAACACTGTTGTTATAGTAAATGATTTCCGAAAGGAAATGTTTTGTATAGTATTGGGATTTATATATCTATTTTAATTTCGAATCCCTATACTAGTGATTTTGGGTTGTCGTAACGATGTTTTACGTAACATTCGTTTGGCCCAAATAAATATGTTTAAGAGAATGATTTCCTTAAAGAATGAAATATATACTTAATCTCGATTTAAGTATATTGAATATTTTCTAAGTGTTGAAAATAAATAAAATTTGTGAATTACTTATTAAATAAGTATGGAAATGTTTTCCAATATAAAGTGAATACTTTGAGAATTTATCTTTTTGAAGATAAATTGAAATGAATAATTGAAATCGTATATGCATGGATATTTTGGAATATAAATTCACTATGGAATTTATAAAAGAAAGTGGGATTGGTTTAGAAAAATAAATATTGATTTATTTTTGAAGTATTGAAAATTTTATATCTTGTAAAGATATTTTGGAAAATAAATAATTTGGAAAATTATTTGGAAACTGGTGATGTGTGCATATCCATTGATAGTTCAATAACCGACTATCAATATTTCCCTTTGAATGGGTATTTGATGTGATTTGTTTGAATGTGAATGCCACACTTATTTTTAAATAAGCGCTCACTATTCGGGTTAACCGGGAAAGGACCATGGGGTCGTATAACCCATTCCGAATATGTGATACGTCGTTATGAATTGCATTTGAAGATCGGTGTTGAAGACCGGATCTTTTTGAAAGCGAAAGGACAACTCGTCGATTGTCTTTGCACCGAGTAGCTACGGTATAGAGACTCCCTATGTGATGGGAAGTCCGGACGTGATTAAAGATTATCCGGATTGCAAGGACTTCTTTGTAAGTGCCTTCGGTTTTGTTCGAGCCCGGAACAGACTTGTATGGATTGTATGTCTGACATTACAAGTTGAGATATAAAGCCGATTTTTTTCAAATATATTTCTGTTGGTGGCGGAGAATTTATTCTTTTAGCTTAACACCCTTCTCTGAGACGTACGAGCTCAGAGGTTATATAGTTGAAGTTATCAGCGATATATTCCCAATTTGGTAATGTGACATGCTGAGTGTTGCTGTAAATGATCATTGTGTTGATTATTTGTGATAGGATCATTTGTTTGATCGTCTATCTTTGTGATCATTTCTATGATCATTTGTTGACCCAAAGCACGGCTTTTGTATAAAGTGTGTTTTTGTGGACGTGACTTCGTCGAGCCTCACAAACCGGTAATGGTCGAAACAGGAATTGTGCGGCAAGATTTCCAGGGATCGCTTCCCTAGGGTATGACCATTCCTTCTAGAAAAGGGTAGTATCATGGTATGGAGCCCAGATACTTACTCATGTTGAAAACACTTTATGATTGTGTGATGATGGTGACGAGCGCTCGGTTTAAAGGTTCCAAAGGACCGGGGGTGGTATATCTGAGGGTTTGTAATATCCCTTGGGAAAAGGGATTCCCGGCTTTGTTTAGCGGAGAACGGTGGTTCTCGAGGCGTCCTTCCAGAGGCGTTTCCATGTGGCAATGGGAAGTTCCTTGGCCTGACCATTTGTTGGAAAATCCATTCTTCAAATACGAGCCTTGTACGGTTTTAGTTGTATAACCTGTCATGGAATATGGCGGTAACCCGCTATTGAACATGGTAGCTATAGTAGGCATAGTTCGAAATGTCTATGTTGGCTAAGATTTATATTCTACTTTCGAAATGAATTTTTCTCTACACGATGCACTAGTAATAATATCAAATGTTCTTTTAAATGCGTATCAAGCATCTTTGACTATCATAAGGAGAAATCTCCTCCGATTCTGCATTTGCATTGTGTGTGTGTGCGGGAGGCCTTATGGTAGTCTCATTTTTAAAAGCATTGCGAATTGAATTTAAAAATATTCCTCTATTTGATTTTTAAAGATAAATAAACTGTTTTGAGTTCTCACACCAGTCACATGACTGACTCGGAGTTTATTGTTTCCCTTCCTAAACTCTGGGTGCCCACCAATTTCCACACGGGCAGTTAAGAGTTAGGTTTATCAGGATATTCTGGAATTCTGGAATTGCTGGAGGCAAGCTGGATGGCATGGCGTATTTCTAGTATATAGTATTTCTTTTCCGCTGTTTGTTGTTGTTTTTGTACACTCTGATGGTATGATGTAATGTAATATGATGAAATGTAATAACTGATATAGTTCTTTGTTTAAAGATTATTCATTTATTATTATATGTTGTTCCGCTGCGAATTGTGAGATTCTGATGTTGTTCTGTTGTGTTCTGTTCCGTTCTATTTTCTCTATTTTCTATTCTCTTTTCTCTCTATTTTCTACCTTCTTCTTCTCTTTCTTCTTTCTTAAACCATAACATTTCGGGTTTCCGGCCTTCGATTTCTCGGCAGTCGATAAAGTGAGTATCGATGTTGAATTTTCGAAAGTCGAAAATTTTCGGGGCGTTACAGATATAAATTTAATAGCTTAGTTTAAGTAAAAGTAAAATCCGTAACAATTAGTATTCCCAAAGCATGTAATAAGCAAGTTGGTCAAAGAAAATGTTTTAAACCAATTCTCTTTAATATTAAATATTTATTTAAAGTTTTAAATATAGACAAGGAATTTAAAAATAATAAACTTGTTTTACTTTAAGGTTATTTAGTTAAGGTCATTTAAATAAATTATTTTTATCATAAATTAGTCAGGATTTTAAAAAATTATTATTATTATTATTAACTCTTGAGTTTTAATAATTTGAAGTATAATTAAGCAGATCATTAAGGAAAATAAAATGTTTTATACTTTTGAATTAATCCAAGTTCTTAAGTGATTTTATATATATAATAATTATTTAATTCCACATGTAAAATACAATAAAGTGTTATTAAGTAGATGGTTCGTATCAATGAATATTACACCATCGTATGATCGTTGTCAAGTTAAACAAATGGAATTTTACAAGCTTGTACAGACAGAAATTTAATTACCGATTAGAAATAAATGCCGTCATAGAATTTTATACGGCCTATCTATTAAGTTGTTTTCCTAAACAAAATAAATGAGTTAATTATTAATTATTCAAAATTGCTTGACATCTAGTCAACGGAAACAAACACGATTCTACTAATTATTTAATTTAACTTCTGTGGGTAGTATAAGCCATCATTCTGACATATTTTATGTATAATTTTTTAATAGCAATGATAAATCTCTGATTTGCTTTTCATGCATACATCTGTTTATTTGCCTCTTAGTTATATTTAAGCATATAATGTGAATCGATCTATGGAAGTTGATTAATATTGAATATCTGTATTATCATGCTAGACTGTGATTAAAAATTGAATTATAGCTTGATAAGTACCGTTGAGACTGATAAGCCTTTTTCTGGTTTGGGTTGACTTTGAACTAAGTTGTTTAAAATGAGTATTATTTTTAACGATGTTTTAAAAGAACTGATAAATATTTTGGAAATGTCAAAAGTAATTAATTTATTATTATTTTTTGAAATCTTTATAAAGGTATTATTTTTATTATAAGTTATGAGTTATTTAAACTATTTCAAGTATAAAAAACTATTTATGTAGTGATCACTTAAAAGTTAACATTATTTTAGAGAAATTAGTATTTAAGTATATTTTCTTCAAGATAAATCTGTTAAATATTAATGTTGTTTTAAATGATATATTGTATTGTAAACTTTTATAAAGAGTATTTCATTTAATAACACTTAGGAAATTTATTTGAAAGTTTATAACTATGATTTTGGAAAGAATGGTTTCGTGAATATATTTACCTAGTGAAATAAGCTTACTTAGTAAATTTTAATCTATTGGGATTTTAAATTTGAATAAGGCTTAATGGTTGCAATGGGAAATGAACTTGGTTGAATTGATTGATTATTTTGACAGTTAAATAACCGACTATCAAATTTGGACAAAAACATAACTTTGAAAATATCTAGAGGAAACTCGAGAATTATGTGGTACGGTTAATGTTCGAGATTCTATACCATACATATGAACTCGTTTGCTCTCTAAGACGATTATAAGGAAACTCGTCCACTAACGGTTAGGAGGTGAACTCCGATCTTATTTTCATCTGTGTATTTCCTAAAGAACTGGGGTTGAGTTTACCGTGAAATAGCGAACGTTATTTCAAAGAGATCGAGATCGAAGTTGTAATTCAAAAACCACTTCGATCCAAAGAGTACGTTTCAAGATGAAGACTAGAGCTTGGATTCGAAGATGGAGTAGTGAAGTGCAAGGGCTAATCGCTACCAATCCTGAGGGTGGTTCCAAAATGGATGTAGTAGGAATAGGGCCTTCGGTTTCGTTCGAACCCGGAATGGACTTGTATGAATGAATACTTTCAGAACATCGTCAGGAGGATGCTGAGCATTCTAAGTGAAGTGTTCTAAAAATATAACGCCGAGCCTCGAACCTCATCAACTGAGAATGACTGAAAATCAGGGGATATGCAGCAAGGCTAAGTGGGTAGCACCCAATTAGGGTAAGGTCATCCCTGTCTAGAGGTCCCTTTTTATTCGGCTATGTGGGCGGTTGCTGATCCCAACCGCGTGATGATCTTATTCGGACTATCCAATAAGGGGTAACTCCAGTCTTGTGTTGCAGGGGATCAGGGTGGATCCTCGGTATGCTAATCTAGATCGGGTACCGTGATAGGTGGTACCCCGATGCCTAGTCATTAGTTGGAAACCTATTCTCCCTACGTGCCTTTACGATTTTGATTGTAGAACCTAGTATTGCTGGAATTTAACGAATGTAACAATTTCAGCTATTTGATTTAAGTATTTGTATTTAGACATTATTATAATATCAAAATATTTTGAAAAGAAATGCTTTGGTTATCATAAGGTAAAAGCCCGACATGTTTATTTGTGGCGTGGTCTTACGAGATACCCTTGATTTCAAAGGATTTTGAACTTTAATAAATCAAGTTGAGTGTGTTTCTCACGCTGGTTTACCAGACTGACCCGAGCATGGTGTTTTTCCTATATGCTCGGGTCAGACCGAGCATATTTCCAGGTTTAGCTGGAAGACTGGAAGCTTTAGGAGAGGAGCTGGAATCAGAAGACATATTCACATAAATGCCTATATTTAGTTGTAATTGGTTGTTTTGTCTACAAGTTGTAAGGGCAGATTGTTATAATCTGTCCGAGCTGAATGGATGTAAACTCTGATTTAAGTCCGTATAAGTTACTAAAGCAATAGTTTTGGTTTCATGTAAAGACTTGTTTATATTATAGATTATTCGTTCCGCTGTGAGATTCTGTTATTGTTCTCTTTTTCTTCTATCTTCTTTCTATCTTCTACCTTCCTTCTTTCTTTCACTATCCGTCTTCTCGTGCGATTTGGTTGACAAGTGTGGTAAAGATCGGTTTAAATCGGTATGGAAAAATAAGTCGTGACATTATGGTATTAGAGCCTAGGTTGAGCGAATACCTAGATTTGGGTGGGTTGCTCATTAGAGATAGGGTTTGTAGCAACCTGATTGAGTCTGAGTGTATATATATACATGAGAGCGTGCATTTGTTAGTTATATAAAAATGGTTTTATATATTATGTTAATTGATCGGTTGAGTGGCATATGGATTCTAGTCAATACGAGTAGCTAACGTTATGATCTCTAAATATTTAAACTAGGCCAATGGACACAATTTTGTTTGTAAGGGGTAGATGAAATAATTTTACCCAAAATATATTTTCTATATAAAAAGGTATGATTTTTAAATATATGGCATTTAAAATGATTGGTTATGATGATGATAATTCATCATCCAGGATTTGAGTGGTCTTAGCCGTCAACCTTGAGTATTTTCATTTGTTGTCCTTTTTGACTTGAGTATGCCCTTAGAGATCTGAACCCTTTAGGACATGAATCTTAGGAAAAATGGATTTTTACTGAATTTTATTTACTAAAGGAATTTGGAAAACTTTTCAACTAATATTTTGGGAAAATTTTCCACCATTGAAAATAATTTCATAATTATAGATTTCTAAAAAGGATATTTGAGAATTTAAAACCTTATAACATTACTTTATTATATATAAATAAATAAATATATATATATATAGATCTATTAATTGAAGAAATAAATTGTTTATAAAGTTACTGTATTATCATATATGTATATTTTTCTTTGCCTTATAACCGCTTTCAAAAATATATACTTAAATTATTTTTGGAAAGATGATATTACAAAATTTTGGGTAATAGTAATTTAAAAGGGGGAGATATTTGAAGTGTGAACCTTGATGTACTCTTTAGCCTATAGATTTCTAAACCTTAGGATCTCACCTTTGAGTTTTGGTATTGATTGTAGAGAACCCATAGCATCACTCGAGGTGGAGCATTGGCTAGGGCTAGGAGGGATGGTGACTATGACCTGGTTAAGAGAATTCGGGCGGATCTTAACGAGCCGTCATTATATGAGGAAGAGCTAGAGGAGCCAGTAGAGCCTATCGAGCAGCCACAGCCTCAACAAGAAGACCCCGAGGACGAATTCGACAATGGAAAAGAGTTTGAAGTCGAGGGTGAAGATGAAAAGTTTAACAACGAGGAAGAGTTTGACGTAGAGGAGGATCTTGAATCGAAGAATGATGACGCAGTCATTTGGGAGATAGATGAAGTTGTTGAGGAGCCAGTTGTTGATGTAGATTTCCTACCGAGAGAGCCTAGTCTAGAGATGGTATGGGTTCCGGACAGTGATGTGGAGTCCATGGAATTGTCGGGACCCGAAAGGGAGGACTCGGTAGTAGGAGTCCATAGTAAGTGTTGTTTTGCATTCTCTAGGAAGTGTATGCCTTTTTGTATGTGTCTATGACCCTTGGACATCATGGATGTTAGGTGTTAAATGTTTGGTAGGACGATATATGTATATATATATATATGTATGTATGTATGTATGTATGTATGTATATGTTTGTGTGGGTGATGATAGCACTCGTAGGAATATTCTGGCTGGTACTAGATGTAATGAATATTGTTGATATACATATATATAAGTATGAAATTCCATGTATTTACTGGTGTAGTATGGTTTGTTATTAATCAGTTCTGATATGTGTGGATAGTTTTAATAACTTAGCTATGGAATTTCGGGGACGAAATTTTTTTAAGGGAGGAGAAATGTAACGACCTGGGATTTTTGACATTCGAAGTTTTGAATATTAATTTATAATATTCAATAATATTGTATTTTAATATACAAAAAAATCCCCAACAACTGATAATAATATACAAATTTTCCAAGACCAATATAATTTGAATTTTTAGATCTATATTAAAATAGGAGATTGATTAAATGGAAATTTCTTATATATGTATATATTTTTTAGATAAAATATGTATATTTTGTTCTAAAGATAAAATAAAATAAAATAGAGAATTAATTTAATTGGAAAAATCATATGCATACATTTTTACATATAAGGATAATAGAATTTATATGTATATATAATGTGGATAGAAATTCATAGCAGTAAATATATAATAAAGTAAGAGAGGATATTTTTGATTTTAGGCATATAAACAATATAATTTACATTAAATAAAAGAGTTTCAAGTGAACTTTTCTAAAATAATATATATACACAGTGGATAAGGAAGAGTATATATATGTAGAGATAAGTTCAAAAGGAGAATTTCTAATATTTATAAATAAATAAAAATGTTATAAATTAAAATGATGTGTATAAGAATCACATAAGTATAAATAGGAGAAATTACATATACATAAATAGCAAATGAACTTAGTTTATTTGAAAGTAATATATTTCTATATTATTAATAAAAAATATATATATGGTTATATATATATATATGAAGGCTTAAAAATAGTATTTAACCATCTTATAGTTCTTATAACACATATGTATAGAGATATACTGATCAAGATGTGTTATTCCATTTAATTAACAAGTTTCTCACTTTTGTTTAAAATTGTATATGGTATGTAGAGATAAATGAAAACACTAACTTTGTCAAAAGCAATGATAACTATAGGTTGTCCAACTTTGTAAGTATACATACATATACTTTAAATATTATATGGTTTATATGAAAATATAATGATAGGAAAAATATTTCAAGTCATAAGCAGTAAAAAAAAGAAAACAGGTTAACAAAACCTGGTTTAAGTCAGGCAAAAATATAGGGTAAATAAGAAAAAGACTTTTAGCAGTAAATAGATTTACATTTGGCAGAAATCACCTGATCAATGTTGTAATGATCATCTAAATTCTTTTCAAATTTCTCTCATCCAAACAAATATCAATTCCAACCTCCAAAAATCTCTTACCAAATCTATCATCCAGATATTGAAAGCGTGTATATATATAGGCATTTGGATCTGAGTTGTTGTTTTTAATTCAAGCCTGCAACCTAAGAAATATAGCCATTGTTCTAAAATGTAAGCAAGAGTTTAAGCAAAAACAGGAAATTATAAAAAAAAGAAAGTAACTATGAAACTAGTCTGGGAATAGAGGAGGGAAGAAGCATTCTCTGTTTAAATTCATGCCCAAGGATTCAAAAGCAAGTTTCAGGGTTTAGATTAAAGATTTTCAAAATTCAACTTAAAGCTTCTGGAATCAACATGTGGAAGGTGAGAAACCTTAATTTCAAAACTTGGAAATAATGTGACTTGCTGCTCTGTTAACATTAAAATGTTATACCTGTTCAAATTTCAAAAATCCATATCTCTAGATCTAATCCAAATTGGATGATGTTGTAAACTAAGAAAGTGTTTATTTTTGTGTGCAGTTTAAGTTAAAAATAGTTTTGTGAATGGATTATGCTGTGTAGTTATCTAATGCTAGTTTTACAGTAAAAGACCAAGTTTACTGAAAATTTAACATATTTAAAACAAGAATTCAAGCATGCAATCAGGGTTCTTGTATAGAAATAGGAATTTTAGAAGTAAAATTATGATTTTTAGAAGTTTATAACGTAAGGGATTTTAAGATGACCAATTTATGTTTTAAAATTAATTTCACCACCATAGGTGGTGGGGGCATCGGGACGGCGACGCTGGGAGGTGTGTATGGTCATGGTGAAGAGCTCGATCGTGGCTATTTGTTGGATTAAGGCTTGGATTGGGTTGGGCTATGGATTCTAGGGTTTAGTGAAGCTTCGGCTGTGGTGGAAACGCAGAGGTTCTGGGAAGAGGAGGCGCGATCGGGACACTCGAAATTTGGCAGAAAGGAAGTGCAATGTAAGTTCTTTCGATTGGTGAAGGAGGTGTTGGGATTAGGGGTGTATGGCGAGAGCAGTTCGATGACGGTTGGGCTTCAGTGTTTCGATGGTTCGCACCGAAGGGTTATTTTTCGAGACGGTGAGTTTGGGGCTTCGTCGAGGTGGCATGGTGACCAAGGAAGGAAGGGGCGTCAGTTCAGGGTTCACGATGTCGATATTGGCATCCGAACGATTATGCACGTGCACTGTGTGCACGCGATGCTCAGCCATGGTAGGATTTGGGAAAGGCGAGAAGAATTGGTTCAACCACATTTTGGGGTCGGGGCTGGTGATCGATTCGATGATCGACTTAGAAGTTATTAAGTTGATCGGTGTCGTTTTCTTTCCGATTCGCGGCATGGATTTAAGTGGAACTGAGGGAAGGATGTTAGTCTGGAAGATAAGAAGAAGAGGGGAAGAGATAGGGGAGAAGGTGGGTAGGTATCGGGTTGGGCTTCGGCCCGTTTGAGTAAATGTAAATAGGATTCAAATTTAATAGCATAGTTTAAGTAAAGAAAATCCGTAGCAATTAGTATTCCCAAAGCATGTAATAAGCAAGTTGGTCAAAGAAAATGTTTTAAAAAAATTCTCTTTAGTATTAAATGTTTATTTAAAGTTTTAAGTATATACAAGGAATTTAAAATTAATAAACTTGTTTTACTTTAAGGTTATTTAGTTAAGGTCATTTAAATAAATTATTTTTATGATAAATTAGTTAAGCTTTTAAAAAATAATTTTTATTATTAATTCCTGAGTTTTAATAATTTGAAGTATAATTAAGCAGATAATTAAGGAAAATAAAATGTTTTATACTTTTGAATTAATCCAAGTTCTTAAATGATTTTATATATATAATAATTATTTAATTCCACATGCAAAGTAAAATAAAGTGTTATTAAGTAGATGGTTCGTATCGACGGATATTACACCGTCGTATGATCCGTTGTCAACTTAAACAAATGGAATTTTACGAGCTTATACAGATTGAAATTTAGTTATTGATTAGAAATAAATGCCGTCATAAAATTTTATACGGCCTATCTGTTAAGTTGTTTCCCCAAACAAAATAAATGAGTTAATTATTAATTATTCAAAACTGCTTGACATCTGGTCAGTGGAAACAAAGACCATTCCGCTAATTATTTAATTTAACTTCTATGGGCAGTATAAGCCATCATTCTGAAATATTTTCTGTATAATTGTTATAAATATTTACTAGCAATGATAAATTTCTGATCTGCTTTTCATGCATATATCTGTTTATTTGCCTGTTAGTTATATTTGAGCATATAATGTGAATCGATCTATGGAAGCTGATTAATATTGAATATCTGTATTGTCATGCTAGACTATGATTAAAAATTGAATTATAGCTTGATAAGTACCATTGAGACTGATAAGCCTTTTTCTGGTTGGGTTGACTTTGAACTAAGCTGTTTAAAAATGAGGATTATTTTTAATGACGTTTTAAAAGAACTGATAAATATTTTGGAAATGTCAAAAGTAGTTAATTTATTATCTTTTTGGAAATCTTTATAAAGGTATAATTTTTATTATGAGTTATTTAAGCTATTTCAAGTATAAAAAACTATTTATGTAGTGATCATTTAAAAGTTAATTTTGTTTTTGAGAAATTAGTATTTAAGTATATTTTCTTCAACATAAATCTATTAAATATTAATGTGGTTTTAAATGATATATTGTATAGTAAATTTTTATAAAGAGTATTTCATTTAATAAAACTTGGGAAATTTATTTGAAACTTTATAGCTATGATTTTGGAAAGAATGGTTTCATGAATATATTTACCCAGTGAAATAAGCTTATTAAGTCAATTTTAATCTATTGGGATTTTAAATTTTGAACAAGTCTTAATGGTTGCGATGGGAAATGAACTTGGTTGAATTGTTTGATTATTTTGATAGTTAAGTAACCGACTATCAAATTTGGATAAAAACTTAACTTTGGAAATATATAGAGGAGACCTAGGAATTATGCGGTACGGTCACTGTTTGAGGTGATATACCGTATGTATGAACTCATTTGTTCTCTAAGACGATTATAAGGAAACCTGTCCACTAACGGTTAGGAGGTGAACTCCGATCTTATTTTCATCTGTGTATTTCCTAAAGAATCGGGGTTGAGTTTACCGAAAAATAGCGAACGTTGTTTCGAAGAGACCGGTATTAGATTTGTAATCCAAAAACCACTTCTATCCAACGAGTATGTTTCATGATGAAGACTAGAGCTTGGAGTCGAAGATGGAGTAATGAAGTGCAAGGGCTAATCTGACGCAGCGGATTAATCAAACAAAACTTCAATCGATGGATTGTAGCAATCGGTGAGTTGAAGATACCAAAAATGCCCAAGTTCGTTGATCCAAAGATACCGAACTCTAGCTATCTCAAACACGTTGATAGCGCACTATACCGTGTTCAAAGATCTACGATTCTTCGCACGTTGATCTAGCGCACTAGATTCCGTGAATCGGCTTCAACAAACGTGGATTCGAGCGCACTCGAACGACGTAAGTGGAGATAGGAGATTACACTCAACTACCAATTGGTATGAAAGCACAAAGCTAACAAAAGAGAAATTTTATTCAAAATCAACAACCACAAAATGTACAACACACGCGCTATTTATAGCTTTCACAACTCAACACACACAAACCCTCACCTGACTCTTAGGTCGGCGACGACTTACGACCTAACTTAGGTCGCGGCCGACTCAACACAAGGCAGCTCAACTCCAGAACGACTCAACCCTGGCCGACTTAACAAGCACGACCTTCATACATCATCATATGACCTTAAGACGACTCACCATAGGTCGTATGCGACCCAACACTTCATATACATGACCGACTCAACATTACCCCTAGGTCGGTAACGACCTAAAATACAACACTCACAACCCATAGGTCGGTAACGACCTAAAATGCAACACGATCCACTACATACCGACTTAAAACTCACGACATACGACTTACAACATACAACAGTACACGACTCATCACAACAAACGACTCACGACTCATACTAGGTCGGCAACGACCTACGACTCACGACTCATAACTTCAGCGACTCAACATCCTTCCTTCGACTCAAGCTCCCATCAGTTGAATCCTTCTCCTTCTTGATGCTATCTCGGTCACGACTTATGGATACGTTGTTAAGTCGTGTACGACTCATCAAGTATGCACACTCCAAGTTTCCCTTGAGTCGTAACCCTGTTCCATTATCCCGTATACGACTCAAGCTCGCACGACTCAAACCCGATGCCTCTTTTATGCGGTTCAAATTGTTGTTAACTCGAAACTTGCTATCCCGTGCACCATTAAGTCGGAAACGACTTAACCCTGCCTTCCTAAGTCGCGTACGACTTAACCTCTCTATGAGTCGTGTACGACTCATCCTTGTTAGAAATTTTGGTTGCATTTCTTCTCTGTTCTGAGCTGCATCATCCTCCCCTGGTTGAGAAAAATTCGACCTCGAATTTGTAAATTCTTCCTCAACCATCTCACCTCCATGATATGGAATTAAATGTTTGACGTTAAAAACATCAGAAGTATAAACATCATCTGGTAACTTTAATCGATAAGCATTCTCATTGATTTTCTTCAAAACTTCAATTGGACCAATTTTTCGTGCCTTCAACTTGTTATAAGCACCCACCGGAAAACGATCCTTTGTTAATACGGCATAAACCAAATCACCTTCCTTAAATTCAACATTTCGACGTTTCAAATCTGCAAACTTCTTATATTTCTCATTCGATTTCTCCAATCGTTCCTGAACGGTTCTATGACATTCAGTCAGCTCATCAACAAAATCAGTAGCTCGTTTAACTGTTCTCTTTGACTGTGGTACAGCTGCTAAATCCAATGGCCCCCTGGGTAAATTTGAATAAATAATCTGAAACGGACTGAATCCTGTGCTTCGATTTACTGCATGATTATGAGCAAATTCTGCCTGGCATAGTTTCATGTCCCAACTTCTCAAATTATCCTGTACAAGACATCGCAACAAATTTCCCAATGACCTGTTAACAACTTCTGTCTGCCCATCGGTTTGTGGATGATAAGCACTGCTAAACTTCAGTTTCGTTCCCACCATCTTCCACAAACTCAACCAAAAGTGACTCAGAAAACGAGTATCTCGGTCAGAAACAATAGATTCTGGTAAACCATGAAGTCGATAAATCTCCTTGAAAAATAGCTGTGCGACTCGAACTGCATCTGCTGTCTTCTTGCAAGCAACAAAATGTGCCATCTTTGAAAACCTGTCCACCACAACAAATATCGAATCATTTCCCCTTTGAGTTCTCGGCAAACCCAAAACGAAATCCATGCTGATATCAACCCATGGCTTAGATGGTACTGGTAACGGCATATACAACCCTGCATTCGTTGCTGTCCCTTTTGAAACTTGGCAAATATGACATCGCTCCACGAATCTTTCAACCTCTTTCCTCATCGACGGCCAAAAGTAAGACTGCGAAATCAACTGTAAAGTACGATCACGGCCAACATGTCCTTCCTCGTGCAATTCCTTCACAATCTTCATCCTCAAACTACAGTCCGGAATACATAAACGATTTCCTTTAAACAGAAAACCATCAACTAACATGAATTCATCGGTACTCCCATCCTTCACTTTTTCAACATATTTCACAAAGTAAGGATCTTCTTCAATCATCTCTGGCAACATTTCAAACCCCGTCACTTCCACCTTCATTGTCGTCAGTAAATGACTCCTCCTACTTAAAGCATCAGCTACTCGATTGGTCACCCCAGATTTGTGCTTAACGACAAAAGTAAACTGCTGTAAATATGCAATCCATGATGCATGTCTTGCTGAAATCTTATCTTGCCCCTGTAAATGTTTCAAAGCTTCGTGATCAGTGTACAGAACAAATTCCTTCTGAAATAAGTAATGTCTCCAATGCTTAACAGCCTGAACAACAGCATAAAATTCAACGTCATATGTACTGTATCTGATCTTTGCCCCTGACAGTTTCTCACTAAAATAAGCAACTGGCTTTCCATTCTGGCTCAGAACTCCTCCAATTCCAACCTTCGAAGCATCAGTATGCAATTCAAACAATAACTGAAAATTAGGTAGAACAAGAATTGGTGCAGACGTCAACAATTCCTTGATCCTTTCAAAGGCAACCCCCGCTTCCTCTGACCACACCAACTGTTTACCCTTCATGCAATCAGTCACTGGAGCCATCACGCTACTGAAGTGTGGTATGAACCTTCGGTAGAATGACGCTAGCCCATGAAAACTTCTCACTTCTGTAATTGTCTTTGGCTGTGGCCAATTCTTGACTGCTTCAACTTTGCTCTGGTCAACTTGAATACCTTTCCCTGAAACAACATACCCCAGGAATAAAACACTAGGTGTCATAAACACACATTTCTTTGTAGCAGCATAAAATTGTTCTTCACGAAGAATAAACAACACTTCTCTCAGATGTAGAACATGTTCCTCCGTACTCCTGCTATAAATCAAAATATCATCGAAATAAACCACGACGAACTTTCCAATGAGTGGTCTAAAAATTTGATTCATCACCCGCATGAATGTACTAGGTGCATTAGACAAACCAAATGGCATAACCAACCATTCGTACAACCCCTCTCTAGTTTTGAAAGCTGTCTTCCATTCGTCTCCAGGTCTGATACGAATTTGATGATAACCACTCTTCAAATCAATTTTCGAGAATATAGTTGCCCCACTCAACTGATCCAACAAATCATCCAACCTCGGCATAGGAAATCTGTAACGAACAGTGATCTTATTCAAAGCTCTACTATCAGTGCACATTCTCCAAGTTCCGTCCTTCTTTGGTACTAACAATGCAGGTACAGCACACGGACTCAAACTTTCCTGAATACGACCCTGTTCAAGTAATTCTTCCACCTGCCTTCTCAATTCCTCATGTTCCTTCGGACTCATACGATAATGTGGTCGATGTGGTAACACTGCCCCCGGAACAAGATCAATCTGATGTTGAATGTCTCTAAGTGGTGGTAACTCCTTTGGCAACTCCTCTGGAAAGACATCTTCAAACTCTTCCAAAACTGGCTTTGCTTCTTCGGGAATCTCAACTTCTTCACTACTCTCTCTCCCAATCAACAAAAACACTTCCGGTTCTTCCTCCACTTCTTTAACA
This sequence comes from Allium cepa, assembly GCA_030765085.1. Lineage (NCBI taxonomy): Eukaryota > Viridiplantae > Streptophyta > Magnoliopsida > Asparagales > Amaryllidaceae > Allium > Allium cepa. Next base: position 841,550,838 of record CM060928.1, read on the forward strand.
AACTCCTTCAAAGTCAACAGAGTTTTCAATTCTTCAATCTCCTCCAGTTTGTTCTCCTTCTGCTGTTGCTTCTTAGGAACCAAAGTGATTTTAGTACCCTCGAACATGAAACTGTAACTGTTGGCACGACCGTCATGCTGAACTGCTCTATCAAACTGCCATGGCCTGCCCAATAACAAGTGACAAACATCCATGTCCACAACATCACACCAAATTTCATCTTTGTACTTCTTCCCAATCGAAAAATTCACACAAGCTCTTCGACACACTTTCACTTCACCTCCTTTTCTTAACCATGCTAGCTTGTATGGTTTAGGATGCTTCTCGGTCTTCAAATTCAACTTTCTCACTGCTTCTGTAGAAATAATATTATCACAACTTCCTGCATCAATAACAAACTTGCAGACCTTTCCCAGAATAGTACATGTCGATTGGAAAATATTGCTTCTCAGCCAACTACAATCCTCCTCTTGCTTAGGTGTCAAACAACTTCTCCTCATCATAAGATTACAACCTTCATCACCCGACACTTTTTCTTCCTCCTCAACATAAGGTACATTTGAATACTCTGCCTCCTCACCATCATCTGCTTCAACCTCTGCAACCATGGTTCTCTTCTTCGGCTTCGGACATTCGTTGCTTTTGTGACCCAACTCCTGACAATTATAACATTTGAAAACACTACTAGCCTTCGCCTTCTCAACCTCCTTGACCACTGGCTTTGTAACAGGTTTAGGAACATTAGAACTTCTGCCAACACCCCTTGCTTGATTATTGGAATTAGTAAACACACCACCTCCACGCCTTCCTTGTTTCTCCCAAGCTAACGCTTTCTGATGTGCCTCTGCTACTGATCTAGGATCAAACATATTAACCATATCTTGGATCTGCATTCTCAAGCCCCCAATGAATCTAGCAGTTAGCTGTTCTTCTGTTTCCATGATATCATTCCTGGCGATGAGTTGGTAAAATTCATCAGCATAATCACTAACAGATTTTGTCCCTTGCCTCAGATTCTGCAACCTCTGGTACATAAGTGATTGGTAGTTATAAGGCAAAAATGTAGATCTCATCAACTTTTTCATCTTCTCCCAAGATTCTATCTTTGACTTCCCCATTCGTTCTCGAGTAAGTTTAGTTTGCTGCCACCACGCCAAAGCTCTCCCCCTCAACCTAGTAGCAACCAACTTCACCCTTCGATTCTCCGGCACCTCCTTGAAATCAAAGATTTCCTCCACATTAGACAACCAATCTAAGAACTCCTCAGCAACCATCCCGCCTTTAAACTCCGGAATCTCCATTTTCATACCCGACTCCCAACGACGGTCATCCTCCACATCACGGTAAGAATTTCGAACTTGGTCTCGATCTCGATAATGAATACTTGCTCTATCACCCTCTTCAACAAAATCAAAGGTACGCCTACATCGATCTCGACTAACATCATCCCTTCTCTCATGCATGCTTCTTTGACTATGTCCCTCTTCATCTCTATATACTTCATGGTCAAATTCTCGATGACTTCTTCTTTCTTCATGTGCATAGTCATGATGATCTCTTCGTGATGAAATTGATGTTTCTCTTCTATCTCTACAAGAATGTGGTGATACCCTCCTCGCTTCCGTAACCAATGGCGAAACTCGGTTTCCTCCATGGTTCGAGTTTGGTGATCTCCTCCTTTGATTCAAATCATTCATCAATCTCTCCAATTTACCAATGCCTTCATCAAATTTTTCATTAATACGTTGTTCCATAAGCTCGGCTTCTTCTCTACGATACAAAGCTTCAACGTTTTGATGACGATTAGCTCTCCTTGGTGGCATGGTTAAAATTTTCACAAACTTCAACAAATTGAACACAATACTTCAAAATTTCACACGATAAGGCAATCTAGGCTCAACTGTCTCGGCAATGCTTGTCTCGGCCTTGACTCTTCACAACTTTGCTTGGCTCGGTCAAGACTTGCCTCGGCTCACTCCAAAACCTTCAAAACTTTGGCGCGCAAATCACCAATTCAAAATCCAAACAAAATCCAACTCCTCGATCCAAAATGAAATGGATCAAACTCTCCAAACTTGATGCAACTTCAATATGAACACGATGAACTACTTCAAACTTCAAAAACTTGGCTCCAAGAATCAAACTTAGCTATGATTGGCTAAGTATGGCTCCGATACCAAACTGACGCAGCGGATTAATCAAACAAAACTTCAATCGATGGATTGTAGCAATCGGTGAGTTGAAGATACCAAAAATGCCCAAGTTCGTTGATCCAAAGATACCGAACTCTAGCTATCTCAAACACGTTGATAGCGCACTATACCGTGTTCAAAGATCTACGATTCTTCGCACGTTGATCTAGCGCACTAGATTCCGTGAATCGGCTTCAACAAACGTGGATTCGAGCGCACTCGAACGACGTAAGTGGAGATAGGAGATTACACTCAACTACCAATTGGTATGAAAGCACAAAGCTAACAAAAGAGAAATTTTATTCAAAATCAACAACCACAAAATGTACAACACACGCGCTATTTATAGCTTTCACAACTCAACACACACAAACCCTCACCTGACTCTTAGGTCGGCGACGACTTACGACCTAACTTAGGTCGCGGCCGACTCAACACAAGGCAGCTCAACTCCAGAACGACTCAACCCTGGCCGACTTAACAAGCACGACCTTCATACATCATCATATGACCTTAAGACGACTCACCATAGGTCGTATGCGACCCAACACTTCATATACATGACCGACTCAACATTACCCCTAGGTCGGTAACGACCTAAAATACAACACTCACAACCCATAGGTCGGTAACGACCTAAAATGCAACACGATCCACTACATACCGACTTAAAACTCACGACATACGACTTACAACATACAACAGTACACGACTCATCACAACAAACGACTCACGACTCATACTAGGTCGGCAACGACCTACGACTCACGACTCATAACTTCAGCGACTCAACATCCTTCCTTCGACTCAAGCTCCCATCAGTTGAATCCTTCTCCTTCTTGATGCTATCTCGGTCACGACTTATGGATACGTTGTTAAGTCGTGTACGACTCATCAAGTATGCACACTCCAAGTTTCCCTTGAGTCGTAACCCTGTTCCATTATCCCGTATACGACTCAAGCTCGCACGACTCAAACCCGATGCCTCTTTTATGCGGTTCAAATTGTTGTTAACTCGAAACTTGCTATCCCGTGCACCATTAAGTCGGAAACGACTTAACCCTGCCTTCCTAAGTCGCGTACGACTTAACCTCTCTATGAGTCGTGTACGACTCATCCTTGTTAGAAATTTTGGTTGCATTTCTTCTCTGTTCTGAGCTGCATCATAATCGCTGCTAATCCTGACGGTGGTTCCAAAATGGATATAGTAGGAATAGCGCCTTCGGTTCCGTTCGAACTCAGAACGGACTTGTATGAATGAATGCTTTCAAAACATCGTCAGGAGGACGGTGAGCATTCTAAGTGAAGTGTTCTGAAAAGTTAACGTTGAGCCTCGAACCTCATCAACCAGGAACGACTGAAAATCAGGGGATATGCAACAAGGCTAAGTAGGTAGCACCCAATTAGGATAAGGTCATCCATGTCTAGAGGTCCCTTTTTATTCAGCTGTGTGGGTAGTTGCTGATCCCAAACACTGGGTGATCTTATTCGTACTATCCAATAAGGGGTAGCTTTGGTCTTGTGTTACAGGGGATCAGGGTGGATCCTTGGTATGCTAATCTAGATCAGATACCATAACAAGTGGTACCCTAGTGCCTAGTCATTAGTTGGAAACCTATTCTCCCTACGTGCCTTTACGGTTTTGATTGTAGAACCTACTTTTGCTGGAATTTAATGAATGTAACAATTTCGACTTTGATTTAAGTATTTATATTTGGACACTATTATAATATCAGAAGATTTTGATATGTTTTGGTTACTGTAAGGTAAAAACCCGACATGTTTATTTGTGGCGTGGTCTTACGAGATACCCTTGATTTCAAAGGATTTTGAACTTTAATAAATCAAGTTGAGTGTGTTTCTTACGCTGGTTTACAAAATTGACCCGGGAGTGGTGTTTTTCCTATATGCTCGGGTCAGACCGAGCATATTTTCAAGTTTAGCTAGAAGATTGGAAGCTTTAGGAGAGGAGCTGGAATCAGAAGATGTATTCACATAAATACTTATATTTAGTTGTAATTGGTTGTTTTGTCTACAAGTTGTAAGGGCAGATTGTTATAATCTGTCCGAGCTGAATGGATGTAAACTCTAATTTAAGTCTGTATAAGTTACTAAAGCAACAGTTTTGGTTTCATGTAAAGACTTGTTTATATTATAGATTATTCGTTCCGCTGTGAGATTCTGTTATTGTTCTCTTTTTCTTCTATCTTCTTTCTATTTTCTACCTTCCTTCTTTCTTTCACTATGCGTCTTCCCATGCAATATGGCTGACAAGTGTGGTAAAGGTCTGTTTAAATCGGACAAAAAAATGGGTCATGGCATCTCCTCTATAAATACAGGCTTCATGGTTCATTTGAGGGATCTTTACGCTGTTGTTTTCTTTGTACTTCATTGTATTCATGGATTTCAATTCAATCCCTATTGTACTCAAAATTCAAAGTCATTAATAAAGCAATTTCTCCAAAGTGGACATAGGCTCTCAACATCGCACCACTATAAATCTCTACATTCTTGTTTTTACTTATTTTATGTTATTTAATTACTTGTTCCTTCTATTTTCATTTAGATTTCTTCATTTATTTCTCTCTAAAAACTCTATTCGGTTTTTGTGACCAATTTTAGTGCAAAGATTCAGTCACTTTTCGTTTCACATTATCTTCTTCCTTTCCTCTCCCAATCTTTTCTTAATCTCTTCTTAATCCACTTTTAATCCCTAAATCCTAAACTCACCAAATAAATTTCCTAAAATCAAATAAAAATCACCATAATTTCTCTCATCCAATTCTCTACAAAACCCGTGAGCAAGGTATTCATTTTGAAATTCAAAGAGAGCTAAAGTTAGATTTTTGACGATTGGAGCTTCGTTTAGGGAAAGGCTTGGTGAGTGGGATGATTGTCCTATTTAATTTACTTGTTAAACTTCACTTATTTGTTGAGTAATAATTATGAAGTTATGTGATGTGATTTAGAGAATTCTGTGTTATGGTTTAGACTTGTATTCATGTTATAAACTTGTTTTCTTTAGCTGATTAGTTGTTTGAACCCTAAATCATCATGTTTGGAAAATTTACTAAGCTCTAGAATGAATTTTGAGTTAATTGGATGACTTTGTGTGAAGGTTGGTTTGATTGGTGATTAATTAAGTAATGTAATGATATGCATGTCATTAGAAGGCATTAATTAAACTATTTGAATTGGTTTAATAAAAGTTAGTATGCTAGTTAAGTGAGTTAGGAGCTCTATACTTATTATTAAAGTGAATAGAGCCCTAATGAAGCTTAATTAATGTTTGTGAACATTATTTGCAAGAATTAATCATTTTATAAAACAAAGGAATATTTTATAAAATAAAGATAGTGAGCTAATTAAGCGAGCTTATGAGCTCTACACTTATTACCAATGAGATTAGAGGATTAATGAGCTTAATTAGTACTTATATATATTATTTAATTATGGAAATAGTCTTACAAGTGAAAGATATTTTTATAAAATAGAATGAGATTTTAGAAATTAAGAATGAAGATGTATTTTATAAAATAGAATGAGATTTATAAAATAAGAGTGAAGATGTATTTCATAAAATAGAATGAGATTTATAAAATAATAACAAAGACGTATTTCATAAAATATTATGAGATTTATAAAATAATAACCAAGATATATTTTATAAAATAGAATGATATTTTATAAAATAGTATAAACGGTGTATTTTATAAATATGGGGTTTTATAAAATTATATAGAAGTAGTATTTTATAAAGGTATGAGACTTTATAAAATAATACAAAAGAAGTATTTTATAAAAGTAAGAATTTTATATAATAGTTAGAATGAAATATTTATAAGTGTGTTTATATGGTTTTATAAGAAAATTACAGACAAATACTTAATTCTTGATGAAGGAAATAAGTATTATAAGAACTTAAAATGATTTATAAGCTAGTTTTGTATTTTATAACATAATGGGATAGTTTTATAAAATAGTAAACAATGATATTGAACTTTAATAGAAAATATTTGATAAATATAAGTAAATTTTGACTATTAAATAATCAAATCGTTATCCAAATATATGTGTATGCATATTGATATGGATAAGTATGCGTACACGTGCATTTGAAGTCATATAACAACAAATACAATTCTTGTATTGTAATTAGAATTGTTAAATAGTTTGGATGGTTGATCATCTTTGATTATTTATGTAAATAATTATATACGCATATGGGAATGTCCATATGTATATACAAGCACACTATGAGCAGTCTCGTGTACCATAGTGATCACCGAGTGCGCTAAGTTATATAAGAACCTGTCGGGTCAAGTAATCGCTTCCTTGAAGTTCAAAACTTGATTAGTGAATTTTTACGTGTTTGCATATACATGTGTGCATATGCATGCATGTGTGGGTGTGTCGACACACATGTGAGGCAAAAAAGTTGTTTGAGTTCATTTGGGGCGTGTTAAAGGATCCTAGGTCATTGAAATTGTCCCTCTGAGACTCTACACGAAAAAGAGCAGGATTCGTATCGAAGTCGGTTTTTAAATACTTAAGAAACCACTTCTAAAACATCAACCAATTAATTTCAAAAGAAATTCAATGTGGCAAAGGAAGAATATGGGAGTTAGCGACCCGCCGGGCAAAGCAATGGAGAAGACAGGGCACGAATCAGTGACCATTTGGGAGGTTCCTACCTTCCCCAAGCTCACTGCCTGGAAACTTTCAATTTTAGTTGACTGAGGTTCAAATTAAGTCAAATGAATATGTTTTAAAATAAATCCCAAGGGGTAGCCTTAAACAGAAGGCTAGGGATATCCAACCTAATCGACTGGGAAGAGGATTCAATCGAATGAGCTCAGTCGACTGAATGTGTACCCCAATCGACAGAACCCCTGGTGTAACATTCTAGATTTTGAATCCCAAAACTAACTGCTACAGATATTGTAGTCATCTACTGTTACTAATTCTCGACGAAAAAATACGGCTTTGTTAATCATATCAATAATAAAAAACACATGAATATGAAAAAATTACAGCACAGTTTAATAACAAATTTTCATATCTCATTTCACAAATGATATTTCATATTATTACATAATCTCATTCGTAATCCCATATTCAGAGAAAATATAACCGTGCAAAGTACTCAAAGAGTGACATATGAAGATGCCTACTTGGTTGATCAGATCAAATATTTGGCAATTGTACAACTTTGCGGTTACATTTAAATACACAAAACCAAACTACACATCGGAAATAGAAAAAGTTCCAAATAGCTAGATTGCCTCCTGCATGTCTTCGAAAGATTATTCATCTAACTAGAAACCTGAAATCCATTACTCCTAACCTACTCAAATTAATACCCGAGATTTTAAAGGGAAAAACAAAAACCTCGGGTCGGACAACAATCTGGTGTGAACAATAACCTACCATCTCGAACCAAAATAGATATCTAGCAAGACCACACCGTTGAGCGGAACTGGTATTTTCCTCACTAGTATTTTAACTAAAACATAACAACCGTATACTGTACTCCTCACAATGGTTAGAACATAGAATATAGCATTTATAATCATAAAACATGTATCGGATTACCCATCACAATTCATTGGATTATCCATCTAAATTTCAAATGACTACCTATCACAATTAAACTGACTACCCATCGTATTTTAATCTGACCACCCATCTTATAATAATGTGGACTACCCATCTCACATATAAGCATATTTAGAATTATGTATGTAACAGCCTAACTTAAGTGTCAGGTATGGAAAGTTTTGAGAAATTGTAAATACACTAGTATAAACTATTTAGTGTCTACACCATCTCAATCCAATTCAAACATTTTAGTATATTTGTATAATATACACACACACAAACAAAATAAATGGTATATGTAAATACACATTTTTATTCATACAAATGTATAGGTTAGACGGCATGAGATGGTGAAGACAAGTGGTATCAAATGGAACATACATGCATCATGAGATGAAAGGAAATAATGACACATATACCTATTTGCTGTGCATATGTAGAACCATCCTAAGACAACTAAGGAGGCATGTGTCAACATCCGGAGACTTGCATGAAGATATGGTGGAAAAGTGTCCTTAGTAATATGACAAAACTGCCTTAAGAAATGCTTTAAATATGATGGATATCTCCATTAGTTTTCCAAGCTTTCATAAACTAAAACAAAAGTGAGATAAATAAGAAAAGCTTGGAGAAAGCCAAGGATATAAAATACATGTCAAAGCTACAATTTTAAAATGAGGAAAACTATTTAAACCTATGTATTCATGTTATTCTATGAAGATATGAGGTAGCTATTAAGAATGAATGATGGTGGCTCGAATCTGTCAAAATGGTGCTCGGTAAATCAACCATAACTTCCGCATTTCGTAATGAAATTTTGATTTCTTTAATATTCTGGAAAACTAACTCATAGACCTACAACTTCATGTTTATCACTTTTACAAATTCTTAAAAATATATACCTAAAATCGAGGTATAAAGTTGGGTTTCATCTCAGCCTGAAATGAATTAGTGTATTTTTAAGAAAATACCTTACTTTGTCGAATTTTGATAATTATATTGATAAATAAATTTAGGCATTTCCTTTTATGGAAATTAATTAGACTAAGCAGGTTACTTGTTGAAGAAAAATTGGAGTTAAAAATTACTTTTATCATAGAAATAATCGAATCAAACATTTTACGGAAAAACTGGTCAAAACCTGAGTTTCAGAAAACATTTCTGAAAATTTCAATACTTTTTAACTGTTACTAAACCTGAAATGTAATTTAAGGCTAGAATTTGTAACAATTCAGTCGAGCAACAATTTTAGCTGTTACAAAAATTTAGATGGTGTTTTCTGTAAACTATTTAAAGTTTAAGCCTGAAATTAGCAACATTTCTAATTTGCAACGCCTCATAATTGTTTCAAATCTAAAACATAAACTTTAGTGTTTAACTTGTCCAGAACTTTTCACAGCACATCGAAAATGTTGTCTTTTCTTTTCATTATTTATAAAGTGATCTAACATGCCCAGAACTTTCCAAGGCACACCAGAAACGCTGCAGTAGCTGTTTTGAGTCTAAAAACATTATGAACTACTACAAAACTTTCCATGTGCTTTATAATCTGCTGCAGTTTTTATTTTAATATTATTATTGATGTAGAAACTTTTTATTACAATTTATGAAATGTTGTCTTTTCTGCTTGGGACTTTAAAATAGTTTTAAATGACTATTCACTTCAGTAATTTTAAGTTTCTAACATATATCAGAATATTCCTAAAAAGGTTTGGGGTCTGGGGTTTGTCTTAAAACCATACATATATGAGTTTAAAAAGGTACTTTAAGCTACTTTTGGAAACATTTCCTCAATGATAATTACTTCGGGAATGCCGTATAAGGCAATAGATCTTGGATAGTGCACTATTACTTTGTGTCGGTATCGAGCCAAGCAGAGTACGTCCCTACTTAGTGACGGGATGCGGGCAGCAATAGGATAAGATATCCTAGGATCTAATCCAAATCGAGGGTATGGTTTAGATTCATGATTGAATATTTAGATAAATCTTGGTTTTGGTTGAAGGAAGTTTATTTTAAAATTTCTATTACAAACTTGTTTAATTTAATATTTCAAGGTCTTTCTTGAATTACTTTGAACTTTGGATTGGTAGAATCTCCAAAGAAGTAATTTATAATGAAACTATAATGTGAAAAACCTGTTAATACAACCCATTATGGCATGACTTGAAAACTGGCTTAAATAGCTATCTTACTAGATCCGGGTTGCTCATGATGCTACACTTAAACATTTCAGGTTTAGATGGTTAGTGGTTCGACCCTAGAATTTAGATGGATGCATTAAAGTGAAAACTTATATTATGTATATTATCTCTTTTATGTACTCATATGTATAAGAATGTGATGGTTAGACTCTTGGATCTTATGTAATCATGTTATATGATGATGTAAATGTGTAAAAACTCTTCCGCTAAAAATCATGTACTCTGAATGATTTTCTATTATGACATAACTTTGTTAATTTGTGATACTATTTTAATAGAACCATCTATTAGATATAACATCTTCGCCTCTGGATAAGTTTGCCAAGCAGGGTGTTATAGTTAGTGGTATCGGAGCTTAGGTTTAAGGGGTGCTTTTATAATACTTTATAATATCACAATTTAATTTATTGGAATAGGAAGTTAATACATTTCATTGACGTTTTATAACTATTTGTAGTTATAAATTATGGCAAGCAACCAAACTTGGTATACGAGAGATTCATGGGGTGGTTTTAAGTACACCACTGTACCGAATGAACGGTTAATTGTTGCAAGTCCCATGATGGAAAAACAAGTACTCAAGTGGAGTGCAAAGAGATTTCTCCTTGATGAGATGTATGAAGTTTACAATAGGGTAAACGATTATGAAGAAGTTTTAAAGAGGGACCTTGTTCTCTCCCGTTTACATCAAAAAAGAAGCAATTAGAAATGATGATAAAAATGGAGGAAAGGACTGACTATGGAGAAGCTTTAGAATTTCTAAGGCAAAAAGGAGAACTTCCACCATAAGTAGAGGATGTGAAACATAGAAGGTTCCCAACTAAGATAGTAGAGCAGTATGATGAAGAGGAGTCTGAGTCAGTTGGATCCAATGATTACTCTTAAGAAATTACTAGACCTCCCCTTGTAGTGAATGATAAAAGGGGCCCTTTTCCATCGAATGCATGGATAGTGATAGACTAGGGAAATTGAACTAAGAAGTTAAATATTAGTTAATAGATCAAGAAGTATATATGGTAATCTATATTTTTGGGGAAGTTGTGAATTAACACCCAAAATTGTATAAGTAATATAACATGTTTATGTGTACATGGCTTGAGTATTTCATTAAATATCTTTTATAATGGAAGATATATTTGATTTTCATTCATGACCATAACAAGAATTTTTTTAAAATTAAAGGTCATGACAAATCAAAATAACTTGACAACTCAAAGTCAAGAGGTTCAATCCTCCACACAAACAAATGCTATGGAGTTGTTCCCATCTTTATCAAACAAATGGAGCATGTTTCTTCAACATCTTCAACCAAGAGTCTTTTGAGCTGTATTAAAATTCTAAAACCAAAGGTGTTGGAGACGCTGATCCTGTTAAAGCAGAGCAATGGGCCCAACATTTGGAAGATGTATTTGAAGTTTTGGAATGTACCGAAGTCGACAAAAGGAAGTTGGTGATCTTTCAATTATCAGAAGAAGCTCGAAATTGGTGGGAGCTCGTTCGAATAACAACTAGTCCAAATGGATAGAATGGATGACCTGGGAAGAATTTAAGGAAAAATTCTTGGATATGTATTTCCTAGAAAATGAAAGAGAGTAAATGAAAACAAAATTCCAAAATCTTACCCAAGAAGGTACGACGGTAGCTCAATACCAAAATAAGTTTGAAGCATTATCCCAATTCGAAAGCCATTTGATTGATACACCTGAAAAACAAGCTAGAAGATTTGCAAAGGGATTAATTCGTCCAATAAGAAGACATATTATTAGTGATCGATGTAAGACTTAAGAGATGATAGTTAATGAAGCTTAAAATCTAGAAGAAGATTATATTGAGTTTCAGCATGAAAGAAAGACTTCAACTAAAATGAAACCAAATAAATTTTCTGGCAATCAAAAGAAACCAAATTGGAAAAGGAAGAAGCAAAATGGAGAAAGTAAAGGATCGGTAGGATAAGATAAGGAACATGACAAAATTAGGAGATGTTACTGATGTACTGAGATAGGACATGTTGCCCCAAATGTACAAAGGCAATCGTGTGTTACAACTGTAATGAGTCTGGGCACATTAGTCGAAACTGCAAAAAGCCAAAGAAAGATAATAGGGTGCAACAACAAAAATCAAGAAAGAGTATATGCAGTAGTTTCTGAACAAGCTCAAATGGAAGGTACCATACTTTTTTTTGACTTTCAATAAAAAAAATTATTCAATAATGGTGCTACACTTTCTCTTATATCAAAAATATTCTCTACTAATTTAGGATAACCCGTTGAGAAACTCCTGAGCCCTTTGGTAGTAGACAATTTAGTAGGAGGAAATACTAAATTTAATAGTATGCATAAGAACTTATCCTTAACTTTAGGGGTAAGGATATGATGGCTAATCTAATTGTCTTCCCAATGGAATATTTTGATATCATCCATGGGATGGGTTGGCTTTCCAAATATCGAGCTAACTTGAGTTGCCACGACAAGACCATAATTTTTACAATTCAAGAACATGAAACCTTTGTTTATTCATGTGATAAATTTGAAGATGCTTTTATATCTTGATATGTAGCTCATATCAATATTGAAAATAAGGGTCAACTGGTAGACCAAATCCCCATGGTAAAGTTATTTAAAGAAGTTTTTCAAGAAGTACCAGAATTACCACTAAAAAGAGAAATTGATTTTAGTACCGACTTAATCCCTGGTACCACTCCTATTGCTAAAACAGCTTATCGTATGTCTCCTACAAAAATATCAAGAAACAAAGAAACAAATTAAGGAGATGGAGGATCAAGGATTTATTAGACCTGGTAAATCTCCTTGGGGAGAGCCAGTGCTGCTTATAAAGAAACATGATGGAACATTTCTCTTATGCGTAGATTACCAAGAGCTTAATAAGGTAACAATTAGGAACAAATACCAATTGCCTCGAATCAATGATTTATTTGATCAGCTCCAAGGAGCTAAAACATTTTTGAAAATTGACTTAAGATCTGGGTATCGTTAATTAAGAATAAAAGAGGAAGACGTTCCAAAGGCAGCATTCCAAATACGATATGGACACTATGAATTATTGGTGGTGCATTTTGGCCTAATCAACGCTCTGGTAGTATTCATAGATTTGATGAATCATGTGTTTCTCCCATATCTTAATCAGTTTGTCACTGTGTTTATTAATGACATCCTAATCTACTCTAAGACAAAGGAGGAACTTGAATACCATTTGCGTTTGTGTCTCCAAACATTAAAAGAACACCAACTATATGGAAAATTAAGCAAATGCGAATTCTGGTTGAAGGAAGTGAAATATCTTCGACTGGTTGTCTCAAAGAATGGGATTGGAGTGGACCCATCAAAAGTTGAGGCAGTGTTGAAATTGAACCCTCCAATAACACCATCATAAGTTCAGAGTTTTCTAGGATTAGCTGGTTACTATCAGAGATTTATTCAAGATTTTTAAAAGATAGCATCTCCACTAACAAAGTTGAAATGAAAAATGTGAAATAGCATTTAAAATCCTAAAGAATAGGTTGACCGAGGCACAATTCTGTCCTTGCTAAGGAGTGGAGTCCTATATAAAGTATATTCTGATGCATGTGGACAAGGATGAGGATGCTTAGTGATGAAAGGGGACTGGCTCTCATCAGCTAAAGCCACTCGAAGTCAATTATCCAACTCATGACTTAGAAATGGTTGTAGTCGTAATTTTCCATAAAAATTTGGAGGCATTATCTTTACGAGGAACAATTCCATGTTTACTCGGACCATAAGAGTTTAAAATATATTTTTTCCAAAAAGAATTAAATATGAGACAAAGGAGATGGTTAGAATTTCTAGAAGATTATAACTTTACATTACATTATCATCCAGGGAAGGCAAATGTAATTGGAGATGCGTTAAGCCGAAAACCCTATGGCAAAGTAGCCAAATTAATGATAAGGGAATGGAGAGCTCTAAAGACCCTAGTCGAAATGAATGCTTTCACAAGGATGGTTAGTGGAACAAAGGGTAACAAAGTAACCCTTTTATTTAACTTTATTATTCAGCCAACTCTAGTAAGTAGAATATTATAAGCCCAAGAGGAAGATAAGGAGTTGAAGGAATTATTTTTGAAGATGAAGGACATGGAACCTGCAGATTGGAACATTGGTAATGATGGAGGTTATGGATTCAGAAATCGACTTTGTGTTCCAAATAAAACTGAATTGAAAAATGAAATTCTAAGTGAAGCACACCGCTCAAGGCTTACAATGCACTCAGGAAGCACAAAAATGTATAAGGATCTTAAGTGTCAATTTTGGTGGAATGGAACGAAGAAGGATGTCGCTGAATTTTTGGAAAAATGTTTTACATGCCAACAAAATAAAACTGAGCAACAACAACCAGCGGTACTTCTACAACTACTTCTTATCGCTGAATTGAAATGGGTGCATATAATGATGGATTTAATCGTCAGATTACCAATGACAAAACAGGGTCATCATGCAATATGGATAGTAGTGGATCGCTTAACAAAGTCGGCACATTTCATACCTTACAGCATGACCTACTCAATGGAGAAACTGAGTATACTCTATTTGAAAGAAATTGTTCGACTATATAGCATACTAGTCACCATTGTTTTAGATAGAGACTCACAATTCACTTCAAGATTTAGGAAAAGCCTTCAAAAACCATTAGGTACATCACTAAACCTGAGTACAGCCTTTCATCCTCAAACCGATGGACAAACTGAAAGGGCGAACAAAGTCATAGAAGATATGTTAAGATCTTGTATAATGGAATTTGAAATCACATGGGAAATTCACATACTATTAATAGAATTTGCATATAATAATAGTTATCATACGAGTATTGGTATGGCCCTATATGAAGCATTATATGGAAGACATTGTCGATCGTCGGTATGTTGGGCAAAAGTTGGAGATCGCGAACTTCTCGTCCAGATCTAGTAAAAGAAATAGTAAAAAATATTTCTATCGTAAGGGAAAGATTGCAAACAGCACAATATAGGCAAAAGATTTATGCGGACTATAGTAGAAAAGATTTGGAATTTGAAGTAGGGGATCAAGTTCTTCTTAAAGTTTCTCCAGTACAAGGGGTAATGCAATTTGGAAATAAGAAGGCAAAGTTATCACCTAGATTTATCGTACCATTTCGTAAATTGGTAAAGTTGCATACCAACTAGATTTATATGAGAAATTATTAGATATTCATAATGTATTTCATATATCGATACTACAAAAATATAATTCTAATCCATCTCATGTGATTGATTTAAGCGGCATTGAAGTTAAAAAGGGAACCTAGTACATTGAAAGACCTATTCGCATTCTTGACAAAAATGTTAAGAAGTTAAGAACAAAAGAAATTCCTTTAGTAGAGGTACAATGGAACCATCATAATAAGGACGAATCATGGGAGGTTGAGTCAGAAATCCGTAAAGATTATCCAGAATTGTTTGAAACTTAGATTTCGAGGATGAAATCTTTTTCTAAGGGTAGTGGAATGCAAAAGCCTAACTTAAATATCAGGTATGAAAAGTTTTGAGAAATTATAAATATACTAGTATAAACTATTTAGTGTCTACACCATCTCAATCCGATTCAAACATTTTAGTATATTTGTATAATACATACACATGCACACATAAACATTACAAAAAAACAAATGGTATATGTGAATATACATTTATATTCATAATATATAGGTTAGATGGCATTAGATAGTGAAGACAAGTGGCATCAAATGGAACATACATGTGTTATAAGATTTTAGGAAATAATGACATATATACCTATTAGGTGTGCATATGTAGTACCATCTTAAGACAATTAAGGAGGAATGTGTCAACATCCTAAGATTTGCATGAAGATATGGTGGACAAGTGTCCAAAGTAAAATGACAAAACTAGCCTTAAGAAATGCTATAAATAGGATGGAAATCTTCATTAGTTTTCCATGCTTTCGTTAACTAAAACAAAAGTGAGATAAATAAGAAAAGCTTAGAGCAAGCCAAGGATATAAAATAAAAGTCAAAGATACAATTTTATGGTGAGAAAAACTATATATGCATATGTATTCATGTTATTCTATGAAGATATGAGGTAACTATTAAGAATGAATGATAGTTGCTTGGATCTGTCAAAATGGTGTTCGGTAAATCAACCATAACTTCTGCAATTCTTAATGATATTTTGATTTCTTTAATGTTCTAGAAAGCTAACTCATAGACCTACAACTTTTACGTTTATTACTTTTCTAAATTCTTGAATATATATACCTAAAATAGAGGTGCAAAGTCGACTTTAATCTCAGCCCGAAATGAACTAGTGTTTTTATAAGAAAACACCTTATTTTGTCGAATTTTTATAATTATATTGATAAATAATTTGAGGGGTTTCCTTTCAAGGTAGTTAAGTAGACTAAGTAAGTTACTTGCTGAAGATAATTTGGTACTTTTATCATAGAGAAATCAAATCAAACAGTATGCAAAAAAATGGTCAAACACCTGAGTTTCAGAGATTAGTAACATTTCTGAAAATTTTGCTTTCTAACTGTTACTAAACCTAAAGGGTAATTTAAGGCCATAATTTGCAATGATTCAATCCCACAACAATTTTAGCTGTTAGAAAATTTTAGATAGTGTTTTTGGAATGCTAATAATGTAAGATATTAAAGTTTCAAACCTGAAATTAGCAAACATTTATGATTTGCAACGCCTCATAATTGTTTCAAATCTAAAGCATAAACTTTAGTAGTTTTAACTTGACCAGTATTTTTCACAGCACATCAAAAACGCTATTTTTCTTTTAGTTGTTTATAAAGTGATCTAACATTCCCAGAACTTTCCATAGCACACCAGAAACCTTGTAGTAGCTGTTTTGAGCCTAAAACCATTATGAACTACTACAGAACTTTCTATAACGCTTTATTATCTACTACAGTTTTCATTTTAACACTCTTATTGATGCATAAACTTTTTATATCAATTTCTGAAACGCTGTCATTTATTTTTCGAAATTTAAAGCAATTTTAAATGACTATTAACTTAACTATTCACTTCAATAATTTTAAGATCCTTTCTAACATATATCAGAAATTCCTAAAGGTTTAGGGTTTGTCTTACACCCATACATATATGAGTTTGGAAAGGTATTTTAAGTTACTTTTGGGAACATATCGTCAATGATAATTACTTCAGGGATGCGGTATAAGACAATAGATCTTGGGTAGTGCACTATTACTCTATGTTTATATCTAGCCAAGTAAAGTATGTCCCTGCTTAGTGATGGGATGGCAGCTGCAATATGATAAGATATCCTAGGACTAATCCAAATCGAGAGTATGGTTTAGATTCATGATCGAATATTTAGATAAATCTTGGTTTTGGTTGAAAGAAGTCTATTTCAAAATTTCTATTACAAACTTGTTTAATTTAATATTTTGAAGTCTTCCTTGAATATTACTTTGAACTTTGGATTGGTAGAATCTCCCAAGAAATAATTTATAATGAAACTACAATATGAAAACCCCGTTAATATAACCCATTATGACATGACTTGAAAACTGGCTTAAATATCTATTTCACTGGGTCTGTGTTGCTTATGATGCTATACTTAAACATTTCAAGTTTAGATGTTTAGTGGTTTGACCCTAGAATTTAGTTGGATGCATTGAAGTGAAGACTTATATTATGTATATTATCTCTTTTATGTACTCACATGTATAAGAATGTGAGGGTTAGACTCTTAGATCTTATGTAATCATGTTATATGATGATGTAAATGTATATAACTCTTTCGCTGAAAATCGTATACTCTGAATGATTTCATATTCCGACATACCTTTGTTAATTTATGATACTATTTTATAAGCACCATCTACTAGATGTAACATCGTCGCCTCTGGATAAATTTGTCGAGCAGTTTGTTACAATGTGGACTTCTGATCACGGATCACATATGGTTCGATTAACATAATTATGTGGACTACTCATCATACATATTTCATTTAAGTTAAAATGATATGGACTATCCTTCACACATTCCATACTTTTCCTGGGATGACTATGAACCCTTCATTAACCTCTTAGAGATTGTCCATCACCGATATGATGTGGAACTATCTATCTCACATCCCATAGTTTTCCTAGAATGACTATGAATCCATCAATTAGCAATTTGATAATGTTGCGCACATGTTCAACCTATGTCTATTGGTGTGCGCAATTAGGTTGTCTCCTTTTAACCTTTTACCATTTTAAAGTAACATGTATTAGTATCCCCAATGATTAACGTCGAACTTATTAAAATTTAAACAATGGTATCACCAAGGTTTAAAGACAAAGTTAAAAGCATATAGCCCGCCACTATTAAGTAATTTAAATTTTGATCAATGTCGAAGTTTATCTACATTAATGTCCCCAATGATAGTGTCAAAGTTTAAATTTTTTAAAATGTCATTGTTATCCCCAATGATTACGTCGATAAGTAAAACCTAAGGCTCTTCGACTTTGATGAAGATATGCGACATTCAAGCCGTATTATACCTCATCGACCATCTACCCAAGTTGAGACCAAAATTAAATTCGTTAAAGTATAAATTCATGTCAATGATGATGTTGTCGACTTCCATAAATTATAAGCTATCCAACTATCAGAAAAAAAACTTCAATGTTTATAAGTTATATGGCTATTTGCCCTAGTGTCATTGACCCTCTTGAAAAATAGGCCTCTTCGCCCCTTTAAAACTGTTTTAATTAAAGAAAGCCTCCTCAGCTTTAAAAATATGAAGCGCGAGGTTGTGGCCAAGGGGCATCGATGCTAAAACATAAGGTCATTGACTTTGATGCACATAGACCCCAAGACCCTCGACGTCTAAATAAAAATTTTTACTTAACTTACGTCGGCTACCATGTTGCTCGGTATATAGGTCAAAGACATAATAGGCGGCATAACTGCATAAATATTAAAACCCGTCAAAGTGATTAGATGTAGCATAAATGAAAACTGTAATGACGACATGCAACGTCTTCGACGTCGACATTAAGATTTTAACACGCTTAGATGAATCATAAAGACACCAAGCTACCAATCATCTATGTCCGTTATTCTCGACTTCGATGCCGACGGAATTACTCGATTGATACTTAGATAGCTATCATGTGCTTCTTCCTTCGTCGACGTCGACATTCAATGATGCGGCCTCATCAATAGGTTCGACGATGTATGGTGGCATGGAATTATCCTAATTCTTAAGGAAACTGTTTTATTACTACTTTAAGCAAAAAAAATTCACCAAATCGTATTTCTTGTCGAATTTCTATTGGATAAAACAATATCTTTACAAATCCTTTTCAGAAATTACTGTCATGCTAAATTTTCAAGTTCCTAAACATATTTAAACTAATTAATTAATATCTTTAATTAATTATCCTTTAAAATGCTTATCTAGCATAATAAATTGAAATCATTTGGGACAAATCCCAAAAAATTAAACAAACCAGTGAATATCCTTCTCTTTAAAATATAAATTTTTTGGAGGCAAAACCCATATTTACTATTTCAAATAATTATAACCCAAAATGATACTATTTCCTCCTCAGTATATTCATAAAATAACCTATATGACTTGAAAAATTATGAAATTAAAAACCATTCTCCAATATACTATTTTACATATCATATCAAAAAATCGAATCATTCAGAGATAAAAAATCTTAGGTTTTACCCTCAAAACTCATCTAAATAATTCCATAAAAATTTCAATAATCATTATTATATCCAAACAGCAATTAAACAACCATATCTTGGCAAAACAAAAACCAATAATTTAGGTACTATCAATAACTGAATTCGAGATAAACAAAAGAGGTGGTTCTTATATTATTCACCTTTAATTTAATGTTGGAATTGAGATTTGTTGTTGCTTTAGTGCCCTAGGCTTCTTCTTCTTTGAATCCCTTGATTTCATTACTTCTTCCTTAAATTATGGCCGGACTTTTTTCTTTTCCTATTGATGTTTTATTTGAGTAAAATGAGAATGATACGAGGGGTGGGTTTAAGGGATTAAAAGATGAATCTTCCTATTTTTCCATCCTCATATTTTCTCTTATTTGTTAAGTTTAAACAATCTTAGTTAATTATGGCATGACCTAAATAAGTTTCGAATCTCATTCTCCTTAATCTTTTACATTATTCTTTTTAATCTATCCAATTAAATGCCCTGAATAATGTTCAACTAAAAACAAGGGTGTTACAAGCTCCCTTCCTTAAAAAATTTCATCCTCAAAATTCAGTAAGTACTATTAAACAACCACATCAAACATGCAAAAAATGCCAGTATATTCTACCTTCTATAAAGTCTATATACAATAAATATAGAACATGCCATCCTGACATCTCAAGGTAAGTATCCATAATCCGATCCTCTGTTTCCCAATTATAGTCTTTCTTGTTGTCACTCTACTTGAATTCACTAACTTGAGTATCTCGTTCCTTAATCTATTCTCATATCTCGCTACAACTCGAACTGGTTGTCTCACAAAAGTCAAATTCGGTTCCATTACTAAATCTTTCATTGTAATCAGAGCAATAGTAGTCTCTAAACCATGCACATACTTCCTAAGATGAGAAGCATGGAACATTATGGACACCTTCCAAACTACTCGGTAACTGTACTTGGTATGCGAGTTTTTCAATCCTCTCTCTAATAGAGAACGGTCCAACATATTTTAGTGCCAGTTTACCTGACTTTCCAAATTGTACCACACCCTTCATGAGTGATACCTTAATGAAAACATAATCTCCAACTAAGAATTCTAATCTTTACGCCTTTTATCTGCGTAACTTTTTTGCCTAGATTGAGCTTCTCCCATCCTACCTTGGATGAAATCAATCTTCTTTGTGGCTTCTCTTACTATATCTGGACCAAGGACAAATTTGTCTTCGGTCTCTAACCAACATGTTGGTGATTTGCACGACCTTCGATACAAAGCTTCGAAAGGCGCCATTCATGTACTAGTCTAACTATTATTATAGGAAAACTCAACCAAGTGCAAATGGTCTTCGCACGACCTACCAAAATCTAGTACACAAGCTCTTAATAAATCTTCAAGTACCTTATTGACTCTCTCTGTCTGCCCATTCGTTTGTGGGTGATAAGCGGTACTCGTCTTAAGCTTGATACCCTAATATCTCCTATGGACTCTTCTAGAATTCACTAGTGAATAAAGCATCTCTATCACTGACTATACTACTAGGAACCCATGAAGTCTAACAATATTCTTCATGAATAATTTTTCCAATACATGCGCCGTCCTGGTAGACTTAACGGGAATGAAATGGGCACCCTTGGTTAATCTATCTACCACAACTCACATGCTTTCATTTCCCCTGTTTGACTTTTGCAACCCGTCAATAAAATCCATGGATATCAAATCCCATTTCCAAACTGGTATAAACCACGGCTGAAGCAATCTACTTGGCTTCTGATGTTTGGCCTTCACTTGCTGGTAATTTGCATATTGCTTCACCCATAATCCTACATCCCTCTTCATACCTTGCTAGAAGAAACTTCTCTTCATATCCTGCTACATCTTGGTTCCCTCGGGATGAATCATAAACTTCAATCGATGACACTCCCTAAGAACTTCTCTCCTTAGGTTTCCAACCTCCCGAACACAGAGCCATCCCATCTCCCTTTGATCAAGAGTAAAATCCTTTAGATCATCTATCTCAGTTCCATCTTCCAATCTCCTAATCTTTTCGGCTAACAATATATCATCTCTCTACTTAGAAGCAATCCTTCTGATCAACGGTGGTCAAACTTCCAAGCAAGATAACTTGGTTGTACTTTGACCAGAATTAGTAATTGATCATAACTGTACACTACAAGTAGTCAATGCCTCCAAATCCTTCCTTTCTGCCAATTTTGTTAACATCGCATTCTAATATTTCCTGCTTAGTGCTTCTGCAACTTTATATCCTTTCCCTAGTTTTACTCAATAATAAAATCGTAGGTTGCCAAAAGCTCTAGCCACCTATTTTGTCTCATATTTAACTCTTTCTAAGAGAATAAATACCTCAAAAAATTTTGATCCGTATATAATTCGAATTATTCTCCTAAGTGGTAGCATCTCCACACTTTCAATGCAAAAACCACGGCTGCTAACTCCAAATCATGAGTATATATCTAATTTCATGTGCCTGAGCTGCCAAGAAGAGTAGGCAATCACTTTATCCCTCTGCATCAGTACAACTCCTAATCATGTTCTGCACGCATCCGTATACACCACCAAATCTTGATTCCTATATGGAACTACTAACATAGCGCATTAGTCAACAAATGCTTCAACTCAAGGAATGCTTCCTCACATTTATCAGACCAAATAAGCTCCATGTCCTTTGTTGTTATCTTAGTCAAAGGCATTACTATCCATGAGAAATCCATGATAAATCTTCAGTAATAGACAGCTAATCTGAGAAAACTTCTTATCTCGGTCACCATCTTTGGTATTTTACAACTGTTAACAGCTTCGATATTTGTTGGATTGACTAATAACCCTTTCTTTAAACTTACATGACCAAGAAATTCACTTCTTTCTTCCAGAAATGACATCTCAAAAACTTCACTTTCAGGTGATGCTACATCAACTCTGAAGCACTATTCTAAGATGAATCTCATGATTTCTTTAATCCTTAGAATATATAAAGATGTCATTAATGAACACCAACACAAATCTATCCAAGTGCTCTCAAAAAATTAGGCTCATCATATCCACAAAGAAAGCTAGCACATTAGTTAATTCGAAAGATATCACCAACCACTCATACGAACCATACTTGGTTTGGTACGCCGTCAAAGGAATAATGGCCATCACCACTCTTAATTGATGGAACCCTGTCACCAAATCCAACTGAGAAAATACTTTGGCTCTACTCAACTGATCAAATAAATCATCGATTCTCGGCAAAGGATATCAGTTCTCTATCGTATTTTCATTTAACTTACGATAATTAATGCACAATCTTAGACCCATTTGGTTTCTTCATGAATATCGCGGTCGTCCCCCAAGGAAACTGCTTAGTCCAATAAAATCTTTCCTTCTAAGTCCATTAGATGCACCTTTAACTCCTTCATCTCAGTAAGTGTCATCCTGCTATGTGGTCTACTTATGGGTTCAGCACTATGTACAAGTTCTATTCGAAACTCGATAGCTAGTTTAAGTGGTAGTCCTATAATCGGCTCAAAAACGTTTGCAAATTCCCTTGCCACTAAAACTCGATTCACTTCGTCTTCTACTTCCATTGCTTCCAACAAAGTACAAATATCCACACTCAAGTTATCTACTAAGTATATAATTCGATCACAACTATCAGGGTGTATAACTGATATTTTCCTATTCCAACAAAATATCCTAGCATCATATTTGCTCAACCAATCCATGCATAAAATAATCTCAAAACCAGCGAAATCAAATACATAAAACTGTAGGAAAAATTATAACCTAGGAACTCAAACTCAAGATAGTCAAATCTCATCCATAGATTTGCACACCCTCCTATTGGATTAGCTATCCTCATAGAAGTAACAAGGTATGATGGCTCTAAACACAACTCATCTACCAAAAACTGAGTTATAAATGAATGTGATACACTAGTATGAAATAGTACCCTAACTGGTATGCTATGAATCAAAAGCGTACCTTCCATTGCAAACTCTCCAATCTCAGTTGTTGTTGGTCTTGATGAAGATGGCTCCAAAGAAAACATCTTTCCTTTGTTATTCTTGGCAATTTCTAGACATTTGATCTTATATTACCCCAGCTGATCGCAATTAAAGGGCATCACATTCTGCTTCCCTAAAACCAGTACTTTTCCCTTCTTTGCAACTCCACTCTTCTAATCTCCCTTCTTCTTAAGAACTTGCTCATCTTATTTTGAGAATTCTGGTTCTCCACTGACTTCTCCTTTCCAAAATTTGAAAGCTTTATTCATTCCTGATTTCCATTTCCACCATTACATTCGATGGATCCCTCAGATGTAGCATAGTCGCCCTAGAAAACTCCGACCTCAAACCATGGATAAACTTTTCATTTCTCTTGGTAGCAATGTCAGTAATGGCATATCCATATCTGGATAGGTCATTAAACTTAGTAGAGTATTCCAACAATGACATTTCCCTCTTCTCTAATTCTATAAACTTCCTGAGTAAGGCTGACTTAGCTACCTCAGATAAATACCTTTCCTCGAATCTCCTTCAAAACATCACCCAAGTCAGTTCCTCTTTGGTTGCCCATACATTCACCACATTCCACTATAACAAAACAGCTCTTTACAACTTTCTAGAATCTAATCTCCTTTTCTTCTTACCATTCGAGCTCAAATCGACAAAAATTCTCTCACAATTCAATAGCCAGTTTTCCAGTTCTATTTCATCCTCATTTCCTAGAAAAGGCTTCCCATCAAGACTGGTATAATCTCGGCTTAGCTTGGCATAATTATTGCCAACTGGAACTACAGGATTAACTCCTTCCACATTAGCAGCATTTTCTCCAACTACCTCTACAGTTGCTTTAGCTTGCATCAAGTTGACGAATAACTGATATATAGTCCCCTTATCTACTAGTGGGCTTCCGACACCTATGTTGGCATTTGCATATTGATTAGAATTTTCCCGTTGACCCTGGTTTCTCCTAGTGTTGGGCCAAGCATTTCCATTGGTTGTGGTGCTTCCTCAACCTAGATTCACTCTTCCATTTCCAGCTTCCATATCTTTCTTTTTCGTAAATCTGCATACGAACCTTAGTAAGACATAGAAGAATGGTCTAAGAGAGAGGGGAGAATACATACTTATATATAACAAATACAAGTATGTTAGTTACTATAGAATTATCACATAACCCCAATCTTATTCTCTGATTCATTAGGATTATGTTTTCAAAAGCCTTTTTTTAACTATTTTAACTTGTATCATAAACCAATGCTCTGATACCAACTTGTAACATCCCTAATTCCGAGGCCCAAAACTAACTGCAATGGATGCTGCAGTCATCCATAATTATTAATTCTCGGTGACAAAATGCGACTATGTTAATCATTTCAATAATCAGAAGCATATGATCGTGAAAAAATTTCAACACGGTTTAATAATAAATTTTCATATCTCATATCATAGATGATATTTCATATTCATTACATAATCCCATTTATAATCCTACGTTCAGAGAAAATATAAATATTCAAAATACTCCAATAGTGACATATGCAGATGTTGTCATGGTTAATCAGAGTCAAATACTTAACAATTATACAAGTTCGCCATAACAAATAAACAAAAACAAACTGCACAACGAAAATAGATAAAGTTCCTAATAGCTTGATTGCCTCCTAATGTCTCCAGAAGCTTATTCGTCTAATTAGAAACTTAAAATCCCTTACTCCCGACCTACTCAAATGAGTACCCAAAAGTTCAAGGGGAAAAACAAAAACTTAGGATCATACAACAGTCCTGTGTCAATAATAACATACCATCTTAAACCAAAATAGATATCTAGTGAGACTATACCACTAAGAAGAATGGGTTTTCCCCTCACCGGTATCTTAACTAAAACAATACAACCATATACTGTGCTCCTGCAACCACAATGGTTAGAAAATAGAAGATATCATTTACAATCATGCAACATGTATTGGATTACCCATCCCAATTCATTAGATTATCCATCTTAATTTCAAATGACTACCCCTCGTAATTTAGACTGACTACCTGTCTTGTCTTAATCTTACTACCCATCTAATAATTATGTGGACTACCCATCTCATATATAAGCATATTCAGAATTATAGGACTATCCATCACACATGTAATTATTACTTAGATTACCGTCCCCTACCATACTGACTACCCATCACATATGGTTCCACTAACATAATTATGTGGACTACCCATCACACAAATTTAATTTAATTTAAAATGATATGCACAATTTATCGCACATCCCATAGTTTTCCTAGGATGACTATGAACCCTTTATTAACTTTTTAGAGTCTATCCATCTCCGATATGACATGGATTATCCATCTCACATCCCATAGTTTTCCTAGAATGATTATGAACCCATCAATTAACAATTTAATTCATGTTACCCACATGTTCAACCTATGTCTACTAGTGTCCCCAATTAGGTTATCCCCCTTAACATTTTAACATCTTAAAGTACTATGCATTAGTATCTGTAATCATTAATGTCAAACTTATTAAAATTTATACCATGGTATCCCCAAGGTTTAAAGTCAAAGTTAAAAGCATATGGCTCGCCACCATTAAGTAATTTAAATTTAGATCAATGTTAAAGTTCATCTACATTGGTGTCACCAATGATAGTGTTAAAGTTTACAAATTTAAAAATGGCATTAGTATCCCCATGATTGTGTTGAAATGGAAACCATAAGGCTCTTCGCCTTTGTTTAAGATATGCAACTTTCAAGCAGCACTATACCTCATCGACCCTCTACCCAAGGCGAAACCAAAATAAAATTCTTTTACGTATAAATTCATGTCGAAGATGACGTTGTCGACTTCCATAAGCTATAGGCTATCCCCTATCAAAACAAAACTTTAACTTTTATAAGTTATATGGCTATCTGCCGAAGTTATAGACTCATCGACCCTCTTGAAATATAGGCCTCTTCGCCCCTTTAAAATTATTTTAATAAAAGAAAGCCTTTTCGGCATTAAAAAGATAAAGTGCAACATCGTGGGTAAGAGGCTTCGACATTACAACATATGGTCGTCGACTTTGATGCATATCAACCCCAAGACCCTCGACGTCTTAATAAAACATTTTATTGGACTTACTTCGACTATTATGCTGCTTGGTGCATAGCTCGAAGATATAGTTGGTGGCATTAATGCCTAAGTATTAAAAAAATGTCGAAGTGATTAGATGTGACATCATTGAAAACAGTGATGAAAACATGCAACGTCATCGACATCGACACTAAGCTTTTGAAACACATAGATGAATCACGAAGACCCAATGCTGCCAGTCATCTATTGTTGTCATTCTCCACTTCGATGTCGAAGGAATCACTCCATTGATACTTAGACAGCTATCATGTGCTTCCTCCTTCATCGACGTTGACATTCAATGATGCAGCCTCATTGTTTGGCTTGATGACGTATGATGGCGTGACATTATCGTAATTCTTAAGGAAACTGTTTTAAGACATGTTTTTAATTGTGCTTTGAGTCAAAACTAAAGTTTTGAAATTATGATGATATTTTCAAATATCTTTATTTAAAAATAAAAGTGAAATTTGTGTTTTAATGATTGATTAATTTGTAATCTGTTTATCAGAGTGCGCAGCGGAAACAGTGAGACTGTCTTCGCTAAGTACAGCTGGTAAACCTTTTGATTTAAAAATCAAAATATGAAAATGAAATAAATTGGCGCAATACCCCGGGTTGTTACAGACTCCCATCCTTATAAAAATTGCATCCCCGCAATTTTCATAATTAAAGTCGTCAATAACAATTATTTTTCTAGCTTAACCAGTTTAACCAGTTTATGTTAGAAAAATAATTGTTATTGACGACTTTGATTATGAAAATTGCGGGGACGCAATTTTTATAAGGAGGGGAGTCTGTAACAACCTGGGGTATTGCACCAATTTATTATCGTCATTAGCGATTAAATTGTTAGCTAATTGCTATTGGGATTTTATTGGGTTGAAATTCTTTTAATAAATTGTTAAATGTTGTGTGGGCTTTAAAATGCAATCTCGGCCAACGTTCCTTTTTATTTTGGTGCTGCATTATCCAAAGGAGAGACCCATTCCTCCTTTATTCTTTTTCGTCACAAGCCCTAAACTAAGAAAACGAGAAAACAAAATAATGGCAGCTACGGTTTGATCGATTTTGTGGCCGCCACGGCTTGATTCGCATTTGACTTCGGTCTTGATTTCGTGTATGCGATTCCATGACTTCGGCTGTTAGATCGTGCTCTTCGAATCTAAGGTGAGTGTTTCTTTCACTCACATCTTTAATTCAAAGATCAAGTTTATTTAGGGTTTAAATTCTATGATTTTCATTCGTATAAAATTGTTTGATTTCGTAAATACTATGCTCGTCCATTCGATCGTCGTTTGGATGTTGAGATGGTTACTGATTTGTTCCAATTTGTATAATTTGATACTTGATTGCACGGTGTTGATTTTTCGTGGCCACCACGGCTTCGATTTTTGACCTGCTCGACTTTGGTGAAACTGGATTTGAAATCCTGATTCCTTGTTATCCACGGCTTGATGATTTTCATTTGCTTCTCTGACAGTTTTAAAATTTACTTTGGTATAAAAAGAAATTGTCTTTGACTTTGCTTTGTTGACATCGGCTTTGATTTTGTTGAATTTCTATTACTTGACTAAAACTGTCTCGGCCTTGCTTTCTCTGATGAACTGCGATTATGTTGATTTCAAAATTTGTGTTTTGATCTCCTGGTCCATGATCAATTGCTTCTCTATTGATACTCGATTGAAACCATGCTTAGTCCCATGTTCCATTTGCTGTATATGCACGTACTCATCTTCTCACACAGACATGCACCTATGGAAGCTCAGGCATGTAGTCTTGTCCAATTTCTATTGGATAAAGCAATTTCTTTACAAATCATTTTAAGAAATTACTTCGACGCTAAATTTTCAAGTTCCCAAACATGTTTAAAATAACCAATCAATATCCTTAATTAATTATCCTTTTAAATGCTTATTTAGCATAATAAATTGAAATCACTTGGGAAAAATCTCAAAAATTCACAAAAATGAGAGAATATCCTTTGTTTTACCATATAAATTTAATTATTTGAAATAAGTAAAACCCAAAATGATATTATTTCCTCCTCTAAAAATTTATGAAATTAAAAAACCATATCCAAAGTACCATTTTACACATCATATCAAAAATTCAAATCATTTAAAGATTAAAAATTTAGGTTTTACCCTCAAAATCAATTTAAAAAATTTCATAAAAATTTCAATAATTATTAATCTATCCAAAAAATGAATAAACAACCATATCTTTGCAATAAAACAACACTAATTCGGGTACTATCCACAACCGAATTTGAGATAAAAAAAAAGAGACGTTTCTTGTATTATCCACCTTTAATTAATGTTGGAGTTGCTATTTTTTGTTGCTTTAGTATCCTTAAGCTTCTTCTTGTTTGAATCCCTTGATTTCATTACTTCTTTCCTAGGTTATAGCCTACCTCTTTTCTTTTCTTTTTGATTATTTTAGTTCAGTAAAATGAGAATGATATTAGGGGAAGAGGGTTTAAGGGATAAAAGATGGACCTTTCTATTTTTCCCTCATATTTTCTCTTATATGTTAAGTTTAAACAATCTTACTTAATTAATTAAGTATGGCATAACTTTATTAAGTTTCAAATCTCATTCTCCTTAACCCTTTACATTATTTTATTTAATTTGATCCAATTAAGCCTTAACAATATTCAACTAAAAATAGGGGTGTTACACTTGGGTTGAGAGTGCCTTTGGGGATTTTTTTCCTCATTCGAGTGCAGTTCTTTATGGGGTCTCAGTATAGCTTTCAGAAGGCTTTGGCCTACTCAGTAAAGTGGGATGCATGGTAAAGCTCAAAATTAGGACTCAATGTATAGTGCTATGTGTGCAATCAATGATGATCAGACACGATATTAATGTAGTGATTGATTACAAGCCATGCTCGGTAAGCATATATGATTGAGCGGAGTTAGTCATTGCCCCTTGGCTTTGACTTTGGGTTAGATATGCTTGAAGAACGGTATCAGTCTTATGATTGTGACCATACCCTGTATCGATATAATATCAGTGATCATACATCGTATTGGCCTTATATTAGTGACCATACATATTATTAGTCTTTCAGTTATGACCATCCTATAGACAACGATGACAAAATATTGGTCTTCATTTATGATAGGCATACTTGTTTTCATGACATTATATTTTGATATATATCTATGCAGAGTCGGTGTTCCTTTGTGATTCCAATACCATTTTGTACGGGATGAACGTTACTCTCTTTTATTGAGATGTTATATGAATTTGATAAGAAATCCCTAAAGTCCCAGAGGGGGTGATGACAATCATCTGCTATGAGATCATAGAGCAATTATGCTTGCTTTAGAGGGTACGGTGTGATCCGCAAAGGTCTTAGGTGCCTAGAGTAGATTGAAAATCGCCAATATTTGCTTCAAAGGGTACAGTGGCTCTACTTACTATTAAGACCAGGTTTCAAGTGTACTAAGTAAGTCAGATATCACCCATTCTTGCTTTTGAGGGTGTGGTGAGACCTACACGAGACTATGTATCTTGAACTCTCAAAGGGAATCATTGAATTGTAATAGATGTCCATAGTGGACTTCACCCATCAGTAATGACGGGTATCAATTTATATTCTTTGGTCGTCTTCCAATTTATATTGTGTGTATTGTTAGGTGGCTGATGTTATTGTTGTTGAATCATGAGTTTTGATTCATGACAAAAAGCTTAAACAGAAGATGAGGCTACAAATCTAAGTATAGTATGATTATTAACTAAAGTTTTAGTCTTATTTATGGTTTATAATTGTTAAAATCTATCCTTAAGTAGTTTGCACATACTCAAATTAGTTTTAAAGTTCAAAATTTTTAAATATGTGCAAACTGTGCACTGACGACCAGGTCAATCATCTGACCGAAAACAACCAGTCGACTGAACCTATTCAGTTCACAGATATGCAACATTTTACACTATTTTTGAATATTCAATTGACTGATCAATTTTGCTCAATCGATTGACCAGCTCTAATGGCTATTTTTTCTGAAGATTCACTTCAAATTGTGAAGAGTTTCGATTCAAATTGAAGAGATATGGCTGCAACTTTTTGTGAATAGTTGTAACTATCTGTTCACTATATAAACACGTTAGAATCATTTCTCAAATCACTGAATTTTATTTTGATTTCTTGCTATATTCTCTACTATCTATCTCTTCAATCTAAAAGCAATCACAATCTATATATTGCTTAAATCTCTGAACTAATCAATATATTCTTCGATTCTAAGCAATATCTTCCTTTCATATCTTCACGCACATAATATTTACTGAGAATTGGATTACAAGAAGGATGTACTATTAAAGACATATCCGTATTATTCTGAACACAAGCGTCAACTATTTACTTGTACCAGTAGAAGTCCTGTCCGGTTGTTCAGGCAGTAAAAGTCCTCTACGGCTGTTTGAGGCGGAAAAATCCTATTCAGCTGCTCAGGTGTTGTATGCTTATTCCTCTAGGTTAAGGCAGGGATTTATAGAGTTTAAATCCAGAGTGTAGTCTGGGACTAGATGTAGAACGGGAAGTTCGAACTAGTATAAAAAGTCCCGGTGTACTAATTTCATTTACTTTATTACTATTATCTATTATCTAGTTTAAATTTCCGCACTAATATAATATTTCATATTACACGATCCTAAGTATTAACTAGCCACACAGCTTACACACCTTCGTTTGGTATCAGAGCAAGGGCATCATATAACTGTAACACAGTATTTGATATATTTAGTAATATGGAAAGTATCACTAACTCTAGCAATAACATTAACACTAATTTCACTGAAGGTCGGTCAACTACACGACCACCACTATTTAATTGTCTTAACTATAATTACCGGTCTACTAGAATGAGAATATATATATATATATATATATATATATATATATATGTAAGCTAATGGTTTCGAAACCTGAAATATTACCCGAAAAGAATATACCATGCCAACAGAAGATTTTTCAACTTGGACTGCTGCACAAAAAACCGATTTCTACTTCAAATGCTAAAGCTATGAACATGTTATTCTACGCGTTAGATAAAAATGAGTTTAATAGGGTCAGTATGTGTACAACTGCTTACGATATGTGGCGAACTCTAAAAGTAACTCATGAAGGAACTAACAAAGACAAATAAAGCAAAATTTCTATGTTGAAAGATCGGTTCTAGAATTTCAAAATGAAACCAAATGAAACTATAAATGACATGTACTCTAGATTTCAAGATATATATCACTCACTATTCGCACTAGAACAAAAAAATTCTTATTTTGATATTGTTACAAAAATCCTCAACTCTTTAACGGACAATTGGGAACGAAAAATCTTAGTAATCGAAGAAGCTAATTGTAAGAACCCGATTCTTCGATTCCGAAAACCGACATCAATACGTTCACTGTGTCAACTGCCGAGCAATCGAATGCCGGAAAAACTGAACACTTAGGGTTTTAAGAAAAAGAAAGAGGTAGAAGAAGAAAGAAAAAGATAGAACAGAACAATATCAGAATCTCACAATTCGCAGCGGAACAACATATAATAGATAAATGAATATTCATTAAAACAAAAGAACTGTATATTTTATACATTACATCACATTACATTCATTATAAGAGTTTACAACAACAAACAGCGGAAAAGAAATACCATATACTAGTGAATACGTCATGCCATCCATCTTGCCTCAGCAACTCCTGATTTTAAGAATATTCTGATAAACCTGACTCTAGACTGCCCGTGTGGAAATTGGTGGGCACCCAGAGTTTAGGAAGGAAAACAATAAACTCCGAGTCAGTCATGTGACTGGTGTGAGAACTAAAACAGTTTATTTTTAAAACAAAGTACAGGATAATTTTAAAATAGATTCGCAATGCTTTTTAGAAAATGAGACTACCATAAGGCCTCCCGCACACACACACAATGCAAATGCAGAATCAGAGGAGATTTCTCCTTATGATAGTCAAAGATGCTTGATACACATTAAAAAGAAACATTTGATATTATTACTAGTGCATAGTGTAGGAAAAATCATTTCGAAAGTAAAGATATAAATCTTAGCCAGCATAGGCATTTCGCACTTATGCCTACTATAGCTACCATCCAAACAGTGGGGCGCCACCATAAGTGAATGATAGGTTCTACAACTAAAACCGTACAAGAACGTATTGTTTCTTTGGATTTCCAACAAATGGTCAGGCCAAGGAACTTCCCATTGCCACATGGGTACGCCTTTGGAAAGACGACTCGAGAACCTAACCGGATCTCTGCCAACACAAGGCCGGGTTACCTTTCAAACTAGGTAACTACTGACACGAATATGTCATTCCCCGATCGTAACCAATCTATATCCAAGGATCCTCGATTTCCAACAACCACAAAGCAATAAATTTGCAGCAACAACATAGGTTAAGTATCAAGGCTCCATACCATGATACCACCTCTATCCAGAAGGAATGACATACACTAAAGGGGCGCTACCCCCTAATAACCTTGTCGCATCCTTCCTGTTTCAACACTTCCACATATTTAATTAACACTTCCACATATGCGTCGTTTACCAAATTCAACACTTCCACATATTTAATTAAAGGATTTTCCACAGTCCAAAATCGTGGATAAAATTCCTTTAATAATTTCTATGTTTACTTATCAAATTTATTTGATTACGGATTTATAAAACAACGTTTATAAATTCTATTTCTATTTCATAACTACTTCGATTTATAAATCTCCTTTAATAACCAATTCTATTTATATTTCGTTTACATGTCGAATCCAACTTATAAGTAAATTACTTATAATCCATTTATTCACAAATCCATTCTTTTATATCATCATTAATTTATAAATCTAAAATTCTTATTTACTTATAAAACTAGGTACAACTTTATTTTAACACTTATAAAAGCTCGTTTTATAATTCCAGTATTTTTATTTATAAATATCCATTTTACAAATTTTTTATATAATTCATTTATAATAATTCAAATATCCCAATTCAAACCATTTTACAAATTTATCTACTACTTATTTCAAAAATCATGCTTTGGTTATATTTCACAAAAATCCTAATTTTATAACATAAAAATTTATAACGTTTTAATTATTTAAAATGAATCAATTCGAAAATTTAATAAACGTATAATTTCAAAAATCACTTTAAAAATCCCATAAAAAATCAAAATCGTTATTTTTAAACTTCAAAAATGGATCCGATGATGCAAGACACCAAATAGTTAATCATGACTTCCAAACATCATATATTGATATGATAATCAATCAAATATCACAATATCTAAAATCAAATAAATACTGGTAAGGAATCCAGTTGGAACCCTCCAACCTGTTTCCCTGCATCCACAAACATTAGCACAATACCAACCCCGTTTCAAGACGGGATATCGCGGTATATGGGATGTATAAAATACCATCCGCTTAATAGGCGGCGCAATAGGGTCTCATCCACTATATAATGCGGGAAATCAACTCCAAGTACATATATAATACCAATTCCACTTCAAGGTGGAATATCGCGGTATATGGGTTTAATAAATAACCTCCGCTTAATAGGCGGCGTATAGGATCTATTTCAACCAAATATATATTTATATATAGACACAATAATAATCATTCAAACACACAATCACTCAATCAACCAATTTAAATTTAACTATTTAAAATTTAAATCAAAACAAAATTTTGATTGAGTGAGAAGTTCTGACCTTTATTTCCGTTTGCAGTCCATTTCTTTTACGACTTGATTTTCTTCACAACTTCGACCTTGTATAAACATTTATACATAATTGATTAATATTTGAATACTTTAATTAACCCGTGATTTTATTTTAAAATAACACTTTTAATTTTGAACAAATTTCTATTTAATAATTTAAATTAACCAATGATTTTCTTTTCGAAATAAAAATTTAAAATTCGAACTGTTTCCTTTTAAATAAATCTATCCAATCAAGATTTTATTTTAATTTAATATCTTTATTTTAAATCAATTCCTTTAGTAACTAGAAGTAACTAAATTGGTTAACTAAATAAGTTAACCACTATAATTTATTGTAAAAACTAATTATTCAATTCAACCCAAAAATTAAATTTTAACTAGTTACTTTTCAACAAAATATTTTCTTTTGAAACCATAGATGCATACTCATAAAAATACTATATGGGTTTTGATTTTATATAACTACTTACATTTAAAATTCCTATTTTAACTTCCAAAATATTATACTTATTTCCATACATATATAAAATTTAAACTTTGTAAATTGGAACCAAACAGTAAACATTCTTTATTGAAAGTATAGATATATATTTATGTAAAACAAATGTTTTATAAACCTACGGTATTTTCAAACTCTTACATATATACTTATTTTATTTATTTTTTTACTTTATTTTTTTCAAAATCCTTTCTGTTTCACTATAAACTGCACATATATTTTGAATCAAATCTGATATAGTTTTCAAACCCTACTGTAGTCATTTCCTTTCCTGGAAATAATAACAGAATTTTACTTATATACATATATTTTTAAATATGTAATTAAATAAGAATAAAAACAACATTGATACCTCACTGGAAAAAAAACGCGAACCAAGCCATTGCTCGAAGCCTTAGTCCACGGCCATTGATGAGTCGCCGCTCCTCCACGTTGCCTGCCGCGGCGCCATCTGCTCGAGCCTCGATCATGCGAATGCCATCGCGATCCAACGCGACTCACTGAACGCCACCCAGCGCAAGCGATTCGAAAGCACGCGATTCCCAAAAATTGAAACTAACCACCTCGACTTGACCGGTAACACCATCGCGATCGAAATCGCCTTGACTTAAACCCTCGAATCGTCGCCATCCTCCACTACCCGATGCCGTCGCCACTTGCCTCACGCACTCGTGCCTAAGTACGCGACCTCGATCGAACTCGAATGCTTCATCGACCTGCCCTTCTGCTCGAGCTCGCGACGCTCCAGCCGCCCAAATCAACTTCGCCTCAATTCAACTGCTCGCGCGCCACCAGATTTTGAAATCGTGCCTCCTTTGATTTGACTCCACTCCGTATATATATTGGAACGAGATTTTCGTTCGTTCGAACGAAAGTGAGGAGGTTGCCTTTTTTTTTTCTTCTGTGAATTTATTTAGAATAGACGAAGGAAGATGATTATTTAAAATTGGAAGGAGGCATGCGTTACACGATTTCTTTCGTGATCTTAGGCGCGATTTTAGGGCGTGATTTACGGAGAGGAAAGTAGCTGAAAAGAATATAGCAGTTGTACTTATTATATTATATAATTTTTTCCTTTCTAAATTCAATTTGGTTCGATATAAATTTTCTTCGACGCGTTTATATGTCGTATGCTCGCATAACAACTCCGATTAATACGAAATTTGAAATCCGATAATAATTCAATACTACGGACCCAATGGAACTGGTTTCGTCGAATTCCTAGAATGTGCCTCGGAAGGCTATTTTCAAATATCGACTCAAACGATATAATTTCAAAACTGAACAAATCACTTTGAGATTCAATTCTGAAGCTTCTATATCTTCAGTATTATCAATATAAATTTTACAAGTCTTTGAAATATTTTTAATCAGCTAAAACCTGAAGATTCAAATTTTTATTCAACTTTCAATAGATTAAACTTTATAATTTAATCGCCAAATTCATTCTGATAATTTGAAATTCAAGTCAAACCATTATTCAAATATTTAAAATTAATTAAATATTTCATTTTCAAATGTTCAAAAATTCTAGGTCGTTACAATCTTTCCCCCTTAAAAGAATTTCGTCCAGAAATTACAAGTTAGGAAAAAATGGTCCTTAACTCGTCTACTATTTTTCACAATCCAAATAGTCTTATCAACTTACTAACCTAAATCTTTTTATTAGAGATTCATTATCATTTCAACTAGCTTTCCAACTTCACTTATAATTTCAACCAACATTATTTCCTTAACAATTCAAATTTAAATTTAAATTTCAAACTTTCAAAAATTTCTCAAATTTTTTTTCTAACACTCTAAATTTTCGAAAAATTTCGCCAGCGTCTCCTTTGCGCGGCTAGCTCGGTACGACTACAAAATGGCACCACGACCCCTCAGATTCAAAAAGAAAACAAAAAGCCAAGCGGCTGGACAAGAAAATCACCAAATTTCATACTAAAATTGAAATACATACCTTTTTGTCGAGCAATTCAATTTTATCTTTGAAATCAAAATCCCAATTCCATTTCTTTTAATACACCTGTATATCCTGCTAGCCATAATATCTAATTACAAAATTCAAACCATTTTGCACCTTTCATTACAAAATCTTCAATATATGCTTTTTATACCATCTTTAGTTTACTATTGGAGTTATACATTCATTTCTATTCAATCCTGCATTTTCAATTCCCTTTGAATTCAATTTACACTTTCAACTCTAATTGGATTCAATTTACCTTCTGAATATTGAATTTTATCAACTATCTTTTATTCATAACTGCACTATTTTAAATTAGTTTCAATTACTAATTCATTACTAGTTCTAATCCATTTCATCTCGCACAATTCAAATTGGTTGTCAATATTCAGTTTTCAATTTCAGTTTATAACCACGTATATTTAAACTGGATTTCAAATTCCATATGAATTCAATTTACTTCATTTATAATTACTGAATTCAATTCTTTTCAATTTTAATCAATTTCATTTACTAAATTTTATTTCAATACTTCACTTTATTTATCACAAGTCAAATCCAATTTCCATTCAATTCTATTTTCTTACAATTTCAAAATGAATTTCAACATTCAATTCACTTTCATTTACTTGCAATTGTAAATTTATTCATTCATTCACAATTCATTTCCATAATTCAATACTCAATTCCAATTCATTTTAATTACTCCAAATTTATTTTCAACTCAATAAATTTTCTTTAAGTAATTATTTCACTTTATGTCCTTAGACATTTCTTCCAATTCACTTTATTCAAATTTATTCACTTATACTTACTTTAATTTAACTCCATTCTTTAAATTAAATTTATTCTATCAAAATTTAGTTTGTATAAGTTATTAACTTATTTATCATTCCCATAAATATTTTAAATAGGATTCCAGAGTCTTTTCTATCTTTCAAAACCATTATTGAAAACAATTCAAACTATCCTTTGAATTTCCAAAACCAAACCCAAATTTTCCAAACAACTTTCACTTAAAACAATTTGGCAGCAATCCCTCTTTTGGAAACCCGAAAATGAACACCGATGATGTTGCAATCATCATCGGAATTATTTTCCAACGACCGAAAAGAGTTTAGAGCTTTTCATTCCTTCAAAACATTTTTCCAAAAAACTTTGAAAATTATTTTCAAATCAAAAAGGAATTTAATTTCTAAAATTTCCAAATTCTTTCAAAAACATTTTGAAATACTTCCCTGGAATTCTATTTCTAATTATAAATCACATTTATAATTTACATTCTCCAATTTCATTTGTATATGGATTTTATTTCTAAACTTTTGATTATGATTCCAATTTCTTATTCAATAATCAATGGTAATAATTTTTAACATTATTAATTCCTAACATCCAAGCATCCATATACTATAATAATTTATAAAGATAATTTCCTTTATCTACGAAAATAGTTTTGGGCAAAATTATTTCATTTACCCGATTTTTAAATCACTGCCGTGTCAGTTTATCTTGTTTAAGAGTTTAGAAACCCCTATCGACACAGTTAGCTAGACTGCACCGACCAAAATCTATAAACAATCAACCGATAAGTCAACACAATACAAAACAATTTTATATTCACTAACAAATACGCGCTCATATCTATTATTACATTCAAACTCATTCTAGAGCACTGCTGACTCTATCTCTAATGAGTAACACCCAACAGAGCCATGGTTGCCGCTTAACCATATGCTCTGATACCACTTTGTAAGAACCCGATTCTTCGACTTCCGAAAACCGACATCAATACATTCACTGTATCAACTGCCGAGCAATCGAATGCCGGAAAAACCGAACACTTAGGGTTTTAAGAAAAAGAAAGAGGTAGAAGAAGAAAGAAAAAGATAGAACAGAACAATATCAGAATCTCACAATTCGCAGCGGAACAACATATAATAGATAAACGAATATTCATTAAAACAAAAGAACTATATATTTTATACATTACATCACATTACATTCATTATCAGAGTTTACAACAACAAACAGCGGAAAAGAAAAACTATATACCAGTGAATACATCATGCCATCCATCTTGCCTCCAGCAACTCCTGATTTCTAGAATATTCAGATAAACCTGACTCTGGACTGCCCGTGTGGAAATTGGTAGGCACCCAAAGTTTAGGAAGGAAAACAATAAACTCCGAGTCAGTCATGTGACTGGTGTGAGAACTAAAACAGTTTATTTTTAAAACAAAGTACAGGATAATTTTAAAATAGATTCACAATGCTTTTTAGAAAATGAGACTACCATAAGGCCTCCCGCACACACACACAATGCAAACGCAGAATCGGAGGAGAATTCTCCTTATGATAGTCAAAGATGCTTGATACGCATTAAAAAGAAACATTTGATATTATTACTAGTGTATAGTGTAGGAAAAATCATTTCGAATTAAAGATATAAATCTTAGCCAGCATAGGCGTTTCACACTTATGCCTACTATAGCTAGCATCCAAACGGTGGGGCGCCACCATAAGTGAATGATAGGTTCTACAACTAAAACCGTACAAGATCGTATTGTTTCTTTGGATTTCCAACAAATGGTCAGGCCAAGGAACTTCCCATTGCCACATGGGTACGCCTCTGGAAAAATGACCTGAGAATCTAACCGGATCTCTGCCAACACAAGGCCGGGTTACCTTTCAAACTAGGTAACTACTGACACGAATATATCATTCCCCGATTGTAACCGATCTATATCCGAGGATCCTCGATTTCCAACAACCACAAAGCAATAAATTTGCAGCAACAACATAGGTTAAGTATCTGGGCTCCATACCAAGATACCACCTCTATCCAGAAGGAATGACATACACTAAAGGGGCGCTACCCCCTAATAACCTTGTCGCATCCTTCCTGTTTTGACCATTTTCGGGGTGTGAGGTCCGACGAAGTCTCGTCCACAAAGCCACGCTTTATACAAAAGTTGTGCTTTGATCATCAAATGCTCAAAAGCACTTCGTATGCCACATCACCAATTTGGGAATGTATCACTAGTAACCATCAACTACATAACCTCTAGGGTGTTAAGCTAAGAGAATAAATTCTCCGCCACCAACGGAAATATATTTGATAGAAACCAGCTTTACATCTCAAATTGTAACGTCAGACACACATCCATACAAGTCCCTTCCGGGATCGAACGGAACCGAAGGCACTTACAAAGAAGTCCTTGCAATCCGGATATTCACTAATCATGACCGGACTTCGCATCACAAAGGGTAATAAATTTCTATATCGGAGATTAGCCGATGCAGAAACATTCGACGGTAATCCTTCCGTTTTCACAAATATCCGGTCTTCAACACCGGTCATCGAATGCAATCCATAACGACGTATCACATATTCGGAATGGGTTATACGACCCCAAGGTACTTTCTCGGCTAATCCGAATAGTGAGCGCTTATTTCAAAAATAAGTGTAGCATTCAAATTTAAGCAATCACAACAAATACCTATTTAAAGGTAAATATTGATAGTCGGATATTTAACTATCAATAGGTATGCACAACATCACCAGATTCCACATAATTTTCCAAATTGTTTATCTTCCAAAAATATCTTTACAAGATATATATATAAAATTTCCATATTTCAAAAAATAAATCGATATTTATTTTCAAACCAATTTTCCCAATTTCATTAATAAATTCCTTATTGAATTTACATTTCCAAAATATCTGTGAATATATGATTTCCAAATCGATTTCAAATATTCACTTTCAATTTATCTTTAAAAAGATAATTCTCAAAACGTTCATTTCATATTAGAAAAACATTTCCCTACTTATTTAATAATAAGTATTTCGCAAATCTATTTATTTTCAGCATTTGGAAAATATTCAATATACTTAAATTAATATTAAGTATATATTTCATTTCTTAAGGAAAACATCCTATTAAACCCATTATTTGGGTCAAAACGAATGTTGCGTAAAACATCGTTACGACAACCCAAAATCACTAGTATAGGGATTCGAAATTAAAATGGATATATAAATCCTAATACTATACAAAATATTTCCTTTCGGAAATCATTTACTATAACAACGGTGTTATAGTCTACCATTTCCTTCTATTTCTCGAAAACGTCTAATTCAACAATAAATGTTGAAATCTATGGTTTCGATAGTTAATACATTTTAAAACATCTTTTAAAACAATTAACTTCATTTTAAAATTTCACTTCTCCAAATCATACCCGTTTTATTCAATAATATATTCACTGTCCAAAATTGTGGATATACATCGTTTACCAAATTCAACCCGCATATTTAATTGAAGGATTTTCCACTGTCAAAAATCGTGGATAAAATTCCTTTAATAATTTCTATGTTTACTTATCAAATTTATTTGATTACGGATTTATAAAACAACGTTTATAAATTCCATTTCTATTTCATAACTACTTCGATTTATAAATCTCCTTTAATAATCAATTCTATTTATATTTCGTTTACATGTCGAATCCAACTTGTAAGTAAATTACCTATAATCCATTTATTCACAAATCCATTCTTTTATATCATCATTAATTTATAAATCTAAAATTCTTATTTACTTATAAAACTAGGTACAACTTTATTTTAACACTTATAAAAGCTCATTTTATAATTCCAGTATTTTTATTTATAAATATCCGTTTTATAAATTTTTTATATAATTCATTTAAAATAATTCAAATATCCCAATTCAAACCATTTTACAAATTTATCTACTACTTATTTCAAAAATCATGCTTTGGTTATATTTCACAAAAATCCTAATTTTATAACATAAAAATTTATAACGTTTTAATTATTTAAAATGAATCAATTCGAAAATTTAATAAACGTATAATTTCAAAAATCACTTTAAAAATCCCATAAAAAATCAAAATCGTTATTTTTAAACTTCAAAAATGGATCCGATGATGCAAGACACCAAATAGTTAATCATGACTTCCAAACATCATATATTGATATGATAATCAATCAAATATCACAATATCTAAAATCAAATAAATACTGATAAGGAATCCAGTTGGAACCCTCCAACCTGTTTCCCTGCATCCACAAACATTAGCACAATACCAACCCCGTTTCAAGACGGGATATCGCGGTATATGGGATGTATAAAATACCATCCGCTTAATAGGCGGCGCAATAGGGTCTCATCCACTATATAATGCGGGAAATCAACTCCAAGTACATATATAATACCAATTCCACTTCAAGGTGGAATATCGCGGTATATGGGTTTAATAAATAACCTCCGCTTAATAGGCGGCGTATAGGATCTATTTCAACCAAATATATATTTATATATAGACACAATAATAATCATTCAAACACACAATCACTCAATCAACCAATTTAAATTTAACTATTTAAAATTTAAATCAAAACAAAATTTTGATTGAGTGAGAAGTTCTGACCTTTATTTCCGTTTGCAGTCCATTTCTTTTACGACTTGATTTTCTTCACAACTTCGACCTTGTATAAACATTTATACATAATTGATTAATATTTGAATACTTTAATTAACCCGTGATTTTATTTTAAAATAACACTTTTAATTTTGAACAAATTTCTATTTAATAATTTAAATTAACCAATGATTTTCTTTTCGAAATAAAAATTTAAAATTCGAACTGTTTCCTTTTAAATAAATCTATCCAATCAAGATTTTATTTTAATTTAATATCTTTATTTTAAATCAATTCCTTTAGTAACTAGAAGTAACTAAATTGGTTAACTAAATAAGTTAACCACTATAATTTATTGTAAAAACTAATTATTCAATTCAACCCAAAAATTAAATTTTAACTAGTTTCTTTTCAACAAAATATTTTCTTTTGAAACCATAGATGCATACTCATAAAAATACTATATGGGTTTTGATTTTATATAACTACTTACATTTAAAATTCCTATTTTAACTTCCAAAATATTATACTTATTTCCATACATATATAAAATTTAAACTTTGTAAATTGGAACCAAACAGTAAACATTCTTTATTGAAAGTATAGATATATATTTATGTAAAACAAATGTTTTATAAACCTACGGTATTTTCAAACTCCTACATATATACTTTTTTTATTTTTTTATTTTTTTATTTTTCAAAATCCTTTTTGTTTCACTATAAACTTCACATATATTTTGAATCAAATCTGATATAGTTTTCAAACCCTACTGTAGTCATTTCCTTTCCTGGAAATAATAACAGAATTTTACTTATATACATATATTTTAAATATGTAATTAAATAAGAATAAAAACAACATTGATACCTCACTGGAAAAAAAACGCAAACCAGGCCATTGCTCGAAGCCTTACCCCACGGCCATTGATGAGTCGCCGCTACTCCACGTCGCCTGCCGCGGCGCCATCTGCTCGAGCCTCGATCACGCGAATGCCATCGCGATCCAACGCGACTCACTGAACGCCACCCAGCGCACGCGATTCCCAAAAATTGAAACGAACCACCTCGACTTGACCGGTAACACCATCGCGATCGAAATCGCCTTGACTTAAACCCTAATGCAAATCGTCGCCATCCTCCACTACCTGATGCCGCCGCCACTTGCCTCATGCACTCGTGCCTAAGAACGCGACCTCGATCGAACTCGAATGCTTCATCGACCTGCCCTTCTACTCAAGCTCGCGACGCCCCAGCCGCCCAAATCGACTTCGCCTCAATTCAACTGCTCGCACGCCACCAGATTTTGAAATCGTGCCTCCTTTGATTTGACTACACTCCGTATATATATTGGAACGAGATTTTCGTTCGTTCGAACGAAAGTGAGGAGGTTGCCTTTTTTTTCCTTCTGTGAATTTATTTAGAATAGACGAACGAAGATGATTATTTAAAATTGGAAGGAGGCATGCGTT
Organism: Allium cepa; assembly: GCA_030765085.1. NCBI lineage: Eukaryota > Viridiplantae > Streptophyta > Magnoliopsida > Asparagales > Amaryllidaceae > Allium > Allium cepa. The sequence continues at coordinate 841,594,810 of CM060928.1, forward strand.
ACACGATTTCTTTCATGATCTTAGGCGCGATTTTAGGGCGCGATTTATAGAGAGGAAAGTAGCTGAAAAGAATATAGCAGTTGTGCTTATTATATTATATATATTTTTCCTTTCTAAATTCAATTTGGTTCGATATAAATTTTCTTCGACACGTTTATATGTCGTATGCTCGCATAACAACTTCGATTAATACGAAATTTGAAATCTGATAATAATTCAATACTACGGACCCAATGGAGCTGGTTTCGTCGAATTCCGAGACTGTGCCTCGGAAGGCTATTTTCAAATATCGACTCAAACGATATAATTTCAAAACTGAACAAATCACTTTGAGATTCAATTCTGAAGTTTCTATATCTTCAGTATTATCAATATAAATTTTACAAGCCTTTGAAATATTTTTAATCGGCTAAAACCTGAAGATTCAAATTTTTATTCAACTTTCAATAGATTAAACTTTATAATTTAATCGCCAAATTCATTCTGATAATTTGAAATTCAAGTCAAACCATCATTTAAATATGTAAAATTAATTAAATATTTCATTTTCAAATGTTCAAAAATTCTGGGTCGTTACTCTAATGATTTATCAACCATGAAACCGGAAGAATTGATAGGAAATCTAATGTCATTAAAACGACCCGACTTTCTTACCACAGAAAATCGCATCATTTTTAAGAAAGAAAGGGATAGAAAGAGAAAATAAAGAGAAGAAGAAAGGAACAACATCAGAATCTAAACAGCGGAACGAATAAATTATATTAATCACATAATACATTACATAGTATCATATACATTAGAGATACACAGCTGGAACAACACATACTAGACAGTTATATACACCTGTCTAGTTATACAACTCAACACAACACAAAGACAACAACTCAGAGAACACACAGCGGAATACTATATAACTATACGCAGAAGCCTCCTGCTCCATTGCTCCTCCAGAATTCGTCAAGCCAACCTGAATTCCCCTGGCTACTCGTAAAAATTTGAGTACCCAAGAGTTTAAGAAAAACAGAATAAACTCCGGGTCAGACATGGGTCTAGTGTGAGTAAACGGTTAATGTTGCTTAACTTTTAAAAACCTTTTGAAAGAAAAGGTATCACGTAAGACTTCCCACACATAAACATGGAAAAGTTTTTACCTTACGCTTACCAAAACATTTGATAGAAAATTCAGTGATATTATAATAGGTCTAGGGTTTTCAAATAAATATGAAATAGCCGAAATTATTACATCTATTAAATTCCAACTACTAGCCACAAAAGTGGGTAATACAATCAAATCCGATGGCACTTATTGGATTTTGGATTCCATACAATGGCAGGGCTGCTGGGGTACCGCCCATCACAGTACGTGGCCTAGATCACCGTACCGAGGAGTACTATGTAAGCTTGAATCAAGAAACAAGTATACTATCTTTTCTTTTAAAACAAATTTGACTTTAAATTTTTAGAAACGGTTTTAACTAAAACTTTAAAAAAAACTGTTGAACATAACAGTTTAACCTGCATACAAAAAAACAGGAACCACTCGAGACACAACCCATAATACACGAGTATTTTCCCGAGTCAACTTCCCTAAATACCCGAGACCCACTCGAGAAAAATGAACAAACCCAAAGCAACACAACCTGCTGACACCACATTCCCCTATCCAAGTGCACCGACTCCGGAATCACCTACGGTCAACGTCGACTTCACTGCCAAGTTCCTCTTCCATCCTACAACCTCCTACGACCAACAGATCATCAACACCTACCTCGATTCAAAATCGAGTACTCGGGACTAACTCGAGACCTAAACCATCACCAGAGAATTCCCCAGAATCATCGCCTCTGATCAACGTTAACTCCTACAACTCCGGCCATGAGTTGCTGACTCACCGCGCATCCTCCCCCCAAAAATTTATACAACTCGATGCAAAAACGAAGGTGCAGTAGTTACTTTACAGCAAGAACCAAAAAATAGGTTTAAAAACAAATCTCGAGCAAATTCACATTCCACAATGGATTACAAATCCTTCAACCATTTTTACCTTACTCTTTAATCCAAACCCTAACTCCATGATGAATCTCGAGCACCCCAGATTCATACATCAGCTGAATTTGGAAGAAACCCAATTTCCAGTTGAACCCCAAATACTCACTCAATATGATTTTAAAAATTGTGATTCTCGTCTTAAAAATATTATTTTCCGTAATTTATTCCAAACATAAACTTGAATTAGTGAAATATAACATCTGATTTTTACAAGTTTTAAAAGATTCCTATAGATATTTCCAAATACAAGTGTATTTCACCACTTACATGCCAAAACTACTCTATTTTGTTTATGATCCAAGTGTCATCGATGAATAAATAAAAGATATGAATTTTAATTTTATTTGTTAACACTGCAACCTGGAACAGAGTCATATCAACATGCACATTTTAAAACTAACATCAATAAAGTGTTCATACACATATATTCACATGCAAAGATAGTTTGTCATAGAAATCATATGAAAGCAAATTTAAAACTACTTTAGCATTGAATTAGAATGTTTACTCACCTTTTTAAGGAGATGTAGAGGTTAGATACTGAACTGGAAATTTGCAAAAGACTTTGTACTGGAACTTGCAAAAAACATTTGAACTTGAAGCTTTTTAAAAAAAAAACTGGAGTACTTGCTATGATTTAACTTTGCTTCAGATAATACCTTGACCCATTTGCATGCATATGAAAAATTGAGGCAGACAAGGATATGCAGAACTGGATTATTAACTTGCATCAAACTTTTGAAAACATATGTAGATTTTGATTGTACTTGCATTTGTTTTGAAAACAAACTGCAAATCTGGAATAAGGAAATTATAGACATGGAAATGCAGATTTGATTTGCATTTCAAATTTCAGGTTTTGGTAAACAAGGAGTGGTGTTTGAGGAGTAGATGCAGGCTTTTGGAAAAAGTTTTACAGGTAAACAGAATTTGCAGATTTGCCAGATATTGATTTGAGAATGGTTTGAAGAATGTTTGTATTTGCAATTGAAAGGGTTACAGGTTTTTGTTTGAGAATTGTTTGAATTGAGGAATGTTCAGATTTTCATTTGAGCAATTGTTTGAAGATTTCAGAATTTGGTTTGAGTAAAGATTTGCATGGATATTCAAGTTTCTCTTAGAAATGAACAAAAATTTTAAAGAAAAAGAAGATGGAGGAAGATGGTGTTTAAATAGGCAAGTTTTCAGATTTATTAAATTAAAAAGAAAATTAAAAACAATGGACACTTGTCTTAATCTTAATTTAAATGTTTAACACTTGTTGTTTAAATGATTCCTAACTTAACACTTGTCAAATTGAGTTTATTTTAATTCTAAAAGTAATTTAAAAGCCTTTCAAATTATTTTCCTAATTACTAATATGTTTTTCTTAATTTAAAAATACTTTTCTGATTAAATATCTAATAAACAAATACATTTATACACTTATAAATGTTAGCTAAATTTATATAAAATACAATCTTTAAAAAGAAATGAAACCGAATATAATTTAAATAAAAATTATATAAATATTGCAAACTCATTTTAAAAATGCTATTTCAAAAACCTTGCATTTATTCTTATTAAATGAATACAATTCCAAATTTCTATAAAAAGAATAATACAAAACAAATCTTATTTTTAATTAAAAATATTAGCTATGTATTTTAAAACCAAACTATATTATTATTTTATTTTAAGATGTATGTATATTCCTTGAATTCAAATTTATATTCAATTCAAGGTCAAATTTAAAAATCCAAATCTAAAATAAATTTAAATAAATATAATATCTATTTTTAAGTAATCTCATTATTATTATTTACAAATAATTTATCCTATTTAAAAATCAGTTTTAAACACACAGATATAAATATATTTTAAACACACTTATCAATTTTGAACACAATAAATCTATTTAGAATTTATTTACACAAAAATAATTATCTTATTATAAAATCAATTTATAACCATAATTAAAACATTATATTATTATTACTTGGTTATTTATCTTTGAAAATAACAATTTATCAATTACAAATAATTAAATTAAGAGATTATCACATTTTAAATTCTTGGAAATTCCAGGATATTACAATCCTCCCCCCTTAAAAGAATATCGTCCCCGAAATTTAAAACAAAGATAATCCTTCATTTTATTTTATTTTAACCAATTCAAACATTCAAAAGTGCCATACACTGTCAATCAAACAAACAATTTCATCCAAACAACCAATTCAATCAAATAATTAACACTAGTTATCCGGACACAGATCCGGATAAACTTTCTAAAATTATCTCGAGTTTCCCAAGTACAGACACAGGGATACTCGCTCTACTAAATCCAAACCAGCTATACTGCTAAGCTACTGAGTCTTTCTCAGCTAGAGCTATAATCTACCCAAGATATCAGACCATAGACAAGTCTGATCAACAACTAAATCCTTTACAGAACTACTTGTCTCAAAACCAGTGATGGACCAAAACACGTACTCCCTCAGAGACAGTGAAATATTTTGAATTCCAGTCTTCCAAACTGGCAATTCAACTCTTCAAACCACAGCATTGATCTCTACAAAAACTCAGAAGAATCCAATATACCTTGAAGCTCACCAAATCTTATTGATCCCTTTTACTGGAGAAAATCTCAACAACATCGAAGTCTCCCACTTCGAATTCCAAATTCTTCCGTTACTTAACCTCAAAAACTTTTCGGATGATCTGGGCTGCCTGCAGATCCTTCCTGATCAGCTCAACCTTCACTGATGCTTCTACAACAAACTGGATCAACTCACAAACTGATCCTCACAAGATCAATCCAAAATTAAAACCAAACTTTACTATCAACAGTAGAAACAACTTCTCCCATCCGGAAAAGACAGAACAGAATCACTCGCCAACTTGCCTCAGATACTGAAAAATTAATTCAGTAGAAACTCTCTAATCCAAAATACTGCAACTTCCAGTTGCTTCTACTCAAGAACAACAGCCACCTTGCTTCCACTCAAGAACAACAGCCACCTTGCTTCCGCTGCACAACTCTGATATGGAGCAGATGAAAATGCTGTAGAATGAACACAGCACAGACTAAACATCACATCTCGAAAATATGGTTCAACGGAAATTCCAAGAAATACAGAGTTGTTTCACCAAACAATCAACCTAGGAGACAACCTTCTACCCAGCTGAATCACCGGTATCACTCCTGACATCTAGTCGATTCAGAACTCAATCTCCAATGTGGGCAAAATCTCCAACTTTCCTGAAGATATATCCGAAAAATCTTCAGCAACTCCATAACTTCTACATCCTCTAGAGATACCACAAATCCAAGCAAAAGATTATCTAAGATAATCACCAAACCATCGCAAGTCACTTTTGCGATCAACCCAACCAATATCCAAGATAATGTTCTCTCTCCACTAATTAGAATAGTTTATCCTCGAGCAACTAATACATTGAAGAAACCGATCCTCACTGCTGCTTCTGAATTCCACCTCCAGGAAATACTAAGACAAAAAGAAGATCTTCCTACCGAAACACAGAACACTCCAGAGCTGCACCGCTAACACAGATGCCAAAAACTTCTTATCCAGAGCTCTTTGAGAACTCGGACCTCCAACCAAACACATACATCCTGCTGAACTTAGCTACAACCCTGAAGCAGACACACCTTCTTAACTTGCTCCGAAAGAAAACATCTTCGGAGACATCCATAGTCACTGCATCTCATCACGCAGCTACTACTTCCTGAGGTTGCCAAGATACCATCACTCGATTCTAACTAACCGACAGATGCAAATTCTACTCAAAAATCCGCTCACACGAGCGCAATCAAACCTACACTTCAAAGATGAACTCCGAACCTTAACAGGTTTCCTTCAGAGATCAATGAAATCCTTACACCAAACTGCAAAGATTACTCGAGACGGTATTAGGTCTACAATCTCGGCAAATACACTTCCAACCTCAAATATTCAAATTCCAACCAATGGCAGTCGTGTTACTCACACTACTACCTCATCTACCTTTATAACTTATGTTGGAAAACCCGAACAGGTAACCCAACAGATAGGTAGAAATATATATATATATATATAGTTATATATAAAAATTACAAGTACGCTCTCTCAAGAAAGACACCGCTACAGAGCCTAGGTATTCACTCATCCTAATGCTCTGATACCAACTGAAACGACCCGACTTTCTTGCCACAGAAAATCGCATCATTTTTAAGAAAGAAAGGTATAGAAAGAGAAAATAAAGAGAAGAAGAAAGGAACAACATCAGAATCTAAACAGCGGAACGAATAAATTATATTAATCACATAATACATTACATAGTATCATATACATCAGAGATACACAGCTAGGACAACACATACTAGACAGTTATATACACATGTCTAGTTATACAACTCAACACAACACAAAGACAACAACTCAGAGAACACACAGCGGAATACTATATAACTATACGTAGAAGCCTCCTACTCCATTGCTCCTCCAGAATTCGTCAAGCCAACCTGAATTCCCCTGGCTACTCGTAAAAATTTGATAACCCAAGAGTTTAAGAAAAACAGAATAAACTCCAGGTCAGATATGGGTCTGGTGTGAGTAAACGGTTAAAGTAGCTTAACTTTTAAAAACCTTTTGAAAGAAAAGGTATCACGTAAGACTTCCCACATATAAACATGGAAAAGTTTTTACCTTACGCTAACCAAAACATTTGATAGAAAATTCAGTGATATTATAATAGGTCTAGGGTTTTCAAATAAATATGAAATAGCCGAAATTGTTACATCCATTAAATTCCAGCTACTAGCCACAAAAGTGGGTAATACAATCCAATCCGATGGCACTTGTTGGATTTTGGATTCCATACAATGGCAGGGCTACTGGGGTACCGCCCATCACAGTACGTGGCCCAGATCACCGTACCGAGGAGTACGCCCGCTCCCCTACAACACAAAGCCGGAACCATTCCTTACTGAACAGTTCCAAATAAGACAATCCTGGCGAATGTAGCTATTCAACTGCCCACACAGCCGAAATAAAAGGGACCTCTAGACAGGGGTAAATCTTACTCTCAAGTGGGGGCTACCCACGAAGCCTTGCTGCACCTCCCCTGTTTTAGCCATTCCCGGTTGATGAGGCTTGAGGCTATGATTACCTTTAGTGAACACATCACTTAGAATGCTCATCGTCCACTTGACGATGTTCTGAAAGCATTCAATCCATACAAGTTCATTCCGGGTTCGAACGAAACCGAAGGCATTATCTCGTTACACTCATTTTGGAGTCACCCTCAGAGTTAGGGACAATAACCCTTATACTCTGAATCTTTATCTCGAATCTGAAAGTACTACTCGTCAAACTCATCACGGAATCACCCTCAGAGTTATACTGACGAATAGTTCTTACATCTCGAGTCTTCACTCTTCACAAGAGATTCACGACCTATCGTTAATTTGGATCGATGTGGTTTTCGGATATCCAAATATCGAAACCCGATCCCGGTCTCATCGAAAACCAAAACGTATCTTTTAGGTCCAAGTTGTTTCAAAGTTAAACAATTCAATTTATTTATCTATATACACACAGAATAGATAATTCACAAGTCTCAATTGATAATCACATTATCAAAATAAACAGATGATCCATAACAAAATAGATAATCCACATTATTATCACAATAGGTAATCTATATTACCATCATAATGCAACCAAGAATTCATACCACACAACATTACTTATCTCATTTCTGAGATTACATTGTCATCCATTCATACATAAGCAATGATTTACTTAATCACAATATAATTAATTTAAAATGAATTAAATTAACTATCTCTATCTCTAATTAATTTAAAGTGAATTAAATTAATTACTTCATCTCTTAATTAATTTAAAATTAATTAAATTAATTACCTTCATTACAATAAATCTTGCTTACTTATTCATTAATTAAACCAATTAATTAATCATCATCTTAATTAATCGACCTTGATTTATTAACTCTTAATCAAGTAATTAACCTTTAATTATTCTCATTAATCATATTAATTAATGAACCTTAATTACTTACTTCCATTAATAAATTAACTATAATTAATTACATTATCTCTTAATTAATTACATAAACTAATCATGCTTAAATTAATTGCTTTTAATTAATCAACTTTAATAAATAAATGCAGTAATTAATTATTCTTAATTACTTCTTAATTACTTTTAATTACTTTATAGATTCTTTGATTTATTACACCAAGTAATAAACCCTTAATTACTTTACCAAATAGTTATCAATTTAAAATTACTTCCCAATAAGTAATTTTACTTATCCCAAATACCTCTGTAATTTATTAATTACTTATCTTAAGTAATTAGCCTTATCAAAACTTATTGAGTAAACATACTTAATCTTTTATCAAGTGACTATTCTTAATTAATTAACAAATTAATTAACTTACTTGATTACACTCATCTCATAAATTAAAATCGAGTAATACATTCCTTAATTACTCTTTAACCAAATTAATCTTCAATTCACAGATTAATTATCTTCAACTATTAATTAATAAACCTTAATTATTAACATTTCCTTTAATACAAAGTAATTAATCACTAATTACTTTTATAATTAATTAATTAACCTTAATTAACCAATTAATTATCTCTTAATCATTACTTAATAAAACTTAATTATTAATTAACAATCTTAATTACAAATTAATTAATCCATAAATATAATTAATCAATCCTTAATTATAATAAATTAACCTTAAATAATATTTAATTAATTCCTAATTAACTTGCATTATAGATTAATAATCCTTTAATTATTAATTAAGAAAACCAAATTAAAACTTAATAAAACCTTTATTAAGTATTAATTAATTACCATTTTTAATTAACGTTTAATTACTTAATTAATAAGTAATTATAATTTAATTAATCATTAGTCATTAATCTAATCATCATATTTATTAGTTAATTAATTTAATTATAATTAATTAATTACTTAATTAATCTTTTTAAAATAAAAATTAAATTAATTAATTAAACTTAAAATTTATTTAACTAATTAATTATTATTCATTTAAACTTAATCATTCTTCATGATAAAACATAATCTTAAATAACCTTGAAATCTTTACTTAACTTAATTCATTAATTAAATTAAAATATAAAGAAATCATTAATTACCTATCTTTAATTATTAATTAATAATCATTAGTTTCAAGTTAATAAATTACATAAACCTTTAATTGTTAATTATAAATCATTTTTTTATTAACCAATAAAAACATTCCCTTAAAAATTTCCTTTTTATATTTCAAAATAAGTTTGAAAAATAACATTAAGGTTTTAACTTAAAATATTTTAAACTCTTCATACAAATTCATTTATAAAAAAAACCATTTTAAAGAAATAAGTTTCCAAAAATAACTTTAGCTTAATTATTTAAAGTTTTAAAACTTTACTTTATTTTAAATTTAAAATCTGGTTGAACATCAATTTCGGTTCAACCCATGTATACTTGAATCAAGAAACAAGTATACTACCTTTTCTTTTAAAACAAATTTGACTTTAAAGTTTTAAAAACTGTTTTAATTAAAACTTTTAAAAAAAACTGTTGTACACAACAGTTTAACCTGCATACAAAATAAAACTCAGGAACCACTCGAGACACAACCTATAATAAACGAGTATTTTCCCGCGTCAAATTCCCTAAATACCCGAGACCCACTCGAGAAAAATGAACAAACCCAAAGCAACACAACCTGCTGACACCACATTCCCCTGTGCAAGTGCACCGACGCCGGAATCACCTCCGGTCAACGTCGACTTCACTGCCAAGTTCCTCTTCCATCCTACAAGCTCCTACGACCAACATATCATCAACACCTACCTCGATTCAAAATAGAGTACTCAGGACTAACTCGAGACCTAAACCATCACCAGAGAATTCCCCAGAATCATCGCCTCCGATCAACGTTAACTCCTAAAACTCCGGCCGTGAGTTGCTGACTCACCGCGCATCCTCCCTCCAAAAATTTATACAACTAGATGCAAAAATGAAGGTGCAGTAGTTACTTTACAGCAAGAACCAAAAAATAGGTTTAAAAACAAATCTTGAGCAAATTCACATTCCATAATGGATTACAAATCCTTCAACCATTTTTACCTTACTCTCCAATCCAAACCCTAACTCCATGATGAATCTCGAGCACCCCAGATTCATACATCAACTGAATTTGGCAGAAACCCAATTTCCAGTTGAACCCCAAATACTCACTCAGTATGATTTTAAAAATTGTGATTCTTGTCTTAAAAATCTTATTTTCCGTAATTTATTCCAAGCATAAACTTGAATTAGTGAAATATAACATCTGATTTTTACAAGTTTTAAAAGATTCCTGTAGATATTTCCAAATACAAGTGTATTTCACCACTTACATGCTTGTTTATATTTTTAGTATCTATATTATGCCAAAACTACTCTATTTTGTTTATGATCCAAGTGTCATCGGTGAATAAATAAAAGATATGAATTTTAATTTTATTTGTTAACACTGCAACCTGGAACAGAGTCATATCAACATGCACAGTTTAAAACTAACATCAATAAAGTGTTCATACACATATATTCACATGCAAAGATAGTTTGTCACAGAAATCACATGAAAGCAAATTTAAAACTACTTTAGCATTGAATTAGAATGTTTACTCACCTTTTTAAGGAGATGCAGAGGTTAGATATTGAACTGGAAATTTGCAAAAGACTTTGTACTGGAACTTGCAAAAAACATTTGAACTTTAAGCTTTTTATAAAAAAAAACTGGAGTACTTTCTATGCTTTAACTTTGCTTTAGATAATACCTTGACCCATTTACATGCATATGAAAAATTATGGCAGACATGGATATGCAGAACTGGATTATTAACTTGCATCAAACTTTTGAAAACATATGCAGATTTTAATTGTACTTGCATTTGTTTTGAAAACAAACTGCAGATCCGGAATAAGGAAATTATAGACATGGAAATACAGATTTGATTTGCATTTCAAATTTCAGGTTTTGGTAAACAGGGAGTGGTGTTTGAGGAGTAGATGCAGGCTTTTGGAAAAAGTTTTACAGGTAAACAGAATTTGCAGATTTGCCAGATATTGATTTGAGCATGGTTTGAAGAATGTTTGTATTTGCAATTGAAAGGGTTACAGGTTTTTGTTTGAGAATTGTTTGAATTGAGGAATGTTCAGATTTACATTTGAGCAATTGTTTGAAGATTTCAGAATTTGGTTTGAGTAAAGATTTGCATGGATATTCAAGTTTCTCTTAGAAATGAACAAAAAATTTAAAGAAAAAGAAGATGGAGGAAGATGGTGTTTAAATAGGCAAGTTTTCAGATTTATTAAATTAAAAAGAATATTCAAAACAATGGACACTTGTCTTAATCTTAATTTAAATGTTTAACACTTGTTGTTTAAATGATTCCTAACTTAATACTTGTAAAATTGAGTTTATTTTAATTCTAAAAGAAATTTAAAAACCTTTCAAATTATTTTCCTAATTACTAATATGTTTTTATTAATTTAAAAATACTTTTCTAATTAAATATCTAATAAACAAATACATTTATAAATTTTTGCTAAATTTATATAAAATACAATCTTTAAAAAGAAATGAAACCAAATACAATTTAAATAAAAATTATATAAATATTGCAAACTCATTTTAAAAATGTTATTTCAAAAGCCTTGTATTTATTCTTATTAAATAAATGCAATTCCAAATTTCTATAAATAAATTCCTATAAAAAGAATAATACAAAACAAATCTTATTTTTAATTCAAAACATTAGCTATGTATTTTAAAACCAAACTATATTATTATTTTATTTTAAGATGTATGTATATTCCTTGAATTCAAATTTATATTCAATTCAGGGTCAAATTTAAAAATCCAAATCTAAAATAAATTTAAATAAATATAATATCTATTTTTAAATAAGCTCGTTATTATTTACAAATAATTTATCCTATTTAAAAATCAATTTTAAACACACAGATATAAATATATTTTAAACACACTTATCAATTTTGAACACAATAAATCTATTTAGAATTTATTTACACAAAAATAATCATCTTATTATAAAATCAATTTATAGCCATAATTAGAACATTATATTATTATTACTTGGTTATTTATCTTTGAAAATAACAATATATCAATTTCAAATAATTAAATTAAGAGATTATCACATTTTAAATTCCTGGAAAATCCGGGATATTACAGTCATATGAAGTGAATTTCCAGGCAAAAAAAGTGCAAACACAAGACAAGAAGAATCTAACATTTCAAGCAGAAAAATATGATTCAGATTCAGATGAAGTGGATTTGGCACTTATTGCTAAATATCTCAAAATGTTTTTGAAATTCAAAAAGAATAACAAATTCGGGAGTTTCAAAAATAACTCCAACAATAACAATAATAGCAATAAACCATCATCCACTACTATGGAATGTTATGAATGTCATAAAAAGGGTCATATGAAGAAAGATTGTACAGAGAAAAAGAAAAAATTTCAAAAAGGACAAATTCGAGAAGAAAGCATTTTCAGTAACACGGGATGATTCAGACTTTTCATCATCATCAGATAGTGACAACGACAGTGACACAGAGCAAGCAAATGTATGCTTCATGGCTACAAGTGATGATGTAAGTGAATTAAGTTTTGAAGATCTGGTTGAATTTAATTCAAAACTAGTAGACATAGTAAAACAAATTAAAAAGTAAAATAAAGAGTTGCAAGGAAAACTGAATAGATCTGAATTAAAGTTAGTATGCTAAGAGATGAAAAGAAAATTCTAGAAGAAGAACTTGAAATGACTCAAGAATCTAATTCTAATTTAACATCTCAACTTTTATGATAACTCAGGAATTAAAAATTCAAAAAAATAGAAATGATGATTTATCAGCAGAGATTAATGATTTAAATATAACATTAAAGTATTAGAGTTAGAAAATTCTAGTCTTAAAAACAAGTTATAAGATATTAGTAAAAATATTTCTAACTTCAATAAAGGACGAGAGAATCTTTCTATAATAATAGAAAATTCTTAGTCTACTTCAAAATAAAATGGGACTGGGATATAAGAAAATTGAAAATCCAAAGAAATCTGGAAGGTTTAAAAATAAGATTAAAAGCAAATTAAGAAAGATATTAAGAAGACAGTTTCTAAAGATATTAAAATTATCACGATATGGATTCCTAAAGCAAATAACAATATAATTAGGAATAGACATATCAAAAAATTTATGGAAACTGTTCATAAAAATAAGAATTATATTTATAACAAGTATTCTGAACCCGCTTGGGTTTGGTTTCCTAAGACCTAACTCTTATGACCCTAAAAGAAAAGTAGGTACTAACTTAATCTTTATGTTTTGCAGATACCACTTAAAAAGAGAAGAAAATGAATCTTAGACAGCGGTTGCTCAAAATACATGACTGGTAATAAAGACATGTTAACTAACATTGTCTACTCAAATGGAGGATCAGTCACTTTTGGAGAAATTCAAAAGGTAATATCATCAACAAAAGTGATGAGAGAGATAACGGTATCTCTAACTTACCTCTCATTTCTGATGTTTTATTTGTTAAAAAATTAAAACATAATTTATTGAGCATAAGTTAATTATGTGATAAAGGTTTTAATATATCTTTTTTAGAAAATAAATGCAATATTTCTGATAAAAATCAAAATTTAATTTTTGAAGGTATAAGAGATAGAAATATTTATATTTCAAATATGAACGTAAATCATAACACAAACATGTGTTTAGTAGCTACAGAAAATGATTCTTGGCTATGAACACAAAAGATTTTGTCATATAAATATTAGTACTATTAATAAAATAGCTAAAAATAAACTTGTTAAAGGACTACTTGATATGAAATTCAAAATTGATATTATTTGTGATGCATGTTAGTTAGAAAAATTAATAAAGTCTTCTTTCAAATCTAAGAAAATCATATCTACAACAAAACCACTTGAACAACTACACATGGACCTCTTTTGACCTACTCAAGTTCGATCTATTAATCATAATAGATATGCATTTGTTATTATAGATGATTTTTCAAGATATACAAGGACTATTTTCATAAAACATTAAACTGTTACTTCTGAAAATTTTAAAAATTTTGTTCAAAGAATTCAAAATATAAAGAATTTAAAAGCAAAAATATTAGAAGTGATCATGGAGGTGAATTTGAAAATGAAGTTTTTGAACATTTTTGTAACAAGAAAGGAATTAATCATAATTTTTATTTTCCTCGAACATCACAACAAAACAGAGTTGTAGAAAGGAAAAACATAACATTACAAGAATGTGCAAGAACTTTATTAAATGGAAGCACTCTACTAAAGCATTTCTGGGCAGAAGCTGTTGCAACTGCTTGTTATGTTTTGAATCGTGTTTCTATTTGACCATTAACAAAACACACCCCATATGAACTTTTAAATGGTAGAAAACCTAATATATCTTATATCAAAGTATTTGTTTCAAAATACTGCCCTTTGTATGTTTTCATAACTTTAAATTATATCAAATGGATGTTAAAAGTGCTTTTTTAAATGGATATATATAATAAAATGTTTATGTTGAACAACCTCCTCTTTTCACTCATGAAAAATTTCCAAACCGTGTTTATAAACTTAAGAAAGCCTTATACGGTTTGAAACAGGCACCCGGTGCTTGGTACGACCGACTTAAGAGCTATCTAATAGACTCCGGTTTTGAAATTGGAAAGGTTGATCAAATTTTATTTTTTAAGAAAACAAAAAAAGATATTTTAATCAAACAAATATATGTTGATGATGTTATATTTGGTTCGACTAATGAAAAATTATGTCAGGAATTTTCGACTATTATGACAAATGAATTTGAAATGTCACATATGGGAGAACTATCATATTTTCTTGGATTACAAATTAAACAATTACAAAATGGTATTTTTATTAATCAACAAAAATATTGTAATAATCTAATTAAACGATTTGGTATGGAAAACACTTCTGCCAAACCAACTCCTATGAGTACAACTATACATCTTGACAGAGATGAAGATGGTAAGAGTATCGACCAAAAACTATATCTTAGTATGATTGGATCATTACTTTACTTAACTGCTAGTCGACCTTATATAATGATGAGTGTATGTTTATGTGCTCAATTTCAAGAAAATCCTAAAGAAACACATATGCGAGCAGTAAAACGTATAATTCGTTATCTTAGCAAGACCAAGGATTTCAGACTATTTTATCCAAAAGAATGTCCTTTCAAATTAGTATCCTATAGCAATGCCGATTTTGGAGGAAGTCGGATGGATAGAAAAAGTACAAGTGAAACTTGTCATTTCATCGAACGGTCCTTAGTATCTTGGTTTAGCAAGAAACAAAACTGCATTTCACTATCGACATGTGAAGCAGAAAATATACCTGTAGCTTTAGCATTTGCTCAAGTCATCTACATGCAACAAACATCATAAGATTTTGATATAAAATTAAATAAATCTATAATATATTATGATAAGATAAGTGCAATTAATTTATCTAAAAATCCTGTCAATCACTCACGAACTAAACATATTGACATTCGTCATCATTTTCTTCGCGATAATATTGAAAAGGATATAGTAAATTTAGAATTTGTAAATTATAAAAATCAATTGGCTGATATTTTCAGTAAACCACTAAATAAAAATATTTTTGTAAAAGTAAGAAGAGAACTAGGTATAATTTCTTTTAAAGAATTATAATATTTGAAATTTTATAAAAAATAAAATGAAAATAATTTTTTTTGCTAGCACTTGAACTCAAATACCTCCAGATTGGAAGTCCTATGTCTTTACTGTTTCTCCATTTGTTATTTCACAACTATTTCACACTTATTCTTATATTATTTTCAGTTGTTTAAAGTTTTTTTAACTATGCAAAATTCAGTTTATTCTACTCCTTTCATTATGTACTAGTTATCTCTTGTTTAACCAATCATTTACTCTATTTTTACAATACCTACTTTATATAAATTTGAGGTTGGTTTCTTTATTTTCTCTCCACCTTGATTGTTTGATTCAAATGTTGATTATTCCTTGCAACAATGTCTTCCCAAAACAACTCCCATAATGACTTTGCTTACTCTTCTTTTGATTTCTCCACACCATCCTCTGATTCTTCTAGCTTACCTACACATACTCCGTGTTATGAACCTGCCAGACCGTCCAACTATCATATTGGTTATACTCCAGATAAGAAGAAGGCACATCGTTTTTTATTCTTTGGTTCTCTGTCAACAAAACAAAAGATTGATGATATACATCATTATCAATGGGAATCAATAGAAATACAATGAGAAATGTACTACGAACAAAAGGTTAATTCAAAAGACTTAGCTTTCTAAAGAACCTTGGCTGGAAATTCTACGGGACATCTACATGCGACGTTCATCAACCCACAAGGTCTTCCTATCGGAATCCATAGAATCAGTCACCACAACCTCCTTCTGTGTCACCAAATTCATGGGAACGTGGAAATCACTGGTCTCCTTTGAAACCATGCAAAGAGAAGACTAAAGTTGAACCGAAAGATCGCAAGACTCCGCATTCATCCACTTCTTCTTCATCTAAATAATTTTTATATATCATTTCTCTTATTTCAATCTAACTTGTATGCACTCTTTGTTTAATATATTATATGTGTGTGTGTATATTTAATTTCTTTAGCAAAACGACTGATAATGCTGGAAAAAAGCATTCAGTCGACTGACGAATTTTGGTCAGTCGACTGAATCTGGAGACAGAGTGTTTTGGGAAAATTGATCAGTCGACTGACCGGTTTATCTGGGCGTATTAATTCCTGTTTCACCCACTTTTACCCATATAATCTATCTTCTTCACTTTTACTCCTCACTTTTACTTTCTACCATCAAAATTTCAAAACCCTAGCCCTCCAAATTTTCAAATTCTATCACTCAATTATTCATTCTATTGGCTCCATGACAACCAGAATGCTCTAGAAAAGCTTCATCCTTAGCCTCTGAACCTATAGACACACAAATAGCTCAATGGCTTTATGATACCACCGCTATCCAAAGATGGAACAAGATGAAGGAAGATCGCTTTCTAGAAGGATCATTTGTTATATTTCCTAATGTCGCAACATATAGAATTCAAGATCTTTCTTGAAGAAGTCGTCTTGAATCTCTCCTTGACTACAACCGGAACAAAATCAAGATAAATCATCCAATAGTAAAACTCTTTAACGCTAACTTGAATTTGGGTCATCAAAATCCAAGAAATCGTAACAACTGCGTATGGATTTTAGTTTGTGGTTAAAAAGTCTTCTTATCATTAGATAGAATTGGACACATGCTTCAAACACCAACAAATGGTATTCCACTAGAAAATTTGAATGATGTTTTATGAGAACGAGATGAAGTGATTCATAGATATTCGGAGGATGACATGACAGAATTAAAATCTACCACCTTACGTCCTGCAGCAAGAATTATGCATCAAGCTTTAATGCGTACATGTCTTCCTCGTACCGTGTCTTACGAGCTTGTCTACCCATAGAATTATAGAGCTTTATATGCAATTTGGGGTGATGTTCAAATTAATTGGCCTAAGCTTATACTTAACGAATTCCTAGCCCTCAACCAAGGACGGATGAACATCATTTACTATGGCGAGTATATTATGCGGCTCCTAATGAATCTACAAGTTCCAGCTCTAGAGTCTGACACCTCAATGGTTAAAACATTAAATAGCCGCACAATTAGTTTGATGAAATTTCCTCCAAGACCGCTCACTATTATGTCATTCCAAGACTGGCAATCAAGGCCTCGCCAACAAGCTGCTACTTCATAACAAAGTGGAGATGAAATACACATCACCACCCATCCCAAAGCACTCGAGAGTCCATTGATCTCATTGCACGTAATCAAGTAATTTTGGTTTCTCTATTAAGAATCTCAACAAGAAGATTGACAGGAAGTTTGACAAGATCAAAAGCTTTTTCAGGATTTTATGGGATGCAATCTTCTGTTCCTCCTTAACCACTGCAGAACCTTCACATCATAATCCGAAAAAATGCCCGGCACCTCATTTTACTTGGTTTACATCTGAAGAACATATAAATTCTGACACTAGGGGAAATGGTGGTGGTAGATAATATGTGAAAAGCTCTTCACGAGGCAAAGAATCAGCGCAAAAAGAAGAGGAAGAAGAAAAAAACTCTGACTCTGACGAGTGATAATGGTAATTCATGATGCTGGTAATAAGTTATTTTTTTAGAAACATTCCAGTACTGTTTAATTTCTTTGATGTTGATGGTCTTGTATAAATAGCCCGGTAGAATTTGAAAAAATATGTTTCTTTGTGATTGTTATAGTTGTTAGTTCACCATGCTTATGTGATAACATATTATATGTTTCTTTATTTCCTTTTTGTCGATGATAAAGGGGGAGAAATTTGTATGACTAACTAATTTTTGCAGGATTAGATATGTCGCCACATATTAAGGGGGAGAAATATATAACTTCCGGTATATAATTCTAAATATATTGCATCATCAAAAACAGGTTGTCATCAATCAAAAAGGGGGAGAATGTTGAATCATGAGTTTTGATTCATGACAAAAAGCTTAAACGATCACGCAACAAAAAGAGAATGAGATATACAAGCTATTAAACTACAAAGGAGATGCGACTGCAAATCTAAGTATAATATGATTATTTACTAAAGTTTCAATCTTCAATATGGTTTGTAATTGTTATAATCTATCCTCAAGTAGTTTGCATATACTCAAAGTAGTTGTAAAGTTCAAACTTTTTAAATATGTGCAAATTATGCACTGACGACCAGGTCAGTTGACTGACCAAAAACAACCAGTCGCCTGAACCTATTCAGTGCACAGATATGCACCATTTTACACTATTTTTGAATATTCAATTGACTGGTCGATCTTTCTCAATCGACTGACCGGCTCTAACGGCTATTTTTTATGAAGAGTCACTTCAAACTGCAAAGAGTTTCGATTCAAAATTGAAGAGATATGGCTGCAACTTTTGATTGAAACTTTTTGTGAATAGTTGTAACTATTTGTTCACTATATAAACACATTAGAATCACTTCTCAAATCACTGAATTTTATTTTGATTTCTTGCTATATTCTCTACTATCTATCTCTGCAATCTAAAAGCAATCACAATCCATACATTGCTTGAATCTCCAAATTAATCAATATATTCTTCGATTCTAAGCCATATCCTCCTTTCATATCTTCACACACACAATATATACTCGAGGATTTGATTATAGGAAGGGTGTACTATCAAAGACATATCCGTGTTATTTAGAACACAAGCATCAACTATTTACTTGTACTAGTAGAAGTCCTGTTCGGTTGTTCAAGCAGTAAAAGTCCTCTTCGGCTGTTTGAGGCGGAAAAATCCTGTTCGACTGCTCAGATGTTATATACCTATTCCTCTAGATTAAGAGAGGGGTTATAGAGTTTAAATCCAGAGTGTAGTCTGGGACTGGACATAGAACGGGAAGTTCGAACTAGTATAAAAAGTCCTGATGTGCTTATTTCATTTACTTTATTACTATTATCTATTATCTAGTTTATATTTCTGCACTAATATAATATTCCATATTACACGATCCTAAGTATTAACTAGCCACATAGCTTATACACCTTTAATTGTTGTTACATTTACTATTATTATATATTTCACAATAGACTTATATTACGATCACCTTACATTGGATGTTAGGTTACCTTTATCATAGTATGATTATTACATTTCAGTCACACTGTATTAGTTGTGTTGACTTGTTGATTATAGGAGAGGAGCAGGTTATTGTATGATTTCCTATCTTTTGGATAGGTTTTCTTTTTTATTTATGGACAGTATGAATTACCCCTGAGCCACGTTAGTGGAGAGGACCGATCCAGGCATTATGTTTGACCATCATTTTGTCCTTGTCTATTTATGTCATGAAAACTCTCCGGTACTCGATTGAGCAGTTTGGGAGTCAGGTGCTTTTGGGGATATGCTATCAGAGTGGTGCAGCTGGAGCTTTGAAGGCAAAGGCGATACTTTGATATTATCTACTTGATATTGCAGTAGTACATGATAGATGTTATTTCTATATGAGACTTATATTATTAGATGTTTTACTCTAACTCGCTATAATGATATCTTTTTAACAGTTGCTTCAGCCAGAGTAGTCTCTTATATATTTTATTCAACTAATTTTGTTCATGAATATTTAGTACATTATATGTTATCATTCCAATGTGAGACTGCGTCTTTGTGCCTTGATATGGTGTTCTGTTTCTTTTTTTTTCCTTTCTTTTCTCAATAAGCCATCTTTTTTGGTATCCGAAAGTTTGGCGTTGTGTGCGGCACCAATTTTTGGGCGTTATGAAGGGTATGTTGTCACAAAGTTTTGTTTGTGTGTCACCATTCTAGGATAACCATTCATCCAAAGGGAGATAAGATGTATAGAGATTCAAAGAGGATATTCTACTAGCCAGCTATAAACAAGCAGGTAGTAAAATATGTAACAAAGTGCATGACATGCCAAAAGGTGAAGGTGGAATAGAAGAAGCCAACTAGGTTATTGCTTCCATTAGATGTGCCATAGTGGAAGTGGAACTGTATATCTATGGATTTTCTGGATGGACTAGGACAAGAAATGAGGGCATATGCGTTGTGGTAGCGTCGCACAAAAGCACACACTTTATTTAGGTAAAGAGTATGAGAATGGCAACGACACTGGAAACACAATATATTGAAGAAGTGGTTCGATACATGGGGTTCCAACAAGTATAGTAAGTGATCAGGATCCACTTTCCATAAGTGAATTCTGGAGGAGTCTACATGACGCAATGGGGACTGAGTTGAATTTGAGCACAACAGATCACCAAGCAAACCGATGGAAAAATTAAGAGACTAAATTGGGTGTTGGAGGACTTGTTGAGGGCATACATATTGAAATTTTGAGTATCTTAGGAGGATCATTTACCTCTAGTGGAATTCGCTTACAATAATAGCTACCAAATTAGTATAGGCATAGCAGCGTTTGAAGCATTGTACAAAAGGCCATGTAAGTCATCCTATTGGTGGGAGTCTATAGATAAGATCATTTTTTATTCAGAGATGGTTAAAGATACAACAGAGAAGGTAGATCTCATAAGGAAGAGGATGAAAGCAGCATAGGATCAGCAGAATTCATACAAAGGAGCCAAAAAGATTTGGAATTTGTAGTCGGAGATTTAATCTTCGTGAAAGTTTCACCATTGAAGATGGTAGTAAGGTTTGGGAATTTGGGTAAGTTAGTGCCATGATTTACTGGTCCATTTCCTATGCTAGAGAGGGTAGGGAGTTTGGCATATAGAGTGGACTTTCCAAAGAAGATGATATGAATCCATAACATATTCCATGTGTCACATTTGCAAAAATGTATGCACGATCCATGAACTGTAGTTGCACCTAGTCAATTCAGAGGAGGTAGAGTTGGAGCCTGAGCCGAGTTCATCCCATGGTCCAACCATATTATGGAACATGAGGTGAAACAAGTTATGAACAAAGTAGGGAAGTTAGTTAGAGTGCAGTGAGAGAACGACCCGGTTGAGAGCATGTATGAGCCTGAAGAGAAGATGAAGGTTACTTATACTCAACTCTTTTCAGGCAAGTTCTTTAATTTGGTTTGAATTCTTTATGTTAGATTATTATAGGATTAGGTTTGGATGCTTATGATGATTTGCGTTCTAGAATATATATATTACTAGATTTGCGTTTATATATAAATACATGCTTATATTAGGGTGTTATGCATCCATGCCTAACACGTCATTCTATTGCATTCATGTAGGCTACATTAGCTGCATTTATGTATTTTAAGTATTGAAACTACAAGTTCATGGTATCATTCATATTTATATGTTACTTATATCATTTTGTTAAACTGATTTGAATATATGACATAAATTTTATGTTATGTTTGTTCACTTGATTGATTTTGTTTAGCAAATGATATGAGCTTTACATTACATTTTTAATTCCTCGGAAATTTCGAGGATAAAATTCTTTTAAGGAGGGAGATTGTAATAACTCAAAATTTCTTAGATTTTATAATTAAATGTTAGAAATATTATTATGTTCAATAATTGGATTTAATTTGAAAATAAAATAAATTTTAATTAAGGAGGGTAAAATGATCATTTTTCCAACTTCGAAATTTGACAACAAAACTACTGCCATTGCAACTAGCTCATTTTTTATTTATGTAGTATTTTGGTTTGCCTTGTTTGAAGTCCGTATCAAGGAGTAATGGCCAAATATGTATTAAGCTGAATGGGCACCAAAGTTTAAAATTTGAATTGATATCTAGTTCCAGGAACTAATTGCTCATTCTCTTTCTCCTCTTTCCTCTTTCATACTGAAAACTAAAATCAACATAACTCTCTCGAATCTCAACAAAATCATACGAATAATTGTCATCGCGAAGCTAATGGAGAAGGAAACACATCAATACCAATTTGGAGATGAAATTATAAGACTTGGAGGCGCAAAATTCCAAATAGCAGAGGCTTAAGCAATAAAAAGCGATTTATGTGAGTGAATAATGTCTTCTTCTCAATATAATGCAATTTTGATCCTATAACTATGATTTGTAGTCTAGATTAGAGTAGAGAGCCATATATAATCATTTAATTTCGGAATTAACATGGATTTGTGAGGGATATGAATATACTATAAGCTAAAAAACTATATTTTCACCTTTTCCTTAAATTCAATGAATATAAATGAAATATGATGAATTAAGGTATAAATCAAACATATAAACATAGGGAAATGTGCTAGAAAAGTTCTTAGGTAACTGGAGGTGGAACGAAAGCAGATTGAGGTGAAACAAGCAGAGGAAATGTCAGAATTGGCGCAAAAATCTCAAAAATTCGCTTTGAATGGTACATCGGTTGCCTAGATTGGTGCATCGGTGGCCTATTTCAGGCACAGATTGAACCTGGACTCAAATAGGCCAATATATAATAGCGTATATCGATTTAGGTCTTGTTTCTTTTGTTTTCTAAAGACACATAGAGGCTATTGACCATATTACGAATCTAAATTGAATGTATGTAATGATGATCGTTATTTGAGATAGATTTGTTTGTTGTTTGTGATATGGAAAATGATGTGATTTTGACATGAACATGGATGAGCCCATGGCATAAGTAGGCGGCCCAGGATGTGAGCCCGTGACACAAATCTAGGTATTGCAATGCTCCTCCATTGTTCTTCGGTGGACCGATGTGGAGGATGGATAGTAAGTTATCCTATAGTGTAAGAGGCAAGTCCAGGATGCGAGTCCAAATTGTTACAAGGACAATAGGCGACCCTATAGCGCATGAGGAGAGTTCAGGGAAGTGAGTCTACTTAGATGTGATGCAATATGACTTGGAGTATACAATAGTTAGGTATTATGTGACCAGTGGGATGCTACGTGAATGAGACGTTAGACTTTTATCATGTTATACTATTATCGTTTTGTATATGTGGAGTAAGTATGGATCATTCACTAAACTTATGTCTGACCTACTCCTATTTTCCCCATTTGTTTATATATCCAGGTTAATGGAACATGGAGACGATATGGTATGGAAGATAGTGATTTATTTGTACATATTGTAAATGATGTAAATAAGTGTTATGATCTAGATTTGACTATGTATATGGATTAGGTTTGATTTCTATTATACATACACATGTATATGATAGTGTAGATGTAATATGGTGGACTGAAATGATTATGGTTATTAATGTCTTTTATTTTATTTCCTTCTGCTATGAGACTCTGAAAGTTATTACTTAGAATTATATTTATTTATTGTTATCATATCTTAACTACTGGTCCTTTTTTGGATTTTGAGGTGTAGACGTCGGTTCGGGAGTTGAACCTAAGGGCCGGAAATGGTGGATTGTTACACAAGATACATATTATTTTAGATATATTTAGATACTGGGAGTATCTTTGTTGGCCCAAGGGAATGTATAAGTGAACTCCTATCATGTCCTTTACTTTGTGTTATCGGACATTCATTACTCTCTGGTAGCATGGGTACTGGGCCGGGGCATCATAACTTGGTATCAGATCTAGGCTTGAGTAAATCAAGAATAAGAACATATTTGGCCTTTGAGGAGTGGTCCTAGATAGTTTCACAATAATGAGCGACTCATATATGTGATATATGAGTTGAATTGTGTCCCTAGGATGGATACTAGGCTAGTATACATTTTTGAATATATGTATTACTATGTGCACTTGTTAGTGGATTTCTTATATCTTCACGTATATCTTATATATCTTGTCTAATGATGGATAAATGTTTGTTTGGCAGTGGGTATGGAAACTCCTAGTAAAGCTGGAGTGGGTGCATCGATTGATCCTTCCAGCGATCAACCCATTAGTCCAAGTAGTTCTAGGACCCTCTTAACCATAAAAAATTGGATGGAACGCTTAGTGCATGGGTATAGTCAGAGTCAGAATTCCAACCCTCATAAAAATTTCATAAATCTTTGTTGTGACTACACTGTCCTAGGTGTTAAGCCATTCTAAGGAAAGGAAGGAGTTATGGGTGTTCACACTTGAGACTTACGGGTGAATATTTGATGATTCGGGCCTTTCAGGCAAAGAAAAGAGGAAGCTAGCATCATGTTAGGTGCATTAGATTGCTACGATGCAATAACTACATGAACGCCTGAGGAAGAGATGTCATAACATAGATTCAAAAAGATTTCCGAATCTCATTTTCTTTCCGAAGTCAAGAAACGGCTTTGCTTAGGAAATTTATAGACTTTAAGCAAGGTGACTCCTCAATGCAAGACTATGTTAATGAGTTCAATGTGTTATCGAAATATGTTTCATCTCTCATCAACAAACCCTTAGAAAAGAATGAAAAATTTGTTTTGGGGCGAAGGAATGATCTAAGAGGTCGACTACATACTCAGCTTCGATTCTTATTCAAGGAGGTAGTAGATAAAGCTTTGAGATTTGAAAGGGTCAACGAGAGAGATTCAATGACATGAGGTCAGTCCATTCAGCCTTATCCGCATTTACCGTATCAAAAGCACCAAATAATATTTCAAGAAGAAGAATTAGATATTCAAGAGGAACAAGAAGCCATTCAAGCCTAAGCAGCAAGGCCGAAAAAAGGCTCGGGGAGATCTTAAGTGGAATGTCATGCTTATGGATCAAGAGGCATTATGAAAATGAATATAGAAGTACAAACCAAGGTCAAATAAAAAAGTGATTTAACTATAGTGAAATGGGTCATATCTTAAGGCAATATAATAAGATAAAGAAGAAAGCTCAAGGGAAGCTTTCTGCCATTGAAGGTCCAAGATCTTCTAAGCAAGATAAAGAAAGTAAAAGGCTATTTTGCAAGGTATTATCTTACTTTATGATATATCTATAAGATTTTTTCTCAATATAGGGGATACACATTCATTTGTAACGAAAGAGCTAGTAGAGAAATTGAATTTGAATGTTATTCTGCTGGTCACTTCTCTTAGAGTAGCTAACCCAATAGGTGATTATGTTGCTTTAAGACGAAATGTGGTGCCATGATTTGTGGTACGTGATTTGCATGTAACGAGTTTTATGGGATTCAAAATTATTCTTAGAACAAACTAGCTTGAGTGATATCAAGCTATATTATTCTGTACAAAGAGAGTTATTACACTTCAGCATCTATATTTTATGATCATAATCTCATAGCACTTAAAGAACCTAAAGTTAAATCAAAGTTTTATTTGTATTCCTTGAAATCGCAAGTTGATGAAGTAAAGAAGATTCTAGTAGTTAGATAATATTCTGATATATTTGAGCCAGTCATCGGTTTGCCCCGTCGAAAGGTAGTTAAGTCTGGGATAGATCTTATGTCTCATGCTAAACTGTTAAGCAGCCTGCCTAACTGGATGTGCCAAAGGAAATGGAAGGCTTAAGGTTGCAATTAAGAGAGCTTAAGCAGAAGTCTTTATCCGACCTAGTTGCTGACCATAGGGTATATCGGCTTTGTCAAAAAGGCATATGGATCAATTCGTATTAACATAGATTGTATGAAGCTAATGAACTTACTATAGAAACCAAATATCGTCTGTTAAGAATTTGATGATTTATTTTCCAATTAAGGGTGTTAAAGTCTTTTCTCAACTCTACCTCGTTGTAGGTTTTCAATGACTCCGAGTTGCAGGAAGGAATATGAAAGTCGTTAAATGATGCGACTTATATGGGGAATGTCGAATGATCTGTAATCTGGCAAAATATAACTTTAGCTAATAATATATGCAAGCTAAAATAAAGTAGTAAATAAAAGATTGCACCAGTGATTTTTATACTAGCTCAAACTCCCTATCCTACGTTCAGTCCTAGACTCCTTTTGAAATTTCACTAAATTACCCTCACTTCCCGAGGAGGTACAACTTTCTACAAAACCGCCTAAACAACCGAAGAGGACTTCAACACCTTATCTATAGATCACCAACATGACTTCACTAAAATAGAATAAATTCTGACTTTGACTTTGACGTGTTCTTGACAATATTGATAAGTCACTTCTCAGTACTACCTTCCTATAATATCCTTTGATGATATTGGAGAGAACATGATGAATTTAGGAAGTAAGAAATTGTTTTTGAAAACTTTTGATTTCAAAAACAGTATAGGTGAGTAGAAATCAAAGAAGAAGAGATATAGCTCCAAAAAGTGAACTGGGACTCTATTTATAATGTTAGAAAAGCTTTCGTGAAAAGGTTCAACTGTTTAAAGAGTTGCATCATTTAAGTAAATAGAGATAACCCTTCACCATTATAACCCTTCATTCTAATTATAGCTATTAATAGTATCTTAAACATCTTATTGGGCAACTCAAACGTATGAACCTTTTATTATTGTTAGCGTCAAAATTGACCACCAACACCCAATTCCAAGTGAAAGCACCAATTTCCAGTCGTTGATCACAGATAGAATATATGTAGAGAATATAATATGAAGAATAATCAAAATTAAAATGAAAGCAAGTAAAAGAGAGACAAGATTTATAGTGGTTCGGCTAACTCCGGCCTACGTCTACTCTAGAACAATCCTTTTTATTATACTGAAATTTGATCACAGTTACAACCTGAAATTTCTGAAACAAAAATGGCAGAGTAGCCTCTAGGTGGAAGACAAAGAGAAACATAATCAAGATCCCTCTTTCTGAATCCACGCCCGGTGTATTTATAGGTGAAATCCCGACTACAAGGCCTCCTCATCTACATTGGCCCACCACGACGATCGTCTAGCCCAACTCATCCACCATATGCCGACTAGAAGCAAAATTCGAAGTAGAACCCGAAGTAAGCTTATAGCCGAACCGAAGCAAAACATAGCCGACCCCAAGCTTGATCTTCCAATACCGACCCAAAGACCAACCTATAGCCGACCCGAAGCGCTTCCCATATGTCCATCCCTCAAAGTAATACACCCTTCAACCAAATTCCAACTCGAAATTGCCACCAATGTCGACCGGAAGTCCATCTGTAGCAGACCCGAAGTGCTTCTCCTTAATGCTGACCCCATGTGATATAACTCCATCTCAATGCTGATCGAAGCAGGGGCTACGCCGACCCAAAGTAAATGCTGATCCCAAGTAAAATGCCGACCCCAAGCTAATCAAATGTCGACCCAGAGTGAACCCTGTTCTAGCCCGAAGCATTCCCTTTGGTGACTCGAAGTAGACCCTATGTCGATCCGATGTAGCTCAACCTTTGCCAAAATCCATATTCCAAGTTCCCTGCATCGTTTATTCATTAACCATGCTTGATCCCAGTTACATATTCATATTTATTATCCGTAATTGATCATCCATCCACCTATTCGAACCAAACCCATAATATCCCGGCCTCGATAAACGTGTAGTCCATTAAGTTAAATCCGCATGTATACGGACTTACCAAAAGGCAGGTTAACAATTAAAAAACCATTTCAAACATTTTAGATGTTTGGATGAAAGATCCCAAATGTTTGAATAATAACCAAAAAATTATATTCAATTTTACCCAGCTTTAAACGTTTGGTTTAAGGGTTCAGAAGACTGGTCATATAAAAAATAACTTGTTAAAAATTGCTTAGATGTCGAATAATACGCCTCGGATATCTAGTCAATTTCGAAAAACGAAATAGTTGTTTTCGAGCTTGATTCAGATGTCTAATAGGGTCAAACGTCTGACTCTTGATAAAACTAAAAAAATATTTTTTAAACCTTTTAAGTTCAAAGTCCATTTTTAAAATCAATTTGAAAAAGATTTTGTATGTGTATATCATTAAAGAATATTATACAAGTAGTTCATCACAACCTTCGAAGATTATTATTCCTGCAAAACTAACTTGTTTAATATATTTGAAATGTATAGCTGCCATTTCAAAACTAGAGAAGGATGCTTTAGCATCTTACTCTTTTTTATAATGACAACTGTACATTTATATAAAAATATATAAAATTTACTTTAACCCCCTATCGATATGCTCGGTTTTTTCTCCCCCTCTGTCATCAACAAAAAGAAACATGGGAGAAAAAATTAAGTTTTTAAGAGGGTAAAACTGACACACCATTCATACGAAAAATACATAAAAACTTATTTGAAACAATTCTAAAAAATACAATTTTCATATGTATTTATTTTTTTAGAAGGTCGGGTATTTCATAAAAACTATTTTTAGGAAATACATAATATTTTGTCAATAGTTTCTATATGAAAGCAATTGTAACCTTTTATTGATTTGAATTTATTGGCAAGGTTGGATTCATAAATATTAATGTTTATTCGTAAGAGTCCCAACAAAATTTCAAGGTGCAAATATATTGCCAATTAATGTGAAAGTTAAAAAAAACTTTAAAATATATTCATTTATAAATATACCATCAAAACATATATTAGGTATATTTTTAAAAATATTCTTTTTAAAGAACTTATACCCATAAATATAATTTTCTTATAAAATGAATCTTTTATTTTTGTAACAAAACCATATTTAAATATAATATTACAAAATTTTCTAATTTTTCTCCATTTGTATCTCCCTTTTCTTATGCGTCAAAAATTCAAAATCCATTTTCGCATTCCTGCAGAAGGTAAGAAAACATTCGGGTACCCACTTCCTATGTTAGGGTTCGGGAGGGTTAGGTTGAAGGTAACCATACCCAAGCGAGTTTTGTTGAGCCTTTAAAAGCAAAATTTGAATTTAAACACACTATAGACCTAAAATCATTTATATTTTTGTTTCTTATAAGAGCATTATTGGTTTTGGGAACCTAAATACTTATAGTCTTGGAATTTTCAAATTTTTCTTAACTTTAAGTAACTTTATGTTTTCTAAATTTAGTTTACAAGGATGCATATTCACCCAAAGGAATTGGTTTTACAAAGCCGCATGAACAACTAAACATGACCTCAACACCTTACCTGAAGATCACCAACAAGACTTTACCAAAATATAATAAATTCTTACTCTGACTTTGATGTTTTTATGACAACACAGATAAGTCACTTTTCAATACTCTCTTCCTATAATATCCTTTAATGATACTGACGTGAACATGCAGAATTTAGGAAGTAAGAAATTGGTTTTGTAAGCTTTCGATTTCGTGGACAGTATTGGAGAATAGAAATAAAAGAGCAATATATCTACCTCAAAAAGTGAATCTTGTCTCCATTTACAATGTTGGAAAAACTTCCATGAAAAGTTATGACTATTTAAAGAGTTACATCTTGAAATTAAATAGAGATAACCCTTTACAATCAAAACCATTTGCTCAAATTATAGCTATTAACAGTATCTCATGCATCTGATTGGGAAACTCAAATGTCATGATATTTTATTGAATAACATGTTAAAAACATATAAGACATTTGGATGAAAAACCTCATATGTTTGAACAATAACCAAAAAAGAGTACGTTCATTATTTACCCAAAATCATACATCTAGTTTAATAGTGGAACATTTAGTCATATATATTTGTGTGTGTGTGTGTGTAGGTATGTGTGTGTGTGTATGTATATATATAGCTAATAACTTAGATATTGTTATTGATGAAAACAACTATATAATATATATACTAATGTTTTGCTAAGATGCATAGCATATATTACAAGTATATATTGCAAAATATTACACGTGTAGAATGATTAGCCTAAAGGCTAATTAGTATAAAGACTAAAGTTCAAGATTCAGAGATGATCAAGACTCATGAGTTTAAAAAAAATGATTTGTAGAGCTCAAGACTTTAGTGTATAGTTATGAGCCATTAGAATAAATTGTTAAAGTTCCTAATAGCAAATTCTGATCTTTATCTTAAATTTTCAATCTTTAATATTTTATCAAAATAAATTATTTAAAATTTAAACTATATTTTTACAAATACTTTATAAAACATTTACGTGTTCAAAGTATCTAAAAACTATGATTAAATTATTTTACAAAAATATAGAAGTTCGAAAATAATTTAACAGAAAATAAACTTCAAATTTTACAAGGATATGTTGACATACCCTTCCAAGATATGTCGAATAGTGGCCATTAATTTTTTTTAATTTTGAAAAGATGTATCCTTTAGACATAGCTCTTCATGAATGGACATATTTGTTCATTCACTATATAAAAGGGAGTGTAAATGAACTTTAAAACCAAATTTTCCTACTTTCTTCTTACTCCCTTGAAATATTTCTTGAAAACTACCGACTGCAAAACTACGTAGAATTAATCCATACACTATTAAATTGATTCTCTACAAATTATTTACTATTTTTGAAGCATTCTCTCTATAAACTCAAAGATATCAAAGGGGCTATAGGATATGTTGTATCCCAAGTACAACTGTTTGTACTTGAAAATCAACAACTTTACTCTTATTTGTTTGGGTGTGCTTGTTGGCCATTCAGATCAAGTGGGTGTACTAATTGCCCATACAAATCAAGTGGGTAATCTTGTTGCCTGGTAAATCAAGAGAGTTTACCGTGGACTCGCGAGACATGAGGGTGTATCACGTAGCCTTGAAACTAAGATTGTATTTCGGTTTGCTTGCTACCTTGTTAAAGCATGTGATTCAAAAGAAATTTGTATAGTATTGTACGTGACTAGATGTAGGATTGGTTAATCTAAACTAGTATATAATTCTTGATGTCATCTCTTTTACTTTACCTTTCGTTATCTAGCCTTTTGACTAGGCCATACTTTGGTAATCTGACTAATCGAACATGAAAGTTATCGAGGCAGAGAACCCAGAGTGATAACTACAAAACTCATATACCAAGTGCAATCGATGAGACAATCCCAGAGCTTAGTAACCAACTTGTAAATGAAGGCCAAAACACTCTACAACTACAAGCCACAACACAAAAGCCAATCCCATGAATAAGTATGGGACCAGTACCAAGTCCTATCAGGGATAGGTATCGATCACCAAACCTTTTCCATAATCACCCATCCCCAAAGGCACCTCTAAGCCATGATGGTTGCAACGTATTCCGAGCCTCATTGAATCGTTTGCATGTAATTACCATCAATCACCATGTGTACACAAATCTACTCACTGCCACTCCACCACCTAACTAAGTATTTCACCCAAAAAGAAGCTCCTAACAAAGCAATCAAGATGGAAAAAATGAAGCCATAAACAAATCGCTCCTACCCAAGACCATGAGAAAGATCCATGATGCAATCTTGTGGATCGCTACCGATCCCTGACCATAGATCGATATTGATCCTTGAAAATGGTTGACATGACCACGATCTTCCGAGCATTTCTCTTTTTGAACATGGGGAACGTCGGCGTTAACGTGGTAGAGGTGATTTCGACGACCTTCAGCTATAAATAAAGGAGTAGGGTAATGTTTTGAGGGATCTTTTTCGGTTGTTCATGAATTTACATATATCTCTTGTAATTTCAAGGATCATTATTGATACATAAGAACACCTCCTATAAACAGCAATTAAACCAGCAAAAAAGTTAAGTGGACATAGGAAATGATTAGCTAAACCACTATAAAGTTTGTATGTCTTGTTATTTCTCATATTCATTTACTTTCTTCACTTATTTCGCAACTTTAATTCCCTAAGTGTTTGTGCCACTTTTTGGTATAAATCATTTTGGTGCTTTCACTAATAACTTTGATCTCAGTCTGCCAGTATCTATTTTCTACTTTCAGATAGCTTAAATCCATGAGGTAGATCCATTAGTCTTATTATTTCAATCTGTGACTGCTCAGATTCTGGCATAATCTATCGTAGGATTTATCCAAGCTAGTCTAAGCTATGGCTCTATGAAGAGACTAATCCATCGCTTCCAAAGCTGCAGATGGTTTTATGAATGTTGACTCTCAACATGTGGAAGAGGTTGCACAACTAACTACTGCTGAAGTTCAAAGCCCGTCGGAGGTGATAACATGGGTTGAGATGGACTGTATGATGAATCAGATAGAGGACAAGTTGTAGGAGAGCCGCAACGAGATGAAGCAACATACGTAGGAGAGTATCGATCAAATAAATGAATATTCCCATGGCCCCAGAAGAAGTAGGAAGGAGTTAACACTTTTTGATTCAGAGTATGATAGTTTCTCATCTTCAAGATAAACACATAGGGAAACGAAGCAAAAGATGGACAGAAAAAAGATCGACACTTCAAGGTAGAGGCTGGGGACAAAGTACAAGGATCAAAACCGAACCCCATGCAAGGTCGGTTCCATTTATTCCCAGTTTGACGAGTAAGCGAGTTGATGTTACGAATGATGATGTTGAAGGTACATTTGGTCATGTTGTTAATGGCAAGAATGCTGGAGAACAAGCGGTTGTTGTCAATCCTCCATGTAGAAACCAAACAAACAGAGCTGCTGGATGAATGGTTCTCCCAGAATCAGGAGAACCCATGTACATTGAGCCTAACCAAGACCGTTTGTCTGGCCAAACACTCAGGGCGGACCACGATTACTGTCATTTAGTGGATCTCGTAGAGCAAGAACATTTGGCTGAAATGGTAAGGAGGTTAGTAAATGAAAACCAACATCGAAGTAATGATGAATGGGGCTCCTTCCTTCGTCGGAACCCATTCACTAAACATATACAGCGTGAAGAATACGTCAAAAGGTTTGTAATGCCAATGATGTCATCATATAATGGAAGGATGGATCTGAGGCAACATTTGATGAAGTATGAATGGCATATGGATTTGGCCAGAGCGACTAATGCTGTCAGATGTCATTATTTCCCAATTTTCCTTAAAGGGCTACGACGATGTAGTTCACTCGGCTTCCACCAAGATCCATAACAACTTTTGATCAGTTAGCATAGAAGTTTATTGAGCAGACCCATTTACACACCACTCGTTCTAAGGACATAATGTCACTGTCAAACCTCTTCCAGGAAGCAGAAGAGTCGAAGAAAGATTTATTGAGCAGATTCCATATGGCTATGATGGAAGTTAGTAATGCATAAGAAGATATTGTTTTAATAGATGTGATAAGGGGGAATAATCCTTATACTAATTTCAGAAGATATATGAAAATGAAACCCCCTCAACGATGGATGTATTTTATAGAAAGGTGAACCAGTTCTTGGGCTTGGAGGAGGCAAGTATTATCGCATGATAGTCAGTGCTGGGTAGTCGGTCGAGGTAATTCAAAGCAATGTTGTAGTGAAGCAGTCCAGAGAGAATTCCAAGAATATTGATGTGAATGTCGAGAAAAAGAACGGTGGTAAGAGAAGGAATGATCTGGGGACTAGAGACAGAAAACATCATTCCAGGAGACTCCGTAGGTTCTCGGTGTATGATAGTCACTCCCAGCTGAATAGTTTAATCGAAAACATTTACCTTGCCACTCAAGGTACATAATAGTAAAAAGAAGCCTACTTCGAGGGAATCGACTGAGAAGGAGAAGTATGGGAAGTATTGCAGATTTCATGAAACCTACGGTCGTAAGACTAATGAGTGTAGATACTTTCGTGATGTGATTGAAGATCCAATAAGAAAGAATAAGTTGTAGCAGTTTGTCAAAGTCCCTCTGGATAGTGGGCAAGGAAATTCTAACCTCCAAGGACCATTGTTTCAATGGGATGAAGCCGTGCCTGGTGAGAACAAGCCAGGAAGCTTGAAAAAAGATTAATTATTATACAATTTAAAAAGAACTACATCCAGCTGAGAAGAGCTAGAAAGAAATGAAAAGATATGCAAGCGCTTTGAAGCATGTTGTGAGCGAGAGTTTCTTTGTCGTCAAAGATGGAGCTCTAGAAAAGCAGCTCTGGACGATGACTAATGATATTATTTTTAGGATCATGGATGCCGATGGGTTGAAGCCTGACAATGGATCCTTTGAGATATCAGCCATGATTGGGCCGATGATTGTGAGGAAGTGTTAGTCGACTATGGAAATTCAGTCAATATCCTATTTAAGAAGGCCTACGATCAGATGTTGTTGGATGGCAAAGATCTAAAATTATGTAAATCTTATATCCAGGGATTTACGGTACGACAGCGTAGCCTATTGGATGTATAGATTTGTTTGTTGTGTCAAGAGAAGGTGACCATTAGAGGGTCCAGGTTGTGACCTTCGTCGTGCTTGATACATTTTCTGCTTACAATGTTTTTTTAGGCCAACCAGCCCTAGTTAGTTTCCGAGCAATCGTCATCCCACAGTGCTTGATTACAATGTTCTCTACAGATAATGGAGTAGGAATTATCCAAGGAGATCGGGAGCTCAGGCATGACTACTACATCGCGAAGTTGAATGAGGCGAGGTGATGTGACAAGGGAAAAGATGTAGAGAGACTCCCTACATCAAGTTACTGGATGCATAGCAATTACCGCCTAAGCCTTAGCTCGGGCAGCATGGTCGATTCCATAACAATACGGACCCATAAAGGAGCAAAGGATGTATGAGCGGCCCTGTAGAGTTGACAATTAACATCCCGATCAGTCATAATGATCCTACATAGGTCCTGAAGATCGGATCTCAACTCAGTGTGAGAATGATGAAGGAGTTGATGGGTTTTTTAAGGGCGAACTTGGATGTGTTCACTTGGACGCATTCCAACATGTGTGAAGTATCACCGGAGATAGTGTGCCACACATTGAATGTGAACCCTAAATGTGTTCCTGTAAAATAGAAATCCCATAGCCTGGGTCTGAAGCAATCCGCTGCACTGAAAAAGGAGGTGGATAAGTTGAAATACAATGGCTTTGTCTATGAAGCTCTATATCCGGAGTGGGTATCCAATCTAGTTTTGGTGAAGAAATTCAATGAGAAGTGGAGAACGTCAATCGACTATTCCGATCTGAATAAAACATGCTTGAAAGATATTTCCACTCTCGAAGATTGATCAGCTGGTAGATTTAATTGTTGGGCTCAAACTGTTATTATTCATAGACGCCTACTCTAGCTACAACTAGATTCCAATGCATGTCCCAAAAAGGAGCACACCAGTTTCATAACTGATCTGTGACTACATTGCTATATTGTTGTGCCCTTTAATTTGAAGAACGCAAGAGCAACGTACCAAAGATTGGTCAATTCTATGTTCAGGGAGCAAATCAGACGTTCAATGGAAGTATATGTTAATGATATGCTGGTAAAGTTGTGACAGTCGACTAATCATGTGGACGATTTTGGCGAAGATGCTAAGCGTACTCTGGAAATACGGAATGAAGCTCAACTTTGAAATGCTAGTTTGGTGTTGCGTTAGGAAGTTCTTGGGTTTCATAGTGAATTCGAGAGGGATAGAAGCTAATTCAGAGATGATCGCGGTATTAAGGAACATCAAAGTCCCAAAGTCAATTAAAGAAGTTCAGAGCCTGAATGGAAAGGTTGCCGCTCTGAGCCGTTTTATTTCAAGAACCATAGAAAAATGCATACCTTTCTTCGACATCCTCAAGAAAAGAAAAAGAACTTTGCTTGGATGCGGGAGTGCAAAGATGCTTTTTAGGCTTTAGTAGATCACTTGGAGAGACTTTCCATCCTGTCAAAGCCACTGTAGGACGAGGACTTGTTTGTTTACCTAACAGTGGCAACGCACGCTTTAAGCACTGCAGTTCTGTGTAAGGAATTCCGAATCTAATGACCAGTGTACTACATTAGCAAATGATTGACAAGGGCAGAGAGGAACTATCCAAGGATGGAAAACTGGCATACTGCCTACTGATCACTTCGAGGAAGTTTCATTCATAATTCTAAGCTCACCCGATCAAAGTTTGGACTTATCAGCCTTTGAGACAGGTCTATAACAACCTAAAACTTTTGAAAGGCTGTTGAAATGGAACATTGAACTAAGCCAATATGATATCACATATCATCCTCGAAGAGCAATCCAAGGTTAAGCATTAGCAAACTTCATAGCTGAACACACTACTTGAGATAATACTCCATAAAGTAGTGGAGAGCCTAACGTTGAGTGGAAGATGCATACAGATGGATTGTCCAATGAGCATTGTTCTAGGGAAAGTTTTGTATTGATGACCCCAGAGGAACGTTTGATATATTATGCTTTGAAACTTGATTTTCTCACAACAAACAACAAGGCATAGTATGAATCTTTGGTCATGGGGCTTAAATTTTTTAAAGAGTTAGGAGTTAAAACTTTGCACATCTTTTATAACTCCCAACTGGTGGTGTGCCAGGTGAGGAAAGAGTTTTAAAAAAAAGGAGTGAGGCTAGCTCCTTATCTAAACAGAGCCCTTGAATTGCTTAATGATATCGAGTATTACACGATAATGCATATTCCCAAAGAGGAGAATGCAAAGGAAGATTCGCTAGCCAAGCTGGCTGGCTCAGGAGTTGCGCAACTCATGGACCTGATCCTGGTGGAAGTATTATCAGCTCAAAGCATCAACTTGATGGATGTCGATTGGATCTTGGTGGTTGAATATGAGGAGTAATGGATGACTCCAATGAAGAATTATTTATATAGAGGAACCCTTCCTGGTAGGAAGAACGAGCGGCAATAACTCCTTCACAAAGCCTCAAGATTTGTCATGTAAAAAGGAGTTCTATATTGGAAAGGATTTTAGGTCCCCTTTCTTTAGTGAATGGCCAATGGTTAACCCAAGCGGGTCGTAATGGAAGTGCATGATGGTATCTGTGGTGATCACACCATGGGGCAGACCCTGGCGAAGAAGATTCTTCGCTACGGATACTTCTGGCCATTCATTAATCGAGAGGCGGCTGATTACGTAAGGAGATGCGAGAAATGCCAGATTTTTGCCAAAATTCCTAGAGCCACATCGATAGGGATTACGCAAATGGCCTTCCCTGGCCATTTGCAGTTTCGGGGATCAATATCATTGGTATGCTATCGATATCCAAGGGTGGCGAGAAGTGGAGATCATTGTTGTCGACTATTTTATGAAGTGGGCTAAAGCAAATCTACTAGCCATGATCACTACTAAGAAGGTGATTAACTTCTTGGTTAAAAACTTCATCTATCACTTTGGTGTCCCACAAACGATCATCTCTGATAACGGAACCTAATTTGATAGCACCGAGTTCAAAGACTTCTGCCATGGGCATCACATTAAGAAGAGGTTTACAGCAGTAACACACCGACAAATGAATAGATAGATAGAAGTTGTGAACAAGATAATCAAGTCTATTATAAAGAAGAAACTGGAGAAGGCCAAAGGCATGTGGGTCGATGAACTACCACTGGCACTTTGGGCCTACAAAACAACCCATAAGTCCATGAACGGCCACTCTCCATTTTCCTTAGCCTATGAATGGAGGGTATGATTCCAGTCAAATTCAAAGTACCTTCTCATCAAATAATTCATTACAACCCACGAACAAATGAGGAACTCTTATTGGAGTCTCTCAACATGGTCAATGAGAAGCGTAATGAAGCTGACCTAAGAGCCGTCGCACGCCAGAAACGAATCTCCCAATATATAACATCAAGGTTAGAGTCGGACCTTTGAAATTAGCGATCTCATTCTCAAACGAATCTTCCCAGTCCCCGTGAATATGGGCCTAAGTTGGGAAGGTCCATATATAGTCTAGCATAAGCTTGGAGATGGAACATTCAAGCTGGCAACCGTAGACGAGATCTCACTCTCGCTGGCGTGGAATGGGAAACACTTGTGATGTTATTTCACTTGAGTTTTGACTTTGTAAATGTTTAGTCAAGTATGATGTAATAAGATAGAACCTGTCATTTCCTATGAATATAAAACAAAACAACTTCCTGAATCTATGAGTCTCTCTCCATCTAACTATAAATTGTGAATTATGGTAAACATGAATGGATTTGCATAAGTATAATGCAGGTATGTAGGTAACCAGAGGTAGGTGCTAACCAAACATCTACGATCCCTGATCAGACCTTTGAAGTAAACCATCGTCGACATCAGGAGATAGATGCCTACTAACTGCTTCAAACCTTCATTTGAGGAAAGAAGTATAAACATTTGGAGGCGGAACGAGACAGTTTTCCTTAGAAGCTCATGCCTAGAAGTTTGGCAAAGCCCTAACACCTTACCTAGAGGGTAATAAGAGGAAAGGCCAATGCTCGGTGTTAGGCAAAGCCTTGTACAAAAAAAATTGATGCCTTGCTCGGAGGTAGGCGAGGCCAAAGATATTGCCCTGAGTTAGGTGAGATTTAATTCAAACCTCAACCAACGCCTAGAATCAAGAATGGTCGAAGACTAACATCCTAAAAAGGGATGGCTGGGCCACTATCCCACATGGTCAACTCTAATTGATATCCGTTGCATGGTTAGGAACAAATTTCCTAACAAGGAATATATGAATCGTCGTTCGAGGTAACCAACTCTGATCGATGCAAAGAGTTAGGCACGATCAAGAGAAAACATTCTAATGAGAGATGTTTGGACCATTGTTTTAGGTGATCAAAATTTAATCGGACTTAGAATCGAACTGATCACGAGAAGGTACCTAAAGATAGGCACTTGAGTTGTGGAGTTTCTAATGATTGATTTAGCATAATGTGAATCGCCATTGCAATTTAGATGGAGGTTGGTTAAAGTCAAACAAGACAGGCCAATAATTTGGTCAAGTGGAAATAGAGAAATGGTTCATGAGTATACAAAAAAGAATACTAAGCGCATTTCCCATACCTAAAAAAAGTCAAAACAAAGCTTGAAAAGGAAACCAAGTTTTAATAACACAACATCTAAAACAAAAAACAAGGGCCGGGCCTGCACAAAGCCAGCCTAAACAAAAGAAAACCTTATGGCTTTACAATGAAAGCGAACAAATGGTCACATCTAGTGCTTAGGTTTCTTCCACTTCTCCTCCTCCTTGGCTCCCTCTTTGGTGGAGTGTGCACCAAGCTTCACTGAATTCTTTCTACTCCTCCCTCTGCTTCCATGGCCCTTCGGAGAAGTGGTTTGTAATGACTCGTCAAGAACATTTTGAGTGCCTCCAGGAGTGAAAAGAGTGACTGGAGCAAAGATTGTCTGGTCGGGCAAAGCCATAGACAAAGGAGGAGGAATGAATTCAACAAGCTATTTCTTTATCTCCTTTACCAATAGAACTTGAGTCTAAAGTATCTCCTACATGGTGGGTCCTGAAGAAGGCTCAAAAGACCCAGTTATAAGGACATCCTCCTCATCCTGAGTCCCTAGGAGTTCGCTAGTCATCTCCTCCTCCAAGGCATGAATCATTTGTGCAAGAAGTCCAGGGGCCATGGAACATTCGAAGTAGTTTGAGAGGTAGACATAATCACAGACTCAGTAGTCGAAGCTAGTTGGCCCAATCACGGACCTCCCTTAGGGAGAGGAGCAACAAGGGGCTGAATTGAAATGAGAAACATAAAATGAGAGATTGGCAATGTCGTCTGGTGTCATGTGAGCTTTCTAAATGCGAGTGAGGTTAGTGAGATACCTCCGCCAGACTTATACTCAATTTGAAGTAGGGTGCAATTAGAATTCCACTCCAAGATAGGGGACAGAATGGTTGTCCTTTGCATGTGGGGTTCATCTGGATGATTGTATTGTGTATCTGATGAAGAGATGGAGATAGCCGAAAGCCCGAAGGTAAGGTTTATGGTGGCTTCCTAAGGAGCAGACCCAGAGCTTTCACCTTGGTCATTTTAGGCCTCGATAACAACATCCGGGTATAGGATGAACCCACCAGTGTTGAATGCTCCAATCTCATTTGCGTTCAAAAGCTCATGCTCTAACTCCTCCAAATCTACCTCACCCCTCTAAGGACTCTCATTATTCTTCCACGATCTACTCCTACACCAAGGCCAAAGCCATGGGATAATCACTGTCGAGCCATTCCAGATTTCTAAATTTTATTATGTTGGCATTGTAATGGATGATTATTGGTACAAATTTCTCTTTAATCCGCTTCTCTGCAACTTTGATTTGTTTCTCTATATCTTAGGCCTAAGATTCTGCCTTATCTCTCGCTTGGCGAGCATCCACTAACTCTTCGCAGTGGTTATGGTTCTCCATGAGAGCATCTCTTTTTCAATCTTCTCTTTATCTAGCTATTTCTTCTACTCGTCTAATTCTTTAGTTAGACGCTCATTCTCCAACACAAAGGCAATTCCTATGATAGGCGGTCCTAATTTATGTTTCGTGACTCTGCCTCTCTTACTTGGCCGATTCAGTCAGGTTCGTGAATTTCTTCTCAGTTTCTTTCAATGAATTTTTCAGCCTTGCAAACTCCTTATTGAGATAGGTTATAGTTTCCTTGTCCTGCTCTGCCTCGAGCGTTAGTCCCGCGACCTCAACATTTTTACTTTCAACAAACTTGAAAATCACCTCGGCCAATCTCTTCCATTTAAAGTACTATTCATAAGCATTGTTGACATTAGCCATGATTTGACTTTGGACATGCTGAGGGATATACTTTAAGTCAGGGGCAAAATTGACTTCATCAAAACAAATATTTGGAAATTGATGCTTTAGAGCATCCATGTGAG
This sequence comes from Allium cepa, assembly GCA_030765085.1. NCBI lineage: Eukaryota > Viridiplantae > Streptophyta > Magnoliopsida > Asparagales > Amaryllidaceae > Allium > Allium cepa. The sequence goes on from CM060928.1 coordinate 841,635,903, forward strand.
GATTTGAAGCGATTTCTTTCTCTATTATGGCGACGGGAGGTTGGATATGTCTCTTGTCATCCCTGTGGCAAGAAGAGTCAGAGGTAACAAGTTGTGATGACTACTCAGATTGCCAGTGAGTACGGGATGGCGCCGTTTGCTTTGTAGAGTAGGAAGCTGAAGAAGGGGCATGGGAAACATCCACAGGTGGAATGTCATCAGGTTGGTTAGAGAACCTGTCCAAGCTTTTGGGCATAGTAAACCTAGATCTATGCCTTGAGGATGAATTGTGAGATTTATACCCCTTGTCTCGGCCCTCTCGATACTAACTTGGTTGCCCACTGGTGTCTAAGTCGTGGTCAGTGCCATGAGAGTTGTGCGCGAGCTCTGCCTCTTATGAGTACCCATCTGAACCTGGTGGGAATCAAACATGAACCTTTGCTCCATTGAAACTGCAAGTGAAACAGGGATAAGTTAATCCTAGTGGGATAAAGCATGACACAAAACAAGTAAGGTGTATGTATGTGTGTCCTAATGTACCCCTAATGGGTTATGGGCCTGGATTTTACTGATAGGGGTGATCTCCACCGCATGGGTAGTTGGCAAGTCACCTTGTAAACAGATAAGGCAGTCACTATCCCCAAGGCTCATGATGCCTAGACCAAAAGAATCAAACTCATCCGAAATCGAACCAAGGTCCCGGTAGATATTATCAGAAGGAAGAATGGGAGTCTACATCATTATACTACCTAGTGGAGGTTGTGTCAAAATCTGAATTGGAAGGATCTTTATCTTGGGGTGCCACCTCAAAAAAAACCTAGCCATCATCGCTGTCGTCATTGGAGGACTCATAATCCATATCAACATTACTATAATCTACTCCACCACCTTCACCTTCCTCAGCATGCTCGTGCACTTCTTCAGCTCTAGCCATGGGACTTTGGGATAGGAGCATTTCTGGATTCTCACCGTCATTCCTAGATGAAGATTCACCCTCATGACTGTCACTAGTTACCAGTAACTGATGTCGCGGCCCTCTAGTAAGTTGTAAGCCAGCAGATTTCATCAGTGAGAAGCGAATTTGCCCCTCTTTCTACGGTCGAAACTTGAAGGAGAGTCCTGAGGGTGTTCGTTAAGGCCGCACTGCTAGGTTTTCTTGGTACGTCTAAGAGAACAAAAGGAAAAAAAATTGAGCCAATGAAATCATGGGACATGCTCGGACGAAAAGGAATGAAAATGAGGCTTACGTCTAGAAAACTATCTCTACGTGTATCTAAGCGGACAACGAACAAAGAAGAACTCATCCTTGAAATAGTTTAGTTTATTGTAAGTGCCTGTCACTATGTTACAACCTCTAGAAGGTTCCAAGTATGTGAGAGAAGGACTTCATTTTCGATGTTTGAAGCTGTACAAGGATCGGATCTCTTCATCGCTTGGAATGCAATTCAGGTGTCGAGTGAAGACGATGTATGTGCTATCCAGGAATGCATAGCTGTTACAATGCAATTGGGTCGGTGCCAGCTTCATGAGTTATAGAACTTGGCGAATGAATTGGTTAAATGGTAGGACACACCCCTCTAGGCACATGTATCGATTGCATGTTGTATACCCCACTAGGGGTTGGCGTGTCCATTGATGGCACGTGGGGACAAACACATCCTTGAACGGGATGCCATGTTTTTCACATATTCTTTTAAGGGACCCTTCATCAATTTTTGAGGTAGTAGAATTCAAAGGGTCATCCAATACAGCCTCCTCTTCGAGACAATCTGAAGCAGCTTCTACTTCTAGACGTTCTACCGGCTTAGGAGGAATCTCTTGGAAAGGTTGCTTGGCTTAATGGCTAGTAAGCTGAAATCGGGGTGGAGTAGGAGTATGTCTCATAATAGGAACTGTGGTTGAGCCAAATTCGATGTCAGACTCAGCATATCTAGAGGTTGACGGACATGCAACCATTGTGGAGAAATGCTCGAAACATCTACGATCCATAACTATCAAAACTCAACACATAAGTGATATCAGAAACATTAAAGGCGACGTCCATTGTGCCAAAGTGAAAACACAGTAACGTGTGATGCAATTAACAGTATTGTGCAGGATGTGCATTCACGAGTGTATAGTGTTAATAGCATATAACATGCTATAATTCCCTCGAAGGAGAGCCTATTATCCGAAGTGACCATCATTACTGACTTCCTATTAGGCTCTACATAATCGACCACATATCAGAAAAACCCCACGATGGTGCTAAGAATACTTCACTTGAGGAACTTTGAGTGTATTCTTAAAGTTACTCAAGATCGCATGACCAAAATTTTCCAAGGAGAGGATCGGCATTGATATCTAGCTTTGCCCTTGGAAATTTGCCATCTTCATCTTTTTCCTACTCCCGTATGCGGCCAATGACGTGAGCTTCCAATTGATTCGACCTTCAACGTTGCTACCTACCCAAAAAATCTAAGTTTGAGGATTTTGAAGGATTTGAATGGAAACTCGAGATCGTTCATGGTAGTCGGCGACATTGAAAGCTGGGTGGCCATGGCTATGGATGGTTATGGTTTGGGGGGACATCAGGGTTAAGCACTTTGATTTATGGTAGATAGAACTTGATGGTGACCTTGATCTTGGGAAGTCTCAAAAGTGAATGCTTGTATAAGTAAAAGGAAGTGAAGTGTTGGTTTGGGTCTTACAAACCATAAACTCTGAGAATGAGGCGACTTTGGTGCCTATTTTTTTAAAGTCCAAGATCAGTATCGATCCCAGAGCAGAGATTGGTACCGAGTCCAAAAAAAGAAGAAAATATATATAGATACACACACATGTATTTGTGCATGTGTGCATGAATATACATGTATATATGTGAATGTATAGAGGTAAATTCATACATGCCTATGTGAAGCATGATGATCAACCTACATATGTGTGCATATACATACGTGACATTTGACTACTGAAATCACAAGGAAATGAGTTCAAACCTTTGGGATCAGAGTGGAAAGTCTGTTGAAAGGCCCTAAACCTAAAGTGACGAACAATAAGAGCATACTCTAGTTTTTATAGTACCAGATGTTAACATACATAAGCTAAGCAAAGCATTGCAACGAATGGTCAAAGGCGCTACACTTCACCAAAGTAATCTGAAGAAAGAATGACAACTATTCAAATCATGAATTGAAATCTGATGCAGGAATCCCAATTTGTCTCGTTACTAAGCACATCATGTCAGACCCAAGACGTACTTTCGGGGGAAAGTGTTATCCTCCTTTTGACTAGGCCGTACTTAAGTGAGTCTGACTAATTGAACTTGGAATTTATCTAGGCAGAGAACCCAAAGTGATAACTACCAAACTAAGATACCAAATGTGACCGAAGAAACAATCCCAAAGCTTAGAAATCAACTTGCAAATAAAGGCCAAAACACTCTATAAGTATAAGCAACAACACAAAAGCCAATCCTATGAAAAAGTATGGGATCGGTACCGAGTCCTACTAGGGAATGGTACTGATCCCAAAATCTCTTCTAGAATCATCCATCCCCAAAGTCGTCTCCAAGCCATGATGATTACAACCCATTCCAAGCCTCATTATATCGTTCACATACAATTACCATCAAGCACCAAGTGTACATGAAGCTACTCACTGCCAGTCCACCACCGAACCAATTATTTCACCCAAAAAAAAGCTTCTATCAAAGCAATCAAGGTAGAAAATACAAAGCCACAAGCAAATCGCACCTACCTAAGACCACGAGAAAGATCCATGATGCAATTTTGTGGATCGATGCCGATCCATGACCATGGTCGGTATCGATCCTTGAAAATGGCTAATGTGGCCATGATCTTTCGAGCATTTCTCTTCCTAGATGTAGGGAACGTGGGTGTGAACATGGTATGGATGATTTCGATGACCTCTTGCTATAAATAGAGGGGTTGAGTGATGTTCTAAGGTAACTTTTTCGGTTGTTGATGAATTTAGATATATCTCTTGTAATTTCGAGGATCATTAATGATCCAAAAGAACACCTCTTGTAAACAGTAATCAAACTAGCAAAAAAGTTAAGAGGACATGGAAAACAATTTGCCAAACCACTGTAAAGTTTGTATGTTTTGTTATTTCTCATTTTCATTTACTTTCTTCACTTATTTCTCTACTTTAATTCTCTAGGTGTGTGTGCCACATTTTGGTTTAAACACATTTATATTTATCTATGATTGCATCTGTGATTGCTTGATTAGTATAGATCTATGTTGATAGTATGTGAGATTTAAATATTGAAACAAAGTTAAAAGGATTCATAAAAGTTATAAACACTATTCACCGCCTCTAGTATTAAAGTAGCCTTAAGATCTGTTACACCGTAACCTACATTTGGTATTAGAGATTAGATTTTCAAAGCCTCATAATTTTATTTTTGAAAAGTATAAATGGTAAGTATATTATTAGTACACGTTTTTAACACTTTTGTAGAAAAACAAAGTTATGAAATCTGTATGTACTATCAAATAGATTAGAAGCTAATTACTCTAAAAGTCACTTGATGTTTTGGAAAGGTATAATGTGAAATTGCAATTATAAGTATGTTATATGGGTAGTGGTAAACAAACACTTAATATTCATACATCACAAATTAGGAAGGATAAATGGATACTTGATAGTGGAAGCTCAAAACAGTTGACTGGAAATCCAAAGATCTTAAAGGATATAGTTTACAAAGATGGAGGATCGGTTAACTTTGGAGATAACTCAAAAGGATATGTGATTGGAATTTGCATTGTCGATAACTCTAAGACTCCTATTATTTCTAATGTTTTGCTAGTTAGGAATTTAAAATATAACCTGCTTAGTATTAGTTAACTACGCGATAAGGGTTTTAAAAAGATATTTTCCACATCAAGGATAGTGAGTCTAAAATTATCTTTGAAGGTATTAGGAAACATAATATTTACATCTTAAGTATGAAAGTGTCTAATGACAATCTTTGTCTTTTGGCTGAATCTAGTGATCATTGCATTTGGTACAGAAGATTTGGTCATTTAAATGTTTGTCTAAAGGTTCTAGAGATGAACTTGTTATGGGACTCCATTAAATGTGTTTTGAAACCAACAACTTATGTGATGCTTGCCAATTAGGAAAACTTCGTAAAAGTTCTATTAAATCAAAAGATATGATTTCAACTTCTCAACTCTTAGATCTTCTTCACCTAGATTTTTCCAGACCATTACAAATAATATATGTAAATCATAATAGGTATGTTTTTGTGATTGTAGATAATTTCTCTAGATTTACATGAACAATCTTTCTAAAACCTAAAAATGAAGTTTTTGAAATGATTAAATTTTTACTAAAATATTTCAAAGTCAAATGTTAATAAAATTAAAACAATTAGAAGCGATCATAGAGGAGAATTTGAAAATGAAAATTTTAAAAACTTCTGTAATAAGAAAGGAATTTCACATAATTTTTCATTCCTTAGAACACCCCAACAAATCGAGGTAATTGAACGTAATAATAGAACTATACAAGAATGTGCTAAGACTATGCTAAATGGTAGTGATTTACCTAAAAAAAATTGGGCTGAAGCAGTTGCTACAACATATTATATTTTAAATAGAATTTTAATAAGGCTTTGACAAAGAAAATTCCTTATGAATTATTTTATGATAAAATGCTTGAAGTACCTTATTTTATAATTTTTGGTAGTAAATGTTTTACATTAAATACAGAAAATAATTTAGATAAATTTTATACTAAATCAGATAAAGAAATTTTTATTGGCTATTCTAATAGAACTAAAGCTTATGGAGTTTTTAACACTAGAACTAACACTATTGAAGAAACATTACATGTTTCATTTGATGAAAATTTTAAAGTAAATAATACCATTACTGATAAAGCAGAAAATATTAACTCAAATGTTCGTTACAAATAATGAAATCACTAATGATGAAAATAATGATAACTCTGAAAATTCAAATCTAAATAAAAGAACTAAATATTTAAAAGATTATCCTATAGAGAATATTCTAGGAAATATAGAGTCATTTGTAAAAACAAGAGATCAATTAAATAAAATAAGCAATGTATCCTTTATCTAAACTAATGAACCTGGAAATCCAAAAGAAGTATCATTAGATTATTCATGGATTTTTACTATGTAAGAAGAACCGAATCAGCTTACCAGAAATGGTGTTTGGGAATTAGTCCCAAGGCTTGAAAATACATATGTAATAGTAACTATATGAGTATATATAATAAAATGAATGAACAACACTATGCCACAAAGTGAATCAGATAACAGCCATTACACAACATAAGGTAGATTTGCGGTTATCCCAATATTTACCACAGTTTCACACAACACATGAAAAAACCATCTGTTGTGTGTCAAGCCCCTGAAATCTCAATTTTCATACTTGTTGTTTAGACAACATTTTATCTATTGTCTGATTGAAGTGATAAAAAAATTAGTTTTGGCTCGATCTTTAGTTTGGTTTCCCTCTCATTTATTTCGTGGTCATCGGTTCTTTTAATTGTTCCCCCTTTTCTATTTTCATTCCTCCGTTATTTTTCTTCCATTTTTGTTCCCCTTTTTCTTTCCACTCATTCTCCTTATAATCTAGAATCTAATCGTTCAATGGTCGAGTTGTAATCTCAAATCTAATCTAATATCAGCTACTACTATTCCCAAATGTAATCTCGGTAGAACTCAAATCTCGACCGCGAAACCCTAATAGCGACGATGAAACCCTAATCGTTCAATGGTCGAGTTTTTTAATGCAATATTAATTTGGTATGCGTATCAATTTTTCCTCGTTGTAGTTTTATTTGATCACGATCACTTTTAATGCCGTCGACGATGATATGGGTACATATAGCAATCAATTTCCTATATTTTTTAATTGAAACGTTCAAACTTGGTTTTGAATTTTTACACTTTGGCTATTGATTTCTAGTTGAACAGGATGCTTTCTGGCTCGACCTTAGTTGATATATATGTTCTATATATTTGAATATACTTTGACTTTGGTAGAAATTCTGATTTTGATTTTGAACAGTTCATTATGGTGGGTTTGCTGGTAACGTTCTAGTTATTTTGATAGTTCATTGGTAGAAATCTGTACCTGCATTTTCTTGTATCGCTTGTTCCTACCTATTGTGATTATTTAACGATTCTTTAGTAATTAACTAATGTATGATTATTTAACTTGATAGCATTTAACTTGGATTATATTAAGCTGAGTTCTTGTTTACATTTTAATGGTTTGGTAAGTCATCGTTTCGGACTGCAAATAGTCATCTTATTTGGATATTGATTCTTATGTTAATCCTTGCCTTGTTGAAGCTATATATACATATATACATGTATACATCCTTCCCTTGTTGAAGTTATGTATACATTGTATACATCCTTGCCTTGTTTTCCTTGATTCCTTTGATGCTTATGTAGGATGTTGGTTCATTCATGCATTTGAGTTGCTTTCCAAACATATAGTCTTCATGCTTGTTTGTATATCCATTGCTATCGATTTGTACTTATACTTGTATATGTTCTTGGTTTGTTGAACTTATACTTTTTACCTTCTGGACTTGTGGCGTTGAGTCTGGACTTGTGGCTTTGAGTCTAGACTTGCAGATAGCCTTGTTACTTTGAGTCTGGACTTATGGCTAAACCATACTAGATGTTTCATGTATATACATACATGTTTATGTATGTATATATGTGTGAACAGCTACTTGTATGTTTAGGCTTGTCATTGCTGGACTTGCAGTTGAACTTGCACTTGAACTTGCTTATATGTGTGAACAGATGCTTGTATTTATAGTGTTAGTTTGTGAGTTGTTTGTATACACTTGTATATATTTGATCTTGAACCAATTCAGTTCTGAATCATCCATGAATATGTTTATATGTATACATGTATATATGCAACACATTTATTTATATACATACATACATATATACACATGTATGTATGTATATTTGTGTGAATGTTTGTATATATATACACACATATTTGAACATGCTTTGTTCAGCCTTGTTCATGCTTTGTTTAAAACTGATATGTGTTGCACCTTTGTAAAACTTCCATGCATGTATTTATATATATATATATATGGGTGTGCATATGTGTTATTGTTTGTAAACCGTTTTGAATTTTTAAATACATATGTATTTCCATGCTTCGACTTTAATATTGCTGATTCTTTCATGCCACATTTCTTGTTTAACCCTTTATAAATATAAACTCTTAAGTTGAATTATTCATCTCTGAACTATTTGTATCCCACCTTGACTTGTGGGAGCCATTGTCCTTGTGTTATTCTCTAAGTTCATCTGAGTTTGTAAATAGCACTCCTCTGTTACCTTAAGTATATGTATACATATACACATGTATGTGTATATATGTACTGGTATGTGAGTTATACTATTGTATTTTGTTGTTGTCTTCTCTAGCCAGTTATTGTACTCTGTCCTTTTCCATGTCCAATATACTTGTATACATATATACTTGTTTGTGTGTGTATGCATACTAATGCACATAGCTAAAGTTTATGTACTTGTATACAATTGTATATTCTAGTTTTATTTTTGTTTTATACATGTATATTTTGGGTTTTTTTTTTTGGTTTTGCTTTATACTTGTATATGTACACTATACTTATTTGTGCATTATGGTCAGATTGAAGCTTATTGAATTATCGAAGGTTATTAAATTGTTGAAGCTTATAATTTTGAACTGTGTTGCCTCCTTTAGTTTGGTTTTCTAATTTGTGTTGCATTTCCTTTTGCACCTGAGTTGAGACCGATGAGGCTTGGGCTTGACCTTGTGCACATTTGCACTATGTTGAGCCTTCAAGCTTGATCTTTGCAATAGTCTGTGAGATTTAATCGATGTTCAGCCTTGTGATATTCATAGTCATACATTGTGCATATCATAAGTTGCACGTGCACATATATATTTGTCCGGCCGTGTATATAACATGAAGAGAAAACAAACCCATAAACTGAGGCAATATTAATATTCAAATTTTATTTTGTTTTGTAATTTAGGTTTGTTTCCTTTTCCATTTTACTGTGTTGTTTATTTGACAGGTATGAGAGATGAATGGACACAAGTTGGAGCAAGCAAATGAAGATCAAATCAATATCAAAAACAAACTCGAGTGATTATAAGTAACTGCTAGTAAAAATATGTTATATATGAGAGTGTAGAGAAAATTTGTATAGATGAGAGTGATAGTGAAAGTTGTATTGTATTTGAAAATGTAAGAATAGTGAAAGTTGTATTGTATTTGAAAATGTAAGTAGAATGAAAGTTGTATTGTATTTGAATTTGAATTGAAATAAAATACTTGTTTAAATAAAATTATGATTCATTATTTCATTTTTCAAATATAACATAAGTGTAATTGATATGAATATTAATCAATATTTATATGTTGTCTAATACAAAATTTTAGAAATGATACTATAACATCAGACAACGTTTATATCTGCGGTCTGATATGTAATGAGATGGCACAGAACTAGACGACGGATAGGTATTCATTCAGACAACGGAGCATATCTATCGTCTGATTCACTTTTTCTACATGTGAAAGAGAAGTCATTAGAAATAAAGTACGTTTAGTTGCTCAAGGTTATAGTCAGGAGGAAGGGTATAGATTTGATGAAACCTTTGCCTTGTAATTAGATTAGAGGCCATTAGAATTTTACTTGCTTTTGCAAATCTTAATGATTTTAAATTATTTCAAATGGATGTAAAAAATTGTCTTTTTGAATGGTTTTATTAAAAATGACGTTTACATAGAACAATCCCCACCTCTTCGAAAATTAAAAACTTTCAAATCGTGTTTATAAATTAAAAAAAATCATTATATGGTTTAAAATAAGCCCCTAGAGACAAAATGAAAGACTTAAATTTTATATTATACAATCTAACTTTGAAATATGAAAAGTAGATTGTACACTATTTGTTAAAAGAAATAATAATGATATTCAACTTATATAAATATATGAAGATAATATTATTTTTGGTCGAATTTGATACTAGTCATATGGGAGAACTAACTTTTTTTTAGGATACGAATAAGTCGATTAAATAATGGTATATTTATAAGTCAAGAAAAGTATGCTAAGGAACTAGTAAAGAAATTTCGTATGTCCAATACTAATGGTAAGCAAACTCCCATGGCAACTAATTAAAAACTAAATAAGGAAGAAACTTCATATGTGTAGATCAAAAACTATCTAAAAGAAATGACAGGATCTTTGCTTTATATAACTGCTAGTAGACCTGATATAATGCATAATATATGTCTTTGTACAAGATATCAATCTCAACCTAAGGAAACTCATCTGAAATCCATAAAACATATTCTAATATATGTAAACAACATACTAGACTATAGACTTTTCTACCCAAAAGAAGACTCCTTTAACTTAATATGATATAGTGATGCTGACTACGCTAGATCCAAATCAGACTGAAAAAGTACAAGTGGAACTTGTCACCTTTTAGGACATTCTCTTGCTTCCTGGTTTAGCAAAAAGCAAAATTCTATATCTCTATCCACAACAGAGGCAGAATATATTTCAGCAGCATTAGCCAATTCATAGGTTATCGATTGCAACAAACTTTAAAAGATTTTGGTTTAAATCTAAAACAGTCACCAATATACTGTGATAATACCAGTGCAATAAATTTGTCTAAGAACCCAACACATCATGCTAGAACCAAATATGTAGACATACGACATCCTTTTCTAAGAGACAATGTAAATAAAGATGTTATTTTACTCGAATTTATAAATATTGAAAATCAAACAGCCGATATCTTAACGAAACCATTAGTACAATCTGCCTTCATTAAACTAAGAAGAGAGCTAGAAATATGTTCTTTCATAGAAATCTATATACGATAGCTTTTTCTAAAAAGAAAAATACATTTTTAGCTGTATATGTCGATATATGCTTCCTATGTATGTCGGCACAACTGACTATTTTTGAAAATTGCTTTTCCCTCTTTAATTCAAATTTTAAAACTATTCATATAACCACAAAAATTCAAATTTACTCTCATTTTACAGTCTTCTTCTTCTTGAAAACTCAAATTAAAATATAAATTATGGATCCTTCAAACTCCAAAAGCCTAAAAGATGAGTCGACCCCTATAAACTTCAATGTCTCTAATTTAGGACCCTTACAAAACTTTACCTTATCTATAGTCACAAAAATTGAAGATATTTGAAGCATGTCCTTAACATGCTTTCTGAAATAGAAGTATTTTAGATTCGTCTCTTGAAAGAGAAAGAGAAGAAAGGAAAAAATCTCCAAAACCTTCAAAAGCATATAATGGAAAACGAGGCTAATCTAATAGTGATTGAAGAAGATATCCCTAATCTTGTCATTCGTTACCTCATGAATGACGAGGAAGATGAGGAAGTGGAAGATGATGATATAGATGGTGACGAGGTTAATGTGTGAGAGAAGTATTCTTTGATTCTAGTGGAAATCGTGCGCAACAACAAGGAAATTTATGCCTCCACTATCCTAATTTTTTTATCCATAAGTCTCCAATAATCAAAAAGAAACATTGATTTGTATGTTAGTTTGGTTTGTATGGTTTGGATTGTTATAGGTTTGTATATATGATTTGACTTGGTTGGTGTAGAGTTGTTTGCCTGTATGTTAGGATTGTATAATAGTTTGATTTGTATTTTGAAATAACCAATAAAGTTTGTCTTGTCTTATTTATTTGATGTCTTCAATATTTAGTATATGATTTAGAATTCAATCATTACTCAACATATGCCATGAATATATGTTTTGAATATACCACATTTAAAATAACTAGTATTTCTATAAATATATGTCTTACATATAATCTAATCACAATTATATGCAGAGTTTTTTGCTTAGAATTTAAATATTGATTTTGACTCCATAATTCATAAGTATATATGATATAGGGAGTTTGTTTTACCTATTTTTGTTGATGACAATGGTGGAAAATGTAATACTATAGGTTCTTTATATAATTGCAACTTATATATGTAAGCATGAGAGTGTATGTTATAAATTACACCAAGTAGAAAATAATAACCGAATATAAAGAAGGTAAATAATAAAAGCAATTAAACCAGATATTTTATACTGATTTGGACCTCCCGTCCTACATCCAGTCTCGAAGCTCCCCTTTAGTATTTCTTTTGACCAATATCCATCACTTTGCCCGAAGGAGTAGGCTAATACAAAAAAAAATTCTCCGACAACCTTATTCAAAATAACATGGATTTTGACTAATAATACAATTCTTTCTATGATCTCCTTTGAGTATGTGTATGTGAGTACTTTGAGTTATAGGAAGTGGTTTAACCAGAATAATATTTTGGTTAAGATAGATTGAGAATATGTATGCAATGTATGTGCAAATATATAAATAGAGGGTAATAAGAAATCAAGAGAATAAATTAGAATTAATTAATCCAATTCTCAATCTTTGAAGTATATATAGGTTTGAGTTGATGCATGTGAGGAGTTGTTACTGTTTAAATAAAATCTATTTATTTTAATGGCTGCAACCGTTGAAGAAGGGTGCCATTATTCAATATGAAATGAAGCATCCGTTTAGATTAGAGAAGTTGCTATATGACGGACGTCTGTTAGAAAACCACAAATGTTTGTGGCTTCAGGAATTAAATTCCCAAAAATATTCACAGATGTTTGTGGCTTTCCCACAGACGTTTGTGGGTGGCTATACTTGAGTATCATAGTTTTTTGTGCCAATGCTGAATATATGAATTCATGTGTGCATATATATGCTCAAAGAGACCTTACACTATTTTTCTAAGATTCTTATTACACGATTATAACCTTACTAATCATAGCATGGTCCATAAGTCTTTGTTTGTCTTTGAGTCTTGATATTTTTGAGCATAAAGATCTCTTGCAGTGTATACCTATAATCTTGATAATATATAATATATTTGATTATATAGTTTTCATCGTTGAAACCATAGAATGAAGGTTCTAACATTCTCCTCTTTTTTTATGATGACAACTATACAATCGTTAGTTGTGCTTAATTTTATATCCCCATATGTATATGCATATATTTCTCCCCCTTTGTCATTATTAGAAACAAAAGATTAGAAATTATGCAGACATAAAATAGATGTATAATCATAGATATGTCAAACAAAAATTATACCATAAAATATAGTCTTAGTAAGTGACATACAAAACGAAATAGAAGTTAAATAACTTAGGTCATAAAAGAACATAAATGATTAAACAAAAGAAGTTAGTTATACTGGTTTGAAGAATATGAATATCCATCGTAATTTTCATAATACTCTTAATATGCCGAAGGATTTTGCTCGTATGCTATTGGCCAACTAGTTTGATCGTTGTACTCCTCATTTTCTTAAATGGAAAGTCCTTGGAAAGCTATGTAAGGTTGATGTTGAAATTGGTGAGGGTCAGATAAGGACATATCATCACTATCTTCTTTCTCCTCTTCAAGTTGTTCTTGCTTAATAATGTTCCCTTTGTCTCAAGAAGTTCCTTCGTGAGAAGTATGAGCATGGTAAATTGGTGTTTGAGTTCAAGGAGGTAGTGTAGGTGACGGAGAAGATGACGATCGCGGGGATGATCTGCCACGTACGTTTTTCATTACTTTTCCTATGGTGGAGATGACTTTTTCTAAAGCTTTTTTCATCTTAGTAATTCGTGTTAAAAAAGATCATTCCAAGCCAGTCATTTTATTATTTAAAGCTTGCTGATTGGCCATGATTAAATTTTTCTTTTTTAAGTGGTAAATCAAAGATCGATTCGTTTTGTATTGGTACAATATGAGCTTCTTGAATCTCTGAATAGGAATAGTATTCGGTAGAATGACTAGAAGAGGTAGGTTGTTGTAAAGGATAAGGTGAGTGGGTTTGTTGAGGAGCAAGAGGATGTTGAGGACCAGGATACATTTGCTGTTTTTGTTGCGTAGTCCATTGGGCCAGCGAGATGATTGGAGGTGGTCGTTGGGGAAGTTGCATCAAAGATAAAAAATCTTATACAGCACTCCTTGACATGGATTTCTTCAAAATGAGAAATATGAGAAGGTACCCCAAGACCATGTAAGAGACGCATAATATATAGTGCATATATAATTGTGCGTCGGTGATGAGACCAAAAGTTCTTATTTTATCATGAATAAACTTAGCCCAATTTACTTGTATCCCACCAAATATAGCATAGAGTGCTTTGTGATCATTTTCGTGTATTGTTCATGACTTCCTAAGCTGAAAATATCGTATTGATTATCATTTGATTTAATAACCAAGCCTTTGGTCGTAACTAAACTGATTTCCACTGTGGCATTCTATCTTTCCAAATTTGATGTGTGATTTCATCACGAGGCAATTTCTCTGGTCGGGAATTCCTTCTAAATCGAGTCCAAACGAAGAAAATTTTAATATATAATCAATTGGGTCTACGCTTATCAACCTTCCTTTTGGCAAGGAAGCATATAGACGGACTTAACCCAATTGACTGCACGGTTGTCTAGGTTGGAATACTATGGGTTTGACTCGACTGGATGGATAGACGATTAATCACGAAAGATAAACAAGGTTATGAAGCCAGGATTTGGCATAATCGATGGATAAAAGGTGTGGGATACTTGAAATATGAATTTCGACAAAAAATCGAGTCATTTCGAGATGTTTGGAGTTTGCTTCGGGACAAATGTAAGGTTGCTTTCGGTCATCACCTAGGGAAACTCGAGTGGGCATATTTATGTTTGCTTTAGGTCGGCAACTTGTTTTCTTCGAGTTGGCTAAAGTATTTCTTAGGTCAGCATTAGGAGGTCGGGTCGGCAACATTCTTGGTGTTGGCATGTTTTTACTTGGAGTCAGGAGGAAGTTTGCTCCGAGTCATTGGTCAACTTGCTTCGGGTCATGGCTCGGGTCACTTGGGGTCGGCAGGATTTTCAGGTCAGCATGTCTTCTACTTGGAGTCACATTGCAATCTTCTTTGGGTCAAAAGGAGGCTGCTATGGGCCACTACTCGGGACTCTTGGGGTCGGTATATTTTATACTCCAAAAAATCAATGGTCAACAGTATGGACTCGACTATGGGTTTGGTGGGTGCAGGAAGCCTAATAACCCTGATTTTTGCCTATAAATTCGGCACGTGGGGCTTCAAAAAATGGATTCTCATTCTGTTCTTTCATAACTTCTTCTACAAAGGCTTTTCAAGTTACTCTCCTTTTTTGTTTTAAAAACATGGGATTATAACTGTAATCAATTCTCTAGTCAATAAAAAGGAAATTTCTGGAGTGGATATAGACCACTATAAATCCTATCTTATTACTGCTTTCTTTTTAATTTTGATTATTCTTTATGTTTATTTCCTCTTCATATTTACTATCTATGAACTGTAACTGTGAATTGGTACTTTTAATGACGTTTGGGTGCTAGTGACCAATTTTGGCGCTAATATTTTGGTGCTTTCACTGAGAAAGCTAACACTCAGGGATGCTGAAGCTTGGATTCTAGATTTAAAGGCTTGGGATCTCGGATTCTGGAAGCTATGGTTAGGCATTCAACGAGAAGACAAAGGACGAGGATAAGACAGGAACAATAATGGATGCTATGCAGGAAAGGACGCTAAAAAGGCAGAAGCAAATGATGTAGAACTTACTCCAGCAGGTTGGACAAGCTGGAGGCAGGACCAAGGAAAGGAAACAAGCAAGATGTTGAATGGGTATAAGAAGTCTCCTAAGGAGATGGATCTAACTAATTGGAATACAAAGGCTCGTCTGGAAAAGGATAATCTGGAATCCCGTCATGGACTCAGGGGAAGGGATGGAAACGATTATCGGAGATTGCTTATGGATACTGTAATAGCTGGAAGTTGGAACCCAGGACTTGGGACAGGAATTAGCTAGCTTGGACATAGATTGGAATGACTGGGAGGCAAACCCACAACCAAGGAAGATGGATTGAAACTTATCATTATGGATGGGCATTACTCTCCCCATGGAACTGGGGGTATGAATCTTCTTGGCTTTTCTAGGAATTGAATAGCGATGATTGAACAGGAGTAGTCGTCACCCACCACAAACTGGAGCAAGCCCGGCTTAAGAGCACTATTGGTCATCCTTTGATCGGGATGAATAAACTAAATAACTAATAGTAAATTCTACACCAAAGCGGCTAAGTCACTTACATATGTACGGGATCGCAAACGTTCTTTAGGCATGCTCTGAGATGGCGATGAACCGCCGTGACAAATGATTCAGAAGCTCATTTGAATGTGAAATTTAACATTGATAATGCTGAACCTCGACCTCGAATGGTCACAATCCATCTCAAACGGCACTCGACCACGAACGGTAACAATCTGCCTCGAACGACGCCCGACCACGAACGGTCACAGTCCGCCTCAAACGGCGCCTGACCACGAATGGTCACATTCCGCCTCGAACAGCGCCAAACCACGAATGGTCACAATCCGCCTAGAATGGCTCTAGACTATGAACGGTCACAATCCGCCTCGAATGGCACCCGACCTCGAACGGTCACATCTTGCCTCGAACGACACCCGACTACGAACGGTCACAATTCGCCTCGAATGGCATCCGACCTCGAACGTTCACATATTACCTTGAACAGCATTCGATCTCGAACGATCACTCTTCACAGTTATGTATGATCATTAATCTCTTCACATGTCATCATCGGATTCCAAACATTAGGCTTATCACGCTACAAAACACTTCGCAAGGCATGTTTTGAGGGGCAAAGTGTTAACCCGCCTTTTGGCAAGGCAGCGTACAAGCGGATCTAACCCAATTGACTACACGGTCGTCGAGGTTGGAATACTATGGGTTTGACTCGATTGGACAGATAGACGATCAATCATGGATGATAAACATGGTTATGAAGCCCAGATTCGGCATAGTCAATGGATAAAGGCGTGGGATACTTGAAATATGAGTTTCGACAAAAATCGAGTCATTTTGAGATGTTTGGAGTTTGCTTCGAGTCGGATGTAAAGTTGCTTCGGGTCATCACCTAGGGATACTAGGGTTGGCACATTTATGCTTGCTTCGGGTCGGAAACTTGTTTTCTTCGGGTCGGCTAAAGTATTTCTTCGGTCAGCATTAGGAGGTTGGGTCGGCAACATTTTTGGGGTCGACATATTTTTACTTGGAGTAAAGAGGTAGTTTGCTCCGAGTCACATGTCAACTTGCTTCGGGTCATGACTCGGGTCACTTGGACTCAGCATGTTTAGATTTTCAGGTCGGCATGTTTCCTGCTTGGAGTCACATTGCAATCTGCTTTGGGTCAAAATGGAGGATGCTTCGGGTCACTACTCGGGTCTCTTGGGGTCGGTATATTTCTGTAACAGCCCGTAAATCCGTACCCCTTGAGTCGACACTATTCTCCATCACTCAACTCAAGATGAACGGAAATACGAACCATTTGGGTTAAAGAAGAAGAGGTAGAAGAAGAAAGTAGAAAACAACATCAGAATCTAACCATCGCAGCGAAATAAAATATAATAGATAATAACAGATCTTTACACAAAAGAAAACTATATCTTTTATATATATATATATACATCATCAGAGTTCAACAAAATAATAACATACAACTGGACAGTCATATAAACTCATCCTCAAAACTGAATACACGGCGGAATAATAATCAAGTACGGAAGTACGTATCGCAATCCAGCTTGTCTCCTGAGCTCCACCATATCCTGTATTCTGTAATACTCGGTCTGACCCGAGCATTATAGTTAAATAACACCCGAGTCAGTCTGGAATACCAGCTTGAGAAATCACACTCCAATTGATTATTAAAGATTCAAAAGTCCATTGAAAACAAAAGCATCTCGTAAGACCACGCCATAAATAAACATGTCGGGTTTTTACCTTACGATAGCTAAAACACTTTTTATAAAATCCTCTGATACTATAATAGGGTCTATTTACAAATACTTATCAAAATAGCGAAAATTGTTACATCTATTAAATTCCAGCTACTAGCCACAATCGTGGGTAATATAAACAAAAATCGTAAAAGGCGCGTAGGGAGAATGGATTTCCAACTAATGACTAGGCACTGGGGTACCACCTGTCACAGTACGTGGCCTAGATCACCGTACCGAGGATTACTCCCAAACCCCTGTAACACAAGACTGGGACTACCCCTTACTGGATAATCCTGAGTAAGATCAGCCCACGGTTGGGATCAGCAACCGCACCACTAAGCCGAATAAAAAGGGACATCTAGACAGGAATGACCTCACCCAAATGGGCGCTACCCACCTAGCCTTGCTGCATAACCCCTGATTTTCCATCATTCCCAGTTGATGAGGCTTGAGGCTAAGCGTTACCTTTTAGAACGTTTCTCTTAGAATGCTCATCGCCCACATGACGATGTTCTGAAAGCATTCAATCCATACAAGTATGTCCCGGGTTCGAACGGAACCGAAGGCACTATTTCTACTACATCCATTTTGGAATCATCCTCAAGATTAGTAGTGACTAGCCCTTGCACTTCACTGCTCCATCTTCGAATCCGAACTCGTTTTTCCATGAAAATGTACAAACCAGATCGAAGTGGTTTTCGAGAAATAAATCCCGATCTCTGTCTCTTCGAAACGATCAGCGTATTGCCCAATATTAACAGTCGGTTATTTAACTATCAATTAACATTCACAACAACCATCAACTATAAATAATTTCTCCATATTATTTATTTATCTCAAAATATCTTCGCAAGATATATTTCCATTTTCACCCTTTTGAAACAGTTTCCAAACCACACTTTTTTCATGAAATAAATTCCCAACTATTTATTTCCACTGAAAGCACCAAGCACAAAAACTCTAGATTTTTAAAATAACTTAAAACGCTTTATGATGAAATATACTTTAAAACATTTAAGTTAAAAACTACTAAAATACTTTATTAAAAATATATTCTTTAGCAATATTTAAAACGAGGTTACTTTATAAAATATAAAACTAGATTTCCTCTTTTTAAAACAAAATACCAAGTCACCTCTTAAATAATTACTACGATAATATATTTGAAAAATATTTACTTTAGAATTTAGACATTTAGAAATAATAAATTTTCTAAAACAAGCTTTTTTAAACAACATTAAAACTTTTAATTTCTATTTAAAAATTTGCTTTGAAAACGTACTTGGCTATCCAGGAAAATACGTTTCCCTTCACATCCTTTAAAAATAAATCAGTATTAATTTTTAAACAAATTTTCCCATTCCTTTAATAAATTCCCATCGTGAATTTATTCTTCCAAATATCAACTGATATATTACTTCGATTTTATAAACCCAGTTTATAAATTTCATAGTCACATTCTCCTTTAAATTTCCAACTTCAAACACTTTAATCAATTTCCAAATTGATTTCCAATTTACTCCATTTGAAATAAATTCCTTTACTTACTCGTTTATTTCAAAACCCTTTAACTTCAGATTTTATATTCCTTAATTATGATTTAAAATCCTTTAACTGAAAACACCAATTCCAGATTTCCCCAAAATCCTTCTTTATTCTTTTAAATAAATTCAAAACTTGAATTTTTTTAAAATAAACTCTTTATTTCTTGATATAACATCACTTAAGTTTAAAATTCATTATTTCTCTGTTTATTCAAAATCCCTTTTTCATACCCAGAATTTATTAGGATTTAAAAATCACTTTTATTCCTTTCCAATTCCTTCTTATTTTTATCCAAATTCTTTATAATTATTTTACATAAAAATTCACCCTTTTATTTCCAACTATCAATATAATTCCTCACAAGATATCAAATAATCATAACAGAGAATATTAAATAATCTAAATAAATGTTGAGGAATTCAGTTGAATCCCTCCAACCTGTTTTCCTGCATCCACAAACGTTAGCACAATATAAAATACCAATTCCATTTCGAGGTGGAATATCATGGTATATGGGATTTATAAAATATCATCTACTATTATGCGGCGCATAGGGTCTCATCCGCTATATAATGCGAGAAATCAATCACTCCAATATATATACTATATATATACTACTATATATAATATAGCACAACTAATCAATTCAATCATTCAACCAATTATTTAAATTTAACCATTTAAATTTAAATTAAACCCAGATGAGTGAGATTAACTCAACTTTATTTTGTTTGCAGTCCACTTCAATTTCAACTTGGTTTCTTGGGTTATAACCTTGTATAAACATTTATAATTTTTATCAATATTCGAGTCAATTGAACAATTAAATTTTCATTTGATAATTTAATTAACTAGAGATTTCATTCTAAACAAATAAATTTGATTTTAAACCGATTTCCATTTACATAATATTTTAGCAATCCAACAATTAAATAAGTTAACCATCTTAATATTTATTTTTAAGATGAAATAGTAAGTAAATATGTGTGTGTGTGTGTGTGTATATATTTATTCCTTCTTTCTCTTTTGGAATCACAAATATATACTTACAAAATAACTTATATAGATTCAAAATCCAATTTTTAAATACTCTTCAACTTTTTAAAATCCTCATAAATTTTCAAAGTCTTATCTTTGAAACTATAGATATACACTTATAAAAATAATTTATATTACCATTTGAAGTTCTATTTTCCTAAATCTTATCTTCATAAATTCTTTTCTGTTTTATATAAACTCAAAAATACCTTACTGTAAAATCAAACACCAAGTTATATACACATGTGTGTGTGTGTGTGTGTATCTTACTGTAAATGTTTTTTTTTCTTTAATCAAAATACATATGTTTATAAAATTCAGTAAGAACAGAAATCTGATACCTCCCAGGCTAGCTAGAACTCATCTGCCCTTTACTTCGACTTGACTACATCGGCCTCCAGTAGCAGCAGCCTCCATAGCGACGCTGTCGAAGACGTAATCTCAACTCCATCATCCCATCTCGAGCTGTCGTTTTTACGACCTCGTCCCCAAAACCCCATGCCAACGTGACACCACGCCATCCCACAGTCCTCGCGACCCAAAACCCTCAACGCCGTGCCAAGCTTCCATCATACTTGCTCCTGAACAATCGCGATACGCGACTCAATCCCAAGCCACCCTACGGCAACTCCCTCTGGCAATGCGATCGAAACCTTCCCACGCAACAGCGATAACCAAAACGAACTAATCTCGACTTCCACACGGCACAAATTCCTCCAAATCGAACACGATCCAATCGCGTATACTTTTCTTCGCGGTCCCTAATTTCCTTTTTGGTCGCATTCAATTCGAATTCGAGAAAGTAGGGACTCTACTTCGTTCGAGAGAGAAATGAGAAGGAAGGCGGCTGATTAAAATAGAAGACGACGTGCCCCCCCTTTTTTTAGAAGACGAACGAATTGATTTCGTAGGCCATTATTAACTCTCGAACATAAATCTCGAATTCCTGCTTAAAGAAGATAAGCAAGGCTTGATCCTATTTTTTTTAATTTTTACTGTTCGTTTGCCTTAATTTATTTTATTTTATCTTTAACGCGTGTCCCAAGAAGAAAGACGTGTTTTAAAAATTCACAACGTGTCTACCTGCCACAGTAACTTGATTACATTGTTATATTAAAATTTAAATTCAAAATTTTATTCTCTTTTTACAATCGCTACGATATCCGCCAATCATAATCTCGATCTCAAATCGAGGTATGCCGCTAGGCATTTATAATGTTAAACCCCTATTTCGAACACAATGGAAAAGGTTTCGAGTCATAATTCGATCGTATGGAGTAGATAGCTTTTTAGATTGACTATTAAAATTTATTCCATTAATTAGTTTCCAGGTGTTTATATCTCGTACGATCACACGATAACTCCGAAAGCTACGAAATTTGAAACCCGATAATAATACAATATCACGGATCCAATGGAACTGGTTTCGTCAAATTCCGAGACTGTACCTTGAAAGGCTATTTAAATATCAATTTTAAACGATATATTTTTAAAACCGGACGAATCACTTCCAATTTCAATTTAAAAGCTTTTATTATATTCTGTATTGTTAATACCAATTTTCTAATGCTTTACAATATTTTTAACAAGCCTGTAACTTCCAGATTTAACAATTTTACCCCACTTCAAATTATTTAATTTAATAATTAAATTACCCAATAAATGGCGATATTTGAATTCAAGTTAAAAATTAACTTTTAAATATTTAAAATCAATTAAATATTCTAATTTCAAACATCCAAAAATTCTGGGTCGTCACATTCCTCCCCCCCTAAAAGAATTTCTTCCCCGAAATTACTAGTTAAGAAGAATGGTCCAATACCCGTTTACTTTTCCCAAAACCAACAATTCAACATCCTACCAACTATCTTTTTATAGAAGACCCATTATTATTCTTACTAACTTCCCAAACTCTCCCATAGTTTTCAAACAATATTATTTACTTCACTTATTCAAATTTAAATCCAAATTTAAATTATCAAAACTTTCTAAAAAAATTCTAACTCTCTAAATTTTCGAAAGTTTTTGCCAGCGTCTCCTTTGCGCGGCTAACTCGGTACAACTACAAAATGCCTCTACGGGCCCCCAGATTTCAAAAGAAAACAAAAGGCCAAGTGGCTAGATCAAAAACCCAATCAAATTTCATACAGAAATTTAAACACATACCTTTTTAGTTGGGCAATTCAAATTTATCTTCTGAAATCAAAACCAATTTTCCTTTCCCTTTATAATACCTGCATATCCTACTTAGTAATAATATCCATTCACAACATTCAAAAACATTTTATTGACTTCCTTACAAAATGTCAATATCTATTCATTCAAGCCGTACGATGTACATATAATTTTATTAAATTTTCACTCAAATGCTTATTCAATATATTTTTCCGACACCCATATTACTTAATAATTTCACCATTTCCTCTTAAGTTCAATATAAGTATTTTATATGCTTCTTATATTTATTTTCACTTCACCACTTTAGTTTATATCTACTTTTATTCAAATTGGTTCTTCCATTTCCATATGAATTCAATTAATCTTCAACTCTGAATATTGAATTTTACCTTCCGTTTATAACTGATTTGTATCTTTATTTTAAATTAGTTTCATCCACTAATTCATTTCAATTTCCAATTTGAAATCGTTTTGTCGTTAACAAAAATCTTTCCCAAAAAATTTCTAACTCCCAAATTTTCAGAAAATTTTGGCAGTGTCTCCTTTGTACGGAGGAGCTTTTGCAATTTGACAAGAGATATAAATATATATACATCGGCCCACACGGTCGGAAAAACAAAAAAAACAAACAACAGTTCATATTTCCTATTTTATATTGCGTAGGTGTACCTCTATTTAGCATTTTTAAGCAAGCGGCTTATTATTTTAGCATTTTGCGCAATCAAATCCAGCCAAACGACTTCCCGGTACTTGTACTTACTCAGTTCAAACATATAAGTACTAAATATATGCAATCTATTAACATTTCACTTACTTTCAATAGCTAACACATAAACTTCACATATAATGCACGTTATATAATTTCCATAAGCACATATAAGGTTTCGACACTTATTACAATTGCTTACAACCAATTCTCAAACCATTCCATTCAGTTTAAGCGATTTACAACTTACTTGCTTATATTTAATTCATTCTAAGCAAAGCAAACTCATATTCATTACAA
Organism: Allium cepa; assembly: GCA_030765085.1. Classification (NCBI taxonomy): domain Eukaryota; kingdom Viridiplantae; phylum Streptophyta; class Magnoliopsida; order Asparagales; family Amaryllidaceae; genus Allium; species Allium cepa. The sequence goes on from CM060928.1 coordinate 841,659,590, forward strand.
TTGATTTCAAAATCATCCTATTTCACTTCTAATAACTCATAGAATTTTATCTAATCCTGTTTACATCGAACAACCCATTTTCTTATGCAATTCGACAATATTAATGTGAATAAATAATTACTTAAGCCTTATAACCATTTAAATTGATTCCAACTTAATTTACACTCGATTCCATCCTATTTTAATTTATTCACAGTCTTTTCATTGCATTTTCTCTCATACCCAAAAAGTATGATTCCAAACCATTTTATTAAACTCGACAACCAATATATTAAATAACCATCTCACAATTTACTTAAGTTATTTATTTTCTTCAAACTATTCCACCCAATAACTTAAATTTATTTTATTCAACCAACTTCCATTTAAATCTTTGATTTGATATTCCTTTGATCAAATCCCAACCATTTTACTAATTTATTCGATTAGTTTATTCTTTTTTCCATTTTTAAATTTTAATTCACAATAACAATTCATTATTGAATTTATTAATAATAAGGCCATTCAATTTATGCTTGAATTGGATTTGTTTACAACTCACACCAAATCTGTTTTAATCCAATTCAATTTCATTCGACCACACTTTCAATTTATAATCCCATACTTGATTTTTTTTTCATTTATCTTCAAAACCATTTTATTTAATTTTCTTGAGTTCAATCTTACTTTATATCCCAAGTTTGGATTTTTTTTATTTCATTTCCAGAATACCAATACTTTTATTCCGGCTTATTTGTTCCCTTTTTAAATTTTTATAAGCTACTCACTTATTAATATTCATACTTCTCCATCTATTTACAATCAATCTCGTTCACATTTTACTTTTTAACTCGGGATTATGCATTTAATTTAGCCAAGTATATTTTTTTATTCAAATTATAACTTTTATAAGCTTTCCCACTTATTTTAATCTAACTCTTCTTAAGTTAAATTTCTATTCTAAACAAATCTCAAACTTATATAAGTTCCCAAATTTATTCTTTAAGCATTTCCAGTTTACTTCTAGAGTTTTAAGCTATTGCTTAAACATTCCAAAATATTTTAAACTGACTCCAGAGTTTTCAATAATCACATAAGTATTTCAAAATCCTTTTTGAAATTATTTATATCCAAAATCCTTTTGTAAATTCAATTATCTCTTTGAATTTCAAAACCAACCCGGTTTTGCAAACAATTCCAATTCAAAACAATTTGGTCGCAATTTCTCTCTTGGAAACTCGAAAATGAACATCGATGATGCTGCGGTCATCACCGAAGTAATTTTCTAGCAACCAAAAGAGTTCAATGCTTTTATCTCCTTAAAAACATCTTCAAAATGTCCTTAATTTCAAGTCTCACCAGATTTCATATCCAATTCAAAATATTTCCGAGTAATATTCCTATTATTCCTCCCTAAAATATTTGAAAATCATTTTCAATCCAAAGGATTTAAACTTCCCCAAAATTTCAAGTTCTAAATTCTTCCAATTCGTATTCAAATATTATTCTGAAATCTTATTTCAATTTATAAATCTCATTTACAGTTTACATTTCAAATTTCCTTTGTATATGAATTTATTCCTTAGCTTTAGTTTTAATTTCAATTTCTTATTCAATTTTACACATTAATGATAATAATTTAATATCATTTTCTAACATCCAAGCAACCATATATTGACTAAAATTATTTACAAAAACTTTTCTTTTATATACAAAAGTAATTGGGGTAAAATTATTTCATTTACCCTATTTAAAACAATACTATGTCGGTTTACCTTGTTTAAGAGTTTAGAAACCCCTATCGATGACACGGCGTCCCATACATCGACCAGAATCCATAAACACCCTATCGATAAATCAACACAATATAAAAACAATTTTATATTCACCAACAAATACACGCTCATATCTATTAATGAACTCAAATTCATTTTAGAGTACTACGATCTCTATTTAATGAGTAATCCCCACCAGAGCCAAGGTTCTTGCTTAACCTTCAGCTCTGATACCACAGTAACAGCCCGTAAATCCGTACCCCTTGAGTCGACACTATTCTCCAGCACTCAACTCAAGATGAACGGAAATACAAACCATTTGGGTTAAAGAAGAAGCGGTAGAAGAAGAAAGTAGAAAACAACATCAGAATCTAACCATCGCAGCGAAATAAAATATAATAGATAATAACAGATCTTTACACAAAAGAAAACTATATCTATTTTATATATATATATATACATCTTCAGAGTTCAACAACATCAATAACATACAACTGGACAGTCATATAAACTCATCCTCAAAACTGAATACACGACGGAATAATAATCAAGTACGGAAGTACGTATCGCAATCCAGCTCGTCTCCTGAGCTCCACGGCATCATATCCTATATTCTGTAATACTCGGTCTGACCCGAGCATTATAGTTAAATAACACCCGAGTCAGTCAGGAATACCAGCTTGAGAAATCACACTCAAATTGATTATTAAAGTTCAAAAATCCTTTGAAAACAAAAGCATCTCGTAAGACCACGCCATAACTAAACATGTCGGGTTTTTACCTTACGATGGCTAAAACACTTTTTATAAAATCCTCTGATATTATAATAGGGTCTATTTAAAAAAGAATTTATCAAAATAGCCGAAATTGTTACATCTATTAACTTACAGCTGCTATCCACAATCATGGGTAATACAAACAAAAATCGTAAAAGGCGCGTAGGGAGAATGGATTTCCAACTAATGACTAGGCACTGGGTTACCACCTGTCACAGTACGTGGCCTAGATCACCGTACTGAGAATTACTCCCAATCCCCTGCAACACAAGACCGGGACTGCCCCTTACTGGATAATTCCAAGTAAGATCACCCCACGGTTGGGATCAGCAACCGCACCACTAAGCCGAATAAAAAGGGACATCTAGACAGGGATGACCTCACCCTAATGGGCGCTACCCACCTAGCCTAGCTGCATAACCCCTGATTTTTAGTCATTCCCGGTTGATTAGGCTTGAGGCTAAGCGTTACCTTTTAGAACGTTTCTCTTAGAATGCTCATCGCCCACCTGACGATGTTCTGAAAGCATTCAATCCATACAAGTCCGTCCCGGGTTCGAACGGAACCGAAGGCACTATTCCTACTACATCCATTTTGGAATCATCCTCAGGATTAGTAGCGACTAGCCATTGCACTTCACTGCTCCATCTTCGACTCCGAACTCGTTTTTCCATGAAAACGTACAAACCGGATCGAAGTGGTTTTCGAGAAATAAATCCCAATCCCGGTCTCTTCGAAACGATCAGCGCATTGGCCAATATTAACAGTCGGTTATTTAACTATCAATTAACATTCACAACAACCATCAACTATAAATAATTTCTCCATATTATTTATTTATCTCAAAAATTCTTCGCAAGATATATTTCCATTTTCGCCTTTTTGAAACAGTTTCCAAACCACACTTTTTTCATGAAATAAATTCCCAACTATTTATTTCCACTGAAAGTACCAAGCACAAAAACTATAGATTTTTAAAATAACTTAAAACGCTTTATTATGAAATATACTTTAAAACATTTAAGTTAAAAACTACTTCAATACTTTATTAAAAATATATTCTTTAGGAATATTTAAAATGAGGTTACTTTATAAAATATAAAACTCGATTTTCTCTTTTTAAAACAAAATACCAAGTCACCGCTTAAATAATTACTACGATAATATATTTGAAAAATATTTACTTTAGAATTTAAACATTTAGAAATAATAAATTTTCCGAAACATGCTTTTTTTAAAAACATTAAAACTTTTTAATTTCAATTTAAAAATTTGCTTTGAAAACGTACTTGGCTATCCAGGGAAATACGCTTCTCTTCACATCCTCTAAAAATAAATCACTATTTATTTTTAAACAAATTTTCCCATTCCTTTAATAAATTCCCATCATGAATTTATTCTTCCAAATAACAACTGATATATTACTTCGCTTTTATAAACTCAGTTTATAAATTTCATAGTCACATTCTCCTATAAATTTTCAATTTCAAACACTTTAATCAATTTCCAAATTGATTTCCAATTTACTCCATTTGAAATAAATTCCTTTACTTACTCGTTTATTTCAAAACCCTTTGACTTCAGATTTTATATTCATTAATTATGATTTAAAATCCTTTAACTGAAAACATCAATTTCAGATTTCCCCAAAATCCTTCTTTATTCTTTTAAATAAATTCAAACCTTGAATTTTTTAAAAATAAATTCTTTATTTCTTGATATAAAATCACTTAAGTTTAAAATTCATTATTTCTCTGTTTATTCAAAATCCCTTTTTCATACCCAGAATTTATTAGGATTTAAAAATCACTTTTATTCCTTTCCAATTCCTTCTTATTTTTATCCAAATTCTTTATAATTATTTTACTTAAAAATTTACTCTTTTATTTCCAATTATCAATATAATTAATCACAGGATATCAAATAATCATAACAGAGAATATTAAATAATCTAAATAAATGTTGAGGAATTCAGTTGAATCCCTCCAACATGTTTCCCTACATCCACAGACGTTAGCACAATATAAAATACCAATTCCACTTCGAGGTGGAATATCGCGGTATATGGGATTTATAAAATATCATCCACTATTATGCGGCGCATAAGGTCTCATCCGCTATATAATATGGGAAATTAATCACTCCAATATATATACGATATATATACTGCTATATATAATATAGCACAATCAATAAATTCAATCATTCAACCAATTATTTAAATTTAACCATTTAAATTTAAATTAAACCCAGATGAGTGAGATTAACTCACCTTTATTTTGTTTGCAGTCCACTTCAATTTCAACTTGGTTTCCTGGGTTATAACCTTGTATAAACATTTATAATTTTTATCAATATTCAAGTCAATTGAACAATTAAATTTTCATTTGATAATTTAATTAGCCAGAGATTTCATTCTAAACAAATAAATTTAATTTTAAACAGATTTCCATTTACATAATATTTTAGCAATCCAACAATTAAATAAGTTAACCATCTTAATATTTATTTTTAAGATGAAATAGTAAGTAAATATATGTGTGTGTGTGTATACATATATATATATATATATATATATATATATATATATATATTCCTTCTTTCTCTTTTGGAATCACAAATATATACTTACAAAATAACTTATACAGATTCAAAGCCAATTTTTAAATACTCTTCAACTTTTTAAAATCCTCATAAATTTTCAAAGTCCTATCTTTGAAACTATAGATATACACTTATAAAAATAATTTATATTACCATTTGAAGTTCTATTTTCCTAAATCTTATCTTCATAAATTCTTTTCTGTTTTATATAAACTCAAAAATACCTTACTGTAAAATCAAACACCAAGTTATATACACATGTATGTATTTTTATTTTTTTTACTGTTCGTTTACCTTAATTTTTTTATTTCATCTTTAACGCATGTCCCAAGAAGAAAGACGTGTTTTAAAAATTCACAACGTGTCCAGCTGCCACAGTAACTTGATCACACTGTTATATTAAGATTTAAATTCAAAATTTTGTTCTCTTTTTAAAATCGCTACGATATCCGCCACTCATAATCTCGATCTCAAATCGAGGCATGTCGTTAGGCGTTTATAATATTAAAATCCTATTTCGAACACAATGGAAAAGGTTTCGAGTCCTAATTCGATCGTATGGAGAAGATAGCTTTTTGGATTGACTATTAAAGTTTATTCAATTAATTATTTTCCAGGCGTTTATATCTCGTACGATCACACGATAACTCCGAATGCTACGAAATTTGAAACCCGATAATTATACAATATCTCGGATCCAATGGAACTGGTTTCGTCGAATTCCAAGACTGTACCTCGGAAGGCTATTTAAATATCAATTTTAAATGATATATTTTTAAAACCGAATGAATCACTTCCAATTTCGATTTAAAAGCTTTTATTATCTTCTGTATTGTGAATACCAATTTTCTAAGGCTTTACAATATTTTTAACAAGCCTGTAACTTCCAGATTTAACAATTTTACCCCACTTCAAATTATTTAATTTAATAATTATATTACCCACTAAATGGTGATATTTGAATTCAAGTTAAAAATTAACTTTTAAATATTTAAAATCAATTAAATATTCTAATTTCAAACATCCGAAAATTCTGGGTCGTCACAATTTCATACTCTAGGAAATTAGCGGTCGACAGTATGGACTTGACTATGGCTCTATCACCTAGGAAGCCCGACAACATGGATTTTTCCTATAAATACGGCAGCCGAGGCTTCATAAAAGGGATTCTCATTCTATTCTTCCATAACTTCTTCTATAAAGGCTGTTCAAGTTACTTTGCCATTTTTTGTTTTAAAAACTTAGGATTGTAACTGTAATCGATTCTCTAATCGATAAAAAAGGAAATTTCTAGAGTGGATGTAGGACGGAGTTAGTCGAACCACTATAAATCTTGTCTTATTACTGCTTTCTTTTTAATATTGATTATTCTTCGTATTTATTTCCTCTTCATATTTATTATCAGTGAACTGTAATTGTGAATTGGTGCTTTCAATGGCGTTTGGTTATTGGTGACCAATTTTGGCGCTAACAATGCTTATTTTCAAAGTGCGACCATAAACACTTGTCCATAACCGACCATCGTCATTCTCAAGCGTTCATAAATCATTGCTACATAAGTTGGCATAAAAGGAAAAACTGCAAGTTGATCGATTTTTACCTCGTTTTTGTCAAAGTTGATCAAATCTCGACAGCTGGAGGCGATGGTTAGTTCTTGAATTCCATATTCGCCAAACTTGCACAATCTATAGAAAGGGCCGGAATGAAGCTTTTTTTCTTTTAGCTCTTCAAATCTGTTATTAGCAATCATAATATTTGGAAGCCTCTCTTGGATGTGGGCATCGATGACTAGTGGTGTTTGAGAAGATGAAGAATGACCTTTCTTAGATCTTTTGTTTATGGGAACTTTGCCTTGGAAGCCATTTTTAAGCAATTAGAGATTTTAGGAATTAGGGTTTTAGTGTAGATTGGAAATAGCTTGGTAAAAAGTTAAGGGACAAAAATGAATATATAGGGCTTGTAGAAAATTGAGCTCGAGGATGATAATAGACGTCTGTGGTTTCAGGGAAAATTTTATCGAAACCAATGACAGACGTCCGTTGAGTTTTCACAGACGTCTATGGTTTCAGGAAATATTTTCCTAAAACCAGTGATAAACGTCTGTTTGTTTGCCTACAGACCTCTGTGCCTGTCTATGCAGAATATATTTGCTTAAAAATGTTTATTTTTTATTAAAAAAATTCATACAATAATATATACAAATTACAATATAGAGTAAATAATTTAGATGAATTGCTATCATAATCTTAATTATTGTTAGAGTGGTCGGACCTTTTAATTTGTTGTAAATCTCATGAATTTGGGTCAACCTTTTGTTTCTTCTACCAATGGCTTTAGTGGAGACCAACTTGGACGAGCTAGAGTACCAATCCAGTCTTGGTTTGATGGTCCTGGCTTGCATAAATTTCTTGGAGTAATATTTTAAGCTTTGATAGGAGTTTCTTTGAAACGAGGGGATTTTTGATATATGCAAATTTTTGTTAGTGAATGTCCATAAATTGCTAAAATGCATTTTTCGAGAAAGTTAAGATGAAATCCTTGACATTGTTGTTCTAATACATTTCTCGTTGAACATCTCTTGTTGATAGTGATATATTTCATCAACTTTGTTGTTGAGAGATGTTGATTCTAGATCCATTGACCATTTTACTTTCTTTTCCTTAGGGAAAAACCCAGTGTGATAAGTAGGTGATGCAATAATGTTTATAGAGGCTGATCGATTTGATGGAGGTATGGATTTAATTGGTGATCCGTAGGTGCTATTCGATGAAGGTGGGCTATAGTCGATAGTCGAATAAGTAAAGTCGTGATCGGAAGGCATTTTGAGTAGAAATAGTTTGCAAACACATATGTATTTAGTTTGCAGAAAAAAATTGGTTTATATATAAAACTCGTTTTACTATATACAGAAGTTTATTTGTTAGAATAAAATTTTAGCCATGTAATATTAACAAAAATCAGTTAATTTTTTATAAGGATAAAATTATTTGTAATTTAATTGTACAAAATTTATTCTATGTAATTTATATGAGTAAAATAAAATAAATTTTTATCTTTGTTCACCAATTCATTGTAAAAACATATACCAAGATTTCTTCTTAATTTTATAAAAGTTAGTTCACCCGGTGGTTGGTTAAAAATATCTGCAATTTGATTTGCGATATTTACAAATCAAGTGATATAATTCTCTTTTCAACATTTTCTCTTAAGAAATGGTGAAGAATATCAATGTGTTTTATTCGAGAATGATTAATAGGATTTTTTGATAAATTTATAGCACTGGCATTATCACAATATATAGAAGAATTGTTATGATTTTACGAAAATCTTAAAGAGTTTGTTGCATGTATATTACTTGTGCACAGGCTAAGGCTGTTGATACATACTCGGCTTCACATGTTCAGAGAGAGACACAATTTTTCTTTTTACTAAATCATGAAACCAGAGATTGACAAATGAAATGGCATGTGACGCTCGTACTTTTTCAATCTGTCTTGTAACAATCAAAATCTGCATCGCTATATGGTATAAGTTCGAAAGAGTTTCCTTTAGGATAGAAAAGTCGGTATTTTTTGGTGTGGGTTAGGTATAGTAGAATTCTTTTAACTGCTCGATAATGTGACTCCTTAGGTTTTGAAATCTTGCACATAAAGATACGCTCATCACAATTTCTGGTCTGCTTGCCGTTAAATATAATAGGGATCCTATCATACTTCGGTATAATTTTTAATCGAAATCTTTTCCATTTTCATCTTTATCTAAATGTAGAGTAGTACTCATCAAACTCGGTTCACTTGAGATATTTTCCATTCCAAAGCGTTTTAATAAGTCTCGACCGTATTTTTATTAATTAATAAAAATTCCATTTTTTAGTTGTCTTATTTGCAAACCCAAAAATAGTTTAATTCATCGATATATGACATTTTAAATTCATTTTTCATAATGCCAAAAAACTCATTGCATAACTTTTTGTTAGTTGATCCAAAAATTATGTCGTCAATATATATTTGTACAACTAATATGTCATTGTTTTCTCGTTTTATAAATATAGTAGAGTCAATTTTACCAATTTGAAAACCAAAATTTTGTAAATGAGTTTTTAATCTTTCATACTAAGCATGAGGTGCTTGTTTTAATCCGTATAGAGCCTTTTTAAGTTTAAATACATGATTTGGATATTTCTCATAAAAAATAGTGGAGGTTGTTTAACATAAACCTTTTCTTTTATAAAGCCGTTTAGAAAAGAACTTTTTACATCCATTTGAAAAGTTTTAAAATTATGATGACATGCAAAAGTAAGTAATGTTCATGTTGCTTCGAGATGTGCTGCCGAAGCAAATGTCTCTTCATAATCAATTCCTTCTTCTTGATTATATCCTTGAGCTTCAAATTTTGCTTTATTTCAAACAATGACTATATTTTCATCTACTTTATTTTTAGAAACCCGTTTTGTTCTAATTACAGATTGATCGTTTGGTCTTGGTACAAGTTCTCATACTCTTTTCTTTCAAATTGATTGAGTTCTTCTTGCATTGCAATAATCCAAAAATCATATTTTGATGCTTCTTTATAATTTTTAGGTTCAAAATTTGATATAAATGAAACTTGACTCATTTGAGTCAACTATTTTCTGGTCGATACTTTTGTATATAAATCACCAATAATATCATTAATTGGATGGTCCTTCAATATCCTAGGTGATGAAGTTATCACATTATCACTATTACTACTGATATTATTATTATTATTTTCATGTATAGGTACATTACTTTTATTTATAACTTCTTCATCGTCATCATTTTTATTATTTGTAAAGTTTTCATCTAATGATACATGAAGACTTTCTTCTGTAATATTTTTTCATTTGTTACATATTCTATATGCTTTATTTCAATCCGAATAGCCAACAAAAATTCCTTCATCGGCTTTAGAATCGAATTTTCCTAGATAATCTTTTGTGTTTAAAATAAAAAATTTTGATCCAAATACTTGAAAATATGATACTTTATCTTTCTTTATGAAAAATATTTCATAACATGTGTTTTTAGTCATTGATTTAAATGTTACATGATTCAATACATAACATGCGGCAGCAACAGCTTCAGTCCGAAAACTTTTTGGTTGGTTACTACTATTTAGTAAGGTTCGTGCGCACTCTTGTAAAATTCAAATTTCATTTCTACAACACCATTTTATTGAGATGTACGTAGAAATGAAAAATCATGGCTAATTCACCTGTTGTTGTAAAATTTTGTATATGCTTCATTTTCAAATTTGCCTCCATGATCGCTTCGTATACTTTTAATTTTTAAGTTCATTAAATTTGTAATTCATTGAGCAAAAATTTTGAACATTTCAAACGTGTCACTTTTATGTTTTAAAAATAATGTACAAGTATATCTTGAAAAATCATCAACAGATACAAAAACATATTTGTTATGATTTATTGAGCGTACTTGATTCAGTCAAAAGAAATCTAGATGAAGTAGTTCGAGAGATTTCTTTATGGAAATTTCCTTTTTAGATTTAAATGAACTTTTATTTAATCTACCAAATTGACAAGCGTCACATAGGTTTTTAACATTGTAGTTGATCTTAGGTAATGCTCTAACTAATTCATTTTTAGCTAGTTTGTTAATATTCTTAAACTTTATGTAACAAAAACGTTTATGCCATAACCATGGAGCATCACGATTTGCGGCTAAGCATAAATTTGTGTTGTTTCTGACATTCATGTTTAAAACATATATGTTTCAATTTATAAATCCTTTAAAAACAAGATTTTAATTTTGGTCAAAGATATTGCATTTTTTTCTCGAAACTAATTTTAAATCCATTATCACATAATTGACTTATACTTAATAAGTTATGTTTTAAATTTTATACCAATAAAACATTAGTAATAATAGGAGAGCTAGAATTACCAATATTGATGACTTCTCCAATGTCAATGACAAATCCTTTTGAATTATCTTCGAATGTCATAGTGCCACCATCGATATATGTTATATTGGATAACATATGAACATTTTCATTCATGTGCTTAGAGAAACCAATATCACGTATCCATTTTTTTTACTTTTTATTTAATTTTGGGTACCTGCAAAATAAGAAGAATTAATTGGTACCCACAATCGTTGTTTAGGGTCCTACATGTTAGTGGAAGAAGGTAGCTATATCCAAGAGGATTTGCTTTCTTAAGAAATGTAATTATTGTCATATACGACTTTCTTTAAATATTCATCAATATGATTTTGTCTAATTAGTTTATTAATTATTTTAGGAATCCTCATTTTGATAATACTTGTGTATGAATTCTTAATCTTTGCTTCTAAAATCTGGCCTTTTTGAATTTTGTGTATGATATTCTATAATTCTTTGTCTTTTCTTTGCTTTTCAAACCTAATCCATTTTGGTTTCTAAATATTCTAATTGAATTTTCTAAATTTTGCTTTACTTTGTTGAATTTTGTTACATTATTTGTTATTTTATCTAGCTTACTTTTAAGATCACAAATTTCAATATTGTTAGAATCTAAATTTGCTTGTAATTTTAGTTTTTCTTTTCCATGATTAAAATTTTCTAACTCGTAATTTTCTAAATCATGTAATAAGATGTCATTTTGAGATAATAAAGTTGCACTTTTTTGAATAATATTTAATTCTCCTTTTAAGATTATTTTTTCACCTTTTAATAATCCAATTTATAATTTTGCTCTAGTTAACTTTCCTACATGTTCCTTGTTCAATTTTTTGATTCTCTATATTTATCATTCAATTCAATGCTAATTTCCATTATTTCCTCATAAGTAAGTTCAGAACGTACCTCAAGCCATAAAACACACATTTGCTTATTCTGAGTAGCTTTTACTATCATTGTTAGATGAAGAAGATGAATCTGAATCATTCCACATTACTTGAAAATCTCTTTTCTTTTTCTTGAATTTCTCAAACTTGCATTTCTTTTTATCATTATTGAGTTGTGGACAATCCTTCTTCATTTGGCCAAAATTTTCACACACATAGCATTTAATCAATGTTTGATTTGATGAGTTTGGTTCGCCACCAATTTAAAATCTATTCATCTTCTTGATTTTTTTTAAATTTTTTGTAGTTTTTGGCAACAAAAACAATCTCATCTTTGTCTAAGTCCGAATCTTCGTTACTTGCTTGGAATGCTATGTTTTCCTTTTCATGATTTTGATCCTTTCTAGCCTACAAGTTAGCTTCATATGGCATCAGATTTCCTATTTGCTCTTCGACTTTGAATTGAGAAAGATCATTAGCTTCTTCGATGGCTAAAACTTTTTTTTCCATTCATGTGGTATCCCAGAATTTCAAGGAATTTAAAATGTGATAAAAAATTAATTAAAACTGGCAAAAGTGTTATTTTCAAATAATTTAATAATGAGTTGTTTTTAAATATAGATATAAATAGATTTTTAATAAACTTATTATTTTCAAATTTAATAAGTGTTGTTTAAATATATATATATATATGTATGTATGTATGTATGTATGTATGTATGTACGTACGTATATGTATATGTATATATATGTGTGTGTGTATTTAAGTTGTTTTTAAATAGAATAGCTATTTTCAAATTTTATTTGTGTTTGTTTAAATATACATTTGAGTTGATTCCAAACTAGATTTTAAATTCAAAATTGAATTTGAATTTGTATTAAAAAGATATATATCTTAAAAATATTTTTAATATAAAGTATAAATAAGGTTTTTATTTAAAATAAGATTGTTTTCTATTATTTTCTTCAAAGAAAACTTATTTATATAAATTTGGGAAGTATTTATTTAATAGTAAATAAATACAAAAGTTTAATATGAGCATTTAAAAATGAATTAAAAATATACTATATATGATTTTATTTAAAATATGACTGGTTTTTATTTTATTTTCTTTTAAAAAAAATTATTTATATAAATTGAGAAAAGCATTTATTAATTAAGAAATATACTTATTAATTAGGAAAATCTATTACAAAAGCTTTTAAAATCATTTTAAAATAATTTAAAAAAGTGCATAATTACAAGTGTAATTAAATCAAGTGATAAGTAACATGTGTAAACAAATAAAAAATGGTAATAGACAGGTGTCATCTTTTATTTTATTTTCTTTAAAATTTAATAAAATATAAATTAACTTATGTAAACTTCTATCTTTCCCCTTCATTTCCTTTTTCTATCTTCTTTTCAAAAACCCGCAAAGCAAATTTCAGATCAAACATAAACCAATTATCAAATTCTCAAATCAAAAGTCTATAAACTTTTTCAATAATAAGAGAATCAAAACCCTGAAAGCCAATCCTGTAACTATTTTTCCAAATCCTCAAGTTCAAAAAAAAAACCCTGTAATCATTTTTTTCAAATCTAAAGCTTGTAACGAATATGCTCAAAACTGTAACAAGTTTCAAATGCAACCAGAAATCCTCAAGAACAAGCTTGAAAATTCATTTCCAAGCTCATAATCAGACCCTATAACCATATTACACCTCAAGCCTGTAAACTTCTCAAACTATAAGCAGTAAAATCTTCAAAACTACAACCCTGAATGTCAAAGTAACCTTCTCAAGAAACATTATCAAGTTTCCAGTGTGTTAATCATAGCAGTAACCAAAGTCTTTCTGTTTCAAAGTGTTTTCTTCAGCAAAGAAAAATTCCAAGTCTTCCAGTTTGCAACTTCTAGCATTCAAGTCTCTGCCTCTTTAAAAATATGTGAGTAAACATTTACATAAAAAGCTTAAGTAAATGAAAGTTGTTGCTTATGAATTTCTGTGTTGAAAGTGCTTTGCATATGTGTATATAAGTATATTCTCTATGCATATGCATTTGATTGAAGTGTGCATGTTTGCTTGCCTGAGTATATCTCTGTTTATTGTTCAAAGTTTAAAGATTGATCAAAATTCAAAACCTTGTCATATGCTCTTTGTCAGATTTTGGAATTCAAACAAGAATTGTTGTTTAAAACTTAATTTAAGCTTTGAAATTATAATTAAGTAAGAAAAGTTAGAATATCACCTGGAAAAGAAAATGACAATAAGAATTTTACATATATGTTGAAATTCAAACTTTAAAATCCTTTGTTTTTCTTTTATAACCTGAATCGTTGACTTAAATCCTGATTTTTAAGAGTAAATTCATAATTCTTAGAATTCTATCAAGTGAGATATCGGGTTTTGTTCAGAAATTGAATTTTGGACTTTTCTGACTATCAGTGGAGTTTGGTTGGTCTTGGCTATTACTGGAGCTGGCTGTGAGGTCGTTGATCACGACAAAAATGGTAGGTGGCTTTTATTTCCACCGTGGGGGCGGCAGTTTGTTAAAGTAGGGTTAAAACCCAAATTATGGTCGAATCTGGAAATGGAGGCAATGCTGTATCTCGGGTTGATCGAGTGGCATCAGATTTTGGGGATAGTAGCTTGGATTGCTAGGGAAGATGTAGATGGAGTTGCCGCGACTCTAGTGATCGGAGACGTGAGATTCGAGACGATTTCTGGTGATGTTTCTGGTTCTTGTTTCTGCTAAATGGCTCGATTTTGTTTGTGAGCCTGTGCTTGAGATTGGGGTGTTTGGATCAATGATGCAGGCGATCGTGGTTGTGAGGGAAGTGTAGGCGATGGTTGGAGCCTCGCCATGAATGGTGCATGGTGCACGGTAGTTTGTTGTGTGTCTAGGTTTTTCGGCCGGATCGTCTCAAAGTATTGCTCGAGTGATTGAGGGAAGTAACTCGAGTAGTTCGAGTGAGTTTCAAAACCTGGATTTTAAACTTAAAATTTTAACTAAGTTCTAAAAAAACAGGGAAAGGAGAGAACCCGGAGTGGCTCTCGAGTAATGTTCGGGTTAGACCCAAAGAAAGATTAAAAACAGTTTTCAAAAGTTTTTAAACGTTTCTATAAAAACAAGTTTTCAAATTTAAATAAAGTAAGTTTTAAATTTTGAAATGAATCTTGTTTTAAAATCTATTCTTTATAAAAATAAATGTTTTTGAATAATTGATTAGAGAAAATTTTGTAAAGTGTTTAATTTGAAATTTTTAAGTAAATTTTTGACTCATTTTAAAATCTTAATTAAAAAGATTTAATAAAGGAAGATAATCTTTATAGCTAAAGGTTTAAGGTGTTAATGATAATAACACATTTAATAAGATGATGTTTTATCTTAAGATAATTAAAGTTTTTAATGATTTGAGATTAATTAAGTTAATTAAGAAATTTAGGTTTAATTTATTTATTTAATTAATTAAGGATAAAGGAGTAATTGAGTAATTAATTAAGAATAATTAATTAATTAATTTAATTAACTAATGATTATGATGGATTAATTAATGAATTAGGATTAATTAATTTGTGATTAGAAATTACTTAATTAAGAAATTAGAAAATTAAGAAGTACTTAATTAAGTTTTATTGCTTAATAATTAAGTTTTATTAATTAATAATTAAGAGATAATTAATCTATAGTTAAAGATCAATTAAAGGTTAATTGACTGTTACTAAGAATTAATTAACTGATAATTAATGATTGATTAATTTGTTATTAAGGAATATTAATTAATAATCAAGGTTTATTAATTAATAGTTAAAGAATAATTAATCTATAATTAAAGATTAATTGATTATAAGGTAATTAAGGGATGAATTACCCAATTGAAATTAATACAATGAATGTGGTTAATTTAAGTTAATTAATTTATAAATTAATTAATTAAAGATAATCATTTGAGGATTGATTAAGTACGAATATTTAATGAAATTGATAGGTGTAATTACTTAAGTGAAGTAATTAATGATAATTACTGGATGTAATTAATTGAAGAATGGGAGTAGTTTTGGATTAATTACTTGGTGTAATTAATAAGAAGTATAATTACTTAGTGGAAGAAATTAAGAATTAATTGACTTGTTTGTAATTAATTAATGTTAAGTAAGCAGGATTAAGGGTGATTGAAGTAATTAATTTAATTTGTTTAAATTAATTAGAAATGGTATGACTAATTTATCTTGCTTATGAATGATTGAATAATATTGTATGCCTTAGATTGATTGATATCTCAGATATGTGATTTGTGATGCTATGTGATATGATATGTTGGGTTTAAACTAAGATAATGTGGTTATCTGTCGATGATGAAATAATGTGTATAGGTGACACCCTGTATTTGAAGTTTGAATTGTGTTTCACTTGAATAATTTAGGATAAGATGGTATTGAATTCGAAGAGACCGGAGTCGGGTATTAGTAAATACCCAAAACCACTTCGATTTGTAATCTATAATAATTCTATATAGATTTGACATGTGAAATCGATAGGATGGAATGGAATGAGTTAAGTGAATTGAACCATTTAATCTAAGTTTTGGTACCTAGAAATAGATATATGGAATAATTGTTGTCTATAACAAATTGTGAATTTGTAAATTGTCACGAGTAACCCCGGATTTTAAATAAATTGTAACATTCTAAAATTTTCGACTTCCGAAAATTCAACATCGACACTCACTTTATCGACTGCCGAATATCGAAGGCCGAAAACCGAGAAGTTATGGGTTTTAAAAAGAATTTTAAGAAAAGAAAAAGAGAGAAGTAGAAGAAGATAACAGAAAATAGAGGGAGAGGAAGATAGAAAAAAAGAGAGAAGAGAGAAAAGAAGGTAGAATATTTTAAAATAGAAGAAAACAGAAAGAAAACAGAACAACAGAATCACATCAGAATCTCACAATTCGCAGCGGAACCACATATAATAATAAATGAATAATCTTTAAACAAAGAACTATATCTGTTATTACATTACATCACATTTTATTACATCATATCATCACATCAGAGTGTACAACAACATACAACAACTAACAATACAGCGGAAAAAGAAATACTATATAAACTAGTAATACGCCATGCCATCCAGCTTGCCTCCAGCAACTCCAGAATATCCTGATAAACCTAACTCTTGACTGCCCGTGTGGAAATTGGTGGGCACCCAGAGTTTAGGAAGGAAAACAATAAACTCCGAGTCAGTCATGTGACTGGTGTGAGAACTCAAAACAGTTTATTTATCTTTAAAATCAAATAGAGGAATATTTTTAAATTCAATTCGCAATGCTTTTAAAAATGAGACTACCATAAGGCCTCCCGCACACACACACATGCAAACGCAGAATCGGAGGAGATTTCTCCTTATGATAGTCAAAGATGCTTGATACGCATTTAAAAGAACATTTGATATTATTATTAGTGTATAGTGTAGGAAAAATTTATTTCGAAAGTAGAATATAAATCTTAGCCAACATACGACCATTATCGTATGCCTACTATAGCTACTATCCAAACAGTGGTGACCACCATAAGTGAATAGCAGGTTCTACAACTAATACCGTACAAGTTTCGTATTGAGAATTGGATTTCCAACAAATGGTCAGGCCAAGGAACTTCCCATTGCCACATGAGAATGCCTCTGGATGGACATCCCCGAGAACCAAACCGGATCTCTACCAACACAAGGCCGGGTTACTCCTAACTGAGTAACAACTGACCGAATATGCCATCCCCCGGTCCTTTGGGACCTTTATCCGAGAGCTCTCTAATCAATTCACACAATCATAAAAACAAAGTGTTTCAACATGAGTAAGTATCTGGGCTCAATACCATGATACCACCCTTTTCCAGAAGGAAATGCACATATCCTAAAGGGCGCTACCCCTCATAACCTTGCCGCATCTTTCCTGTTTTGACCATTTCCGGGATGTGAGGCTCGACGAATTCACGTCCACAAAAACATACTTTATACAAAAGCCATGCTTTGGGTCAACAAATGATCAACACAATGATCACTAAGATAGACGATCAAATAAATGATCCTATCACAATAATCAACACAATGATCATTTCAGCATCACTCAGCATGTCACATTACCAAATTGGGAATATATCGCTGATAACTTCAACTATATAACCTTTGAGCTCGTACGTCTCAAAGAAGGGTGTTAAGCAAAGAATAAATTCTCCGCCACCAACAGAAATATATTTGAAAGAAATCGGCTTTATATCTCAAATTGTAATGTCAGGCATACAATCCATACAAGTCTGTTCCGGGATCGAACAAAACCGAAGGCACTTACAAAGAAGTCCTTGCAATCCGGATATTCACAATCCTGATCGGATTTCCCATCACTTAGGGAATTTCTATACCGGCGCGACTCGGTGCAGAAACAATCGATAGGTCATCCTATCGCTCTCGCAAATATCCGGTCTTCAACACCGATCTTCAAATGCAATTCACAACGACGTATCACATATTCGGAATGGGTTATACGACCCCATGGTCCTTTCCCGGTTAACCCGAATAGTGAGCGCTTATTCAAAAATAAGTGTGCATTCAAATTCAAACAAATCACATCAAATACCCATTCAAAGGGGAATATTGATAGTCGGCTATTGAACTATCAATGGATATGCATACATCACCAGATTCCAAATAATTTTCCAAATTATTTATTTTCCAAAATATCTTTACAAGATATATAATTTCAATACTTCAAAAATAAATCAATATTTATTTTCAAACTAATTCCACTTTTCATTTATAAATTCCATAATTAATTTATATTTCAAAATATCCATGCATATACGATTTCAATTC
The DNA here is from genome assembly GCA_030765085.1 of Allium cepa. Taxonomy (NCBI): domain Eukaryota; kingdom Viridiplantae; phylum Streptophyta; class Magnoliopsida; order Asparagales; family Amaryllidaceae; genus Allium; species Allium cepa. The sequence goes on from CM060928.1 coordinate 841,678,377, forward strand.
TTCATTTCAATTTATCTTCAAAAAGATAATTCTAATTATTCATTTCATATTGGAAAACAATTCCATACTTATTTATTCATAAGTAATTCACAAACCTATTTATTTTCAACACTTAGAAAATATTCAATATACTTAAACCGAATTAAGTATATATTTCTTTCTTTAAGGAAATCATTCACTTAACATATTTATTTGGGCCAAAACGAATGTTGCGTAAAACATCGTTACGACAACCCAAAATCACTAGCATAGGGATTCGAAATTAAAAATAGATATATAAATCCCAATACTATTCAAAACATTTCCTTTCGGAAATCATTTACTATAACAACAGTGTTATAGTCCACTATTTCCTTTTATTTCTCGAAAACGTCTATTTCAACAATAAATGTTGAAATCTATGGTTTCGAATCACAACACCTTTTAAAACATCGTTAGATCGTTTTAATTCTATTTAAAACATTCACATTCTAAACAATTTCTTTAACGTGTTATTCACTGTTCAAAAACGTGAATAAACTACGTTAACAAACTTCATCATTTCTATTTACTTTAACTTAAAGGATTATTCACTGTCTAAAACGTGAATATAACTCCATTTATAAGTTATAACAATTAACTTATCAAAATAAGTCGTTTGCGGATTTATAAAACAACGTTTATAAATTCCATATCTATTTATTTATAAAAACTTCCTTTTTATAAATTCCTTTATTAACCTATTCCAGTTTATAACTAAATTATAAACTAAACGTTCACATTATAAGTTAATTACTTATAAAACGATTATTTACAAAATCGTTCTTTTAAAGATTTTCCAATTTATAAATCTTATAACTTATAAGATTCATTTATTTAACCAATCCATTCTCCGAATAATTTCACCAAATTTATAAATCTTATTGTTTATAAATTTTATTTATAACTTCACAATTTATAATTCTATAAATTTCATTCATTTATGAAATTCATTTTCACTTCATTCAAACACTTATAAAAACTCGTTTTATAATGTCTAAATCTCAATTTATAAATATCCATTTATAACTCTCTTAATATAAATCAATTTATATTATTCTTTTAAAACGACTTTAAATTCCTTTATAATTTTATCATTTTGATTTATAAAATAATCAAATTTATAAATCCTATATTTAAACTTTTAAATAATAAATTCAAAAATCCAGTTTAAACTATTTTATAAAGTCATTAATTCATATTTCTCAAAAATCGACTTTTAATCGTATTTCTAAAAATCAGCTCTTTTTAACTATATTTTCACAAAAACCATAATTTTTATAACGTTAAAAATTATAACGTTTATTTATTTATAATGGATCAATTCAAAAAAAATATAGTATATTTTCAAAAATCACTTTAAAAACATTTCAAAATCCCAAATCTGGGTCCAATGATGCTACACACCAAATAGTCAATCACGACTAACAACGATATCATATATCGATATGATAATCCATCAAATATCAAAATATCTGAAATCAAATAAAAACTGTTGAGGAATCCAGTTGGATCCCTCCAACCTGTTTTCCTGCATCCAAAAACATTAGCACAATACCAATTTCGCTCCAGTACGAAATTATCGCGGTACATGTTCTTAATAAATATTATCCGCTTAATAACGGCGTAATAGGGTCTCATCCGCTAAACAAAAAATGCGGGAAATCAATCAACTGCAATATATACATATGCCAATATATATATATTGATATTATATATAATACCAATTTCACTGTTTATGAAATATTCACGGTATATGTTTTTATTAAATAACATCCGCTTACTAACGGCGTATAATGTCTATTTTAACAATCAATAATTTACAGTCATCATTCAAACATGCATTCAAATATTTTAAATCTAACTATTTAAAATAAAATCGAAATCTATTCGATTGAGTGAGAAGTTCTCACCTTGATTTTAATTTCCGTTTTAGCTTTTATTTCGAATAAAATTAAACACGCGTTTAATTTTACCCGAAATTCTCACTAACTCCAAACGACTCCAAACCAACTCCATCGCGTAGTGCTCGTCCATACGATTCCAACGCAACTGAGTTTGCATTTTTTTCGACCTCGTATGAAAAAGTTATGAATTTTTGAAGTTTGCTCGAATTTATATACATAAATTTACAACACAAACTTTATAATTATAAACCTAAGCTCATCACAGCCACATGATCCTTCATCCTTGCATCCTGGCCGTCCATCTCTTCTTCCCTCTCCACGTTCTATCTACAGATTTGAGGCCGTGCATAGAACCCATGAGCATAGAAACTAGGGTTGAATCTTGCGAGCTCATTTCTCGACGAAATCCCATCAAACCACTTGCAAATCGAAGCTCTTCGCGAGAGCTACCTCCACCACCAACCACTTGGAGCTCGGCCTGCACATGACCCCTCGAAATGCGTGCGAAATCTGCAGAGAACGGCCCATTTTGCTCCTCCATCGTCGCTCCAAATTCGATCATCACCGTATGGAATCGAAGCTCTCGTCGAGCTCTTCAACTTCCGTGTTGAACACTTCTTCTAATTCTTTGTAGATTGGGAGAGATTGAGAGATGAATGAGAATGATTTCTGGCCATTCATGTATAAGTGACGGCTAGGTTATAAAATTAGGGTTTGGAATGATATTTTTATCAAATTATGAAGGCAAGGGGTCTATTTATAAGGAACGAGCGACACTATTCATCCCGGAAATTCCGAACTCCGATTTAGACGCCGTAACCAGCGTACCTAGGGTTTATCCCGCGTTCCGGACACAATGGAACAGGTTTCGGAAGCTAATTCGGAAGTATGTGCGAGTTATGGCTGTAAACGCTCAATTTAAATTAAACCGATTTAAATCGATTTCTAGGCGTTTTAATTTGTACCGGACAAACGGTAAATCCAATTGACTTGAAATTTGAAACCTTACAATAATATCACATTATGGATCCGATGAAACTGGTTTCGTCGAAATCCGAGACTTTTTGAAAAATGGCTATTTTCACTCGCCAAATTTAAATTAAAAATAAATCGATGCGTTTCGAGCTGCCACGATCAAACGATAGCTCCAATTGACACGAAAATTGAAATCCGGTAATAACTAACTATTACGGATCCAATGGAACTAGTTTCGTTCAATTCTGAGACTGTTCAAAAATTGGCTATTTTACAGTCGATTATTAAATATTAAAATATTCAATTTTCACAATTTAACTTTAAATTCGATTTTAAAAGTTCTAAAATATCATTCTAACTTCAACATGATAAAATAAAATTTTACAAATCATTTTCAATCATATTTAACCTCATTTTCAATTATTTCTATAATTTAACGTATTAAATTATCGATTTAATTATCCAATTAAATCCAATAATTCAAATAAAAATTTATTCGACTTATAAATTCAATTATTAATATTTAAAATAAATTAAATATTCAAATTTTAATTAAATAAAATTCTGGGTCGTTACAATCTTTCCCCCTTAAAAGAATTTCGTCCTCGAAATTACAAGTAAGAAAATTACAGAATCTATTAATTTTCCAAAATTCATAATTAAACCTCTTGCAATAACTTACTAAGTTTCCAAATCATACTTAGTTATCTTTTCAAAAACAATTGCTATTGTTTAACTTTCAATTCCAAAATAAAGTTTAAAGTTTTCAAAATTTTCCCAATTTTCTCAAAAATTTTCTAACGCCTTAAATTTCCGGAAAAATTCGCCATAGTCTCCTTTGCGCGGCTCGATCCGAAAAAAAAATGACAGTATATATATATCACAAATATACATCTCATCAAGTAATGAGGCATCCCGCAGGGAAAAAAGTGTAAAAGTACGATATTTAATCCGAGATATGTACCTTATATTTTATTAGCAAGCAAATACGGCTAATATAGCGCAAAAGCGAGCTCCAAATGCGAAGCAAACGCGATCCGCACCTACTAAACTCAACAAACAACATGAGAATATGCACATATGCAAATAATCTCAATATACAACATATAGCAACATGATAACTATATATGTCACATAGCAAATGCAACAATAGAAATATATATTCAACCATCAACCAATTACATCCATAACCAATCAATATTTATTTATATTCTCATTAATATTCAATGAAATGGTTTTCAATTCAAATCACATTTGATTTATTTACATTGGATTTTATCACATTCATTCTCAATTTTAATTAGTTTGCATTCACTAATTAAATCCAATTCACATTCAATTCTATTCAAATTTATTCACTTCTAATTTGAATTCAATTACATAGCTTTAAGTTTCACTAATTCAATTTCATTAACTCTTAATGAATTATATACAATCAACAACAATCAAATAACAACCAATGTATATTAATTACAACCAAATTACTTTGCTTACTTTCATTCTGGTTTAATTAAATTGATTTCCATTCCAATTTTTTTTTTTTCAACTTCTAATAACATTAGATTTTAATGAATTTACACTTACATTCATTATTTCATATCAATTCTATTCACATTTAATTGACTCACAGTTCAATTCATTCATTCAATTCAATTACAAAGTTGAATTTCATTTATATAACTCAAGTTCATATATTCATTTAATCCACTTGATTATTTACTTCGATACCAAAATCAATTCCATTCAACTTTAAATTCATTTCTATTTACAACTCATATTCATAAATATATTCATATAGTTTCACTTCTTATATATATATGTTTATTTCACAATTGTAAATCACTTTAATTATAATTTCAATTCTTATAATTCATTTGCTCATACAATTTTTTTTTTTATTTAGATTATTCAAACAACCTAACAATCAACTTATATACACTTTAATAATTTTGAAAATTATTCCTTATATATAAAATATAATCAAGGTAAAATTATTTCATTCACCCAATTTAAAACAATATTGTGCCGAATTGTTCTATTCAAGTGTTTAGAAACCCCTTCGGCATAGTCTTGCGGACCACGCTGACGAAAGTTCATATGCCACTCAATAAACCAATCATCACAATATAAAACAATTTCATATTCACTAACAAGTACGCTCTCATAGCTATTATTACACTCAAACTCATTCTAGAGTACTACTGACTCTATCTCTAATGAGTAATACCCTACAGAACCATGGTTGTCGCTTAACCATCAGCTCTGATACCAAATGTAACATTCTAAAATTTTCGACTTCCGAAAATTCAACATCGACACTCACTTTATCGACTGCCGAATATCGAAGGCCGAAAACCGAGAAGTTATGGGTTTTAAAAAGAATTTTAAGAAAAGAAAAAGAGAGAAGTAGAAGAAGATAACAGAAAATAGAGGGAGAGGAAGATAGAAAAAAAGAGAGAAGAGAGAAAAGAAGGTAGAATATTTTAAAATAGAAGAAAACAGAAAGAAAACAGAACAACAGAATCACATCAGAATCTCACAATTCGCAGCGGAACCACATATAATAATAAATGAATAATCTTTAAACAAAGAACTATATCTGTTATTACATTACATCACATTTTATTATATCATATCATCACATCAGAGTGTACAACAACATACAACAACTAACAATACAGCGGAAAAAGAAATACTATATAAACTAGTAATACGCCATGCCATCCAGCTTGCCTCCAGCAACTCCAGAATATCCAGAATATCCTGATAAACCTAACTCTTGACTGCCCGTGTGGAAATTGGTGGGCACCCAGAGTTTAGGAAGGAAAACAATAAACTCCGAGTCAGTCATGTGACTGGTGTGAGAACTCAAAACAGTTTATTTATCTTTAAAATCAAATAGAGGAATATTTTTAAATTCAATTCGCAATGCTTTTAAAAATGAGACTACCATAAGGCCTCCCGCACACACACACATGCAAACGCAGAATCGGAGGAGATTTCTCCTTATGATAGTCAAAGATGCTTGATACGCATTTAAAAGAACATTTGATATTATTATTAGTGTATAGTGTAGGAAAAATTTATTTCGAAAGTAGAATATAAATCTTAGCCAACATACGACCATTATCGTATGCCTACTATAGCTACTATCCAAACAGTGGTGACCACCATAAGTGAATAGCAGGTTCTACAACTAATACCGTACAAGTTTCGTATTGAGAATTGGATTTCCAACAAATGGTCAGGCCAAGGAACTTCCCATTGCCACATGAGAATGCCTCTGGATGGACATCCCCGAGAACCAAACCGGATCTCTACCAACACAAGGCCGGGTTACTCCTAACTGAGTAACAACTGACCGAATATGCCATCCCCCGGTCCTTTGGGACCTTTATCCGAGAGCTCTCTAATCAATTCACACAATCATAAAAACAAAGTGTTTCAACATGAGTAAGTATCTGGGCTCAATACCATGATACCACCCTTTTCCAGAAGGAAATGCACATATCCTAAAGGGCGCTACCCCTCATAACCTTGCCGCATCTTTCCTGTTTTGACCATTTCCGGGATGTGAGGCTCGACGAATTCACGTCCACAAAAACATACTTTATACAAAAGCCATGCTTTGGGTCAACAAATGATCAACACAATGATCACTAAGATAGACGATCAAATAAATGATCCTATCACAATAATCAACACAATGATCATTTCAGCATCACTCAGCATGTCACATTACCAAATTGGGAATATATCGCTGATAACTTCAACTATATAACCTTTGAGCTCGTACGTCTCAAAGAAGGGTGTTAAGCAAAGAATAAATTCTCCGCCACCAACAGAAATATATTTGAAAGAAATCGGCTTTATATCTCAAATTGTAATGTCAGGCATACAATCCATACAAGTCTGTTCCGGGATCGAACAAAACCGAAGGCACTTACAAAGAAGTCCTTGCAATCCGGATATTCACAATCCTGATCGGATTTCCCATCACTTAGGGAATTTCTATACCGGCGCGACTCGGTGCAGAAACAATCGATAGGTCATCCTATCGCTCTCGCAAATATCCGGTCTTCAACACCGATCTTCAAATGCAATTCACAACGACGTATCACATATTCGGAATGGGTTATACGACCCCATGGTCCTTTCCCGGTTAACCCGAATAGTGAGCGCTTATTCAAAAATAAGTGTGCATTCAAATTCAAACAAATCACATCAAATACCCATTCAAAGGGGAATATTGATAGTCGGCTATTGAACTATCAATGGATATGCATACATCACCAGATTCCAAATAATTTTCCAAATTATTTATTTTCCAAAATATCTTTACAAGATATATAATTTCAATACTTCAAAAATAAATCAATATTTATTTTCAAACTAATTCCACTTTTCATTTATAAATTCCATAATTAATTTATATTTCAAAATATCCATGCATATACGATTTCAATTCTTCATTTCAATTTATCTTCAAAAAGATAATTCTAATTATTCATTTCATATTGGAAAACAATTCCATACTTATTTATTCATAAGTAATTCACAAACCTATTTATTTTCAACACTTAGAAAATATTCAATATACTTAAACCGAATTAAGTATATATTTCTTTCTTTAAGGAAATCATTCACTTAACATATTTATTTGGGCCAAAACGAATGTTGCGTAAAACATCGTTACGACAACCCAAAATCACTAGCATAGGGATTCGAAATTAAAAATAGATATATAAATCCCAATACTATTCAAAACATTTCCTTTCGGAAATCATTTACTATAACAACAGTGTTATAGTCCACTATTTCCTTTTATTTCTCGAAAACGTCTATTTCAACAATAAATGTTGAAATCTATGGTTTCGAATCACAACACCTTTTAAAACATCGTTAGATCGTTTTAATTCTATTTAAAACATTCACATTCTAAACAATTTCTTTAACGTGTTATTCACTGTTCAAAAACGTGAATAAACTACGTTAACAAACTTCATCATTTCTATTTACTTTAACTTAAAGGATTATTCACTGTCTAAAACGTGAATATAACTCCATTTATAAGTTATAACAATTAACTTATCAAAATAAGTCGTTTGCGGATTTATAAAACAACGTTTATAAATTCCATATCTATTTATTTATAAAAACTTCCTTTTTATAAATTCCTTTATTAACCTATTCCAGTTTATAACTAAATTATAAACTAAACGTTCACATTATAAGTTAATTACTTATAAAACGATTATTTACAAAATCGTTCTTTTAAAGATTTTCCAATTTATAAATCTTATAACTTATAAGATTCATTTATTTAACCAATCCATTCTCCGAATAATTTCACCAAATTTATAAATCTTACTGTTTATAAATTTTATTTATAACTTCACAATTTATAATTCTATAAATTTCATTCATTTATGAAATTCATTTTCACTTCATTCAAACACTTATAAAAACTCGTTTTATAATGTCTAAATCTCAATTTATAAATATCCATTTATAACTCTCTTAATATAAATCAATTTATATTATTCTTTTAAAACGACTTTAAATTCCTTTATAATTTTATCATTTTGATTTATAAAATAATCAAATTTTATAAATCCTATATTTAAACTTTTAAATAATAAATTCAAAAATCCAGTTTAAACTATTTTATAAAGTCATTAATTCATATTTCTCAAAAATCGACTTTTAATCGTATTTCTAAAAATCAGCTCTTTTTAACTATATTTTCACAAAAACCATAATTTTTATAACGTTAAAAATTATAACGTTTATTTATTTATAATGGATCAATTCAAAAAAAATATAGTATATTTTCAAAAATCACTTTAAAAACATTTCAAAATCCCAAATCTGGGTCCAATGATGCTACACACCAAATAGTCAATCACGACTAACAACGATATCATATATCGATATGATAATCCATCAAATATCAAAATATCTGAAATCAAATAAAAACTGTTGAGGAATCCAGTTGGATCCCTCCAACCTGTTTTCCTGCATCCAAAAACATTAGCACAATACCAATTTCGCTCCAGTACGAAATTATCGCGGTACATGTTCTTAATAAATATTATCCGCTTAATAACGGCGTAATAGGGTCTCATCCGCTAAACAAAAAATGCGGGAAATCAATCAACTGCAATATATACATATGCCAATATATATATATTGATATTATATATAATACCAATTTCACTGTTTATGAAATATTCACGGTATATGTTTTTATTAAATAACATCCGCTTACTAACGGCGTATAATGTCTATTTTAACAATCAATAATTTACAGTCATCATTCAAACATGCATTCAAATATTTTAAATCTAACTATTTAAAATAAAATCGAAATCTATTCGATTGAGTGAGAAGTTCTCACCTTGATTTTAATTTCCGTTTTAGCTTTTATTTCGAATAAAATTAAACGCGCGTTTAATTTTACCCGAAATTCTCACTAACTCCAAACGACTCCAAACCAACTCCATCGCGTAGTGCTCGTCCATACGATTCCAACGCAACTGAGTTTGCATTTTTTTCGACCTCGTATGAAAAAGTTATGAATTTTTGAAGTTTGCTCGAATTTATATACATAAATTTACAACACAAACTTTATAATTATAAACCTAAGCTCATCACAGCCACATGATCCTTCATCCTTGCATCCTGGCCGTCCATCTCTTCTTCCCTCTCCACGTTCTATCTACAGATTTGAGGCCGTGCATAGAACCCATGAGCATAGAAACTAGGGTTGAATCTTGCGAGCTCATTTCTCGACGAAATCCCATCAAACCACTTGCAAATCGAAGCTCTTCGCGAGAGCTACCTCCACCACCAACCACTTGGAGCTCGGCCTGCACATGACCCCTCGAAATGCGTTCGAAATCTGCAGAGAACGGCCCATTTTGCTCCTCCATCGTCGCTCCAAATTCGATCATCACCGTATGGAATCGAAGCTCTCGTCGAGCTCTTCAACTTCCGTGTTGAACACTTCTTCTAATTCTTTGTAGATTGGGAGAGATTGAGAGATGAATGAGAATGATTTCTGGCCATTCATGTATAAGTGACGGCTAGGTTATAAAATTAGGGTTTGGAATGATATTTTTATCAAATTATGAAGGCAAGGGGTCTATTTATAAGGAACGAGCGACACTATTCATCCCGGAAATTCCGAACTCCGATTTAGACGCCGTAACCAGCGTACCTAGGGTTTATCCCGCGTTCCGGACACAATGGAACAGGTTTCGGAAGCTAATTCGGAAGTATGTGCGAGTTATGGCTGTAAACGCTCAATTTAAATTAAACCGATTTAAATCGATTTCTAGGCGTTTTAATTTGTACCGGACAAACGGTAAATCCAATTGACTTGAAATTTGAAACCTTACAATAATATCACATTACGGATCCGATGAAACTGGTTTCGTCGAAATTCGAGACTTTTTGAAAAATGGCTATTTTCACTCGCCAAATTTAAATTAAAAATAAATCGATGCGTTTCGAGCTGCCACGATCAAACGATAGCTCCAATTGACACGAAAATTGAAATCCGGTAATAACTAACTATTACGGATCCAATGGAACTGGTTTCGTTCAATTCTGAGACTGTTCAAAAATTGGCTATTTTACAGTCGATTATTAAATATTAAAATATTCAATTTTCACAATTTAACTTTAAATTCGATTTTAAAAGTTCTAAAATATCATTCTAACTTCAACATGATAAAATAAAATTTTACAAATCATTTTCAATCATATTTAACCTCATTTTCAATTATTTCTATAATTTAACGTATTAAATTATCGATTTAATTATCCAATTAAATCCAATAATTCAAATAAAAATTTATTCGACTTATAAATTCAATTATTAATATTTAAAATAAATTAAATATTCAAATTTTAATTAAATAAAATTCTGGGTCGTTACATAAATTGTTTGCTTTGGTATTCCATGTTAGATGGGTTTACTCATGCTGGTTTCCAGCCTGACCCGGGTGTTACTTTGATGTAATGCTCGGGTCAGACCGAGTATTAAAGATTTTCAGGTAAGGACGTTTTGGTGCTCAAGAGGCGAGCTGGATGGAATGAACGTATGGAGTGTATTCCGTTGTAATATGTTGTTTGTATTTTTGGAATAAGTTTTCTTTGAGAAAAATGTGTGATCCTCTACACATAGAGGAGAGCACACATGTGACTATATATATAACACGAACATAAGGAGCTGCCAATATGCCTGGCAGGTAACAAGAGCAAAAATACATATATCTAATCTCAGGTACTCCTAAGATGAGTTCCGGCAAGACCACCACCCATCGCACCTCAATATCAAGCTCCGTTAAGGCCACCGCCTGATATTAAGGTGCTAGAAGTACCAAAAGGCTAAAAAGAAAAACAAAACACCGAAAAACAACTCAAACTAATAAGTAAGCTCCAAAAGTCTGAATCAGAAGAAGAGAATAAGCATCTGCTCTAAAGAGGATCTGCTGAATAGAGAGACCTCTCTGAAGGCTCTGAACAAGAAGAAGGAGCGCCAAATAGGAGAATAGAACATCCTGAAAAAGTACCCCATAATGAGGATAGCAGAATCCTATAACTGAGGAGAAAACTGTAGGAAGTCCAAGATGAAGAAACTCTGCTCTGATGACCTCTCTACAAACTGATATCCAACAATCTGAAGACAAGAGAAACTTGTAAATAGAACCTGATATCCTATCTCTCAAACCTGCATCTGAAACATGACTAAGGAAAAAATTAGAATGATACATATATATGTATATTCATATAATAAATATACATATATATGTATAATATGAAAGAAATGAAAAACAAAAAATAGACTATCAGGACATAAACTAAAGGAATAGAATAAACTACAAACAAATACCAAACAGAGACGTAAACAAAAATGGAGACGGATCTGACTTATTTATCTTTAATCCTAAGTAAGCTATGATTAAAAGTGACATCATCATATAAATTTGGAGAAGTATTAATAAACTATTGTTGGTGCTATAAAAGTTATTGTCATGTTTAAATAAGTTAATGTTATAACTAACCTTGTTAAGATACTGTTTTAAAATGATATTTTTAGCTAATTTATATTTAGGATTAGAAATCCAATTAAAACAAAATGTAGAAATTGAAAAAATCAATTTGTTAAAATGACTATTATTATTATTAAAAATTCTTTGATTTCTCTCAAACCAAATAAACCAACTAATAATAATAAAGAGAGTGTCTAATAAAAATCTAAAATTCTTATTGAATTTGAATCTACAAAATTTCTAGTAGAATTCACAATACGAAATTTTATTTATTATATTAAAGTTAAAAAATTTAAGAGTATTAATAAGGATGTAATTAGAGTCCAAACAATCATAATATAAATGATTTATGTCCTCAAGATGCAGATTGCAAAAATAACATTTATTATCATTTTGAATGTTTTTTCTATTTAGAAAATCTACTGTATTAAGTTTACCATGAAGTATTAACCACATGTGAATTTTGGATTTAGGAGGAGCATTAGATTTCCACATGTATTTAAAAAAGTTATTTAAAGTACCCGAAAAATTAATAAATCTATAAAAAGAATTTGGAGTATAATTCTTACTCTTATCCCATTCCCAACTAATAAGTTATTTTAATTGCCCAGTGATTGTGAAATATTGTAACTCTGATGTATTAAAATGTAATTGACTGGTTCATCTTTCTTTGTGTAAAGAATGTTATTTGATATTATATTTTATCCGCTGGGAATGTGAGATATTGGTGCTTCTGTTCTTCTTTTGTTCTATCTTTTTTCTTCTTTTTCTAACTATCTGGAGTTTTCGGGATCGAAAATTCCGGGTCGTTACATTTGGTATCAGAGCAAGGGTTAAGCGAGAACCTTGGCTCTGGTGGGATTACTCACTAAGGATAGGGTCAATGGTACCCTAGAATGAGTTGAGTGTATGTGTATATATACATACATATATATATGAGAGCGTACTTGTTATTTTCTTACATAAAAATTTTAAATGATTTATATAAGAATATATTTTGATATATAAAGCAATATTTCTTTCTAAAAAATAATTAAGGTAATTGGTTGTTAAATTATTGGAATTAAATTAAGTGGTAATAGAAATACAACCAAATTGAAATTAAATAAAGATAAGTTTGAAATGGATTCAAACTGAAATTAAAATCTTGAATTTGGGGAAGAGTTTCAGAATAGGATAATAATGAATTGGTTTCCTGATATGATAATCTTGGTTATTATCCTAAAATGATGAAATGTTTTAGGGAAGTATGACTTATAAATTGGAACGGAATATGATCTAAATTGTGAAGTTTTAAATCTGGGTCCAGAACTTGAAAATTGTTTTAAAGTGATTAAGAAATAATAAATAATATTATTTAATGTATTTGAATAAAAGGGTCATATTTCAAACAAGAGTTGTTTGAAAATTTAAAGGAATTTGTTTTGAATTGAAACCGGGGTGGTTTAAAATTTGAAGTATAACTTGGTGTGTAAAGGAATAAAATGCATGAGGAATATACATAATATCAAAGATGGTTTGAAATAAACTCTAAAGGTTGAGTTTTAAATTTGGAATGAGATGTGATACCCAAAGTGATAAGTTTATGAACTTATAAGTGGGAAGATTATTAATGTGAAGTTTAGAATTTGAAATGGGAATTCAAATTGGGTAAGGTTGGCTGGATTAAGTAAATTGAATTTAACTTTGGGAAAGTTAAATAATTTAACAAGCAACCTGAATTGAAAATTTTAAGATGAAATTGGGATTTAACTTGGAAAGTTAAATGGTTAATTTGAATTGGGAGTTTGTGTGATCTCAAAATGGGTTTGAGATCTGGAAGTTGGAAATGGATAGATGTTTTAAAATAATTTGAATGATACCATCCTGTTGTTATTAATAATCTTTAAGCTGAAATTAAATTTGTTTAAATGAATGAAGAAATGAGGTGTGGTAATATATCCATTATTAAGACAAAATGGAATCATTTTGGACTTAAGATTTGAATGTTTAAGATAACACTTCAAAGGTTTGGTTTCAAAATTTAAATTTGATGATAAATTGAATTTCAAAGATTTAGTTGTTTAAAAAGGGGTTTGAATTATTATTTGAACTTTGAAATAGGTTAAAAATGGAATTTGGATTCAGAATTAAATGGTTTAAAGATATAAGTTGATTTGATAAAAAGGATTAAATCAACATTCAAAATTTTGACTCAAATTTATATAATTCGGGATGGTTTAAATTTGAAATGTGAATTGAATTTGATTTGAATTAATTGAAATTGTGATTAAAGTTGAATAAGTAAATTCAAATGGAATTTGATTTGAATTTAAGAAAGAAATTGAGGATTAATTCAACTTGAATTGGGTTAAATCGGTTTCAATGGAAATTGAAGTTATTTAAATTGGGATTGAGTCAATTTAAATGGAAGTGGAAATTTAAATTGAATTGATGGGATTGGAAATTGGGAATTGAACAGTTTGGCTCTGGACTATTTCAAAATAAATTGTTTAATATAAATCTATTTTTCCAAGCTACATATTATACAATCTTTCTTTTTAAAGCCAAACTATCGTATACTTATTTTACAATTATTTTTGGAACTATTTAACAATTTTCAACTGTTTTATAAACTAATTACTGTTTTTCAACTACTTTATAACTAATTACTATTTTACAACTATTTTGCAATTATTTATAATTTCTATAACTATTAGACTATTTTCCAACTATTTTACAATTACTTAACTATTTTACAGCTATTTTGCAAACTAATAACTATTTTCAACTACCTATCTATTACTAACTTTTCAAGCTATTTTCTAAATTTAAACTCGGCAGAGATCAAACTGTTTATGATTAAATATCCATTTGAGATAAGAATTGAGGTGATAATCCAAATAAGGATTTAAGCAATTGTGAGTAAATAGAAATCAAGTGAAGGTGAATAGAAAAGAGAATTGATTTGGCTAATAATCAATAAAGATAAATACGTAGGATGTACGTATATTATTCTATTCGCATAGTGATTTGATCCTGATTCGAGCACAGAATTTCGAGATAGTTTATCGATCCGAAGTGGGGGTTTTTCACTCGATTTTCGACGGTGATCCTGGATATGGATTGTTGATTGGTTCTGGATATTCTCTATCATAGTTATGGCTATGTAAGGAGAATGACGGTTTCTGATCAAGAAACCAGATCTGAGTCCGCATTAGGAAGTCGGGTGGACGATACTAGTTCGGAAGTGAAATTATGTGATCGAGTGAGCGATCAGATTGATATTGCGCACGGATGATATGTGTACATCGTACGGGGTTGAATGAAATTGATTTTAAATTTGTGGATAAAATGGTTTTTGAAATGAATGGTATATTTTGTGAAATATATAATGAAATAAAATGGAAATTGGATATTTCCACGATAGAAATTTACTTTGTGAAAGTAATATGGTAAGTGACCTTATAAAGCAATCAAATTTGAATATTTGATTTGGATTAAACAAAGTTATATATCTTTGTTATATAAGATAAATCTCCCCTTGTTGAATCTATTGCCAGAAGAAAAGGGTTGTTGAAAGTATTTGAAGTATAAAAAGGGAATTCATACAAGTTTGAAGTGATCCAAATATTTTTAAAGTTATATATATCTATATATATAAAGGATCTTATAAGCATGATTTTAAGAAAAGGTTTTTGGAACCTATGAATTTGGAAAGGCTTTTGATTTTTGGGAAAAATCAATTTTGAAATTTTGGAAAGCCTAGTTGAGAATTATCGATTTTGGGATAATCGATTTTGTGAAAAGGAGATTTATATGAGATTCATACTAGGTGTAAGATTTGGAAGATACTATATGTATATAGTATAAAGTATTTTGAAAATGGCTCTGGAGAAAAAGGCGCTCCCTTGAAATGAACTCCATACGAGTACCACGGGGTGGTACCGCTTTGAACCCTAAGGGGGATTCTATAGTTGATCCTATGAGGAAGTCCGGACAAACTGAAGTTCCTGAGGATTATGTGTAGTGTGCAGCGAAAGTCGAGGGCGTTGATGCCTACAGAGGCATTTTGGTTATGTTGTGACGACAGTGTAACTTGATGTCACTGCGATCTACTACAGACCATAGCAGAAGTTGCGTGTGCTGTTGAGAGCCAACAGTCTACGTTTGATTTTATATCAGTAGACTACAACCTATGGTGACATAATGAAAGTCGTGTATGCTGCTGAGAGCCAACAGTCTACATTTGATTTTACATCGGTAGACTGCGACTTATGTGGAAGTGGTGAAGTTTCATTTGGCATCAAAAATCGAGGGCGCTGATGCCTACAGTTACATGGACTTTTGTTGTGATGACAACGTAAACCTGCAATGTAATTGCGATCTGTGGCAGGTTCCATGGCGTAATCGAGAGGCGCGGAGTGCCTATAGTTACATGGACTTTTGCTGTGATGGCAACATAACCCAGGAGGTAACTGCGACCATGGAAGGGGGTGATGATTTCCAGAGCATTCTCACCAAAGATATTTCCTCGATTTCAAAAAAAATGTTTTCCATATTTTCAATAAAATTATTTTACAAGTATTTTCACTGGGTGTTGAAAATGAGTCTGCTAAGTACTTATAGATTTTCAGTCTTACGCCTGATCAACGTATGACCGAATTTCTGTGAGAACAAAAATGGACTGGTTGAGACGTCAAGTTATAAAAGTATTTTTATAAAACTATTTCGGCAATATATATATATATATATAAAGTGTTTTAAAATTTCTTAATAAAAAGAGTTTATAGTAAAATTTATCAAAGAGCAATTTATTTTTCTGGAAATAGTCATTTTAATAAATTCCAGCTTCATTCCTTTTCGAGGATGAAAAGATTCAAAGGGGGAAGGAATGTAATATCCCAGAATTTCAAGTAATTTAAAATGTGATAATCTCTTTTATAAATTAATTAAAATTGGCAAAAGTATTATTTTCAAATAATTTAATAATGATTTGTTTTTAAAAATAGATATAAATAGATTTTTAATAAACTTATTATTTTCAAATTTAAGAAGTGTTTTTTAAATATATATATATGTGTGTGTGTGTGTATTTAAATTTTTTTAAATAGAATAATTATTTTCAAATTTTATTTATGTTTATTTAAACATACATATGAGTTGATTCAAAATTAGATTTAAAATTTAAAATTGAATTTGAATTTGAATTTAAAAGATATATATCTTAAAAATATTTTGGATATAAAATATGGATAAGGTTTTTATTTAAAATAAGATTGTTTTCTATTATTTTCTTTAAAGAAAATGTATTTATATAAATTTGGAAAGTATTTATTTAATAGTAAATAAATATAAAGGTCTAATATGAGCATTTAAAAATGAATTAAATATACTATATATGATTTTATATAAAATATGATTGGTTTATATTTTATTTTCTTTTAAAAAGTTTTATTTATATAAATTGAGAAAAGCATTTATTAGTTAAGAAACATACTTATTAATTAGGAAAATATATTATAAAAGCTTTTAAAATAATTAAAAAAAGTGCATTGTTACAAGTGTAATTAAATCAAGTGATAAGTAACATGTGTAAACAAATAAACAATGGTAATAGACAAGTGTCATCTTTTATTTTATTTTCTTTAAAATTTAATAAAATCTAAAGTAACTTATGTAAACTTCTATCTTTCCCCTTCATTTCCTTTTTCTATCTTCTTTTCAAAAACCTGTAAAGCAAATTTCAGATCAAACATAAACCAATTATCAAATTCTCAAATCAAAAGTCTATAAACATTTTCAATAGCAAGAGAATCAAAGCCCTGAAAGCCAATCCTGTAACTATTTTTCCAAATCCTCAAGTTCATAAAAAACCCTGTAATCATTTTTTTTCAAATCTGAAGCCTGTAACCATTATGCTCAAAACTGTAACAAGTTTCAAATGCAACAGAAATCCTCAAGAACAAGGCTGAAAATTCATTTCCAAGCCCATAATCAGACCCTGTAACCATATTACACCTCAAGCCTGTAAACTTCTCAAACTATAAGCAGTAACATCTTCAAAACTGCAACCTGGAATGTCAAAGCAACCTTCTCAAGCAACATTATCAAGTTTCCAGTGTGTTAATCATAGCAATAACCAAAGTCTTTCTGTTTCAAAGTCTTTTCTTCAGCGAAGCAAAATTCCAAGTCTTCCAGTTTGCAACTTCTAGCATTCAAGTCTCTGCCTCTTTAAAAATTTGTGAGTAAACATTTACATAAAAAGCTTAAGTAAATGAAAGTTGTTGCTTGTGAATTTATGTGTTGAAAGTGCTTTGCATATGTGTATATAAGTATATTCTCTATGCATATGCATTTGATTGAAGTGTGCATGTATGGTTGCCTGAGTATATCTCTGTTTATTGTTCAGAGTTTAAAGATCGATCAAAATTCAAAACCTTGTCATCTTCTCTTTGTCAGATTTTGGAATTCAAACAAGAATTGTTGTTTAAAACTTAATTTAAGCTTTGAAATTATAATTAAGTAAGAAAAGTTAGAATATCACCTAGAAAAGAAAATGACAGTAAGAATTTTACATATATGTTGAAATTCAAACTCTAAAATCATTTGTTTTTCTTTTATAACCTAAATCGTTGACTTAAATTTTGATTTTTAAGAGTAAATTCACATTTTTTAGAATTCTATCAAGTGAGATATCGGGTTTTGTTCAGAAATTGAATTTTGGTCTTTTCTGACGATCAGTGGAGTTTGGCTGGTCGTGGCTATTACTGGAGCTGGCTATGAGGTCGTTGATCACGGCAAACATGGTAGGTGGCTTTTATTTCCACTGTGGCGACGGCAATTCGTCGGAGTGGGGGTTAAACCCAAATTATGGTCGAATCTGGAAAGGGAGGCAATGCTGTATCTCGGGTTGATCGAGTGGCATCTGATTTTGGGGATATTAGCTTGGAATGCTAGGGAAGATGTAGACGGAGATCGGAGACGTGAGATTCGAGATGATTTATGGTGATGTTTTGGGTTCTTGTTTCTGCTGAATCGCTCGATTTCATTTGTGAGCTTGTGCTTGAGATTGGGATGTTTGGATCGATGATGCAAGTGATCGTGGTTGTGTAGGAAGTGTAGACGATGGTCGGAGCCTCGCCGTGAATGGTGCATGGTGCACGGTAGTTTATTGTGTGTCTAGGTTTTCGGCCGGATCGTCTCAAAGTATTGCTCGAGTGATTGAGGGAAGTAACTCGAGTAGTTCGAGTGAGTTTCGAAACCTGGTTTTTAAACTTAAAATTTTAACTGCATTCTAAAAAAACAGGGAAAGGAGAGAACCCGGAGTGGATCTCGAGTAATGTTCGGGTTAGACCCAAAGAAAGATTAAAAACAGTTTTCAAAAGTTTTTAAAAGTTTTTATAAAAACAAGTTTTCAAATTTAAATAAAGTAAGTTTTAAATTTTGAAATGAATCTTGTTTTAAAATCTATTCTTTATAAAAATAAATGTTTTTGAATAATTGATTAGAGAAATTTTTGTAAAGTGTTTAATTTGAAATTTTTAAGTAAATTTTTAACTCATTTTAAAATCTCAATTAAAAAGATTTAATAAAGGAAGATAAGCTTTAGAGCTAAAGGTTTAAGGTGTTAATGATAATTAACACATTTAATAAGATGATGTTTTATCTTAAGATAATTAAAGTTTTTAATGATTTGAGATTAATTAAGTTAATTAATAAATTTAAGTTTAATTTATTTATTTAATTAATTAAGGATAAAGGATTAATTGAGTAATTAATTAAGAATAATTAATTAATTTAATTAACTAATGATTATGATGGATTAATTAATGAATTAGGATTAATTAATTTGTAATTAGAAATTACTTAATTAAGAAATTAGAGGTTGATTAATTTGTAATTAAGAAGTACTTAATTAATTTTTATTGATTAATGATTATGTTTTATTAATTAATAATTAAGAGATAATTAATCTATAATTAAAGGTTAATTGACTGTTACTAAGAATTAATTAACTGATAATTAATGATTGATTAATTTGTTATTAAGGAATATTAATTAATAATCAAGGTTTATTAATTAATAGTTAAATAATAATTAATCTGTAATTAAAGATTAATTGATTATAAGGTAATTAAGGGATGAATTACCCAATCGAAATTAATACAATGAATGTGATTAATTTAAGTTAATTAATTTATAAATTAATTAATTAAAGATAATCATTTGAGGATTGATTAAGTACGAATACTTAATGAAATTTATAAGTGTAATTACTTAAGTGAAGTAATTAATGATAATTACTGGATGTAATTAATTGAAGAATGGGAGTAGTTTTGGATTAATTACTTGGTGTAATTAATAAGAAGTATAATTACTTAGTGGAAGTAATTAAGAATTAATTGACTTGTTTGTAATTAATTAATGTTAAGTAAGCAGGATTAAGGGTGATTGAAGTAATTAATTTAATTTGTTTAAATTAATTAGAAATGGTATGACTAATTTATCTTGCTTATGAATGATTGAATAATATTATATGTCGTATATTGATTGATATCTCGGATATGTGATTTGTGATGCTATGTGATATGATACGTTGGGTTTAAACTGAGATAATGTGGTTATCTATCGATGATGAATTAATGTGTATAGGTGACACCCTGTATTTGAAGTTTGAATGGTGTTTCACTTTAATAATTTGGGATAAGATGGTACTGAATTCGAAGAGACCGGAGTCGGGTATTAGTAAATACCCAAGACCACTTCGATTTGTAATCTATAATAATTCTATATAGATTTGATATGTGAAATCAATAGGCTGGAATGGAATGAGTTAAGTGAATTGAACCATTTAATCTAAGTTTTGGTACTTAGAAATTGATATATGGAATAAGTGTTGTCTATAACAAATTGTGAATTTGTAAATTGTCACGAGTTACCCCGGATTTTAAATAAGTTGTTTGCTTTGGTATTCCATGTTAGATGAGTTTACTCACGCTAATTTCCAGCCTGACCGGGGTGTTAGTTTGATGTAATGCTCGGGTCAGACCGAGTATTACAGATTTTCAGGTAAGGGCGTTCTGGAGCTCCGGAGGCGAGCTAGATGGCAGGAACGTATGGAATGTATTCCGCTGTGATATATTGTTTGTATTTCTGGAACAAGTTATTTTAATTGCCTAGTGATTGTGAAATATTGTAACACTAATGTATTAAAATGTAATTGACTTATTTAGCTTTCTTTGTATAAAGAATATTATTTGATATTATATTTTATCCGCTGCGAATATGTGATGTTGGTTTTTCTGTTTCTTCTATTTCTTTTCTTCTTTTCCTAACTATCTGAAGTTTTCAAGATCAAAAATTCTGTGTCGTTACAATTCAGTTGTCAAAGATTTTTGAATTCATGTGGCTAAATAAATCTGTGAATTTGACTCCAAGTATTATGAGATTGTGTTGAATGGTTTGAAATCTAGCATACATATCAATATTTGATTCATTTGCTTTCATTTAAAAGATGAAAGTTAGTTTTGTAAAATTAAGATTTTAGTTTGCTTGACTTTAATTTTTCCTTCATGTGTGACTTATAAAGTGCACCATATATCATATCCAGTGGTGCAAAGCATGACACATGAAAACTCATTTTTATAAACTAAGCAAATTAGTACACTCATAGCTTTAGCATTGTTAGATGCCGATGCTTTTTGCGCATCATTCTAAGTGCTAATGTCGGTGTTAGGTGCTTCATATTTGTTTTGAGTTGCTATCCATACTTCTTACCCATTTGCTGTCATAAAAGTTCTCATACGAGTTGACCTGTAAACAAAGTTAGAACTAGTCAATAGTGGAGGTCGTGCGGTCGATTGACCTTCTTGAAAGTGCTTTCCATATTAATAATATTTTCAACTATGTGTTACTGTAGATTGAAATAACCTTACTCTGATACCAAATGTAATACTATAGGATCTTTATATAATTGCAACTTATATATGTAAGTGTAAGTGTGTATGTTACAAATTACACTAAGCAAAGAGTAATAACCGAATATATAGAAGGTAAATAATAAAAGCAATCTGTAACAGCCCGCAAATCCGTACCCCTTGAGTCAACACTATTCTACAACAATTGACTCAAGTGGAACAGAAATACGAACTATTATGGTTAAAGAAGAAGAGATAGAAGAAGAAGGAACTAAACAATATCAGAATCTCACAATCGCAGTGGAATAATATATAATAGTAAATAATAGATCTTTACACAAAATGAAAACTATATCTGTTTTATACATCATATCATCAGAATATCACATACATCAACAATTACCAGTCAGACAATACAATACAGTCTCAGCAGCGGATATATATATACAAGTACGGATAATACATCTCGGACTCCAGCTCCTTTCCTGCTCCAAAGCATCTTGTCCTGAACATATAATACTTGGTCTGACCCGAGCATTATAATGAAATAAGACCCGAGTCAGTCTGGAATACCAGCAGATAATGATGCATCCAAATTGATTATTAAAGTTTCAAAATCCTTTTGAAAACAAAAGCATCTCGTAAGACCATGTCACAAATAAACATGTCGGGTTTTTACCTTACGATAGCTAAAACACTTTTTATAGAAATCCTCTGATATTATAATAGGGTCTATATACCAATACTTATAAAATAGCTGAAATTGTTACATCTATTAAATTCCAACTATTAGCCACAGAGTGGGTAATACAACCAAAACTCGTACAAGGCTTGTAGGGAGAATGGATTTCCAACAATGACTAGGCACTGGGGTACCACCTGTCACAGTACGGGGCCTAGATCACCGTACCGAGGACCACGCCTGATCCCCTGCAACACAAGGCCGGACCCATCCCTTACTGGATAGTTTCGAATAAGATCACCACGCGGTTGGGATCAGCAACTGCACCACTAAGCTGAAATAAAAAGGGACATCTAGACAGGGATGACCTTACTCTCCAGTGGGGGCTACCCACGAAGCCTTGCTGCATATCCCCTGATTTTCAGTCATTCTCATTTGATGAGGCTTGAGGCTAAGCGTTACCTTTTATAACGTTTCACTTAGAATGCCCATCGCCCACCTGACGATGTTCCGAAAGCATTCGTCCATACAAGTCCGTCTCAGGTTCGAACGGAACCGAAGGCACTACTCCTATTACATCCATTTTGGAAATATCCTCAGGATTAGTAGCGACTAGCCCTTGCACTTCACTGCTTCATCTTCGACTCCGAACACGTTTCACGAACCGTACAAACCGGATCGAAGTGGTTTTCGAGAAATAAATCTCGATCTCGGTCTCTTCGAAACGATCAATGCATTTGTCCAATATTGATAGTCAGTGGTTTAACTATCAGTTTATATTCACAAACATCCATCACACAATAAATAATTTTCCACATTATTTATTTGCCTCAAATATCTTTCAAGATATATTTCCAAATTTCAAAACTTGTTTGAAAACAATTTCCCAAAGTTCTTCCTTTACAAGGTAAATCCTTTACCATTTATTCCCATTGGAAATAACCAAGTTCAAAACAATTTAGAATTAAAACAATTAAAACACTTTATTCTGAAATATATTTTAAATATGGAAATTTACTACTAATTATTACTCAAAAATATAATTTCAAATATGTAAAGTAAAACCATTTATTAGGATATAAATCTTGATTGTAAATAAGGGTTTAGTTTAAACTAAACTTATAAGTAGAGTTTAAAAGGTTAATACTAATTTTAATAACGTAGGTCAAAACTAGCCCTTTAAACAAATCCATTTGTAAAATAATTACTAAGGTATTCATAAAAATTTACTATTACTAATTTATTAATAGTTACTTTAAAATAATAATTCTCAAAACACTCTTTATACAAGTTTGAACTTTAAACTTTCTTTTATTAAAATCTGTTTAAAACTCGAACTCGGTTTTCCAGGGAAACTCACTCCCATTCAAAAGACCCAAAAAATCCTTCTTATAAATTCTGCCGATTTATCTCAATTCAGATTTATGTTTAATAACATAAATTTCCTTTTCATGTTTAAAAGTAACTTCTTTCGAAGCCCAGCATATTTTTCCCATTCCCGGAAATCCACTTCAAAGTATAGGTTTAAATATATATATATATATATATATATATATATATATATATATATATTAAACTGTTATAAGTTATTTAATGAAAAATCGAACTTAAGGAATTTCTTAAACAAACATCTACCTAAATTTCAATAGTTTAACATAGTATTTCAAAATATATTTTTATATACATTTTAACTGCTAATTTATATTTGGAAAGTTTTGTTGAAAACATATTATAAATTTCCAGGAAAAACATCATCAAATAACCCCATCGTTATTCAACACAATTGATAAAACCCATACTTTCACATTTATCAACTGATAAATTTCTCACTTCATTTATAATTCCAATTTACAAATTTCATCCTTCATCCAAACCAAATCCAAATTTTATTCCTTTAAATCCTTTATTTCACAATTTATTTTATTTTCTTAAAAAAAACCAATTAAATCCATTTATAATTAAAATTCTGGGTTTATACTCATTCAACAACATCACAGTCCAATTTAACTCCAGATTTATCTATCATATATACAAATAGAATACATCATCAATTATAAAAATAATTACTATATTGTGAGGAATCCAGTTGGATCCCTCCAACCTGTTTCCCTGCATCCACAAATATTAGCACAACAATTACATATATCAATCCAGACTGATAACAACATTTATATTCAACTAATCACACAGATATTTAAATATTAACTATTTAAATCAGCTAATATACCAGATGTGAGTGAGATTAACTCATCTTGAGTTTCGGTGAGCGTTCAAATTTAAATTAAATCGAACGGCGTTCGATTTAACCTAAATTTTTACTTGCTCGGAATGCTTCCAGAATTGCTCCACTGCGTAGATCGCGTCGCTGCGATTCCGGCGTTTCCAGTTTCGTTAAAATCTGATAACGTATGTGCAAGTTACAAATTTTTAAAGTTTGAATAACATTTAAAACGATTTCCTTTTTAATTTTAAATTACTTTACCCAAAACAACATCAGGCCGCACAAAACAAGATCGAGGCCGAAGCCTTGTCTCCCAAACGCGATGATATTCTTTCCAGGCGAAACGAACCCATCAACTCGCCGACTAGGGTTTAAAAACGCTCCTCCTCTACTCGACTACGCAACGATCCAATACCGCCAAATGAAAGCCCATTGCGAACTCCATCATCACCTGAAGCCATGCCGAGCTCGGTCATCACCATGGCACTGAAAATGAAGACGAATGGCGGCTGTTCCAGCTCCAATTTCCCCTCCTCGTCGCTCGAAACTCGATCTCTACCGTTGGATGTGAAGAGCTCAGGAAGCTCTACAATTCTCGTGTTGAAGGTTTTTAACAAAAGCTTAGGGATTGATCGAAAATTTATGATGAAAATTTGATGTTTTCGGCCATTGATACCATACAGCGGCGGCGGGTGAAAATAACCTAGGGTTGGTCCTAAAACGTGAATATATATATATATATATATATATATATATATGTAAATATAATAATATTTTAATGTTAAATTAACTCTTAAGCAATTTTCAAAACAAACTCCGAATCTTACGTGCCGACAGGCGTTTCTAAGGTTTTTCTGCATTCCGGACACAATGCAATAGGTTTCGTAGGCTAATTCGGTCATACGTGCGAGTTACGGAATTAAACGACCAATTTAAAGTTAAATCGATTAAAGTATTTTCTATGCGTTTTAAGCTATCGGGGTCAAACGACAACTCTGATTGCTACGAAAATTGAAACCCGATAATAACTAACTATTACGGATCCAATGGAACTGGTTTCATCGAATTCCGAGACTGTGGCTCGGAAGGCTATTTTAACTCGTCGATTAAATCGGACGATTTTCGAAATTGTCGAAATCACTCAAAATTTCACTTTTAAAACTTTATTAACTTAATTATTATTCATATAGAATTCATAACCACATTAGAAATCATACTGATTCAGTTTAAATCAAAATCTGAATATTTGCATTATTATATTATTAAATTCCACTATTAAATTAATATAAAATTCCAAATTCAATCTATCGACTATTAATTCCATCCAATGGTCCAATATTACGATTCAAATCCAATTAGACTCAAAATAAACTTTAGAATTAAATTTTATATCTATTTACACTCAGAATTGCCAGTTATTCCAATTCTAATATTAAATTAGTATTATTCAATTTTTTCCAATTAAATTCCCGTATTGGAAATTTAACCAATTCTATTAACTTACTCAAAATATTTTTATTTCAAAACCAAATTATAATCCATATTCGACATTTAAAATGAATTAAATGTTCAAATTTAGCGACCCAAAATTCCGGGTCGTTACACAATCACACCAGATATTTTATACTGGTTCGGACCTCCTATCCTACGTCCATTCCCGAAGCTCCCCTTCGGTATTTCCTTTGACCAAATAACCCATGCTTCTCTCGAAGGAATAGGCTAATACAAAGTATTTCTCTAACAACCTTGTGTTCCAAATAACATGGATTTTGACTAATAGTATAATGCTTCCTATGATCTCCTTTGAGTATGTTTATGTAAGTACCTTGAGTTGTAGGAAGTAGTTTAACCAAAATAATATTTTGGTTATAATAGAGTGAGAATATGTAAGCAATGTATGCACAAATATGTAAATAGAGAGTAATAAGAAATCAAGAGACCAGATTAGAATTAATTAATCCAATTCTTAATTTTTGAAGTATATACAGGTTTGAGTAAATGCATATGAGGAGTTGTTACTAATTAAATAAACTCTATTTGTTTAGTGGCTGCAACCGTTGAAGAAGGGATACTATTATTCAATATGAAATGAAGCATCCTTTTAGAATTGAGCAGCTGCTATATGACAGATATCTGTTGGAAAACCATAGATGTTATGGCTTCAAGAACTAAATTCTCGAAAATATTCACAGACGTTTGTGGCTTTCCCACGAACATCTATCGGTGGCTATATTTGAATATCACGGTTTTTTATGCCAATGTTGAATATATGAATTCTTGTGTGCATACTATACTCAAGGAGACCTTATAATGTTTTTCTAAGATTCTTAATACACGATTATAACCTTACTAAACATAGCATGGTCCATAAGTCTTTATTTGTCTTTCAGTCTTGATATTTTTTAGCATAGCAATCTCTTGCAGTATATACTTGTAATCTTGATAAGGTGTTATATATGTGATGTATAATTGTTGTCATTGAGACCATAGAATGGAGGTTCTAACAGAAAAAATATAAAATATAAAACGTGCATATACTAAGGGGGTTTTTAACTTAAGGGGAGAGTTATATTATATTTTATCTATAGAAATATTTACATGGTTTTCATATCCAAAGGGGGAGGTTGTTAGTATCTCAGGTACTAATTTTGATGAAAACAACTATATAATATAGATACTAATGTTTTGCAAAGTTGTATAATATATATTACAGAATATTACACAGGTGCAAAATGATTAGCTTGAAAACTAATAGTCTAAAGATTAAAGTTCAAGGTTCATAGATGACCACATGAGTTTAAAGACAAAGATTTGATGAGCCCAAGACTTTAATGTGTGGTTATGATCACAAATTACTAATCTTTTATATTTTATCAAAATAAATTATTTAAAACTTAAAATATATTTTCTTACAAATTTTAATAAAAAAATTTATGTGTTTAGAGTATTTAAACATATGTTTAAATTATTTTATAAAAATATAGAAGTTTGAAAATAATTTAATAGAAAATTATTTTCAAATTTTACAAGGGTATGTCAACATACTCCTCCAAGATATTGTGACATAGTGGCCGTTAATTTTTTAAAATTTTGAAAGAGGTGGCTTTTGGACATACCTCTTCATGAATGGATATATATGTTCATTTACTATATAAAGAGGAGTGTAAATGAATTTTCAAACCAATTTTCTAACTTTTTTCTTACTCCTTACTCCCTTGAAATATTTCTTGAAAACTACATTCTTCAAAACTATATAGAATCAATCCATACACTACTAGATTGATTCTCTATATATAAAAAATCTATTTTGGAAGCATTCTCTCTACAAACTCAAAGATAAAATCGCTATCAGAAGGGCTATAGGATATCATGCATCTTAAGTACAACTGTTTGTATTTGAAAATCAACAACTCTATTCTTATTTGTTTGGGTGTGCTTGTTGCCCATTTAGATCAAGTGGATGTGTTTAATTGCCCATCTAAATCTAGTGGGTGATCTTGTTTCCCAGTAAATCAGTAGTCTTTATCCTGGACTCGTGAGAGAGGAAGGTATGTCTCGTGTCCGTAAAATCGAGACCGTATTCTAGTTTGCTTGCTACCTGGTTAAAGTAGGCAATTGAACAAAGTTTGCATAGTATTGTATGGAACTAGATATAGGATTGGTTAATCCCAACCATATAAAATCCTGGTGTCATGTCTCTTACTTTACTTTTTGTTATTACAATTATATTTATCTATGATTGCATTTGTGACTGCTTGATTAGTATAGATCTATGCTGATAAACTATGATTTTGTTTAAATCATGAAACAAAGTTAAAAAGGTTCATAAAAGTTATTAAAAATTATTCACTCCCCTCTAGTGTTAAAGTAGCCTTAAGATCGGTTACACTATATACCACATATATAACTTGTTAAAAACCACTTAGACGTCTGATTACATGCCTCGGACGCCTAGTTAATTTCCAAAAGGAAAATAGTTTTTGAGATCGATTCAGATGTCTAATTTTGGTGTTAATTGTTTGACTCCTGACAAAACTAAAAACTTTTATTTTTGAAAAATTTTAAGTTCAAAATCCCATTTAAAATCAATTTGAAAATATATATCTCTCTTTTTGTATCATCAATGGATATTGTAGAAGTATTTTCTAAGACTTACGACTCATGACTACTTTACTTAATCTTTCATTCATCGAGCACTTTGTCAACGTTATTCATCGTAGCCTTCAAAGATTATTGTCCATGTAAAAATAACTTGTAAAATATATTTGAAATGTATAATTTTCACTTCAAAACTAGAAAAGGAGGCTCTAACATTGTATTCCTCTCATCGTATTCAAGAGTACATATGATTCTTATAAGTGGCTTGTCATACTATTTGGATTGACGAATGCTCCTGCATATTTCATTGATCTAATGAACCGAATCCTCAGAAGCTATGTGGATAAAAAAATTCTGGTCTTTATTGATGATTCTCGTATACTCAAAGTCAGAAGAGTAGCATGCTATTCATTTTAGGATGGTATTAAAAAATATGAGAGTTCATTAACTCAAAGCCAGAATTTCAAAATGTCATTGCTTGCTGGAAAGAAGTGAAGTTTTAGAGCATATAGTTTTAGATAAAGGCATTACTGTGGATTCAGCCAAAGTATAAGCCATTTAAAAATGGAAATGTCCAAAGTTAGTGATCGAGATTTATAGTTTCTTAGGGTTAGCAGGGTATGCTGAAGAATTATCAAAGATTTCTCCAAGATTGCTTCTCTACTCACTACTTGATGAAGAAAGGACTGAAGTTTATTTGGTCAAATAAGTGAGGAAGCTTTTTAAAACATAGTGAGTTGCGTTCTAACGCACCATTTCTTATTGTTCCCAAAGGTAACCAGGATCTAGTAGTTTATAAAGATGCTTGTGGGATAGGTCTTGGTGTTGTGTTAGTGAATCGAGATAGAGTAGTAGCATATGCATTTAGACATCTTAGACCAAACGATATCATATATGCCACTTATGATCTTGAACTGGCTGCAGGAGTGTTTGCATTAAAGCCGTGACAACATTATTTATTGGGTGAGCGATTTCTTTCCCAATTCACTCAAGTATATATTATCTCGAGAGATCTTAACACATGCAACTGAGATAACTCGAATTCTTAGCTGCATATGATTTTAAGATTCAATACACTTTGAGCAAAAGAATAAAGTTTCAGATGCCCTTAGCAAAAAGCATCACGTAGTTATTTCTATAATAGTGGTGGAGTGATTTAGAGATATTACCTTCCTTTGATAATTAGTTTGGAAGGATGGATGACTCTACAGCCTCCTTGTCTAATTTTGAGGTTCGACCAGGCTTACTCGATCGAATCTAGGCATATCGGTAGGATGATCCTGTATTAGCAGATCGAGTTTGTCAATTACAGAATAGAGGATTTTGATGAGCTTAGTAGATTCAAGGTTGACTCAAAGTGTTGTTTGAGATACGGTAGCATGCTATGTATTCCAAACATAGCCACTCAAACGAAATATATATTTGACGAGTGTCATAGATCAATGTTTGCTATACATCCAAGTGGGAAGAAGATGTATAAGGACAAGAAGAGGTTGTATTATTGGGAAGACATGAAGTGAGACATAGGCAAGTATGTGAAGCGACGTATTACATTCTAGTTAGTGATAAGTGAGCATCAAAAGCCCAGCGAACTACTTCAGCCTTTTGAAGCGTTGTAGTGGAAATGGGAGTAGGTATACCTGGACTTTAATTTTAAATAGTTCACTTATTTTAATGTGAAGTTAAATCATATTGATCAAGTAATGATCATAAATATGTGTTTTGTTTCATATTTTTATAGATTATATAGATGGGCTTCCTAGGTCAAAGCAAGGCAATAAAAGCTTTTTGGTGATAGTCGATCGACTCACCAAAATTGCTCATTTTATTTCGATTTGATTAAATCGAACCGTAGAGAGTCTTGTCAAGCTATTCATTCAACACAGTCTAATTGCATGGGGTTCAAAGAACTATAATTTATGATCATTATCCTTTGTATCCTAGTCATTTCTAGCAAAGTCTACAGATTGCCTTTCGAGTTTAACTCAATCTGAGCATAGAATACTATTATATAAAAGGCCATGTCGATCTCCTACATGTTGGCTAGAGATAGGAGACAAAATAGTTTTGGGTACTGTCATAGAGACAATGATTTAGAAGATACATACTATAAGGACAATATGAAAGCAGCTCAGTCTAGGTAGAAAAGCTACACAGATAAGCATGGAGAGACCTCGAGGTTGCTGTAGGTAGGGTGTTTGTGAAGATATCTCCTATGAAAAGACTTATTCATATTTGGAAGAGTTTGCATACTCTTTCTTCGATTCATTGGTCCTTATCCTATCATCGAGTGAGTGGGACCTTTAGCTTATCAGTTAGAGTTGCCTAAAAATTTATTTGCAGTTCACAATGTCTTTCTTATTTCCCAACCATGGAAATGGAAACACATTCTAGACTCATATATTATTTTTGATCCAAGGCAGATCTAAGATTTACGTTTGCAATCTAATTTGATATACACCACCAAGTTTTCTCGCATCATAGACTTGAAGGAAATGTAACACCCCATAAATCAATCATAAATAAATAAATTGGATAAACTAATTTAAAGAAGATAGGGGTAAAAATGAAAATGTTGTAAAAGTTGGAATTTGAAAGTAATGCTCTTGCATTCGTGGCGTAATTCCTATAAATTTACATATACAATATGTTGAAAACGGAGCTCAAATGAAGAAGTTATAAACGTTAGAAGTTTTCACATTTAAAATAATTTGAATAGAATTCAAATTCAAATAAATATTTAATTCCAAAATTCAAAATTTAAAAGTTAACTGTAATTGTACTTGGAAGCTAAGTAAACCTTAATACTAACGTTAACATTGAATTATAATTAAGTAATTAAAGAAAATAAATTAATAACGACAACAAGGGTAATGTTTCCGAAAGTGGAAATTAGCCACAAGGGCCTCTTTATCAAGTGGAATTAGTTTCTAGGACACACAACTAAAATAATTACTTTCAAGGACGAAACGTAAAATAATTAGTTTTTAGGGCCTAAAAACCTATGAAATTATGTCCTTGAAAGTAAATGGACTACTGACTTTGTCCTTGAAAGTAATTATTCTGCTGACTTTGGCCTTGAAAGTAATTTCTTTGAATGCGTGTCCTAGAAACTAATTGGACTGCAAAGTTTGTCCTTCTAGTGAAATGCCCCTTTATAAAATAGGGGAAGTGGTTGACCCATTTGACCACGATCGGTTGACCACTAGCGATCGACTTATGGATGGTGGTGGTTGACAGCTGCCCATAAGTGCGGTTATTTTAACGTACCAGATTTTATTATTTTTAACCGACCTTCATCCGACGGTTTTGGTGTGTTCTAACCACTTTAATTAAGAGCCTAGCCCCTCACTTTTATTCGCATAATAATTTAGGAACATTAGCGAAGCTCTTCCAGTTCTTCGCTTCATAGAATCAGAAAACTCCATGAGGGTTTCAAGTAAGAAATCATATATATCTATCTTTGTTGATTGTTTATTTTCTCAATCTCTCCTCCTCCAAAACCTCTATTTTTCTAAATCTAAAGTATATACAAATCCCTTGCTGTATATAATAAAAAAGAAGAGATCTAAAAGGGTTCATTGAAGGCATGTCAAATCCAAGAGAAGGTAAAGCTAAGGACCTCTGTAAGTGGAAATCTTATTTTTTTTCTATTTTAGTAATCAAATAATGTAGTTGGTTTGATATATGTCTTAGGGAGTTTGGATTACGAAAACATTACAATAAAATCCACAAAATTCCCCTAAAGCAAAATATCAATTCTTAGGTTGGAATCTTAATTGTTTTATGTCAAAACAATGGAGTTTTGTGGATTTTGCAATATATGTGTTTTACTTTCTATTCCACTTCTTATCCTTTTTCTTTGGATTTGATTAAGGGATTTGATTTAGAAATGGTGTGTAAGATACGAATTCTTACTCCTGGTTTACATTATTTATTTCTGGAAATTGAATAAAAATTCCCTTGTCTAATTTTGTGTATAATGGAGTAGAGTAGGGCGTAAAATTTATTTAATTATAAATTTCCATTATTATTGTTTTATTCCATTGTTTTAGTATAAAATAAGTTGGAATTGAATTCTAAGTACAAGTCGATTGATTTGATTTTGGAGTACTGGAATTATGGTAAAATTCTATTATGTAAATTTGACTTGTATAACATTGGAAGATTTAACATTTAAAATGTTAGTTTAGGGCATAATTTTGGCATGCCTAGAAATTAATAAATGCGTATACATATAAACTAGTGTAAATAATGTACAATTGTAATGTATTAATTACATAGTTAATTAGCTAATAATCGTCATTTAAATCTTCCTTAGGAAAGTAATTAATCAGGCAAAATAAGAAGGATTTCTTATAAGGTCTAAGTAATAAATAAGGTGAGATGTGAGATTATACACTTAAAAAATGTTATGAAATATGACTAAGTTATAGAGATGCGAGGTCAGTCAAAAGCGCATAAAATTCTATGCCAGCTAATTGGCTACCAATAGTGTGACTTTGGGGTTGATGCGAGACATCACCTATAATAAGTTACTATGAATGATGCGAGGTTAGTCCTAATTCTGTAGGGTAAATTTTCTCAGCTAATATGGCCACAAGTTCATACGAATAGTCAGACTAATGTGAGACGTCTCCGTGGAGATGGGTCATAATACGAAGGACATGCTTCGAGGAATTAAACGCATTATGTGATTGTTTAAGGGCCGCCTCTTTCCCTTACATGAAGTATTAAATGTTCAGGATTGGGTTTAGGCACGATAGAGGATATCTTGTAAAGGTTCACTTCAATACGAAGTATTATGTGTCCGAAGAGATTTCCATAAAATGTCAGCTAGATAGAGACCTGTATGGAGTTCGCTTTGGGAACATGTATTAAATGATAAGGCCTACCTTAATTGAGGTCTTAAATGGTCAAAGTCTGCGTATTTTACATTAAAAGGTATCAATGGCTTGGGTTCTTTCTCTCGCATTAGTAGACATTAATGATGATGTTTATGGGTTATCCATTATGGGAAAACTTTCTTTGGGGAATTGAAGGTATCAAGTGGTTGTTTGAGGGCCTATCTCTTTCCTTTGTATGAAGTATTAAATGGTTTTGAATATAGTTTAAAATGAGAAAAACATATCTTTATTTAAATTATTATGCCACAAGAGTCTAGGTTACCCAATTAATGGGGAAAAGTATATGCATGACTGGCATATTTGTTATTTTTGAATTGTTTTCCAAAAACCCTACTATATATAGACACACACACACTGTTTTTGAACATACATATACACACAAGGAAAATCTTTCTTTCAGCATATAATACTATCTTAGGAAGTTATAAATAAAATTTCAACCTACAGATAGTTGATATGGCTGATAATCATTCTTCTTCATTTGAGGCTGGGAATCCTACTGAGGAAGACCCACCATTCGGGGGATGCCCGAATGGTTAAAATAATACCTCAGATATGTTAGCGATGTCCTTGCTCCTTAAGCTGCATCAACGGCACCCGTTGTCTCACTTGCCGATGCAGCACACTGTCCTTTTGACTTTCCAAAGATGTGTCAGCATTTTCTTAATATAGAAGGAAGAGTATATTTTGGAACAGAGGGTTTTGTGGAGTCAAATGCATGGATAAATGATTGCAATAAGATATTTGGAGAGCTCCATTGGGAGGATCAGATGAAGAGGAGGATGGCAGCTTGGCACCTCAAAGGAGATGCCTGAGATTAGTGGAGTATTATGGCTAAGGAGAATATTGGTAGGATTTTCACTTAGGATGAATTCAAGGATAGATTTGAGTTAAAGTTTATGTCTAGGGCAGAAGTGAGTTTATAACTTGAGAAATTTATACAGATTACGCAGTGGGACTCCACTTTAAGGGAGCACATTAGTAAGTTTACAGAGTTGGCTAAGTTTGAGATGAGCTTCACGATACACCTACAAAAAGCCCATGAAGTTCATGAAGGGTCTAAACCCCCGCTTAGAGAATTATTGTTAGCTTAAATTCCTACTGGCGCTACATACGAGACATTAGTTGAGATGGCTTTGCTGCAGACGGCTAGGGAGATATCGCTGCCACGATGAAGGACACCTCAAGAACCAATTTCTAAAGCTGGCGAAGGAAAGGCTGAGTGGACAGGCCTACGTTATTGTGTTGCCTCTATTTCGAGTAGACCACCCTTTAGAAACTAAGGGTAGTTAGCATTTGAAAGTATAACTCTTATTTTGGGGGATAAAATTCGTACCTATTTGATTTTGAAGCATTGCATTACTTTATAGCTAGGAATATAGTTAACTCCTTAAATCTTCAAACCTAGTATGTCACCAGCCCAATAGTAGTCCCTAATCCTATTGAGGGATCGACACATCTCTCTCTCTAATTTGCAAAGACCTAATTGTGGACATATGTGACGTCGATTTCATATGTAATTCGTATGTTCTAAATTTTGAGAAGTATGGACTTACCTTGGTAATGGATTAGTTATCATACTACAGGGCAAATTTAGATTGAGATAGGAGGTTGTACGATTAAAGAGTTGCAGAGGGTGAGACTTAGAGGCCCACTATACACCCCAAGACTTAGCCGAGTCAAGTTATTTGTACTCGCTGAGCCTATCTCATATTGAGCTTTCATTCGTACCTATAGTCCAAGAATTTTTAGATGTCTTTGAAGAAGTCTCAGGTCTCCCAACCCAAAGGGAGATTGATTTTAGAATTTATTTAAAGAAAGATGCTAGACTAGTCGCTCTGCTATTAAGACACATGGCCTCCAAAGAAAGGCATGGGTTGGACAAGCAAATCTCAAGGGTGTTGGAGAAAGGTTCATATGATGAAATCTTTCAAAATGGGGAGCCCCTATTGTTTTTTCCACTAAGGCAAATAGCTCATTGAGACCACGCATTAACTATAGGAAACTTAACAAGTTGACAAGGAAGAATAGGCATCCCTAATCTAGGAAATACAACTTGTTCGATCAACTTATACTAGCCAAATTCTTTTCCCAATTGGACTTAGCAATTGGATTTCAATAGTTGAGGATCACCAAGGACAGCAAGTCAAAGACAACATTCCGCACACCAGATGAACTCTGTGAGTGGAAGCTTATGCCTTTGGATTGACGAATGTCCCCACATACTTTGTAGATTTGACGAGTAGGGTATTTAGGGGACAACATGATAAATTCGTCTTAGTGTATGTTAATGATATCTTGATATTCTCCAAGAATGAAGGAGAGCTTGATCATCACTCAAAGGGATATTAGAGACCTTGAGGAGGCACCAACTTAGAGCTAAATTTGTAAACTGCCACTGTTGGAAAAAGGAGGTAATGTTTCTTCGACACATCGTTTCTAAGCATAGATTGGTGGTGGACCCTGCAAAAGTTAAAGCTATTCAACAATGGAGAATTCCAAAGAATGCAATAGAAGTTTGGAGCATTCTTGGGTTAGTAGGCTATTATAGAAAGTTCCTAAAAAACTTTGCAAAAATAACAGTCCCTTTAACTTGCTTGACTAAGAAGAATCTAGTCTTTTCTTGGGTTGATAAATGCATTAAAGCATTCGATAAACTTAAGGGACTATTGACAAGTGCACCTGTGCTTAACATTTTGGATGGAATAAAGCCTTTCATGGTTTTTACGGTTGCATGCGACACTAGATTGGGAGCAGTTATCATGCAAGGAAGAGTAGTAACTTATGCTAGTAGGCAATTGAAGGATCATGAGAAGAGATACCCGCTTCACAACTTAGAGTTGATTGCTATTGTCTTTGCCTTGAAGATGTTAAGGCACTACCTTTTAGGAGAAAGGTTTGAGCTGTTCACTGACCATAAGTCACTCAAATACTTATTTTACCAAAAATATTTAAACCTTAGGCCAAAGAGGTGGATAGAGTACATAACATCATTCGACTTTGATATACCATATACCCTTGGAAAAGGGAACGTCGTCGCCAACGCCCTTAGTTGCAGGCACGCTACCTTAGGTGCTATATATGAATAGAAGTAGTTGGATAGCCTCTCAAATTTCAACTCTAACATCTAATATAACCTATTCAAGGTTGTTTGGCAGTGACGGAGGTCAGGCCAGCTTTGATGGATTGCATTGGACGGGAGCAAAAGAAGGATGAGAAGATAGTGAAATTTTGGATAAGTTGAGATGGGCAGAACTTTTCCCCATGTCAGTAGATATGCAGTTGACAAGAAGGGAAGTTTAAGAAGAGTTGGATGTCCCAATGATTAACAGTGTAGTGGAGGAAGTGGTTGTAGAGTGTCACCACTTAAAGATGACTATTCACCGCGGATGAGAAAAGATGTATAAGGATATGAAAAGAATTTTCTTTTGACCGAAAATAAAGAAGAGAGTGGCTAAGCTTGTTGCTAGGTCTTCGACATGTTAAAGGATAAAGGTTGAGCAAAGGAAACCCGAAGGACAGTTGTTACCATTGGAGATTCCAACTTGGAAATGGGAGAACATTTCGATGGACTAAGGATTGCCTAAGAGTCAGCGGAGCAATGAAGCTATCTAGTTTGTGGTAGGTAGACTCACTAAGGGTGTCCATTTTATTCCTATTAGGAACAATAGGAATGCAGCGTCCCTAGCATAGATTCATATTAAGGAGGTGGTTCGACTACATGGAATCTTGGTGAGCATTGTCAGTGATACGGACCCCTTATTCGCTAGTGAGTTTTGGAAGAGTTTGCCGACAGCTTTGGAAATTTCACTGACTCTTAGCACTACTTACCGCCCATATACTGATGGCCAAACTAAGAAGATGAATATAATCTTGAAGGACTTGTTGAGAACTTACATCATGGACTTCAGAGGACACTAGGAGCAGCATCTACCATTAGTTGAGTTCACGTATAATAATATTTACCAAGTTATGATTGGTATAGCCCCCTTTGAGGCATTTTATGGGAAGCCATGCAAATCGCGAATTGTTGGTATAACACTACTGACAAAATTCTACTCAAAGTAGATTTGATTCATGATACTTTGAAAGAGGTAGAGTTGATCAGGAAATGTATAAAGGCAGTGCAAGATTACCAGAAATTCTATGTAGATAAGAGAAGGAAAGAGTGAAATTGGAGACTTGGTATTTATCACAGTCTCCATTCTTAGAAAAGTCGTAAGGCTTGGTAAGTATGGGAAATTGGAACCAACATTTATTGGGCCATTTTGAATTTTGGAAAGGATATAAAGACTTGTTTATCGCATGGAGCTACCGAAGAGTTTGATAGGAGTCCATAATGTTGTTCATGTCTCATATTTGAGGAAATGCCTTCATGACACAACTGTTGGGTAGAGCCTAATCAGATAAAGGATATTGAAATCACTACACCACAAAAGGCTTTTAACAACGTTTGATAAACGCTGTAATATGATACAACAGCGTTATTAGAAACGCTGTATAACGACATGCTGTCGTATATACATAACTTACAACAGCGTTTCTATAAACGCTGTTGAAACATCTCTGTGACAGCGTTTATTACGAGCTGTCAATAATGTTTTCAACAGCGTCTATAACGTGCTGTATTATGTTTTCTAGACGCTGTTATTGAATCATCAACAATTTCGACAGCATGTTAAAAACGCTGTTATTGAATCATCAACTATTTCGACAGCATGTAAAAAACGCTGTTATTGACAATTTCAAGATAATTACAGCACGAATTAAACGTTGTTGTTTCTTCATTGACAGCATTAATCAAACGCTGTCTTCTATTTATATAACAGCTTCAATATTCCACTCTATTTTTGAATATTCCAAAACTATATTTTAAGCATATTCAAGCAACTAGTATATATAACAAGTTCTAATAACTATTAATTAGTTACATAAACTAGTTAAGACAGTATTAATAAACAAAAGACATCCATAAACCAAGTTTCAATAATATCCATAAACAAAAATGGTTTCTCCAAAAAACACCTAAATCAAATACATCTCTATCACCTAAATCAAATACATCTCTTTCACCGTCGCAAAGAACAACCCATAAGTTTCTATCACGAACTCCTCCCCTCAAATCAAAATTTGATCACCTTCATTGCAAACCATCACAACCACCTCCCACTGCCTTCTACTCCTCCACAACATACACCAATCTGAACACACTACTTTACAAAACCATGCTACTTCAATCTCCCTTGCACACCACTTCCTTTACCCAGAACAAACTTCCCTAAACCTCTGCACACCACCCAGTCATTCAACCACTTCAGCCGAGCCACTGCAACTTCAATGCAAACTCCTTCACTTCAATCTACATCGCCTGCCTCTTCAACATTCACTGTTCCACCATACAAACAGTTCCTCTTTCACCGCATTTTCTGTTACATCTCCATACAAACAACATACACAACAACAATACCCACACTTCCTCAGCAAACCAGAAATCACCACCTAGTCATGCCAATCCTGAACCATTCAGCCCAGTCGTGCCAATCCCGAACCATCTCAACAACCTGCATATTATCCAAACAAACAATGACACAGTAAATACTGCCACAACTTGAACTTTGATTTATTAAAAAAATCTGAAGTTAGAAGGGAAAGAAATCAATGCTTGCTTATAGAAGCTAATGCATTGAATTAAGTTTATTAACAACTAAATCTTAAAGTCTAGTAAAATGCATAATAATTCAGCACCTAAAGCTAGCATAATACTACTGTTCAGTAGATGTTTGTTTCCTAAAGTTTGAGATAATCCATTGAATAATAGGAAAGAAGTCAAGTTTTCATGCCACATTACTAACAGTAAATTCAATAAGTTATGAATAAAAATACCGATCAGGCTATCAGCCTATATATTTTAACGTTTGAACTTTGAATGAAACATACCGTTAATGCAGCTAATGGCGAGCCACCATCCAGAGAAGAATGGACCCAATCACTTTTCAAAAAAGCTTCATAAAGTTATCTCTGTATCCAAAGCCCAAAAAAAGTTTCCTTTTTCAAATTCAATTTGGAATAATATACTTCATAAATGCAATATCACAATAAATGACAATCAAGACAAGAAATACCTAAGACTTGCCAATTCTCCTCGAATACTTACTTAAAAATTATAATATTACCATTAAAAATCATCATATTTAAGTACGAATCATTTTGCATAATCAAAGCTTGGAATTTAAATACTTAATTTTCTGACTTTAAATGATTTTCACTGCAAATTTCTATTTTAGGAATAATTACTAGATATACATTCTTGAAACTATTTTTAAAAGTGATATCACACTCTTATAACCATTTTTCACTCAAAGATCAAGGCCTAAAATAGATTATAGGAAGAGCAATCGAATTTATTTTAATGGATGGGAACCTGTAATACTAACAGGGTGATATATATACACACATATACAGATAGGCACAGGTATTTCTAAATTTATATACATGCATTTATATCCATAACAGAACATTTCAAGTTATCACCCATATCCATCATCACAGGCATCAAGTATCAATTCAGATATCAAAACATATAGATGGGTTCAAGTGAGTTTGCTCACCTGTCAGTGGAGAACAGAGCAGTATATATTTTTTTCTTTTTATTTGATCTGGATTTAATTTGAATCTGCATTTTACTTCTACCTGATCTTTGAATCACTTGAAACTTGATTTGTTTTTGGAATTGCTTGATCTTGACCCTTGTTCCAGATTGAAGATTTTGACTCAGCTTTTGTTCTGAATCTTGGTTTACAGGTTTTGAATTTGAAAACTTTCAGACTGGGAATGTTTTTGATCAGGCAACCACATATAAATGGTTTTCAATGGTTTTGAATTTGAAAACTTCCCACTTCAACCACATATCAAGCACTTATCCACTACAAACAGTTACAACAGTCATTCAAAACCATCCCACAGCAACAAAACAAACATTTAACCATTTTTGTTTCAGTCACAAATGCAGAAGACAATAAGCAAATAATACCAAACTGAAAAAGATTGAACTAAATATTAAATCATTTAGTTCATCATCAAGCCATGCCAAGAAGAGTTATCAGAAAATCATCATCATTCAACTATTTGGCTGCTTTCAGTTTTTTTATTAAGAAAATCAAGAAAACTGAAACTGAGATCATCATCAAGCCTTGCCAATGATCAAGATCACTGGCTGCTCTCCGATCCAATACAAGAAATTAGGCAAGTTCACCTGAAAATTTTGCTTTCATTCAGCATTTGTCTGCGAATCAAGTTCTTGGTTCTCTCTTTCATTTTAATATCTTGTTATTCATTCCATCTTTGAAGAAATGGACCTTGAGGATCTAGTACGTTCTTCTTATATTTTTGTTTCTTAGGAGTTGAATCTTATTTAGACTGAAAATTGAAACTGGTTTTTAATGCATCAATCCACCAGTGGACTGATCCCCATATATTGCTTAAGATAGAAGCAAATATGTTTCTTCGCCTTTCATTGAATAATTTTTCAGAACTCAGTGACTGTTCAGACGTCCAATCCTGAAATCTGTAATGGGTTTAAAAAAGACTCAAATCGATTATTCAACAAAACTTGGAAACAGGTGAATATGGTGTCATCATTAACAACATACTGAAAATTACCATAAAGAAAAAGAAAATGGGGACAAAATGAATGTGATCCACTAGTTATGAACATGTACTGCTAGTATATTCTTTCATGGTAAGCTTGGTCTGAATAACAAATGATTATTACTGTTAATGTAAATATAATATGGCCATATAAATATTAAGTTAAGTTTAAACAATCTACAAACATCATTAGACCGGTTTACAACAATTAAAAGAATTTATTAACATTTGAAGAAAAATGCATTAACATTTTACAAAGTTCCTGCCAAAAATGGTTTTCAAGATCAAAATAAACTCAATCTTTGTTATTATGTACTTCACTTTTGGACAAAAAATTGTACAAATTTTTCCAATACATGAATGGAAGAATTTCTTAACCTTTAATTTTACAATACTTTTGGACAAAAATTGTACAAATTTATCCAATACTTTTGGACAAAAATTTTACAAAGTTTCACCAATGATGTCAGAAATTTCTTAACCTTTAATATAAAAGAATTGAATCTATAATGTTATTGAACTCAATTTGTCATTATAAACCGATGTTCAGATTCTCAAAGTTATTTGAATGTTTGTGATAATCCCCCTACTGATGTTCAGATTCTCAAAGTGCAGGAGTTTACTTGCAGCTCATTCGAACTATAAGTTGAGAAACGCTAACTTGGCTTTTAAGACATGCAAAGTTCAGCAATATCCATTCACTGTTAACCAAATGATCTCACCATTGGATTAGGAACAGTATGCTTCAGAAATAATCAGGTATATAACATAAAGGAAATTACTTGCTGAAAATAACTAAATAATAT
Organism: Allium cepa; assembly: GCA_030765085.1. Taxonomy (NCBI): domain Eukaryota; kingdom Viridiplantae; phylum Streptophyta; class Magnoliopsida; order Asparagales; family Amaryllidaceae; genus Allium; species Allium cepa. Next base: position 841,720,599 of record CM060928.1, read on the forward strand.
TATTAGTTACCTTTGCGTGATGAGAATTTAGGTTACCTTTGTGCCATCACAGCATGAACCGGAGTCCCACACGTAGGGTGAAGCAACACATCCAGCCCAGTAAAGGAGCTTAACCAAAGTCCAGAATCTTCAGATTACCTATGATATTGATAAGGCAAGAACTAAATAGCATAAAATTTAGGAATCTTCCCAATTTTTATGCTATTCAACTATGCCTCATCAAATTTAGGAATCTTCCCAATCTTCCCAATTTTACAAATAGCGGTTCGGGTATAATATAGCCAATTGGGCTGTGTATCTGAATCGGCCCACATAGAGTTGCACACTATAAATGCAACTATATCATGTACAAACTGAAGCAATTACAAACTGATTGAATAAAAAGCAATTGCTATTGTATATCAATTCTCTTGCTAAACATAGTTTTTCAAATTCTCTATCATGGTATCAGAGCTGTTTCAAGCTTAATGGCATTGAAATCAGATTTTGAAGAAAGAAAGAAGTCAAGATATCATCAGAGAATTATCATCATCTGATATCTTGATAACCCATCAGGTATATCTCATCATTTGGGTTACATAATTGATTTTTCTTATTAAAACAGGTGTCGTGCCAAAGAAATCAACAAGTTTCTGACTGCAACAAGTTTTTAAGCAAATTCCAAAGCAAGAAGATTCAGAAAAGAAAAACAGATATCAAGAAAGCAATCAAAGGCAGAAAGAAAGTAATTGCCCTGCCAAGAAATCATCAGAACACATTCAACATTTGATTCTGGCTGCAACTAACCTGAGCATACTGCATCTGAAGCAATCTTGCAACTGCAAGTTTCTGAATCATCAAGCTAGTTATCTCTTTTATTGATTTCAACACGGCTGAAGGAGACACCAACTCAGAAACCTCTGATAATATCACCAATCCTCAACAACAAACTGCAGAAGCAGCTGGAAAGTTGATCAAGCCTGTCCTTAGCCCACAAAGTCAACTTATCACCATCCATTTTGAAGAAGATAATCATCTTCTATGGAAACTTCAAGTTGAAACTGCAATTCAAGGATTAATCTGCAGTATGTTAATTGATCACCAATATTTCTTCTCACATTGCAAATTTACTTCAAAAGCATGAAAATATATCCTTGAAATATAATGTTTCATACAATTTAAGATGAAGCCGTGTAGGAATGTTCATAATGGAGAATGTTCATAACTCTTTGGTGCTCATTTCTAATAGTGGTATGCTATATACAGGATTCAACAAATCAACAAGCCCTACTCGGTAGAATTACGTACATCTGATTCCAAACTCAGTTCAAAAGCCACTTTAATTAACTTATTGTCAACTAGTTAACATGTTAAGTAAATATATGTATATGCGAGCATAGAATCATTTTGATATTGCACCCTCGTAATTCACTCTAAAAGTAAACTACAATCAAAATAATAACCAGTAGTAGTTGAACTTATATGATATAATAGTGCAAACAACCTAGCTAACATGTCTATCACATAACATGAAGGATATAAATATAATAACTGTGTTTTACATGGTTTGTTTTCTATGCAGTGGACAACACAAAGTCGCAGTAACCTAACGTCACTTGATAATGAACCCAATTGATGAGGTATGAAACTATTATCTCAACTCAAAAATACGAAACACACTTGAATTGCTGGATGCAGCAAAAGATGTAAATTTTTCGGGCAATTGTTATCTTAAGTTTGCTTTCATCTTCAATTTTCATAAACCGAAATCATTTACGTTGAGCTTTTATTCCAAACTTTACTGTTATTGTTTCCAAACCGAAATCATAAAGTGAAGCAGTTAAATTTCCAAACTGAAAACTAGGGTTGAGAAAAAACGCTCACCAGTTTCCCGTTCTGTTGAGTTTAGGGTTACCAAAATCGAAGTCTAGGACAGAGATGCTAAACCAAAATCGAAGCGGTGGATGAAGGAAGATGATTTCTACTGTTGAAATCAAAATCGATGCATGGCCGAAAGTATGAAAATTATGAAGGGAGGGAATGGAAACTAGAAATTGGGGAGGGAATGGAAACTAGAAATTGGGGAGGGAATGGAAACTGAGAATGGAAATTGGGGAGGGAAGTGGCGGCAAACGAAATAATCACTGATGTATGCGGTGCGGCAAACAAAATAAGCACGAATAGTTTTGTCAGCGTTCAACCCTTAAAAACAATATTCTCACAAACGCATTCTACAGCATTAAAGTTTTAAACGCTGACAATGACTGCTGTTAAAACTCATTTTTCTTGTAGTGAATGGAGCCGATAGCAGCACATGCCACCGCACGCATTGTGGAGCACAGAACTAGAAACCTCCACAACAAAGAAATTAGGTCGGTTCGAGTATAATGGGAAGACGACCCACGGAAAGCATATAGGAAACTGAAGAAAAGATAAGGATCTCTCATCCTGTGCTTTTCATAGGTAGACTTTTTTCTCCAAATTTAGGGTTTTGGTTTCATCAGGATTGCTAAATTGGATGGTGGAAACGGTTGTTATACTTTTCACTATCACTTTGCACTCATGTACAAATCTTTATGCATGTTTAGGGTATCTGCATACATACTTATATATCACGATCACACGTTCACGTTGGGATTATGCTCACTTATGGTATGCCTGTAGTACATAATCACATTGCAGTGGATGGTTGCATAGATAAATTGGTTGTATAATATGGATGCTTATTGTGCATTACACTGTTTGCCCCTTAGGAAGATTTTGGGGATGAAATCCTTTTTAAGGGATGTCAATGTAACACCTCGTAAAATAAACCATAAATAAATAAAATGGATGTATTGATTTAAATAAGACAGAGATAAAAATGAAAATTTTGCAAAATTTGGAATTTGACCTAAGAATCATATTGTTGCATTCGCGACGAAATTTTGACCAATTTTCGTATATAATAGCTGAAACGGAGCTCAAACGAAGAGGCTATAGGCCTTTGAAATTTTCAGATCAAAAATATTTAAATAGAGTTCAAATTCAAATAAATAACTAATTCTCAAATTTGAAATTCAAAATTCAACAGTAATTATACTTGGAGGTTGGGTAAATGTTAAGATTAACGTTAACGTTAAATTATAATTAAGGAATTAAATAAAAAGAATCAACAACAATCAAAATATTCCCAGAATAAGGGGAGCGGTCGACCCCTGCCTGTAGTGGTGGCTAAGGTTTTGGCTCATTTAAACGTACCATATTTATTATTATAAACTGCCCTTCATCCGACGATTTTGGTGTGTTCCAACCATTATAAATAAGAGCCTAGCCCCCTCACTTTTTTCACACGATATTTTAGGAACATCAGTGAAGCTCTATCGGTTCATCTCTTCATAGATTCAGACAACACCGTTAAGATTTCAGGTAAGAAATCATATACATATGTTTTTGTTTATTGTTTATTGTTTATTTTCTCAATCTCTTCTTCTCCAAAAATCTAATCTTTTGAATCCAACATATATACAAACCCCTTGCTATATATATCAAAACGAAGAAACCCGAAAGGGTTTATTGAAAGTATGTCAAATCCAAGAGATGACAAAGCTAAGGACCTCTATAAGTAGTGGAAATCTTAGTTTTTCTATTTTAGTAATTGATTGGTGTAATTTGGATTTGATGTATGCCTTGGAGAGTCTAGGATTATGAAATCATCATATTAAAAATCCCAAAAATTTCCCCAAAGCGATATGTCAATTCTTAGGTTGGAATCATAATTGTTTTATATTAAAACAATAGAGTTTTTGTGGATTTGCAATATATGTGTTCTACATACTATTTCACTTCTTATTCTTTTCCTTTATATTTAATTAAGGGATTTGATTAAGGAATGGTGTGTAATGCATAAATTTTTGTTCGTAATTTGCACTGCCTAATCCCATAGAAATTCTCTTGTCTACTTTTATGTAAAAAGCAGTTGAATAGAACCTAAAACTTATTTAATTGCAAATTTCCATTATTACTATTTTACTCCACTTTTTAATATAAAATAAGTTGGAATTGGAATTTGAGTACAAGTCTATTACTAGTTTTTGGAATATTGGATTTATGGTAAGAATGCTATTAGTGATATTATGGAAATAAGACTTGTATAATATTGTAAGTTTTAACATTTGAACGTTACTTTATGGCGTAATCTCCATGCACCTAACAAATGTGTACTTATATGTATATAAGCAGCACAAATAACATATAATGATAATGTATTAATTGCATAGTCAAATAGGTTAAAAATTGTTATTTAAATCCCTCTTAAGAAAGTATTTAATTAGGCTAAATAAGAAGGATTTCGTACAAGGCATAAATAATGAATTCGGTGAGACATGTGATCATTACTTAGAGAGTGCATAATTATGACTAAGTTACAGGGATAGAGGTCAGTCAAAAGCTCAGAAGTCTGCCCAGCTAATCTAGTTACCAGCAGTGTGACTTTGGGGCTGACGTGAGACATGCTTATAATCAGTAACCACAGTTGACGTGAGGTTAGTTCCAATTCTGTAGGATAAATCTGCCCGGCTAATCTGGCTACCAGTTCCTATAAATAGTCGGACTAATGTTAAACGTCTCCATGGGATATAGGTCATAATAGGAACGACCTACTTTGGGGAATTGAAGGAATTGAGTAGTTGTTTAAGGGTCTATCTCTTTCCTTTATATGAAGTATTAAATGGTCAAGATTCGGTTTAGGGACGGTTGAGTATATCTCAGAAAAGTTTGATTCAATAGGAAGTATTAAGTGTCCGAAGAGATTTCTGTACAATGCCAGCTAGATAGATGCCATTGTTTAGTCCACCTTGGGAATAGGTATTAAATGATATAAATGGTCAGTCTGCCTATTTTCCATTAAAAGGTATTAAGTTGCTTGGGTTCTATCTCTTGCGTTGGTAGACGTTAATGATTGTGGTTGTGGGTTATCGATTATGGGGAAACATGCTTCGAGGATTGAAGGTATTAAGTGGTTGTTTGAGGACACGCCTCTTTCCCTTACAAGAAATATTAATTGATTTTGAATATAGCTTAAAATGCAAAAGATGTATCCTTATTTACATTATATTGCACAAGTATCGATATAAAAAGGCTCGAGATTTTCTATTCACCAGACATTGTTGTTTAGATTCTCTCCTCATTAAAACACAGATTTGGGAAGGAGACGATGGTCAAGATGGAGATGACGACGAGAGAGCTTGTGGTAGTAGCTTATTTATTTATTTATGCTATTTTCTGATGTACCCATTTGTAGTTCAAAATAATGTACTATTGAACAAGATGATGTAATGGTTACCGTTGACATTATGTTATGGTTTTGCTTTATGACATCTGTAATTTTGAAATAAAATGGGTACAATTTGTGCAATTATATTTTGTCCTCCATTTGATTCCTGAATAAATAGACAAATAGCTCTGTATTATTCTTTTTTCAACCAACAACCAGTTTTGGAATAGGTCTAAGTTTCGATGGACCTTTTCTAGGTTGGGATCTAGGTCTGTTTCGGGGCGGGTTATTACATTTGGTATCGTGGCTTAAGTTACTCGATCAATGGGAAAAGTATACGTATGAGTGACGTATTTGTTATTTTAAAAAAAAGTATTTTTCAAAAATCCTACTATATATAAGTATATATACTTATTTTGAAGATACATCCGACTCTATAAATTTTAACTATAGAGGTAATTGCGACTATATTACAAAAGGATGGACGAAACAACTATGAGTTGAAGAAAAATAAGTGCAGTTAAATTGTACTCCTGCTCTAATTACCTATGGGGTGGAGGCCGTATTGAAAGTGAATAAGAAGAGCATGAGCGAGATATATGAAAGCACCCCAGAAGTTGAATGTTACTTAAATCCTTTGTTGATCTAGATTTCCTTATAATTGTGAACTCTATAAGCATAATACCCGTCAACGTTCACATTAGATGTAATTAAAACATTTACATGAGTTGCCTAATAAATAATAGAGACAGAAAATGGAAATGGAAATGGTTGTAACTCCAAGATCAATGAGGCAATAAATGTGTAATAAATAGGGAGTTGCAAAAATTTAATAGAGATATAAATGGAGATATAAAGAAGGCATAATAGGTAAAATTAAAATGAATAAAAAAATGTATTTAAGAATTGTCCCTTAGAATTATAACCATTTATTATGGGCAATTGACATTTTTAGAAATAGCAAATCACATGTTAGGTAGTAATTAAATATTATAAGGCAACATGTTTGTTAAAATCGAGAAGAAAGATGTGAAGAAGGAATGAAACAAGCTTTCACAAGAAGGTATACATTAATCACCATAAGAAGATAACCATACTAAAGGTTGGGTAGGAAAGTTCAAAAGAAGGAATAATTAAAGTCGGTATTTAAACCCAACCCCATGGGAAAGAATTTGACAAAAAGATTTTTGAAAATTCCTTTAAATGTTTTGAAAGGGCTTTTCAAAGATTATTTAATAAAGACTTTATGTATCATAAGTTGAATTTTGAAAGAAAGTAATTTTGGTTGGGTTTGGAAATATACTACTAATTGTTTTATGAAAAATTTAGAAAACAGACGTAATTTTAAAAGTGGTGGAATGTTTTAAAAGAAAAATGGTGGATAAACTTTATAAAAGGAAATTTGTAGATCTAATGATTTGAAGAGTTGAAAAAAGAGTTTTTCATTTTTGAAATTTTAATTAGTTGAGTTAAACAGTTTTCTATTTCTGGATTCTTCTTTTTTGAAATAAATATGGCATATTTAGACCCAATGGTTTTTATTACTTTATAAATTTGTAAATTGTTATTTTGAAAGAGCGAGGAAATTTTAAAATTCATAATTTATAATTTGGTTTAGTTGAAAGGTTCTAACTTAACAAGGATTTTTGCATTCTTGAAATTCTTAATTTAAAATTTGTTGATCCAAAAAGTCTTTGATCTAAAGATTTTTGATAAAGGGAATTTTTAAAATAAATGCAAAATAGCGCATAGGCAAGACTTGATAATTTTTACTACCTTATAAAATTGAAAGTTCTTTTCCTTAAAATCCTTTTAAGGGCGCGTATAAATGGAAATGTCACTTGATTGAGATAGGATAGAAAAAATGGAAAGTTAAGAATGCTCGATAAGTTAGGTAGGAGGAACATTCTTGTATAAGGAATTATGAAGAATAATAGCTAAGACATATAGCAATGGCATTAGGGATGTGTAGAAAGTTTGATTAGTGATCTAGTTAGAAATAATATAAGAGGAAAATAATAGAATAAAAGTAATCGTTGTCTACTCCATTTTTCATTGTTTAAAGTCATACAAGATGCTTTTCTAAAAAATGAAATGAATAATACTTTGGTATGATAATTGAGTTTTTAAATGTTTTGGGTTAAAAATTATACTTTCAAAAGAAGTACATCTTTATTATAGGAATCATTAAAAAGGGAAGTTTTTCATAATTTCTTTTTGAACATCAAGCAATTTTTGAATGTTACAAATGAAAGTCTGATTTTTAAAAGAGAAAATCTTTGATGTAAAAAGTATTTAAGAAGGAAAATTATTTTTCTCCTTTTTACAACTAAGAAATTTTGAATTCTTGATAAAGGTTCATAAATTTACATTTCAAAGACAAAGATTTTGGATTTGATACCTCACGATTGTGAAAATTTAAGTTTTATAAGGAACAGTGGAAACTAAGTCGAATTTTTTAATATGAAGTAGATAGGAATCACTAGATAAGATAGGTTAAAAGTTTTAGTATATGAATAAAATGGGAATAATCTGTATAACCTGATCTGGAAATTTGAAATCAGTCACAAACTTTTACTTATAGAAGTGGTAACGTTGTTAAGATATTCCAAATCTATAATTAGGTTGTAAATTGGGCTGTCGTAGAATGTGAATTTATTTATTTTGATTTTGGAGCAGTTTCCATGAAATTTCTATAAATTATCCAATTTCAAAATATTTATAAAAGTGCAATGTTTGAATAAACAAGGTTGTACCAAAAAGAGAGAGATGTGTAAGAATGGATATTCTTTCCATAGTTTACACTATTTGTTTCAATAAATGAAAGAAATAATCCCTTGTGATCTCAAACGAAACAAAAATCTCATTTGTAGTTAACTATGGAAAATTATAGCAGTAACCTTTTTTAAGGATAGCTAAAATAAATTTAAAATGTGGAAATAAGTGTTCTGCTTTAGAAATTAGTTGTTAAAAATATACATACACTCATAGCCTTGCTTAATGAATAAAAAGAAAAATAAATATATAAATAACATAATTTACGATTATATACATATTAGTTAGTAACTAATAGATTAAGATTTATGGACATTGATTGCAAATTTAACGGGCAGCAAATTTGTAATCAATGAGAGTTAAAATGAATTAAATGGGGACTGATTAAGGAAATTTAATATGACATTTATGGAAGAATAGAATCGAAGTAATAATTGGAAATTGGAATTTGTAAAAGGTTAATGGGATTAAATGAGAATAGATTCAACAATAATGGTTAATTATTATGGGTGTATTAACTGAAGTAATGAATGGACCACATTTATTAGAAACCAAGAAGGAAAATTAAGAAAGTAGGCAATAGCGGAATGACATATTAGGAATGTTCATCTTAAGTCAGTAAGGAATGTTAAGACCTTAATATCATTCACAACAGTTGATGATAAATGAAAATTTCCAACAAAATTTTATTTTATAGTTCTTGGTTTGTAATTGCTAGTTGCCTCCCTTAGTTATTGGAAAGATGTGATATAAAATATGTCCCTATTTATTACTGCGTTTATTTTATGAATGGGATCAAAATGTTTGATAGATATATGTGTATTGAGAAGCTAAATAAATAAATAAATATTATAGGAACATTTAACTGGCGATAAACTGCAGATAAGACTGGAAGTTGATGAAGAAATTAGGTTGGCAACCAAAAATCAAAGATGTGACGCACCACCTCTATACCTACGCTAGCCAAGGACACTACGAGGTAATGCCGTCAACTAGCGCGGAGAATAAGGTTGTTGAGGAGCGATCATCCGTGTAATTGCTTTGTGCGAGCACCGATATGCCAGATAGTATACCATGCATTACATTTCAAAAGAAAATCCGACATACCGATACAAACTCAAAGCTACTACATAGTGGCTATAATATCTTCAGAAACAAATATAGAAATAAACATAACACAAATCAGTCACAGATACCCATATCACAAAGGCGGAAATAGATATGAATATAACACATAGAATTGTACATCAAAGTAGTGGTCGTACAAGATCCACAACATCACAAAAGAATAGATACAAGTGCTAGACAAAAGAATAAGTACACATCGATGAGTCTATATCTCGAGTGTATAACAACAAAAACTACCAATCTAATGTAGTTAGCCAAAAGTCAGATAATACTCCCAGATGAGGAGTCAAACAGAAGCACCTGTAACATCTCGGTCTGACCCGAGTATTATTTAAGAAGAAAATAATAAACGGATCAGTCTAGCTATAAATATCAGATAAAATGAGATAGGATAATAGATGCGATAAAAACGTATGATAACAAAAATGTCATACAATAAAAAGTATACATTAACTCACAATAAAAATCATACAATATCACAAGAAATCTCAAAGCACTAAAAAGAATGTCATATTCTTTATTTTATTCACCAAACCACAAATATTGACAATCATATCAATGCCAATCGGAAAAGTTAGTGAAACACAAATTCACCAATGCACAAAAATTGATAAAGCTTATCAATGCAAATCACGAAAATTGGTGGAGCACAAATTCTAGAAATCAATCAATAGAAATCCAGAAATCACAAAAAGGGGAAAGAGGCCTATCACAAGAACGGGAGAATGAAAACTCCCAACACGTGTATCACAAACCGAGCCGAAGCTCCTCCAAACGAGTCGAAGCTCCTCCAAACGAGCCGAAGCTCCTCCAAACGAGCCGAAGCTCCACAAAACGAGGTATCGTCCTCTACGTGGACAAAGAGACATCACACATTGCTAGTCTAAACCATAAAATGACCATCATCGATCATCAAGAAGTGTCAATTATAGTAAGCTAGTAAATATATGAGTTTAGCTTCATGTCCCATAACCACTAGCTTAACTTAAATATTTACGAACAAATTGTAGATCTCCAATAGAAAAATTGTCACAAGAGATTCAATCGAACAAGTCCAAGAATTAACCGACGAAGTAAACGCAAGCGTTTCATACCACTTGTTTTACTAAGCCGTTTAATTAGATTTCTCGTACGAGTGAGGTAAAGGTTTGTATATACTAGTAGATTGGAAAACAGTTTAAGAAACGAGCTTTGTAATAAAATAGTGTTGAAATCGTTTTGATGAAAGAGTTTTGATATTTACTACTAGTATTGAAACCTTTATATTTTTAAAGTGACAAATCAAAGAAATGATTGTAGAAACAATCAATCATCAAAATTCACATATGAAGACGTGAATCAAATCCAAAGAAATCGATACTAAATCCATTAAAATGGATATTTCCAAAAATCCATAAAAAGAAGTCATCAAAGTCGATAATAAGTGATAACAACTAACCGGATCAACAAAAATCGATAAACCTTGGAAATTTACTCAAAAATAGCTAAAATAGGCAAATTAAACAGTTCCAGACGTCTGGTAGGTGTTCCCAAATGTCTGGCCCTAGTATCTGGAAGTATATGTGTTTTCTCCCTTTTATTTTTAATTCCTGGGCCATTTCAGACATCTAAAATTTTCAACCAAACGTCTGAATTTGATTTCAGACGTCTGGATTTAGTTTCAGATGTCTGGATTTATTCTCTACCTTTTCCATACGTCTGGATTTTTCAACCAGACGTCTGGATTTGGTTTCAGACGTCTGAAATTTCCTGCTAGGCAAAAAAAAACAGCCTAGACCAAAAATGGCAAATCCAAACCAAAATGCGATCGAACGAGCGATGGATACTGGGGATTTATGTCAATTGGCAACCCAGCACTATAGGCTCTTCGATGCATCACCAAAAATATGTTCAAACATCAAAGATTGGATTTTTAAAGATTTGACTACAAAACATCAAAAATTGGAATATTCACCAATTCAATCCAGATCAAAAGCAAATGAACATAAATAAGTGTTAGGAATTCATACCCAACAATCAAAGATAGTTGTAGACATAGATGTGAGGTAAAAATCTCACCTTTAACCCAAAAACAAAGAAGAAGGAGCTCAATTTGCAAGGAGAAGACCAACCAATCTCCACTTCAACTCAACAAGCTTCAATCTAAGATCAAAACAAGTATTTCCTAAATTTAGGTTTAGGAATTTCTAATTCCTCTTCCTTTCCGTCATTTTCAGTTTTAGCTTGAGTTTGAGGAGTGGGAATGAGTGAATGGAGAGGAGAGGGCTGAGTCAGGGTATTAAGTTAGCTAGTGGGCTGAACCCAACTCCAAAACCCAATAGAAAAAGTGCAAAATTCGACTTACTCCAAACATATCGAAGCTTATACTCAAAAAGGTCGCAAACGTCATTTTGAACTCAATGGGAGTGGGCTCGAGTCCTAATTCGACCGTTTGCAAAAAGTAGGTTTTCAGACTAAAATCCGACGAACGGTGAAATATTTAAATAAAATATTTAAATATGCAATCGATAAATATGCGGGTTGTTACAAAAGAATTCTCTAATCCCAAAAAATTTTAGGATTTTAGGAAAAATAAAATTTAATTTGTCACCATTCGAGAAAGAGATAAAATGTATTGGGATATGAAGAGAATTTTTTATTGGACAAGGATGATAAAAATTATAGTAGAATTTTCAATTATGAGTAATAAGACCGCAGCATCTCTAGCACGCATTTTTATCAAGGAGGTGATTTGACTTCTTGGAATTTCGATTAGTATGATTGGTGATAGGAAATTCACTAATTACTAATGAATTTTGGAGGAGATTACACACAGCTTTAGGAACTTTGTTGAATCTTAGCATTGCTTACCACTCATCGAACGATGGTCAAACTAAAAGGATGAATAGAACCTTGAAGGACTTACTGAGAGCTTTTATCATGGACTTCAAAGGAAACTGGAGTAGCATCCACCATTAGTCGAGTTCGCGTGTAATAATAATTACCAAATTGTTGGCGAGAAACCACCGAAAAAATCCTACTCGGATTACATTTAATTTGGAAAACTTTAGAAAGATAGGGTTTATTAGGCAACATGTGAAAGTTGTAAGATTTTAAAAGTCAAGAAAAATTGGCACTAAGATTTATTAGGCCTTTTCCAATATTGGGAAGATAGGAAAACTTGTGTATCATGTGAAGCTACTAGATAAGTTGGTAGGAGACCATGGTATTTTTCATGTTTCGCATTTAAGGAAATGCGTTCATAACACAACCATTGTGGTAGAGTCTAATCATTTGGAAGATATTAAGACGGAGCCAATAGCATCTCGTTCCATTACATGCATTGTAGAGTATGGAACTAGGAAGCTCCACCACAAAGAAATTAGGTTGGTTTGAGTACAGTATGGAGAAAATATGGCAAAAACCATGAGGACTTTTCATCCTAAGATTTTCTATGATAAACTTTCCTATCCAAAATTATGTTTTGGTTGCATTGAGGTTCTTAGATTGAGGAGATGGTTACTACATTTTCACTGTCACTTTGCACTCATGTAGAAATTTTTGCATGTTTAGGGTGTTTGCATATGTACTTATATGTCACGATCACACACTCACACTAGGGTTGAGCTCATTTATAGCATGTATGCAGTATATAATCACATTTCACTTTGGTTGAGTAGATGGTTGTGTAGATAACTTGATTGTATAACATAGATGTTTATTACGAGTTACGTTGATTGCTCCTTGGGAAGATTTCGAGGACGAAATCATTTTTAAGGGAAGAGAATGTAACACCCTGTAAAATCAACTATAAATAAATAAATTGGATAAATTAATTTAAAGAAGATAGGAGTAAAAATGGAAATTTTTTAAAAGTTAGAATTTGACCATGAAAGTTATGCCATTGCATTTGTAATAGAATTTCGATCAATTTCCATATATAGTATGCTGAAAACGGAGCTCAAACCAAGAAGTTATTGGCATTTGAAGTTTTCACATTTAAAATAGTTTAAATATAATTAAATTCAAATAAATATTTAATTCTCAAATTTGAAATTCAAAATGTTAACTGTAATTACACTTGGGGCCAAAGTAAACTTAAGGTTAACGTTAATGTTAAATTATAATTAAGGAATTAAAGAAAATAAATTAATAATGACACCAAGTGTGACGTTCCCAAAATAGGGGGAGCGGTTGACCCTTTGACCACGACTGGTCGACCGCTAGTAGTCAGTTGGTGGATGGCGGCGGTCGATTGCTGCACGTAAGTGGTAGCTAGGGTTTAGTTTATTTTAATATACCATATTTTATTATTTTTAACCGACTATCATTCGACGGTCCTAATGTGTTCTAGCCACTACAAATAAGAATCTAGCCCCCTTACTTTTATTCACACAATATTTTGGGAAAATTGGCGAAGCTCTGCTAGTTCGTCTCTTTGCAGATTTAGAAAACTCTATTAGGCTTTTAGGTAGGAAATCCTACATATATGTCATTGTTTATTGATTATTTTCTTAATCGCTTCTGCTCCATACCTCTATTTTTTTGAATCTAACGTATATACAAATCCCTTCTTGTATATATCAAAAAAAGAGATTTGAAAGGGTTCGTTGAAGGCATGTCAAATCCAATAGAAGGAAAAGCTAAGGACCTCTGTGAGTGGAAATATTAGTTTTTCTATTTTATTAATTGAATAATATAAGTCTGGATTTGATACATGCCTTGGGGTGTTTTGGATTACAAAATCATCATAGTAAAAATCGCCAAAATTCCCCCAAAACGAAGTGTCAGTTCTTACAATGGAATCTTAATTGTTTTGTATTAAAATACTGAATTTTTGTGAATTTTGCAATATACTTGTTTTACCTTCCATTCCACTTCTTATCCTTTTTCATTGGATTTGATTTAAGGGATTTGATTTAGAAATGGTATGTAAGATGTAGATTCTTACTCATAGTTTACACTGCCTATTTCTACAAATTGAATAAAAATTCCCTTGTCTAATTTTATGTAAAAATTATTTGAATAGACCATAAAACTTATTTGATTGTAAGTTTCCATTATTATTGTTTTATTCCATTGTTTTAATGTAAAATAATTTGGAATTGGATTTTAAGTACAAATCTATTGATTTGATTTTGGAATATTAGGTTTATGGTAAAATTGCTATTAAGTTATTGTGGAAATGAGACATGTATAACGTTAAAAGATTAGACATTTAAAATGTTAGTTTAGGGCTTAATCTCTACACGCCTAGAAATTAATAAATACATACTTATAAATACATACATACATACATACATACATACATACATACATATATATATATATATATATAAACTAGCGTAAATGACATAAAATTTTAACGTATTGATTGCGTAGTTAATTAGGTTAATAATTGTCATTTAAATCTCCCTTAGGAAAGTAATTTGAGACGTGCCAATTCTATAGGATAAATTTGCCCATCTAATTCCACTGGTTCCTATGAATAATCAGACTAACGTAAGACGTCCCATGTGTATGGGTCATAATACGAAGGACTTGTTTCAGGGAATTAAAAGTATTAAGTGGTTGTTTGAGGGCCTGCCTCTTTCCCTTATATGAAGTATTAAATGGTCGGGATTGGGTTTAGGTACGGTAGAGTATATCTTGGAAAGGTCGTTTCAATAGGAAGTATTAAGTGTTCGAAGAGATTTCAGTGCAATGCTAATTAGATAGAGACTTATGTGGAGTCCGCCTTGGGAATAGGTATTAAATAATAGAGGCCTACCTCAATTAAAGTCTTAATTGTCAAAATCTTCATATTTTCCATTAAAAGGTATTAAGTGGCTTGGTTTTTATCTCTTGCATTGGTAAACATTAATAATGATGGTTATAGGTTATCGATTATGTGAAAACCTACTTCAACGAATTAAAGGTATTAAGTGGTTGTTTGAGGGCCCACATCTTTCCCTTATATGAAGTATTAAATGGTTTTGAATATAGTTTAAAATAAAAAATTCATATCCTTATTTAAATTATACTACCTAAGTACTGATATAGAAAGGCTCGAGATTTTCTATTCACCAAACATTATTGTTCTGACTCCCTCCTTATTACAACACAGGTTAGGGAAGGAGATGATGATCAAGATAGAGATGACGATGAGAAGAGCATGCAGGAGTAGCTTATTTATTTATTTATTTATGCTATTTTCTGATGTACCCGTTTGAAGTTAAAATGTATTTTTGAAAAAAATAATGTAACGGTTATTGCTGACACTATGTTATGGTTTTATGTGTGACATTTAGGATTTGAATTAAAATGGGTGCTGTTTATGCTATTATATTTTATCCTTCCGCTATGAGTTTTGAATGAATAGATAAATAGCTCTGTGTTGTTCTTTGTACCAACCAACTGCCTTCTTTGGAATGGGTCTAAGTTTCTATGAGTCATTTCTAGGTCAAGATTTAGGCTTGTTTCAGGGCGGATTGTTATAGTGAAGCAGTTGAGAGTGTACTCCATTGATGAAAGTTCAATGGTCAGATGACCCTAGAGATGTACATGGAAGACTGAGGAATTATGCGACGGACACATCCCAAGTTATTCCCTACTCGTCCCTAATCAGTTATGAATTTATTTGTTTGGATATGATTATATGTTTTGATGAGTGGTTTTATATGTGAATATGTATGTATGTATGTATGTATATAAAGAGATGGAAACGTACGCGTATGTTTGTGTGGGCATGTATGTTTGATGATATTGGTTAGGATGTGTCATTATAGAATTCTCTCTATAAATAGCGAGAATGCAATTTATTTAAGGGTGGGAGTCTATAACAATCCAGTGAGGAGCGTGATAATTAAGTACATTTTTGTGAATAAATTAGGGATTTTTAATTTATGAAAATGATTTTTATAAAATTTTAAATTATGAAAGTGCTTTAAATGGAATAAAGGGTGAAATATTTGTTAAATGAGACTAAAAATATTATACTGGGATTTTAGTTGAAAAATTATATTAAATACAAAGTTGAAATTGCTTTACTAAAAATTAATAAATATTGTATTAATTTTAAATTATTGAATTAAATTTCAAATGAAAGTAAAAAACAATTATGTGGATTAAAAATTTCTATTTGTGAAATATAATGTAAATGTGAATATAAATAATTTCTGATGAATAAATAATATTTCATTTTTTTCAAGGATTGAAAATTAAAAATTTTATATTGCGAAGTTGTTTAGAGTCATATGAAATATAAGAAAAATATTTTCATGGTCTAGGAAATTTTTAAGTGACTTCAAATAAGTTAAAATACATTAAAAAGAGTTAGTAATAATTATATTAGAAGAGAATGCATTTTCTTTTGTTAAAATGGGTCTTTTGGGTGTAAATTCAAGCCCAAACTCGTTATTATTTTACAAACCAGCCTAAATGAGATTATTCTCCTTCATTTTCATTGCTATAATCATCTCCTTTAACTATAATACTTCATTAATGGCAACCTAGAGAAACCTAACCATAACTAAACACTTTTACATATTTCCAAGTTAAGAATCCTAAGGTAAATGCTCCTAATTCATTCTAACCACTCAATGTCACTTAATCCTTGATAATTGTCCAGTTTTAATACCTTATATATGTCAAGTTGGTAAGGAATTAAGTGAAGTTTATTTTTGAAGAAAAAAGAAAGGAATTTCAAGCTTAAAAACTATTTTTGTGAGTGTAACCTCAGTCTTAGTCTTTGCATGCTTTATAGATGTTCTTATTATTGTATTTGACGAATTTATGGATGGTTAAGCTAGAATATGGTATGTTATGCTGTGATATAGATGAGTTTAGCCTAATCTTCTCTTGAATCAAAATTTACAAAAACCTTCATTATATAAAATAACTATATACTTAACTCTATATAATTGATCTACTACATGCTTTAACTATGTTATTGTACTCATCAACGCTAGCCATCCATCATTGGAAGTTCAACAAAAAGCTGTACGGATGTTTGGTTTCTATTTGGAGTTGATAACTCTAGGATTCGACTAGTTGTACCCTAATCGATCGACCTGTTGTACCCCAACCGGTCGACCTGTTAAACCTAATTTAGAGTTATAAGTCCAAGCAAAGAGCATTATGGTTTATTATTTTTGAAAATTTTAATTTTAGTATGTTCTAGATGGTAAAATAATTTCTGAAAAAATATGATTAATGTATAAAAGATTTTATAAAAATTCTTTTTGGATATAAAAGAAGGTTTGAATATATATATATATATATGTATGTATGTATGTATGTATGTATGTATGTAACTTTGAGTAAAAAGTATCTTGATGAATAAAATAGTTTCAAGTTGCTTTTAGAAACATTCATAAATTAAAATAATCTCAATGGCAATTTTATTTTAGGAATTATCTTAGACAAGCATGAAATTTGATTTTGTGCGTGTGTGTGTGCGCACGTGCATGCGCATAGGCTCTTAGACCTTATGATATTTTGATGTCACAAATCTTTAAGTCCTTCTATGATGCATTACATTAATTGTATGTTATTACGCATGTTATCATTGATCTATTGTTGAAATATATGCAAGTAAATCTTATTGATATGATGTTACTTTATGTTTGAATTATGTTATGCCTTACCTATACTATTTACTTAGATAGATGCTGATGTTTTGTTTTTATATATGTCGCATTATTATATGACGTTGGATGAAAATGAATTATTTATCTCATGCTACGTATGTTTATAACTTGTACAATGCTATTGACATGAATTTGTGATATGAAATGCGTAAATGAAATCTGTATGTTCTAGGGATAAATGTCGTAGTGAGGCTGTTGTTAATTAATAAGTGAATAAGTGACGATGATTGATCGGTGTGAGATGAGTTACTAGATAGGCTAGTATCATCTTAGTTGGACTAATTTGGGGCTGCTACCTGAATCATGGTGATCTGATCCACCACCATTGATAGTCCAAATGATCTGTTGCATGGGAACACCATGATGACAGGTGCAGGAGTTTTGATGATGACATGATGGAAATGAGGTGATGTAAGGAACATGAGGAGGAGCGCGAGCAATGACAAGAGGAGATGAAATAAATGATGCAACCAATAGATCGTGTGGTGGCACCCCATAACTATTGGTCAAGGGGTATATGGATGACAAAAGTCATGATATCTTGGTTTTGACACAATGTCTAATAGAGTGAATGTGAGTAGGGTTCACTAGTGATTTACATATCTTGTTGATGAATAACATAAACAATGTGATTAATAAAATAAAGATCGCAACTCATAAAGGTGATTAGGAGTGATTCCTCGGTTGATTAGTACTACAATTATGAGTCACACTAATTAAAGCCGTGATATAGATGTTTACATTGTATGTATGAGGAGATATGGGCGGCTATGGTTTAGCGAGTGTGTGGCATATTTGATTTCTTAAACACATCGCGTATACTCAACACACGCTTTATTATGCTTTATGCACCATTACATTCGATGCTTGTTTCTAGTCTAACTCAGGGTTTGTTATGTATTGAACACCCTTAGATCAGACTGAGATCATTTGCAGGATGTTTTCTTTTAGTCATATACACGAACTAATGATGGAGAAGAAAATGATAGTATTATATCATACTCATAGCATATTAGTTATCTTTTGTCGAGATGTGGTCCATGTTATTATTGTTTATGGTGATATTAAACTTGTTCCATCTTATTCTTCTAAGCAATGATGTAATTATGGTATCAATATCTGTATATATGTCATTTTTGGATTGTTTGATGTAGTCATCCATGTGTGCATGTTTGT
Source organism: Allium cepa (assembly GCA_030765085.1). Lineage (NCBI taxonomy): Eukaryota > Viridiplantae > Streptophyta > Magnoliopsida > Asparagales > Amaryllidaceae > Allium > Allium cepa. The sequence continues at coordinate 841,739,520 of CM060928.1, forward strand.
ATTTAGAGATGTCCATGTTCCATAACATCTGTTATGTACATACGATATTTTGATCTTTTCCATCGTGATATCGTACTCTGATATAAATCGTCTTTTAGCTAGGTTCATTTTTCTTATATATATATTCTAATATGTGATATACTCAATCCTAACAATTTGTGTACATTGCTTTGTGTCAAAGTGAGATATATATTATTTTAAATATACTCAGGTATTGAGACGTGTCTATGTCATTGAAGGGAAAGTATATGGGAGATTGCATCTATCTTGTCCTTTACTTTATGCTATAAAACAGTTATTATTTTCTGGTGGCATGGGTAATGGGTCGGGGAATCACACTTAAGGTTTGGTTGGCACTTTCCAAACTTATACTTGGCCTTTTGGCCAATTAACTCCTTCTCTTTTGGGCTCCACTTTTCAAACTTTGTTTATTCTCTAATATTTCAAAAAACATGTTATATGAATTTCTCTACCTGAATGAATTTTAGAATTTTACATCCGTGCTCTCTCTCAAACTTCGTAAACACGTATTTAATCACATGAAATCAATTCACAACAAACATACCAAGTGATCAAGCAAATCAGTAGTTAAAAGTGAATGCCAAATTAGCACTATAGATAACTGAATTGGCATCCAAGAATGAAGGAAAAATGTCATAACATGTTAATAGAGTTTAATCGTTAAATCACATTAAAGAAACAACTTAAGGGTTCTATTGGAGAACTTTTTCATCCTTTAATTCCTCGAATTTGTGTGAAGTAATTCGTTCGCTAATTACTTTGCTAATTTGGAATCAACGAGATTAAGTAATTTTAATTTCACCATGAATCGGTGATTATACTACTAAGCGCTTACGCAATCATGTGGTTGCACTTTGACTGTACGTTAAAGTGTCAGATCTAACCATTACTTAATTCCCTTGAAACTGAAAGAGGGTGTTATACCACAACTAATAAGAATAAAAGAACATAAACAGTAAAGGACACAGGATTTACGTGCTTCGGATTTCAAGAAATCCTACGTCCACGAGTAAAGTTTCTCTTTCTTCCTTTTTTTATTGATCAGGTATAGAATTTCACGGTAAGAGGCACCATTGAATCTTAATGTTTTCTTAAAAAGAGAAAAATGTCAAAGTCCCCTTTTCATGCTACAGTTCTCTTTCTATTTATAGCTAGGAAAAGTACATGGATTACTGAAATTTTTCCTTTATCGTTAATCCTTAACCCCTGGATCTTGCTAGCTGTCGTTTATCCGCAATACTTATTTGATGTAACTGGATTACTGATGTATTTTTGGTGGGAAGTTTGAAAGGAGGCGGGAATCCCAAATTTAGAGTGGGAACCTCCGAAATTATGGTGGGAGAATTCAAATTCGAATTTGACCTTGCTCATCAGATGCATGAGGAATTAGGCGGGAAGCTTAGTTCTGTATGGGTCGGTCTCATCTATCTCGAAATGGCTAATGTCTTGAGAGAATGATAGAGGACTGCCCTGATTCTTTGCTATTGTGTAGTTGCATATGTGGTGATGACTTTTGCCTGGTATTCAGATCGTACCGCTTTGTTGATACCCTTGCAATCTTTTCTTGGCTTGAAAATGCATCGGATTGGAATGGAGTATCACTTCTCATTCTGTTCTAGGATGTGCCTAAGGTTATTCCCTCTTTGAATAACCTTTGTGCAAGTTTACTTAGGTTGTTGATGAGAGAGAGAACTTTACACTTGTCATTTACCTGTGAGGTTGGGCCTGCGTTGAAGTGTATTTTGAGTGGCCAAGTATACAACCCCTTTGAAGTGCTTTTGGCTCTGTATGACATGTCTAGGTTGCCCTTGGTATGTGCTGGAGCAAAGCTATTCCTGTAGGTATTGATAAAAGTGTGAGTTTTAGAGGTTTAGTTACCTTAATGCACTTGGCAGTGCTTTCTACGCCTCTGTTTACTTTGTTTCTTTAATGTTGGGAATGGCTAAGGTAGCCCACCCCTATTCCATGATGTGCGCGGTGTTTTTCTCTTATTCCTTTGATGACGGACCTTGGGTTGAGTTAGCTGCTATGGATTTTAGTCGATTCTCCTTTTGGTTTGTCTCACTTTCCCTTATTATGGTTTGTGGTAAGAACGGGTGTAATACTTGTCCCCTAAGTCTGCTATGATCATAAATCAAGGTAGACTTGTTTCCTTCAACACCTGGTATTTTATGCTCCAACCTATATTTTAAATTTTCTTTGATACCACCGTTCTCATTTTTGAGATTATCGTGGTCACTTTTATATGGTGTTGCTAATACCACTATTGTGTGACGTCGGTGGGTTATGGTTTGACCTACCCCTTTTCGAAGATGAAATGTCCTTACCCGTATCCTCAATCGTATATTTGTTTTTCCTTGACCTTTGTTTTAAGGGCGTAATGTTCTTGGACGTATGCTTGGCTGTATTCTCGTTTCGACCCACCCCATGTTTGGAGGCGTAATGTCCTTAGCTACAGGCTTTGTATAACTTATCCCTTTGTCTAGGGATGTAATGCCATATGTGTGCCGAGTCACATTCTTCTCTATCATCACATTCTCATTTCTAAGATTTTCATTGTCGTTCATAAGTGGAATCATACCTTTGGAACGACGACAGTGAGTTACGAAGAGTGGAAGAATATTTGAATGAGAAGTTAGGTCGTGTGTATGCAACCCAGTGTTGCATGGGTATGGTTTGAACTGGTTCTGGCCGACTAATATCCATATGTCCAGTGTGGTATGTTAAATTATCTAACATACATATTTTTTATACTAGTCAGGCAATCTAATATCTCCACGAATAGTCTCCCTATGATTGTTATCATAGGAATATTCATACTAGATTAGGGTAGTTTTTTATCTTGTCTAGCGCATGCCTGAAGAGCCAGGCTGGCATTGATGCAAGTTCAAGTGTGTAGGGTCTGTATCATCATTCTCAATGTTGAGATTGCCATTTACGTCTACTGATTCAGTGCTTCGCCAAATCAATGACTACTTGTAGTGACCTGTGATGTGCGCTGATTTGGCCATAGACAATACAGAGATTTTTATACTGGTTCGGGCTTTATAATATCCCTATGCCCATTTTATGGTATTTTTACTTTATAATATCACGTACATCATGTAAGCAATGTAAGTCAGACAAAGTAAGGTCTGAGGTGCTTTGAGTTCTAGGTTCTTGGAAGTATGTTCCATCAGGTCTAGATAACCAGTATGCTCTGTTTGCTAAAACTTCTGCTATGACTAATGGTCCTTCCCAAATTGGTCCTAATGCTCCATCCATTGGGTCCCTAGTATTGGCCATTATTCTTCACGGTACTAAATCTTATTTGCAAAAGATTCTTTCTTTGGATCTTGCATTCTAAATCTTTGACATCCTCAGTCAATATGTGGCCGCCACTACCGCTGCTTCATCACTCCTCTCCTGGATGAGATCTAGGAAAACTTCTTTAAATTTCTTATTCTTTTGGTATATTATATTCTTCTATGTGACGAGATTTCAACTTCGATGGGTAGCATGGCTTCTTATCCGTAGGTTAACGAAAAAGGAGTGTAACCTATAGCGGTTCTAGTTGAAGTTCTGTAGGCCCACAATATTAAAGAGAGTTCGTCTGCCTACTTTCTATTAGCGTTTCGTAGCCTTTTCTTTAGTAGTTTTTTGATAGTTTTGTTAGCAGCTTCAACTTGTCCATTTGCCTGTGGATTAACGACTGATTAGAAGCTTTTTATTTTGTCGTTTTTCTTACAAAGCTTTATGAATTCTATGCTCTCAAACTGTGTGCCATTATCAGAAATAATTTTATATGGTATTCCATATCTGGTAATTATATTACTTACTATGAAAATGACTATCTTATTTCCGGTAGTTATGGCTAGCGGCTCCGCCTCTACCTATTTGGTGAAGTAATCTATGGCCACTATAGCGTATTTAGCTCCTTCTTTCGACATTGGAAGTGGTCCTATTAGGTTTATTCTCCATATATTAAACGACTATAGACATGTAAAAGGGATGATCTCGTGGGATGGTTGTCTAGGGATGTTGGAAAACCGTTGAATCTATCGCACTTTCATGCAAATTCCTATGCTTCTTGAAGTGCTATAGGCATATAATAACCATGTCTTAGCACATTTTTTTCTAATTTATTTCCCCCTAGAGTGATCGCCGCATTGTCCTCATGAGCTTCCCTCATGACTTGTACCTCATTTTCTTTGGAAACGCGGCTAAGATAAAGAGTAGAACACCCTCTCTTGTATAATGTGCCATTAAAGAAGGAATAGTATGGGGCTTGGTATCATATTTTTAAGGCCTCATTCCGTTTGAAGGTAGAACTCTACTTAGAAGATATTTCTTGATGAGAGTCATCCATTTATCTTCCTCGGTTTGTTGGAATTCTGTAACTAGTTACTCTTAGCTCTCTACCGCCTCTTGGCTTTGCGTGCCTTGTATGATGGCCCTTGGGCTCGGGTCAGAACTAGTATTTGATTTGATTCTATCATACTTGGCTCTGTTTGATGCCCAATCGGTACAGCCTTCATTTCACTAGCTGTTTTTGTACTAGCTAGCTTTGCAAAAGAGTCAACAGATGAGTTGCTTTCATAAGGGAATTTTTTATCTCGGATTGTTCAAATTGCTCTAGCAATCTCTTAGTTAGTTCCGTATATTTGGCTAAGTTTGGTTCCTTTGCTTGGTAATTTCCCTGCACTTGGTTAAAAATTAACTGAGAATCACTACGAATTTTAACATGCATTACCTTTATTACCTAGCCAATTCGTAGACCTACAAGGACAGCCTCATATTCTACCATGTTGTTGGTTGCTTTGAAACCGAGCTGAATCGCTTCTTGCAGCTTTTGCCTATCCAGTGTGATCAAAATATATCCAATTGCTATCCCCTATTCATTCGTGGCTCCATCCATGAATAAATGCCAGAACTATAGGGTGCTTATTTCTTCTTCTGAATAGGGCTCGGTTGATAAGGTGCATTCCGCAATAAAGTCTCCGAGTGCTTGGCCTTTAATTGCCTTTCTGGGACAGTAGGTAATTTCGTACTGGCTGAGTTCCATTGCCCACTTTAATAGGTGACCTGATGTCTCTGGCTTCTGTAGTATTTGTCTAAGTGGTTTGTTTGTGAGAACTTTGATGGGGTATGCATGGAAATAAGGTCGTAGCTTTCTTGCTGTAAGGAGCAAATTATACGCCAACTTTTTGACAATTGAGTAGTTTAGCTCTGCTCTTGACAGTCACTTGCTCGTGAAATAGATGGGTCTTTGCATTCCTTCATCTTCTCGTACCATTGCAGCACTAATAGCCTAATCAGTTACAGTTAAGTAAATGTATAAGTTCTCACTTGTTTTAGTTCTGATAATATAGGAGTATTGACAAGATGATTCTTTAGGTGTTGGAACACTGCCTTGCACTCCTCAAGTCCACATGAAATTTTGCCCCTTCTTTACTTGATCGAAGAATGAGATACATTTTTCTATGGCTTTGGACATGAATCTTCTTAGAGCTGCTACTCTGCCATTCAGGTTCATAAAATCCTTTTGTTTCGTTGGGATTTCCATCACTCTTATGGTGTCGATTTTCTCAAGGTTAGCCTCAATAACACGTGCACTCACTATATACCCTAGTAACTTGCCCGGTTTGATAGCAAAGGTACACTTCAGTAGGTTTAGCTTCATATGGTATTGCCTTAGAATTGCGAAGGTCTACTCTAAGTCTTTGACATGATCTGATGCTAACTTGGCCTTAACTAACATATTGTTCATGTATATCTCCACGTTCTTTCCAATCTTCTTAGCACACATCGTATTAACTAACCTCTGTTAAGTTGCTTCTGCATTCTTGAGTACGAATGACATGACTTTGTAATAGTATGACTCTTTGTCTTTCATGAAGCTAGTGTGTTTCTAATCTAGCTTAAACATGGGCATTTGATTATACCCTGAATAAGCATCCATGAACGGGAGTAGTTCATGCTCACTGGATGTGTCTACTATATGGTTAATTCTCGGCAATGGAAAATTGTCCTTCGGGCATGCCTTGTTAAGATCGGTGAAATCTACGTAGGTCCTCTATTTCCTATTGGATTTCCTCACACTGGATTGGCAATCCACTTAGGGTAGTATACCGCCTTGATAAACCCATTTTCCTTTAACTTCTTAACCTCTTTATGTAGAGCATTGTATCTTTCTTGGTCTAGAGTTCCATGCTTCTGTCTGAATGGGTGGGCTTCTGGGTCGATGTTCACTGCATGATAAATGACTGCCGGATCTTTTCCTACAATGTCTGAATGGGTCCAGGCAAATACATCTTTCGAGCATTTTAGGAAGTCTATCGTTTCATCTAGGGCATCTCCGTTAAGGTTCTTTCCTATCTTGAGAACCTTTATGGGATCCTCTGGATCTATCTGGATATCTTTGCTATTTACTGAACTGCTCGAATCAACCAAAGTAGGTCTTCGCAAGAAAGCATGTAGGGTAAGGTTTGACTGATAATCATGAAGTTTGTATGAAATGACTTGTTTAACGAGGAAGTTTCAGGTATGACAAGCACGTGTGCCGACCTTACAGGAATGGTTGCAGTGTTTTTGAAACTGAAGATTGGTTTGGGGCTGGGTTTCAGGACTTTGGATTGTATTTTCATTTGATCATAGGTAGATTTGAAGATGACATTTACTGAATTGCTCGAATCAATGAAGACCATCTTTATGGTACAGTTCGAGATATGCACTGTAATGATAGGTGAGTCTTGATGTGGGAATACAACCCCTGCCAAATCAGCTGTTGTGAAGGTTATCTTTGGTGTAGGCTTCTTTTTGATATGGAAGATTGCCCCTGGTCTTTATCTTCTTTCACGTATCTTTCCTATGCCTTCTTGCTTGCACCAGCGAGATGTGGACCTCCATGAATTGAAGCTATCAAGTTTGAAGGGTTGCCAGCTTGATGCTCATTTGGATCTAGAATCAGATGGCCAGTTTTGTCTCTCCCATTCTCTCTGGAAGTTCCTAAATATCCTTTCTCAATTAGCCTTTCTATCTCCTTTAATGTCGGCACTTATCATTATAGTGACTATTTTCTTTATGGAAACGGCAGTAAGCTCTACCTTAATTCTGTTTTGGTTTCTTTCCCTTGTTCGGCAAGTTGTAAGATAGCTCATCTTTGGTTATTGCATATATCAGCCCAAAGGAATGGGTGGGGGGATCGTGGTTGTGAGGTTTAGCTCCTTTTCCCCTTTTTTGGATTGATATAACCATCCGCCCCTTTTCTTATCGTAGTTCAGGACAGAAATTCCCTAAGACCGAGATACAGACCTGGCTTCTTCCATTCTGATGTAACCGGCTGCCCTTTCATAAAAAGCTTTCATACTATGACAAGACGTCCTATTATTTTTGTCCCACATAGCAGTTCCTCTCCTGATTCCGATGTGATCTACCATTAGTAGTGCTTCTTCGTTGGTTGCCCCAATTCGAAGGACTTCCATCTTGAAATACTTGATAAAACTACGCAGACTTTCGTTCTCCCCTTTTTTCATATAGGATATGGTGAATGTCGAGGGAAGCTTCCCTTCCTGATTTGAATTGTCTAAGGAAATCGACAGATAATTACAACTAAGGTTTGACCTCTCCCGATTCGTACCTTCTGAACCATCTGGATTCTTTACCAAATAAAAATATGAGGAACAATTTAAGCATGGCCATCCTTTCAACCTTCAAGATGTCCATAAAGTATTCAAAAGTGCTGAGGTGATTTTCAGGGTTGGTGGTTCTATCAAACTTATCAATTGAAGGGCTTTGAAATTATTGGGGAAAACCGACTTCAATAACAGTCTCAATTAAAGGAGGGAAAATTCCTTCCTCTATCCTTTCTTTGATATTCCATTGACAAAATTTTGCCAGCTGTCCCACCTGAGTCCTGAGATGTTGGATATCGTATTCCCTTAGGTCAAGCTGGGATGAGTTACCATCTGACGTGGTGTCCTCTTCATTTCCAACGGATTGGATTGATCGTTCCAACAACAAAGGGTTTATGTTGGCTGGCTTGGATTTAATCTTAGGGTTAGCTTAAATTTTACTCTTTAACTTGATGTCAGTTTTTAATCCAGCATCACCGTTCCCATTAACGAGAGTGGTGTTATCATCACCTACTGAATGTTCAATGCAACTGTGGGACGATGGAGATGAGCTATGGAGTGGGAAAGTGAAGATGGCCTATGCATGGTATGTTGGGTCATCTCCAATCCTTCCATACGTCGATTTATCTAATCTAAGAAGGACTGGATTGCGGTCAGGATAGTATCTGTAGGGGCCTCGGCTCCTGCCTCATCATGGTTCTTTGAGAGTATAAGTGGCTTGGGGAAATTTTTTGCTATCAGATGTGCAGATTCCTGCATCAGGGTAATAGATGCATCAGCGAGATTCATGATTCATGATATACTGTTGGAAATAGCTTGTATCTCCAAAATGAGTAAATATGTGTGTCGTCAACCCATTTAATTAACTTAATCCAATTTAGACAAAAATTATATATGTCTAACATATCATATTTGTCCCAAATGAGAAAATATGTATATTCCAACCAAAATCTGCTATTAACTCATTATTTTATGGTTATTTGGAAACACATGCAATATCATCGGATAATGAACACTTACTTTTTAACTAGTAAATCTAAGTCCACAAAATCAGATCTATACCAATCAAATTAAACATCTGAGTTTTTAAATAATTATAAATCCAATATGTATCAACCCAATTAAAATTATTATTCTTTTGAATGGTTATATATTTTATTCAATCTAATCCCCGTCAAATCCTACATTAAATAATGTTAGATCTAGCCAGATTCAATGCTAAAACATTAAATAAATAAATCTAATCCAAATTCAAATCCAACATGTAAGCATCATTTAATATCACTTTAAATTAGTTAGAACTCAAATAGGTGCTATTATCTAGAAATACCCTTTTAGCATAAAAATAATATAAAAATCCAACGATAAAAAGAGTGTGTGATTTTTAAAACATCGTGCATAAATATCTCATCTGCAAACAATACAAATTTCATGTTCGTAATCGACAATATAAATCCAACTAAAATCTTATTTTTGTTCGATATAAATTTTATTTATATACATATAAATCAAATTAACTACTAAGGGTACAAAACCACTCACTTTAAATACAGAATAAATCCAAATCAAACGCTTATACCCAAATCTCTTAAATTGATGAAGAATTGATTAATTCCTACCCTGCTCTTGATTTTTCTTTTTAAATCTCTTCGTATTCTTCCTAAAATCTATGTTTCAATAGAGTTTTATTATGGACGATATTATTTACACTCATCTAAACACTTCTCTCATCCATTTTTCCTCTCATTCAATCATGTATTTCACTCATCCACCCGCACTCATTTTTCATAATATTATTATTATCCGAAAATCATAAATCCACTTTCTTTCTCTCTCTTTCTTCAAATAATGAAATCAAGATTTATCAATCCAATGTCTCTAGATTTTTCATTTAATGTTTCATCAATACATATGAATATAATTAATTTGGTCGCAACTAATTTTTATCGACTTTAATTGTAAAATGGTTTTTCTTTGTTTTGTAAATTGCGTAACCCCAAATAAGATTAACATAGTAATAAGTATTTTGTAGCTCAAATTTGATGTTATGGTAGAATATAGTAAATACCTTCATTACCACAACAATCAAACATATCAAATCATAAATATTTTTGTCGTTGTTTCAACAAGAAAACAAAAAAGAATAATGAAACCAATTGTAGTAGAAAACATTATGATATATTCAAATACAATTAATTATCATCATCCTTTTTTGAAAATTCATGGAATTATAAAAATATGGATTTACATGCATGTTCCAAATATACTTAAATATCATAACTCGTCAATTTCTAATTTGAAATTGATAAAATAATTTACTTACGTTCTTATCATTATTTCTTCTGCCATTAATGGTTAATAGGATTGAAAATAATCATGCTTAAGGATTAGGTTTTATTCTAATATCTACGTTGCTCGATTATGCACGATCATTTGAGTTCACTTTCAAATCCTTTAATAATTTCAAAATGGGTTTTAGAAGTAGGTTTTATGATTTAATTTTATTATTTATTTATAAGTGGTTTTATTGAGTATTTGGGCCGGTCTAAATGGAATCAAACTTTATTATACATTTATCTTAAGAAATGAAATGGAGGCTTAAATGTTTGATGGCTGTTATGAAATCCTAAACGGTCGCCTTTAGGCAATTTATAAGCTCAAATTAATCCTTAGCTATTTGAAACCAATGCTTGGTCCATGAACTCAATGTTGAAACTTACATGCTATTCTACGACCATAATTTCTAACCGCTTAACCAAATTTATATTATGACCACTTTTGGGATATTTATAGAATTGATTCTATATTTTAGAAAAAGAACCGATCTCTAATTTGTCATGAGACAAAAATTACAGACAAATAAAGGGTTGGTTTTCAAATTATGAAACTTGATACATAGTTTTTTAATATTAAATTATGATTCCTATAATTTTTAGCTGAAAATAAAGTCGTTTATACGTATTAAAAAGATATATATTTTATATATTTTTCCCAAAAAGCGGGTCTTTACGACTATGGAAAAAATCGACAAGTAGATATTTATCTCTTTTTTTATTCGATTTTATATTTGTTATGTGAACGTTTGCATCTATGAACCCTAATATGATAAAGGTTAAGCTCCTATTAAACTCTAAATCACGTGCTTCTCTAAAATCTTTATGGATGTTTGCTCATTTGCATTGCAAACAAATACAATGACAAATTTGTAAATTAAAATGTGAAAATGATGCAAATAAAATAAGTAGAAGATTTATTTAAAGGAAAATAGTGTCAAGGATAAAATATCTCAGCATTTTAGTATCAAGACCGGCATTTAGTATTTTAACATGAAGAACAACTTTTGAATTTCAATTTGGAGGCAGAACAACAAGTTAGCGAGCAGGACAAACACACAAATGAGTCTGAAGCGGTGTCAAGCATAGGCGACGTTGTCGGCGAGGATGATTGCTGCGACGACGTTGGCTGCGAGGGTGGTTGGTTCGATGGTGGATTGCAACAGCTAGGTTTTGAAGTAGCTTTATTGAAGTCATCTGATAATGGAAAATTGATGCCTCTGGCTGCAAGGACGCCGTTGAGAAGTGGTGTTTTAAAAGAAACAACAACTCGAGAAAGAAGAAGAGCAAGCCGACGAAGAAAGGAGGAAGCCATGAAAGAATTAGGAGAGAAGAAGTGGTATTAGTTGTTAGGTATCAGTTTTCCAGTTTGAAGATATCATTTTTAAAAATATTTGTTATTTTTGAGTTTGTGATTTTCTTTTGTATAACAAAATTTTTATACTGTAATAAATTCACATAATGAAGCGAAATTTTTTAATTGTTATTTTGCATTCATTTTCATTTGATTGATAATGTATTATTGTGTTGAGTTTCGTGAGGATCGGTTTTTAGGTATTATTTTTATTTTTTCTGGGTATCATTTTTTAAAATAATGCAGCATGGAAGTTTTTATTTTACTATTTTGTTTGTTTGGTTATATAAAAAAATGAAGTTGTTACACAGTAAATATGATGATCATAGAGTTGAATTGATATTTCGTTAATATCAAATATTTAATGAATTTTGTTTGAGTATCAGTTTTACTATTAATTTGAGGATCATTTTAGTGATAGTAGGTATCATTTTTAAAAAATTATTTTATTTTTTACCTAGAGATGAACCACTGTCGTGCTCACCATTGTGCACACTGCCTTAGTTGAATGGAATCCATGCTTATGCTGGAGTGGAGCCACTCGATTTGGCTTGCATCGAAGAATGAAGATGCTTGAGTCAAAGCATCGTTATATCATATAACGATGCAATTTCATGAGCTTGATAAATGTTGATTATGGGTGGTCGATTTGTGCTTTAAATATGACGATGAACTGGTTTTCTACAAGGATGATTGTAATGATTGAAATACTTGTTCAAGAACGAACTGTAAACTTAGATAATGGTGATCGAATTTGATAAATTTAAGAACCTAGGAGATTATCGGTGGTTTATTTGAGTATTAGCTGTTAGGTATTAGTTTTAGTTGTCGATGTCAGTCTTTAGATATCGGTTTTTAGGTTAAGAGTTATCGATAACATGTGATGGCAGCGGGTGGTATTGGGGACGACGACGAGTCTAGTGGTACAGGTGATGGCTGTGGGTGGTGGTGCAACGAGTGGTGATTGATAATTTTGGCGATTTGTCCTTATGATTAATTCTGAAAGAATGTTTGTCCTTATCATTAATTTTGGAGAATGTTTGCCCTTGTGGCTAAAATATTGAGATTGTGTCCTCGAGGCTAAAAAAATACAAATCATTGTCCTTTATAAAAAAAAACCTCATTTATTTATTTAGTTTTCAACTTGATTAAAAATACGGGTATGCGGAACGCAAAAACTTTTAATGTTGCTGCAATTTGTAATTGACAAGCTTCACGCGGTAAAAGGCCACAAATTGATTCGTGGCTGCCCCTATTTTAGAATTTGTATTCCTATACGAAGCCCACGTATAAATACATGAAAGCAATGTTTTGAAAACCAAACCGAACCGGCGGTTCAACCGAAAAAACCGTGAACCGTGAGCCAATCTGGTCCGGAGTCCGTTTGAATCTTGATTTACACTGAACCGCAAGTAATAACAGTCTGACCTAGAAAATAGGTTTTATTACAAAAAACCGTAGACTATAAAATATTTTACTTCAGGCGAAGAAATGGCCGAATGAAGGCCCAATGGCCAGCTATGCATGCTTGTCCACTTGCAGCATTTATTTGTACATAGAAACTCTTAAAGCTTTTCATTATTTCATGATATGGGACCCTTTTGTTTCTAACCTTCCTTTCCTTTGTTTCCTTCAAACTATTTATATTAGCATCATATCAATGCATTATAAAAATAGATAACTGAAATAATTAAAATATCTACATGCATAAATTACTTTTTATAGCTTCAATTACCGATGTTCCAAATTTGCCAGATGCTATTTTATATATTGGATTAATCATATTCAAGCACGTCGTTGTAAAAACTTTTTTTAGGTTTCTTACCAAATACTAAATTTCTTACATTAATGCATTAATTTTAATTAGATTTTATATGTGCGCGGTTTTTATGGTTCAACCCGGTTTGGATCTCAAAACTAAATTTCTTTTGGTTTCTTACCAAATACTAAATTTTAATTAGATTTTATAATACACTATTTGTTTTTAGGTTTCTTACCAAATTTCTTACATTAATGCACCTTCAATCTTCGACTATCGCGGCTCCCCATAGCAAATCCTACTAGCATAGAGCAGATCCTATAGCATAGAGCAGAAAAGGTGCGATCGATATCCTAATTTCTTATAAATCAATTTTATGTTCTCTATCTAATATTCAAAATCCACAATTTCATTTCTGTTATAAGTTGATCTTTAAATTATTGGCCTTTTGTTTGCACCGTGTTATTGAGATGATGTTTTTCCGTTGGCACTCCAAACCCTTAGAGTTGAAAATCCTATAAACACTATCTTACAGTAGAAAAAGGCAAAAATTTCAGACTATGAATGTTGAGAAGGTACATTAGCGTTGACATTAAACTTGAAATATCAAGGGTGCTAATGGAAAATTTTACTACTGTTTCGTTCTAAATTAGGCATCCTTGAAAAGAAATGCTATTTGTACAAATGGTATATGTAGAGAGTTTTTACCTGAACAAATACACCAGAAGAGAGAAGAATACAGAGGACCTCACATGCTAGTAAGACGCACTATATTAATTTCTCTATGCTCTGCTAATGTGTGAGGTAAAAACATGTACATAGCAGCTTCAGATTGAGATTACTTAATCTGGAGAGTCGAAATACACTTGCTTCGTATGATCTGCTACATGTATCGAGACAACGTAGGAGCATTTTAGATTTTAAATCCCAAAAATTGATATGGATGCACATAGAATGGTATCCACATTCAAAAAATAAAAGGCCGATTATTATTAAGTTGATAATTTATATGATCTGTATTTTAGTATAACAAGTGATCTGATCTGCTGATTTATTATGTTTTTGGATCAAAATTTATTGTTAAACAATATTTTTACTGTCATATTATCATTTTACTTCTATTTTTGGGATTTTTTTGAACGACTGAAATTCAAATGATTTTATGTTGAGTCAAAATTATCCATTTATTATTTTTATCTATGAAGCGTCCATGGTTATTTAAAAATCCGGTATCCATGAATATAAATATCCGCCTCCAATATATGAAATAGATTTCAAATATGATCGCAAATATATCACTATCTGCATTCTTTAGAATCCGTTGACATGTTCGCTTGTAGGTGTTCATAATTGTCTAACTAGGTTTGTTTTGGTCTTTAATGGATTATGGCAATTTACTATTACTATTTTTTAATTTTTATATATTTTTTATTTACTTTTTTTGTAAATCACATACATTATCTAATACCAACTTAAAATAGTATGGTATAGTATCTTTGGTTGTGTTTCTTTACTATCAAAATTTTTGATTCATCGATGTTAATCACTTTTCGAAGTGTTTGTTCAAATTTGTTCTTTTCTGGCATTTGCATAAAAGGGAAAAAAGTAAGCGCTCGTTAAAAAAAAGTATGGGTAAGCATTATATAATAGCCATAGACTTTTTCGATCTTTGGTGGAGTGCTATTTTCTGTTTCAAATTACATTTGGATACCTCTAGGAAAACAATAATTGGATATGTTAGAAAAGTTGCAAAGGGACTTGGAAATATCAGTTTTGTTTTGAGATTTTGCTTATATTATTTCTAACACCCGCCATATCTAAAACCAATATTGAATATAAATTTGGAGCCTTACATTTAAATAAGTTCGAGAGACGATAAGTGAACACAATAACCCACATAATAATGGATATATTATAATTTTAGGTAATTAAAATTATAATCTTTATCATACAACAATCTTCTTATCATATATTATGCAGACATATAAATGAATATCAAACTTAAATGAATTTATCAGCAGTTTTAACAATATACAAGTATTCAAGATTCAAAAATATCAGTGGAATACTTGGATGAAACCCCCCCCCCCCCAAAAAAAAACCACCAAAGAATGGAAATTTGTTGAAGGTATAACTGAAATGAAATTAAACTACAACCACTATAATAATATTCGTAGTTTTTACGAAGATCATCATATGTTCTCTTACCTGTTAGCAACAAGGGTGAGATGAACAAAATTATGGTACATACACATTAAAAGGACATTCAAGCTATGTTATATCAGACGTTAAGTATGAGGGGACGACAAAATAGTTGTTTTGCTTAGAGGCACTCAAGCACCATTTAATTTTTGAAGTCCGATTATGTACCTTTTGTTTAACAACTTAGGGTAATATAAGACTAATCACTTCAAGACACGAAATAATCGTTGTTTTTCAAGAATGTTTTCCCCTTCTTTATCACAACAGGTTGTATGAAAACCTTCTTTCAGGATACAATGAAGATTTATCTGTGCAAGTTGTGATTACTTGCTCAGATCAGAAGAAACACTCAGAAGTTAATAATGCTATCGATTTTAGATTTAGAGGAAAAGAGAAGTGTTATCTGCGTTGATGGAATGCACTGTTATATATGGAGTGGGATGTCTATTCGTCTACAGGTGCCTTTTCGAACACCCGTGACCGTTTTCTAACGGTTGTTACCGTTGGCTGTTGAATTTGAACCCCATAGCGGAGGCGTTGCCCCCACATCCCCATCTTGGGGGGTTGCCACCCCCTGGACCCCCCTCCTTAGGGGATCTTATTTGAAAAAACATTCAACACTTTTGATGTTAGACTGAAAGCCAGAATATTATGATTTAAACATCAAAAGTTTTAAGACTGAAGCTTACTTTTATACTACAACACACATTTTATTTATTATACCTCTGTCACAATGACCTGCTAATTTTCGTCCTTCGTCTAAAAGACAACATTTAAAATGATATGACTTTTTTTAAACCCGGATCACTTAATTTTCGTTTTAAAACAAAAACAAGGTGCAAAAGAGTACCATTTAAGCATGCTTATGCTTTTTTCCTCTTAATGATGCCATGATATACTAATTTCCTTTAAGCACGTTCAAACATGAAGATTTTATTTATAGGCATGAGGAAAAAAACTATTTCAAAATCCTTTACGATAAAATATGGTCCTTTATGACAAAATGCTCAATAATTTTAAAGTTGTGCGACTTTTTTCATTGAACGCTTTATATTCAAAACAAACAGAAGCTTACTTGAACTTGGCTTATTAGCACAAGTTGCTTGTTATGCTTGGGCAAGATATACTATTGACTTTTTTATGAGCTTATAAGCTAGTGTAAGGACCTGTAGGCTAGTTACCATACATAAACAATAGTCAATGTGGGACTAAATAAACTGATCAAATGAGAATCGAGCTTTAGAATTAGATACTTACACGAGCCATGTTGGAATTGTACTGCATGTTAACCCCATATCTGGATAAGTTTATAGCTTCATATGGAACTTACTATGTTGGATGATTGCAAGGCTAAGAAACTAATAGCAACTTAGCAATTAATCAAGTGCAATAACAAATGTGGGATGCGTAAGATAAAATTACAGTGCACATACCACATATACCTAAATTATTAGACGATACAAAATATTCCTTAATCCTTATTGATACAAACAGCCTTCAACAGCTAAGAACATAACTTGTTCTAGAAGTTTGGTAATGAGGTATAAGCTGTGTGTTCCACCAACTTTGAAATTTTTGCCAAGTCATCCATTTCAGTTGCGATTTCTCGATTCAATGGACAATTTTGAGGTTGCTCCTACAATGGTTGAAATATGTACTGATAAGTAAGATGGATATTTCACAATAATTTGTTTGACTTGTAAGAGAATATTAATTCAAGGATAATATTTCAAAATTCATTTGTTTAAAGAACAACCTATTCAACATTAAGGACATAATAGCAACTATAATGAAATCTTGTCAATAGCTTGTTTATTATTCTCTTT
Source organism: Allium cepa (assembly GCA_030765085.1). Classification (NCBI taxonomy): domain Eukaryota; kingdom Viridiplantae; phylum Streptophyta; class Magnoliopsida; order Asparagales; family Amaryllidaceae; genus Allium; species Allium cepa. Next base: position 841,756,628 of record CM060928.1, read on the forward strand.
AGCCAGTGTGTGCATGTGCGTAACGATATAAGACGATGACAGTATGTTGGTTGATTTAAGTTTCGAGGGCCAAAAAAATATAAATTTATTTAAATATAGAATTGCGAGTACAATTCTACAAAATACTAATGTCAAAATTTTCGTACTTAAGCTTATATTGATTTATGTGAGCCTTAAAACTTGTTGGATTCGCTAATAAACAATTTTAGCAAAATATCTCATAACTATAACTCCAAGGCAGAAATTTATTCTTAAGATCTGAGTTTATGAAAAATGTGTCCTTAAGACTTGGGTTAATGGAAAATGTGTCCTTGATCTATACAATAGTAGAGCGTTATTCTTAAAACTGAAGTTCAGTAACAACAATAGTGTGTTATCCGTAAATGCCATATAAATAAATTATTGAACAATTATCCACAGGTAGTATGTTTAAACTTTAAAGTGCATACCATTGCATTTTCAGGATTTATTATTTGTTTTTCAAGCACCCACTCTGGGCAGTCTCCTTCCAGCATTTGGGTATAGGTGTAGCGCTGATCTCTATTTGACTCAAACTGCAATCTGGTAACAGTAAGAATATCATCAGGCAAGCTCTCTCTCTCTCTCTCTCTCTCTCTCTGTGTGTGTGTGTGTGTGTGTAGAACTACCAATACAATGATACACAATTGTTCATTTACTTTCCAATATAATCCTATCATTTTGGAGGATTTCAAGACTGTTCTTCAGATTAACCCCCCAGTTGAAGCTTGGAGTTGATCATATTCAGTTATTATTGAGGTATTTCTCAACTTCCTCTTGCACTAAAGTTATATAGAATTTAATAGGAAAGATAACTTCGTCAGCCTTATCTGAGAATTAGGAACCATAACTTGTCAAAGGTTTATTTTTCGTTCATGAAAATATTATTTGGATACCAATTATAAGTACATAAATATTCCCTTATCTGTAAGCTGTAACTTACTATACGTAGACATTCCCAATTCTGGGGTAATTATGTACAAATTTCATATCATAGGAATGAAGAGAGATAAATTAGTTCCAATCTAGGCAAAAGTGGCTAAATTTTGCTTGTACAAGCTGTTCCTGAAGATACTAATGTTTTTCTATAGTTGAACATCCCTTTGAGAAATAATATTGTAATAATTATGATTTTACAGTCAGCTCTTTCAAATATGACACACTCCTTTTATATTCTAAATCCTTAATATCCACTAGTTTTTAATTATTTCTGTTCTCACAGGAATTGTCCACATATCACTTCACTTGCAAACATGGTACATATTTACATTTGCCTTGTATAGTGTTCATATAAACATTGGAAGCTCAAGAGTGAAATTTGAACTCTGTTTCCTTTTCTTTTTTGAAAAAAAAAAGAACTCAGATTTCATTACCTCCACTAATTTATATAGGGTTTTGAACTCTCCTTGTTCCATTATTTGATATAGCATTAAACATGCCCATATTTTCCCCTCATTAGAATTTTTATATCATGTAAGTTCTAACAGTGGAATATTTTGCTTTTGACCAACATTTAGAGTTCTTTAGCTTAACAGTCCAAAACATTCAAGGATACATCACATTCTATGTTTAATGAAAATTACTTAAAATTAATATGTTATTTATATTCAATCATAAGGTTTTTAAACCATGCAATTTAGGAGAATACCCATCAAAGCTTTTGCTTATACGGTGCTGTTTAGATGTATTATCATCCATGCGAGACTTGACAGAATGGGCGTTATCAGAGCGACCAGTTATTTCATAGCCAAATAACTGGAACCGTACCTGCAAATATAAAATGATTTCTCATTCTCTGTGTTGCACGTACGGATAAAACTAAAAATCTAGTATGTTATTGTTATCAAACTAATGGTTTCCTACGTATCATCTGGGGAAGAAAATTTTACCTCATTCTCAGAGCAAGTTTGATTGCGATCCTTCAATTTTTTGTATTCTGTGATTTTTGAAGGCCTGACAGTACGTTGGCTTTCGCTATTCTCCAGGTTAGTGGTTCTAAGAAGTACAAAAGTTTATATGACAAAGAAAATTAGTTTGAATCAAAAAATGATCAATACACAGAAATTCTGGATGACTAAGTCAAAATAGCCATCTAGGATTGTTTAATGTGTATGTTATATTTATATACATGGTATATTGCACACAAGATGTGCGCATGTTAAGTTTTTACCCTTTTCAGTTAATTATTATATGTAATATGTGGTGATAGCGATGTAATTTCACAGTGCTTTGTTGAAATCCATGGATTTGGTTATTAATATTAGAGCTTTGTTATATATATATATACACACATGTATATATACATATATATATATATATACATACATATATACATACATATATGTATGTATATATATATGTGTGTGTATATATATGTATGTATGTGTGTGTGTGTATGCATGCAAGTATATTTAAATTTGATTTGTGGCACTTCTAATACCTTTTTAACACTTATTTCGAGCTACACTATTACAAATCCTATAAAATTTTGAAAATATGATCACATCATATTTAAGACCGTATCCACGAATAGTTTGATAATTTTCCCAGCACAATGAAATTTATATATCAAACAACGATTAAAATAGTTGTTTAACGGTTTATACTAACTTACAATTACAAAAAAGTTGGAACTTTTAAAATGATCAATTTTTTTTTTTTGAGATAATACACTGTATACCAAGTATCCTCAAAATTTTGTACAATTCAAATAGTATAGCTCAAATGTATATAAGGGGTTATCCACGTAAGTGATTTAAACTACATGCATATATGTACGTTTTACGAGTAAATAAATACTAACTTTTACCTTTAATCCTTTTTCCTATTATATGACTGATTCTTATTATGAGATGTGGAAAATTCATACTTGGGTATTACAACCTATTTTTGACATTGCAACTACTTTATTTTTAAAACCAAAGTCACAATTTTAGCAATTTGTAGATTCCACTTTTTCTAAACATGCATGCCCTACCACTATTAAGAATGATACATGTTAGACATTAATTTCTTAATACTTTCTACTCTTCATAAATGAGATTATCCTCTTCATCAGGGTACTGGTCGCTCTCCTCGAACTTGCTCTCCTAATATCTAAAGCGTTTTGACCTTTTATATTATCTTATTTCTCCTTTGTTTTCCTATGTTGCCAGTTGTAGGTCTAAGGGTGATGGGAAATTATCTCAAGTAGCAAAGAAATCTCCTACGCCGAAACACTTGCTAAATCAGTGTGTGGTATCATTTACATAATTATTTCCATCATTTTAATTTTGACTTTATTCAGCCAAGTTCACATTTCTATTAATATTCGATTGATGAACAAATTTTGCATGCACTCATAATGGCTGTTTTTACATCTTATATGGAGTATAATAAGCCCGTATAAGTTAATGTGTATTGATACTGAAAATTTTGTTCAGTTTATTAATAAATAAGTTCCTTACATCCCTTGATTATGCTTGTCGGATTCACATGCAAGTTTACAATAATAAAGAACAAAAATGTGGGCATTGTCCACATTTTTTGACTTCATATAGTGATAGCATCTAAAAAAATCAACATGTAATATTGACATAATTATACTCATCAAACACAGGAAAATATAATAAAACGAGAAAGGGAGCATACCCGAAGTTCTGGGAAGAGGTTGTATTGCTTTGGGGAATTATTCTCTCCAGTCTCTTTGCTAGCTTCTAAGTGTTTGGATTAATTCATGTAACAAGAAAATTATATAGCAAAGTATTCATAAAATTGAATTAAATGAGATAATTTAATATAATGTGGGCATATGTTAGCATAAAATAAAGCTGAGAATTAACTAGCTGTTTTTCTTACCTTCTTTTCTTCAATTTCAAAAACGTTGCATCTGTTGCAAGATTGAGGATTTGATGAAAGTGTGCGTTAGTAAAAATAGACACCGCGAAACATACTTTGACATTTTGAAACTCAACTTACAATCTATTTTGAAAGCTAGTTGATTCTTTAGATTGATCCGAAACATCTTCTGTCCTGTTAAAGTAAATAAAAAATAATGATACATAATCATAAAATAATGTCTTTATTTTATGTTAAAAACCTTAAACTGCTAGGGAAGGAACCAATGCTTTGTTTCTCCATATTTTTGACATGGCTATGATCCCTAAATGTGATTAATAAGAGAAAGGGATGAAGATAAGGTTTGTTACTTTGTTTGTATTGTGAGTTTCAAGATAGTGTTGATAATGAAATTAATCCTTTGTATTTTTGATGAAATGTGTAGAAATAAAATAGGATAGAATGGAAATTTAAATGCATGAACATTAGAAATAATAATGATACAGTGGATATAGTAGCATATCTATCTGTGTACATGCCCATTCTATTACATTCTGTTTTACAAATATTTGTGAATTCATTGAATGTTTAAAAAAAAAAGATGAAGCATGAAATCAATCCAAATATTCAGATTATGTAAGTAGTCAAAATTAAATACAACTAACTTGTATAAATGAATGAAAAACATAAAATCTGGTTCATGTATGTGTTGAACTTAATTAGTGTTTAATCATATACTATTTTGAAGTGTTTATTCCTAAATGCAATTAAAACACTTACAGTATTGATGATAATCAATACTACGACTTTACACGTCGAGTCAAGTATGAAACTCTTTCTTTAAGCTTCCTCGATTGACTTCTAAAATAGTGATGTGCACACAATTACCACTTTCGTAAATTACTTTTTGTAAAAAAAAATATGAGTACAGTGGGAGTAAAAAAGGACTGCATGTAACATTTCCCAATGATCTAACGTATATTGTATGCTGAAATGCTTAATACAGGAATGTGATAATCCTAGAGAAAAATTTCATCAGACTTTCTTAATCAATAGAATACAGAACCATGACCTTCTCCTTATTTGAAATTTAGAAAGTGAATATACATTTTTTTACTTAGTTGTAGATTTATAAATAAATTTATAGAATACTTCGAACAAACCATCAAAAGCTTAGACGGTATTTGGTTTGAAATTGACTTTTGTTTTTTTGCGTTTTAAACACGGATTTCAAAATGCACGGAAGAGAAGAGTGGTGGAAAACGGATTTGAAAAATGGTTTTAATATATAAAATTGAAAATGATTTTTTCTCTTTACTTTCCACATTTTGGAAAGTATCAAAAACTATCTCTCCCTTCCCCTTCTCCCCTTTGTTGGAATGACAAAGAGTTTCCAATCCATCATTCTTTCCCACTTTATTTGACATACATATTGAGAATGCAAACACAAAACTCATTTTAAAGTCAAACAAGTCAAACATTACTCTTTTTTCTTTGCTACTTGTTGCATTGACAAATTGAGAATCCAGTATGTGACAAAATCAGTTAGAAAGTGGGGAATCATATCGACATACATACAATATGTTATGATCTCAGTCTCTAAATAAGTTAAATTTATGTATCATCTCTTTTCTGCCGTAACAAAGAAGTAATAACATTGGGCGTGCATATATGATTGTACGGCAATATTCAAAATAAGGTATGTAGGTGATCCAAAAATGCATTCTAGTTATTAAAACAAGGAATACTAGCAGGAAAAGATATGAAAAATAATTTATATGTACCACCATCTGATGCCTACAATACACGATTTGTGTTAATGAATTTGCTAGTGATAACCAGAATATATGTTAAGAGATTTGTTTTATTCAAAGTTGATTCTATTTGTTTCCACTTAAATTGTCGGACTATTGTTTTGTTATCCTCATTGAGCTACTGAAATTGCTAAAATACGGTTTGATGCATTCCAAAAAGATTACAAGCATACATTAAAAAAAAAGCACAAACATACTTGATAACTGTTGTACATGTATCATATTTTTAGTTGGTTCTCGTCTTTGGATTTGCCTTAATTATCTGCATATTGCTTTGAGTTTGTTATGAAAAGTATTCTTGTGCATTATGATGATTGTAACGTGGGATATCTGGTTATAAAGTTTACAGTAGCTGCTCTTTATGTTAAGAATAAGATATATGCAATTTAGTTACCAAACATATTCTAATGTGTCATGTCCATTGTGCGTGTAAATCTTTCAGGATTTAATAATGTTTTGAGGCGACTGATGAACAAATAATCTCATTTGCTGGCGGATTTAATTGACCATCCCTATTATAACAAGGACATTTTTTGCAACCATAAATTCGTAGTTGATGCTGTGATGATTAAATTGCCAGATTCACATATTAGATCTCTTTGGTATTTAGATGATTACATACTGTTTCATGCAGAATACCGAAACTGTATTTTATATGTTCATACTTCATATGCATCTCCAATTTTCATAAGTGATATTTTTATCTACAATATCTACTCCCTTTATTTGCAGCAGACTTGTGAATTTAAGACTTTATCTTAGCATTATGGATCACTTAGTTAATAAGTACCTGCTTGCTGCCCAAATACAATTTTAAACTCTGCCAAGCTCTCAGGTAGTTTCAATCGCATATATTGTTTTCTGATTATGCAAATGCTTCTTTTCTAGCATCTACAGCTGTGAAAATACCGATCCATTGTGATATTTTGGAACTAACAAGGGATATTATGGTAGTGGTGAACTTACCATTACCATACCAACATCAAACAATTGGTACCCAACGTCGGTATGCTAATATTATCTGAATTGTAACAGTAAATATTTATCATGGTTAATGTCTTAATGATAAATATAGCGGAAAAGAAATGTCATAACCAGTGGTAACGGTAAATTTACCATTACCGGTCAGTGATATACCAATTTATCGATATATCAACTATCATTTTATCAACGGTAATGGTAAAGTATTTGTAATAAATTTTGACTTAGTAATGGTATCAGTACACTAATGGTTTTCTTGAATTGGTGACGGTTACCATTACAGCCCTATAAATAACCATGTATGTTTTTAGGAAGGAAGAACAGACTTAATGAAGCTTTTTTTATTGACCCATCAATGAAAGGAAGGTACTATTGCATTCAGATTTTTTTTCCTCTATAGACCTGCAGAATATGTGTAGCTGTCATAAGTCATAACTACCTAGCTGATGATTTAATAATGACTCAAAATTCACAAAAGTACAAATTTATGCACATAACATCTGGAGCTAATCATGCAGTATCAAAATTATTCAGATTTCTGCTTTGTACCTATAACTAATATTTTAATATTTATTATCACCCACGAACCTTCATTTGACACGATTGAATGAAAATCTAATACCTCAAGAACACCCGTATTCTTGTCTCCTTAGCTCAATACATTGTATCTTAATATCGTTTTATTAATTATAGAGGCAAATTTGTAGGCATTATCTGTTGCATGATTAATTTTGTAACTGATTCTTAGTAGAGTACCATCTTCAATACGCTGTGAGCTGAAAATATCATTTTTAACGAATATCCAAATGAATCAAACATATCCAGAACATATATTCTAGTCAGTTAACAAAGATATGGAACATATCTTCATTAATATCACTATCTTTTACGCGTTTTACTTGAAACTCAAGTTAACTTTCCATTGGCCTGATTTTTCTAATAGGAAGATATGATTAATATGCTATAAAGTAATTTTTCTTGACAATGACAACGGTATTAGCCTATTATTGATTAGCAGTACAGCTTATCATCAGACAATTTAAAAAGTAGTTCGAAGTTGAAAGCTACTTCTGGCCCAATATTATATGTATACACAGCTGATGCATTGATATTAATTTGTGATAGCAACACACAATGAAAAGGCTCACAAATAAAAACAAAATGAAAGTTGCAGTGTATGATGGATTGATGCTTAAATTCTTACGAGTCCTAATAAATGATGAAACTTTATACGCAAAATTTTCTACTGTGTGAAGTCTGAAAAGAGTCATCATTGAAAACTACTCTTTATCTTTTGAAAAAAATAGTGAAATTTGAAGTTGATCCACAGCACATTGCTTTGAGTATTATGTGCCAATTATAGTGTCATCTAAATTTGACAAGACGTTTTATCTGAATAACGTCCTTAAATCTTGGCTTAGTTAGAGTTCATTTGTCATGTTTATTTTGAACCGATTAAAAAGCAGTGTTATCCACAAACTAGCATTGGAATGATTAAATTTCATTTTACAATTTACACATAAATCAATAAAGGTTATGGATCTGGTTTATTGTGATTTTGTTCTAGGTTATGATTATGTTCTTCATGCTTTTCTGAAAGGTTCACTAAAGATGATCTACTCTACTGCTATTCTCGTCCGAAGGCCAAAGAACAACTCTAATCTGATGTTTCATGTCTGGTGTGATGCAACTTCGTTTTAAATATCTAGATATTTATATTTTGTACACCAAAAAAAAAAAAAAAAGGAAGCTGTTTTTAATATCTGAATATTATACCGGTATCTGATTAAATATTAACGTGTAGCTGTCCTAAATACATATTAGCTTAAAAGCAAAACGACAAATAAATAACATAAAGATATAATAATACGAGCAACCTGAATCTATGTCAATAGCTAGTGAATTCACTGTGTTATTGATCAGAAAAAGATCAAGCAGTTGGGATCAAATTCAGAATTAACCCATATTAGAATTTTTTGATCATTTCTGGTCTATAGCGCATGGAAATCTGTATATATATTGAACCAGAAATATTTTCTGCGATGATATTATTATGACATAATAATAGTGTTTGATAATCCTTCTCTTTACTGAACAATGCATTTTACAACGAAAAGGCAACCAGCATAATTTATAAACAAAACCAAATATAATCAAAAGGCTATGAACCAAATATAATCAAAAGGCTATAAGAGCTTATCTACACTAACAGCAACTACTGTAGCAACACATGAAGAACTAGACTCACTTTTACATGATAGAGCAAGAGTTTGGATTCTCATCACTAAACATATTAGTGATTTGATCATTCTATCTTGTGCCTCTCCCTTAAGCTGAATCTGAAGTAGTTTCTACGTATCTGTAGATAAGAATATTTTGGTCATTTCTGGTCTATAGCACATGGATATCTGTATATTGAACCACAAATATTTTCTGCAATGATATTATATGACACAATAACAGTGTTTGATTAATCCTTCTCTTTACTGAACAATGCATTATACAATGAAAAGGTAACCAACATGATTCATAAGCAAAACCAAATATCATCAAAAAGCTAGAAGAGCTTTTCTACACTAACAACATGAAGAACTAGACTTGCTTTTACATGACAGAGCAAGAGTTTGGATTCTCATCACTAAACATGTTGGTGATTTGATCATCCTGCCTTGTGCCTCCCCCATGAGTTGAATCTGAAGTAGTAGTTTCTACATATCTAACGTAACCAGGAGGCGCTCTTTTATCATAAGCGCCAGCAGTATAAGGCAGTGTCACTAAATTATAAGGTATATATGGCCATATCTCTGCTTTCTTCCCCGTTGATTTTGCCTTCTTCAGTACTTTATTAGCTTCCACATAACCTTTAACTGTTACCTTGCTTTGCTTCCTGTTTATTTCCACTGATTTCACCCCTGCAGATGTTTAGTAAACAACACGTAATGAGTTTTGTTTCAGCATTTAAGATAACTAACAAGATTTTTAGATCACATTTTCCAACTTATAGAAAGAAAAACAGGTCACAACTTATAAGTTTAGAGAAGTGGCTAAAGACTGATAAAAATCGTCATGAGTGTAAAAGAAGTAAACCTCTCATGGAAGAAAGAGCTTTTCGGACTTTGAGTTCACAGCCATCACAGTCCATGCTGACTTTGAGCTCTACAGTCTGCAACTGCTTCTTCTTCTTGTTGTTGTGAGTGTGGCCTCCACTGAACATGTCAGAAAAGTATTCTAATGTTCCTCCCATTCCCATGGCTATTTTTCTTCACAAACACTCTTTGAATTCTCTACTTTTTCTTTTTTGAAAAAGACTGCTATGCTTTTCTTTTCTTTTCTTTCTTTCTCAATGCTTTTGTAGAAAATGACAGAGAACAGGAGGGGTATATATAAGGGACTTGAATCTATATTTATTATTAAAAGGTGTATATAGCAAAGTTATTGGTTTATCTTTCTTGAACACTGGCAGGTGAAAAGAAACTTCTAGGCAAACCTTGTGGTGGTGGCCACTAGCAAAGGTAAAAGGAAAGCGTGTAGAGGATTAAAGGAGAGATATGGCACTGTTGTTTAAATTACTTTTTTGAAGATATTTGTATGGAAATCAGATGTATAAATCGAATATATGTAAATGTTTGTGTGTGACAGTGGGTAAACCATATACTTGGGTTGTGAAAAAAATTGCTGCGGTGGGAACAGTGAAAGAAGCTTGTGTTGTGTGTGCATGCCATGAAAGAGACTTTTCCTCCTCTCTAGTTAGATCATCTTTTGTTTTTGGAGTTTCTAAACTTTGCATTTGAATTCTAAGCATTACTTCCCCGTCTTTTTTATATTAAAAAAAAAGAAGAAGAAAGAAATCTGATTTTACTTTTCAAATTTTAATACGTGCAGTTAAAACGCTTAGCAAATATACAACGGTGGAAGTGCAAAAAACTACAAGTAGATATAATGAAAAATAACGCAAATGCAAAAAACTTCCTTGGATATAAATCAAATATTTAAAGTTAATTTATTCTCATTTTAGCATCATTTGTATAGAATTTTTTTTTTTAATCTTATGCGGCAAAATCGAATAATATCATGATTTATGCAAACTAAATTCGATGACTACGATAGATTTTTAACTTATATTAAAAAATTAATGTTTTAAAGTTAGGTCTTTATCTTAACTCTGTTGATTTATTAAAAAAAGAATTAATCAAGTCAAACTTTGTACGTGAATGTTGTTAAAACGGAAGTTAAAAAAACTTGATTTAGTAAATATTCCGAAAAATAGTGGGGTTTAAAGCGTTTTTACTATTTCATAGTGTTAAATTAAAATAACGTAGCGGCCGAAGAGCGTTGTATGCTATAACGGAGATTTTACAAGGCTTTAAGTGTATAGATTGTGATTAGTTGAATTAGCGTGACTTCATTTTCATAGTTCAAGGTGTGTATAGCATTGCATGTACATTGCCTTTAGCTCTAGTACTAATGTATGATGTTTGTGAAAGGGGAGGAATGTCATATCATGTTGAAACTTAGTTTCACCTTATTTGATTGGATATGAACTTTGGAGCTGTGTTTTTTATTTGTGGATGCAAATTCATAAAATTGCAGTCGTGGTGGGAGCTGCTTCCTTCATTTTTGTGATAGTTCCACAGATTGAAAAATAATAGTCCAAGCAGTTAAAATTAATAAAGTGGATTGAAATATATATGAGTCGGTAGTTATGTTGTTCAGTTATGGTATCCATCTGTAAATCGTGGTCCTTTGAAAGACGCATGAAACAACTTCTGATGGATATTAGTGCAGTGGAGTACGAAATGATGTCAAATAAAGGGGTTTATTAATCTTAGCTCATGCTTAAATTCTTACGGGGATTTTCACTCGAAAGGTTTCTATAGAATAATAAGTTTTGACGACATCAATTCTGAAAAAGTTTTAAGAACAAATTACTTAAAAATGATAAATGGAGTAATCATTTTCACTCATACAAAAATAATGATAAATGAATTTATTTTTCAGAAAATTATTGTCAAGGACAATATTTCTCAACGCTTTAGCCTCAAGTACAGATTATCAATATTTTAGCTTGAAGGACAATTTTCTTTAGCTATCAGTTTTTAGTTATCGATAACGGTTTTTACGTATCAGCTTCTAGTTATCGGTAGCAGTTTTGAAAGAATGTTTGTTCTTATGAATAATTTTAAAATAATGTTTGTCCTTATGCTAAAAATATTGAGGTCGTGTTCTTGAGACAAAAAATATAAAAAAAAATTGTTTTTAAATTAACTCTCCTTTATTTTTTGCTCTATAACTTAAAAAGATAAATGTGCTTATCATTTTGCTATAAATTGTTTTTAAAACTAATTATTCAGAATTATTGTCTTTAAAACTTACTACCCTATAATAAGAAGCCCTTTAACCTAATTTTGACTTCTATGGTTAGTTTTAGGCGAGCGTGTTCAATCGTTGTGTGTAACTAGTGTTTCTCATTTTAAGCTGCATTGCTTTAGGTGAAGTGAAGCAAATAAAAATTGGTTATGCACAATCTCCTCATTCAATGGATTTTAACTATCAATTTTTTTTTCCAAAGCGTTGCTATAAATAAAAATGAAAAAAAAATCGTTTACAAAGTTAAGTGCTAAGATAAAATATATGAGAATTTTTTTTTTATAAAGGATGGAATGCTAAAACTCAGTTTCAAAATGCATGTCGGCAAAGTTGGATGTAATTAATCAGTCATGTAAAATAAAAGAGACAGCCAAATTGAAAGGACAAGGTATTTTGACAGCAAACCGAAGGTGAGTTGGAAAATGAAATCTAAACTGCTAGAAACCAATAATAAGATGTTAGTCAGTGGTGGGCCAATATATTGATCATAGTCCACTGGATAGGGCCCAGTTATATACAACAATGAAAGTGACAGCAAGGGTTCATTTATGATATCCGTTGTATACGTGGGCGGTAACATCGCGCGTTATATAAAGATCGTGAGGTTCTATGTAACGTAGAAATTAACTGTATTGGAATGCACTTGTTTAACATTTTCGCCCTGCAATATTCCTGAGATCTAAACATATTGCAAAACGAAATAGTAATTATATATTTATATGTTATAAAACATACGATTTCTTATGCGGTTAACGATGAAAAACACAATTTCAAATTTCATATCCAGTATGGAAAATTTTGAAATATATCATGGTTAAAAAATATGTTCTAAACGACCAAGTATTGTTAGAAAAAACTATTTAAAAGCTCAATTATTGAATGAATATACTATGATTGATTACGGTATTGCAAGATGTTGTTGCTCTTTTGCAGAAGGCAAGGGGATGACGTATGTAGACACAGGCGTTTTAGGTCGGAGCTCTACTCAGAAGTGGCGATGCAGGACACTTTGAGTTCGGATTTGACTTTGGGTTTTGAGCTGGCTATGGGCACAAAGCCGCTTCTAGGAGAAAATCTTCATGGCTTGGCAGCTCGGTAAGAAGGAGTGCACAACTTCATGTTGCATCTTTCGATTCAACTACTAGAGCCTTGGGATCTAACTTAGACTCGATTGTCCGTCTAGATAGTTAGATAGTGTTTATTGTCCCAATATTTTTATTGATTTACTTAGTATTTCTGTGCTTGACTTAGCTAAGAGAATAATACTTAATTTTGATATTGTTCATTGCGATATAGAATACATCAGAAACAAAGAACTCGAGATTTTCCATTCGTTTAGATCATGAGATGCATTAGTTGAATGTTAGGGCCTGCATGATATTAATAAATGCAATAAAATTAGATCTTTTTTAGAAGATACTAACATCGACATAGCTTTTTTTGTAAAATACAAACATAGAACGTCCCGACTACTACTTCTATAGAAGTTTGGGAGAGTTCTATCTTAGTATCTGCGTTTATTTCTCTTCTAAAGGTAGCTTGAGAGGTTTAATAGTGAGTTGGAAACATAATTGTGTTAAACTTATTCAAGCGATCATTAACGTTTACTTAATGCACCTTGTTTTCGTCAAACGACTCATTTACTGTTGTCTATGGGCCGCATAGTAAAATTGATAGGAATATTCTTTTGAGAGAGTGTCTATAGTTTAGATCCCTTACCGTCGGACCATCGGTAGTAGGGAAGGTTTCAACATGACTAGGTTTTTAGGGAAGCGGCGGTCTATAGAAGGCGACATTTCTCCCATACGGGAGTTTAACCAGTTTGTTGCTAATGATAATTTGATTGAATTACCATTGACTAACAAACAATTCAGTTGGTTGAACTCAAGAGACCTCCCTTCGACGACAATCCTCGGTTGGTTCTTCATTAGTGAAAAAATAAGGGATAGGTTCCATGTTTTGCGTGTTGCTAGACTTCCGGTTGTATACTCGTATCACTGTTCCATTATCTCTTTTGTGAGAAACAGCACATAATTCATAGATCTTTTAAATTCGAAACCATGTGGCTGTTAGAAAATAAATTTACCAGCCCAGTGCCTAATAAATGGCTCACTATGAGTAATGATAACATTAGACATTCAACAATTAGCAAAAGTTATTATCAGTAAGCTTAGGTACCTTATATTATTCCATAGAAAATGGAATAGATATATTTTTGACAATATTGAGACCAAAAAATTACTTTCATGGATTCTAATATTAAATAAATTAATGGCAACATTTCCTCGATCGCCTGGAGCTTCAAAACCTCTGTTCTTTTTACTTTGACTTTTTTCCCGCGTCTCTAACATTCTCGCTTTCGCACCCTTCCATAGCCCCCTCTGGTGGTGACTCACTCATTTTTAGCCTTTGAGTTTCCTAGATCAAGTGAAATTATAATGCCTCTTCCAATCTAGCCGCTTCTCGTGTTCTTCCTCTTCTAGTTACATCTGTGATTGATTTCCTACCCTTGCTTCCGCTTTGTCTTATTGTGGAACTGGTTCTTCTGCTGCTCTATTGGATGCCACCAACCCATTCGACATCTTGGATATCTTAATTGTAAGTACAGATTCCATAAACTCTACAATTTGTAGAATTGCTAATTGTTCTACTAAGGTTAATTCATCACCTCTCTTTGCATTATTTGAGGCTCCTTCTGGTAGTGCTGGCCAGTGGACAAAGGCTGTTCTGCCTGTCCTTGGTGCAAACAATAGCGTAGTGGAATGTAGTGCATGTGGTAAAAATGGTAAAGAAAGTTGTTTGGGTGATAAAATTTCAGGTTCGGGTGGTGTTTGTGGTAATGTCAACTTCAATTCTATAGCTTTTGTGTGTTCCGCTAAAACAATTATGCCGCCATCGCCCTCTAAATCTATCTAGTTGGCTCTTGATCCTCCTGCCCCGGTTGAGCCTGCCAAGTGGTCTTTCTTATTCTCTTCATTGCTGAGAAATTTTGGAGTTTATTCCCTACATAATTTTGATATTGTTGAGATTGATGTAGTGATGGTTCCTCCTGTTGAAGTATTGCAAGCAGGAGTCGATTGTTGATCTAACTATTTGGTTGGCTTCTTCTTGGATTCTAACTTGGCCTATCATCGGTTTAAAGATCGTTAACGTCAAGCCTGAAAACTCAAAAGTGGTCATCATGTGCATTTCGATAACTCCTTATTCTATTTCAAATTATCAAGGTCTGATGAAAGACTTCGTGTACTTGAGGTTGATCCCATCCTTATTGAGGGGAATCCTTTCATATTACTACTTGATGTCCTTTGGTGGACAAGGCCGAGGAACAAATATTATCTACCCATATATGGATAGACTTCTATCATATCTCATCTCTCTTGCAACCTATGATTGGGCTTGATTGGCTTGCCAGCCTTGTTGGTAAGGTAAAATGTTTTGATACTAATACCATAGCTAGGAAAAGATTAGTGTATGTCAAGGCTCTGATTGAGATCACTCCTAATATGCCTTTGTCTGCTAGGCATAAGGTCAGGATTACCGAGGGGCATGATACAAAGGTGGAGGTTCGCTAGAGTTGGAAACCAAATATGTACACAACTTTTCAATCTTTTGGTCATTCTTACGAGGTTTGCAAGGTTAGGGATTATGTTTCTATTCCTGCTAAAATTTCATTACCGTGACCTCTTCCCAGGAAGTGGATTCTTAAATTTAGGCTTGCTGTTCCTCCTATTGACTTTCCGATTATTATAGACCTTGTCTCGGATCCCTCTTCTTTGGATCCACCCCCTTCTGTCTCAGCTATTCCTAGTGTCGCGGATGGCACGGTTCTAGCCTCTCATGCTAACTGTGTTATTATCTAGAATTGTAGTGAGCGTGCTTCGGTTCATGCACCTTCTAAAACGAGATTCAACCCGAAGACTAGCAGCTACCATATGTATGTAGGAGGTAAAGGCGAAGACTGTTTCTTGATATATCATGTTAAGGGGGATGAATTACTCTTATCTAGGATGGTGATGATGGGTAATGTAGCAAGTTTACCTTGAAGGATGAAACATGGGATATTAATTATTTATACTCAACTGATTCTGGGAACTTTATGCCTGATATGGCTTTGATCTTTTCTACGTATTCTCAAATTATAGTGCCTGTTGATGATAGTGGTAGTGATGACGTGGACTAGTGTTCCTAGTCTTTTAGTAGCATAGGTGCTTCTGCCTATCTTATGTATTTTTCTTCCTTAGTTGTTCTGGCGTTTATGTCGAACACTTGTTATTAATGTTTATCAGTAAAAGTGGACGTCCCACTTAAATGCCGGCTAGCCTTGCTAAAAAATTTAAACAAATTTAGAAGAAACTAGAATCTTGTGCCTTTTAGAACAAGGCATTCTTGTAAATCTTAAATAAATACTACACAAAGTCATTACACAAATGGAAAAAATGTCGAAAAAAAGATACCGAGTCTAGTGGATGGACAAGTGAGACAAAATACCTAGTTTTTTCACAGAATAACTAACTGTCGCAAGCTTAGTAACTTGATAAACTCCTTGTTTATTAACAATGTGGAAATTTTTGATCAAAATGAGCTCAATAATGCTTCTACTAACAACTACAAAGATATTTTTCAATCTAGCAGAAGCCATAAAATTATAGCTAGGTGGAATGACTCTTATCCTGATAATTCAAGGATTGCTTTGGACAATTAAGATATTCCACTCTCAGAAGAAGAGGAGATCTTTAGAGCTATCAATGATATGCCAAACGATAAATCACCTAGATCATGTAGATTTTCATTTTTTTCAATAAGGATTATTCTATAAGTAGAAAGTATAGCCAAAACAACGAAGATCATAAAGGAGTCTGTGGGTTTAGAAACGAACAAACAAAAAATATACCTTTTAGCAAAGCGGCAAAATTCAAATTCTTAACTCGTTAAATGACCAAACAGAGAATCTCATAGTTACGTACCTGGGAATTCCCTTATCTTATAGCAAATTGAAAATAAGGGATTACGGAGTGCTGTTAGATAAAATCCACATAAAAATTAACAATCAAAAGAATAAATTGCTGAATTTAGCTAGCATAATTGAACCAGTAAAAACTGTGATTTATCTAATGATCATCTTTTTAACTCAATTTTGTCAGCTATCGGTATCAATAATAAAGAGAATAAACTCTTCGTGTGCAAATTTTTTTCAGAAGAACAAAAATCACAATATGTGTTAGGACGACTTGCGTCGACCAAAATTCTAAGGCAGCGTATGATTAAGGAAGTTGCAAGATTTAACGGAGACAAATGCATTGAAACTTACATGGAGATTTTTCCAACGTGAATGTCTTTGGTCGCAATCATTGTGAAATAGATATTGCAAGAATAATTTTTTTTGGAATATTAATATAGACAGTAATGCATCCTACACTTGGAAATGATACTCAATACAAGACAAAAGGAAAAAAGGGACAATCGAAAGAAAGGTGGTTAATGGAATAACACAGCCTTGTTGGAGCTTGGCTAGCCCGTAACGGAAGTTATGGGTGAATTTCAAATATTTTTACCCTATTGTATCTTTATTGGGTCTATGAAGTCTAACTTATTTAGAATATTTCTAAATTTAATTTAAATAAAATTATATATATCATTTAAAGTCATAAATTATTGTTTGATATTTATTTGATATAATTTTACTTAAATACATAAGTATACATATATATCGTATAGATATGTATATATGTGTGCATGTATAACATGATATTACATGTAAGGTATAATATATCTGTATACGGATGTTGAAATTTACATTGCAACAGACACATTAGCTCATTCTATATGTATTGCACGTGGTCCAAATATGTCCATATACTTATAGTTGTAAATATATGAGTATTCATAAATACATGTTTGTATGCATATAAATATATTTATTATATATAAAATGCTATATATATGTGTGTGCATGTATGTACATATATATTATATTATAAATAACAACCGAATATATATACGTAGGTATGAAATCATATATATTTATGGAAATAAATTATTTTACTTATATATATATGCACATTCAAATTAGAATAAAATAATTAAATAAATATGTATATATATATAATAATATATGTAAATTTGTATTATAACAATACGTATACGTAAAAAATTAATTTTTACTTTTTAATTTTCAATTTGAATTATTTACAAATCTAAGATTGTTATAATATATTTATTATATTATTATATTATATATATATTACGTATTAATTAGTCCATTTGTCATTTATTAAATAATATAAAATATTATATAACAATTTTTTTATAAAATATAGAATGATATTTTAAGGGTTGTAATTTTTTTAGATTTTATGAATAAAAAAAATTATATTTTCAATTAATTAATTACTAAACGGTCGATTTCTAATTTAATTTTAAATATAAAAAAAAAATGAAATAAATTTGAAATTTTTGCCAAAAGCAACTAATATGATAAAATAATTTGAAAAAAAAAATATAAAATTGAATTTTCAAAGCATTATTTGTTTTATGTGAATTAATTAAATCTTATTGTTAACCCAAAAGGTGGATCAACACCCTGAATTGAGTGTTAAAGCACCATCCTTATCAAGGCAATTAGAATACAGACAAGAAGTAAAAATTTGTAGATAAAGTAAAAGAGACAAGGAATATTTATAGTAGTTCGACTGTTAACGAAGCCTACGTCCTCTTTATAACTTTTTTTATTGACTGATTGCTATTACAAGTTGAATCTGCTTACAACGTAATTGAATTATGTAAATGGGATCAAGCCACATATGCTAGAGTTCACTGGAGAATCACAATGAACCGTGTAGACGACTGTTGTGTAGGAGAAGAAGAATAAAGAGCAGTTTCTATAGTGTTTAAGCAGCCAGTCTAGAAGATCCACTTTATGTTGTAGGTAGGATTGTATTTATGGGGGTTGAAGAGCTATTGGGCTAGGCCGACTTGTCAAATGCTTGCAAATGAACATACAAAGGTGCGCTGAAAGTTTCACAGCGAGCCGGATCAATTTGATGGATCGCTAGCTATCCATAGCTTTTTGATTATTGACGATTCAACTACTTGTGATGCATTACTTCATCCTCTTCTTTAAACTTCAGGGAAATCTAGCATACTCATAAGGATCGCTAGCGATCCATAGTGCATGTATCGCTAGCGATCCATGTACATAGTGAGTTTTTGGACTCTGTCTTTTAGAGTGCATTTTTGTCTCATGTTGGTGTTCTCCATATAATTTCGTAGTTTGTTGCCTTGTTTTGATGATGAACCACAAACTGATTGCATTGGACTACTGATTGAATTAGACGAATGCTCGCTTCTCGATTTAACTAGCTTGGAATTCCATCAAACTTAGCCATCATTCTTGGAATGCCTATTAGATCATGATACAAGAGGATTAATGGACCCACGAGCGAACATTATGGATCTCTATCAATCCGTCACCTTAGTGCGTTCTCGCTTTCTTTTTCTTTGATCCTTCTCGGTTGGTTCTTCTAGTACTTTTGATTGATTCTTGTGCCATTCTGACATCCTTTGAATTCTGATGGGTTAAAACCTGGATAATATTTGTCCCCTAAATTATGCCTTCGTTGGAAACAAGGCGTGCTATGGAAGTAACTACTTTAAAATTCATGCTTTGTGAGGTTCAAGTGATCGCACTAAGGCCATAACACGAGTTTAGCTTCGGTTGTTCAATTGCTTATTGAGTTTTGACGTGGATTGTCATTGCTTGTTATCATAAATCAGTTTTGATCCCATAACTTTCAAAATGACTGCTAATAACAAGTGGATCATGCTTGGTGAATTTAGGGAAGATCAAACGCAATTTGAAGGACCGCTAGCGATCCATAGTCCATGGATCGCTAGCGATCCAATGACTTAGTGGTTTTTCCCCATCCAATATCCTATTTAACTTAATCGAGCTGACCCTTTCTTCTCATCTACCTTCATACCATGACTCGAGCCATTTGCATGATGACCTGACCTAAATTAATAATCACGACCCGACCTAAATTCGTTTAACCCTAGATCTATTCGTTCTATCGTCATCGCCAACCATCCACCGTCGAAGCTTCTTGCCATTGACCGCTCTAAAGTTCGCCATCGCCTTATGCCGATCATCATCACCTAAGACTCCGTCAATTTGGGTCGCCATCGACCTGCTTCCGTTGGATTGCCGCTGTCGAAAACTTCAATCATCCTTGCCCTTTGATTCTTAATTCAAGGTGGGTGATGTGATTCTGGCATTCTTTAGCAATTCGACGATGTATTGCATTGGTGGTGATTATCGTGGAAAATCCAAGTTGATTGTGATTTTGTGGAAGAAGATAGTAAATCAAGTCTTAAGTTCTTCATGGAATGACACTCGGGCCGTGCCCTGGTGCTTGACATGTTTTGCTGTCTTCGTCCACAGAATCAAAATTGACTTCTACTAAGTTACATTATTGATACAACATGACATATCTCAAATTGGTTTTAATCATTCCGGAGGAGAATAACAGCTTAGGATAACATCTCGCATGTAGCTTATATTATTATCACCTTCCGTAGAGTTCCTATTAGTCTCGTTTTTTCACACTTGGTGTACCTAAAATGAGAAGAGCATTCCGCGTCACTTCGAACAATGGATCCGTTATCGATTATTGATCAATAAGGAGTAAGTGTAGAAGAAATAATTTCAAAAAGTGATATGAAAAGCCCTTTTCATTCTTTACCATGAGCAAACTACCTACACGAGATAGAGCGTCTGTAGTGTTCAAGACACCGAGCTCACCTCACATAGATAACACACTGCACTTGCCCTGTTATATACTTGAAATCTGATGAGATGGTGTAAATCGATATTCCTTTAGAATTCAAGTATTGTAGGGGAATTTTTAGTTAAAGAGAGAATTATCTGACCGCGTTGGATGCAAGTTCTGTTGTATAGAATGAATTATCCCTCTTATTACTGTAAGTCCAACAGAGGAAGTCCATCACTTTCAAAAGCTGAATCGTCGTCCATCGCCCCTTCCTCTTCTACTTTGTGAGCTGAACACGGTCAACTAGTTTCGGTTGGCCCGGTTATAGACAGGACTCCTCCGAATTTCAGAGTTCTAGTTAATCCACCGGAGAGAGCGTCCTCCATAATCTCTGCTAAAGTTCTACATAACATTTGCTTGCAAAAGGAATTTTGGAGGACGACATGCGCCTTCCGGAGAAGAATGAGTTTTCCCATACGCCGCCTCCGGGATACACTGCTTACCATAGGTACATGTGCTTAAATGGAGCAGTTCCTCCCTTCAATGACTTTTTGAAAGAAACTCTTTCAAAATTAGGAATTGCCCCTTCCAAATTCATCCTAATGGATATGCAATCCTGACTTACCTTCACATTTTGTTTATGTGGACATTTGATCGTGCCTCGAGTTTCGATGAGTTGAGATATTTTTCTCTCGTTTAATTGAAGAGACAAGTGCCCATCTCTTGTCGTCATCGAGACCTAGAGGAATCGAAAGATTGTGCTGCAGCTTCAAAGCAATCTATCTCAATTCGAGACTCGGTACTTCTTCGTTTGATGTCCCGTAGGGTTTAACCGCCTTTGGACAATGGGGAATAAGTTCTCTCCTTTATTCATTGAGCTTTGGTACGTCGCTGTGGGATTTTTGACAGGTCAAATACTTCTTGCACTCGTTCCAAGGCCAAATAAAGACCTTTCACTGGACCAAATTTTCCATGCTCTGAAGATCGTTGATGCTAGGGAGAGATCAATTTAACTTTTGCTAATGAACGAAAATTTGCTCCGGTATACATTATTACATCCTGAGAGATCCACCGTAGTTGTTGAAGTCCTGTCTACTTCTCATTCCAGAATACAAACAGACTCCACTTCTTCATCACATGGCTCTAAAGAGGGTGTTTTTCAAGAAAAGGATGGCTTTCTGGTGAGTCAACTGAAGAAACTCATGAGGGTAGGGATATCACAGCTGAAGCTAGTTGTCCGGTTAGAATGCCCCTAATTCTAGAGGAAGGGGAAGAAAAGTTCAAGCAGCGAGAGGACAATGCTGTAGTGGCAACAGAAAATGAGGAGGGTGAAGTTGAGAGTAAGCAATAGTCATGATTCCTCCTCCAGTGATGATGATTTCGACGCAGGCTCCAGTGACAGAGACTCCAAATCGTGTGAAAGATTCCAGGCATGAGTCCTGTTTTCCCGGTCTCGCCTCCCTAAGAGATCCGCAATAAAGCTGCTCCCTCAGCGAGCGACATCATGATTCGCCAATTAAAGATCTCTACGTAGACTTTGGGGATTTGAGCAACGTTTACATGGATATCGATGAACTTATAGGGGAAGATTTTAGATTCGAAGGGATGTCTCCTCACTCGGTTCATATTATGCCCGGAGTCAGCCCTGTTAATACTCTAGGTAATGATTTTGATGACAACAACCATATAAATATTACTGCTAACATATCTTCGAGTTATGCAGTCATATCAGATATATTATGGAGACATTTACAGAGATAAACAAGAATACAGTGGAAGCAAATGAATTATAGAAGAAGGTTGATCAGAGCAATTGAAGAACAAAACCCAATTAGAGAAGAATGCTGAAGAATAAAGGTGTTTGAAGTGACGAGGAGTTGGTTGAACCTTAGAATATCTTGTTGAAGATCTCCTTGAAGATCATCAACCATTGACCTCAACCGAATCACAAAAATCCACAAATATAAGGTAATTTGAAATGCTGAAAATTTTCAACACTTATTAGTGTTACTCTTCATTTCGCAACACACCCATGTCGACATGTGGTACTTGGGCATGTCGACATACTAGCATTTTTTCAGAATTTCAAATTTTAAATGAAGAGACATTTCCCTCCACCTCTTCACCAAAAGACACGTCTCTTCAACCACTATATAAAGGCCTCTAAAAGCGAATTTTAACAAAAAGAATTCTCATTTTCTCTTACTCCTTCTTCTTCAAACATTTGCAAAAGAAATCCATTGCATACTCTTCAAATCTCCTTGCAAATCGATATTATTTCACTCAAATTCTTCACCGATTTGCAAGCCACACAATATCAGAGAGTTGTACTTTAATTCACATCATTCTCTCTCTGATTTCATCCTATTCCTCAAAGAATTCAAAGATATATTGCCATTGGAAGTCTATAGGATCATTGTATCGAATCTGCAAGAATCTGTATTGAAGATACAACTACTTGCCATAGTTTATTGTTGGTGATAAGGAGACGGTGTTCTTGTATCCTATAAAATCAAGAGGGTGTGTCTTATAGCCCGTGAAACCAAGATTGTAAAGGTGTTCTTGCCAACCATGGAAAGCAAGCGATTATAGTGAAATTCTGCACGATAAAGTGCAGGACTGGATGTAGGATTGGTTAATCCGAACCAGTATAAAAATCCGGGTGTTATTTACATTACTACACTTTACTTTATTACTTAATTATTCTCTGATTACTTCTTTCTGTTTGCAATTTAAGTAAATACAATTTTATGTTCATAAGTAAGTAGTTAACACACAATTCACCACTTCTAGTGTTTGAATAGCCTTAAGATCCAACATTGTGTTATAGCCACCCTAGTTTCCAACAAGCCCGATTTTTACCACAGTGGCTTTCCAATTAGGTTTGTGACGTCCTTTTAGGCCCCCCAAGAAACAAATTTCACTATGGTCACATTCACTTACACAAACCTTATTTAGGCCTATTTCTCATTGCTAAAGCTCTTTATTTATTCTTCATGTCAGGTACCATGAGAGGCCATGGGATTTACGATGATCTTAAGCGATTCACTGATTCACAATGTTGGTCAAAATGGTCTACAAGCCGCCATCAGCCCTTTAAGACCGAGGAGGAGTCGAGAAGGCGGAAAGACTTAGAGGCCAAAGCTCGTTATCGGGACGATAGAGAACGACATCAGACGTATAAAAATGGCTATGAGAAAAAATAATCCTTAATGATCAAGAGGAACCATCCAAGAAGTCAAAGGTTGATCGTGGTTCTCATCCTTTTGAGCATCAGGGCTTTGCCTCGGCCCTAGTTTCTATTGGTCTTGAAGTTTTGGTTTCTTCCATTCAGGCTCCGTCGTCATCTCAAGCCCTATCGACCCACGTGGTGCCCGCTTTTGGTTCCTCGCCCCCTCACAGGAGGCCGACTTACATTCTTCCTTCCGATCCCCATAGAATCGAAGCTGCACTTCCCGGGTGCTTTTTAAAGGGAGTCAAGTTTGACCACGACCTTCGACTAGTCCAAAAAGATTCCTATATGCTCCACTTTCAGGCGATCCAAAGTGATTTAGAGCAAGCTGGAAGATGGGAAAAGTTATGCAAGCATTTGGCCAACACAAACCGTAATAATTATCAAGAGATCCTCTCCTTTGAATCGGAGAACGACGACTTCGAGAGGGCGTTAGTGGAACGTGATGCCAGAATTGAGCGACTGATACAAGAGAGGGACACAACACTTTGGGAGAGTAAGAACAGTGCCGGCTTGCTTTAGGTGCTGAAATAGGCCCGTGTGAAAATAGAGACTGTATTTCGAGATACAATAAAGAAGGCCCATGCGGATGAAGTTAAGTTGAAAGAGGAGGTCGAAGCTCGCGACATAATTATTGAAGCCGAGAAGAAGACTATTGCTGACCACGATAAGATTGTTTAAGGGCATAACAAAACTATTACGGAATATGAGGAGATCATGGAATCCCGTGACAAGACCATTTCCGATCAAGCCTAGACGATTGCCCCGCTCCAAGAAAGAGTTATGCAACTTAGCACTGTCAAAACTTGTGTTGAAGTTGAGAAGGCCGCCATTACAATGGATTATTTGGAGCTACAGGACACTTTTGAAAAGAAGATGGATGAGACCATCTTAAATTTCTATGTCAACTCCCTGTTGCATCCGGGGAGTCTCAGCTAATTAGGTCCAAAGTTTCTGTGCACTCTCGCCATGGTTATGGAGGAAATTCTAGCCCGTTTCCGAGAGAACGAGGACGTCTATACTGAGCGAGAGTTGGAGGATGCATACCTTAATGAGGAATCAAAGAGATCATCGATAGAGGGTTGAGAGGTCCTGTGAATTGAGAAGGAACAGGATGCTGCCAATGCTGCTATGACTTCAACCGCCAAAAAGTTGTCGGAGCCCCTTGTTTTTGGTCTTGGCGAATCATCAAGGCAACCTCGCGATCAGTTGGCAAGTTCTGGGCTCAAAAATTCTCCGAAGATCATGCAGCCATCAAAAGATGGATAAGGCGAGGAATATGAGATCAACATTCATGGCCATTCCTCTGATGCAGGTAACCCTCTTGTTTCTCCCGAGTTTGAGAATTTTAAACTCACGCTGCAAGAACAAGACAAACTTAATGCTGTCATTTTTGACCTTATAGGTCCGTCTTCTTTATCTACTAATCCATCGGTTTCGTCGATGCCGGGGCTTGCTGCTATTTCAACAGCCTCGATGCTAGTCTCTATGGTTGCTTCGATTGCTGCGTCTGTGTCTGGTTCGCAGACGAGGCTAGAATATGAGAAGATTGCTGCATTACATGGTCTATACGACCCTTCCATAGCTTTGGAGGGTGACTTAATGGCAGCTGAAGCTCCAGAGCACGAGGACCAGACTGAACAGCCGCACAAATCTGAATAGCAATTAATTGCCGTTAAGAAGGAAAACTTTGAAGCGATAAAATCTTCGAGGAGCCCCCGCAAATCCCAAAAGCGCTAGGCCAAAGGGGGATCTCCAGAGAAAGTCAGAGAGCAAGAAGGAGATGTCGGCATCGAGGAGATAGTTGATACTACAGGTGGTGACACTACCTCTGCCGGGATTTAGTGGGGAAGCAGAAACTTCCAACTGAAGGTGGGAAGGGGAGCGGTGGAAAGAGGCGTTGACAGGTCCGGATAGCAGTGGAGCCAGTTTTTTGGGACATTCTGTTCTGTTTGATATGTGTTTTGTTCTAGTGCAGAGTCTGTACTTACTGCTTTGATTGTTTAACGTCTGTGTTTTCCTTTTTGTTGGTCGATATTGTATAGGCACGGCCCCACATTTTGACGTCGTACAGAAAACGTTATAAGTAATACAATATTGACATTTCGATTGTAACACTACATGTCTACTTATCTGCATTTCATGCACTTATGTCAATTTCATTGCTATTTTATTTTATCTAACTTTGCGATTACCGCCAAAATTCTTTGGTTGGAGTGACAGAACTGTTAAATGTTTTTGTTTTTGAGTATTCTTATTTGAGTATCGATGTGTGCCCCTAGTTCATGGGGCTGTTTACTTCGAACACTTGACAAATGACTGGCTGATCTAAGTGATTTTCATATGTCTGTAATCGAACCCGTTTTTTTTTCCTACTTTGAGACTTATGATTTGTACGGCTTGATTTTAGATTTATTATCAGTCAACAATTGGAATTTTCCAATGACTCATAGTAGTTTGACATTGTTGAATCTTACCCATTGCATCTGAATGTGGGAGTGGGTTAGTTCTTGTTATTCCTGCAATCTGCAATGGACGAGTTTCTTGGTATTGCTGGGGCAATAGAGTACTTAAGAGTGTGCACGACTTATCAAATGCGCAGCTTTTGAGAGTGTGTGCGGCTTTTGGGATGTGCGGCTTTTAGGATCGACATGACCAGTCGATCCAGCACAGTTTGGAACTTTTCAATGTTACCAATCTTCGAGTAACGTGAGGAGTTTCTCCTTCGAGGGTATCATTCCATGGCTCAAAAAGTAATGAATGGCTTATGGGATGCGCAGCTTTGATTTTGGCCTTCCCAGTGTCGTCGAAGCAACATTGGTTCTTAGAAGGCAGGGATCGGGTCCGCCGATCCGACAGTTTGAGTCGATTTGCTTCCGTTGACCCGACGGGTAGGTGGGGCGTACTTGAGTGTGATTCCACTATTTCAAGCAGTGATTGAATGATCTTTGAGCCAATTTGACCCTGTCGACTCAGCATGTTACTTTTATGAATGAAGTTTTATTGGTTCAGAAAGCAGAGCAATTTTGTTAAGAAAAGTTGGGGAAGTTTTTCTTATTTACAATGCCTCCAGTATTCTAGGATGGCTTATTTGCTGAAAAATATGAAGTACATAAGATAGTTTCAGATAAAGTAATGATGCAGCGATTCGCTGCTCCATGCTCGGGTATTTGAATTCCGTCAACGGTTGTCATTTTGAAAATTTCATCCCCTAGCTTTTGACTAATCACATACGACCCTTCACAGTTTGATCCAAAGGTTCTCGGTACGGGATAGACTCATTTGAGGATAAGTCTCCCACTTCGAAAGTGTGGTTATGAATTTTGGAGTTGAAGTACTGTGCAACCCTTTTTTAGAGAGCTGCGGTCCTCAACTCAGCTTCTTCCCTCTTCTCGTCAATCATGTCAAGTGATTCGAGTAGGAGCTGCTCATTTTTCCTATGATTGAAATTCTATTTTCAATGAGAGGGGACTTCTAGTTCGACGGGGATCATTGCCTCTAAACCATACGCCAAGGTGAATGCGGTATTCCTGGTTGCTACTTTGTATGTTGTGCGGTAAGCCCATAGTGCAAGCGGAAGTTCATCAACCCAATTCCCCTTAGCTTTAGCTAGCCGCTTTTTGATGGTGGACTTGATAATCTTGTACATTGCTTCCACTTTCCCTTTTACCTGTGGATGAGCGACCATGAAAAATCTCTTCTCGATTCGGAAGCGTTTGCAAAAGTCTTTGAACTCGGCGCTTTTGAGTTGGGTTCCGTTATCAATGATGATTTTCTATGGCACATTAAACCTACAAATAATGTTTTTAGTAACATAATTAATGGTTTTCTTTGTGGTAATGGTGGCCAGTGGTTCCACTTCAGTCCACTTTATGAAATAGTCAATGGAATCTATTGCATATTTAGCCCCTCCTTTAGCTATTGGCAATACTCCAATTAGATCAATTCCCCATATTGCGAATGGGCATAGGCTGACCATTTGCGTTAGTTCTATTAAGGGACTTCATTCGACTTGCTGAATCTTTGGCATCGGTCACATTATCTTGCGTAATCTACTACATCACGATTGACCGTTGGCCAGAAATATCCATACCATAGGATTTTCTTTGCAAGGGTTTACCCCTTGGTATGGTCTCCGTAATCGCCTTCATGAACTTCTTTCAGGATCCATCGAGCTTCGTCGTTGGTCATACATCCGGGCATGGGGGTAGAGAGCCCCCTTCTGTAGAGTAACCCATCCTATACAATAAATCGCGGTGCCTTCCTGAGAAGCATTTTCCGCTGGTTCCTATCTATGGAAAGAGTTCCTATAAGCAAGTAGTCTTTGATTAGCGTCATCTATGTTTTTGGTTCAACGGTGGTTTCAAAATATAGTTGATATCCATTTTGCTTATACTTGGAGTGGTCAGGGTCTCAATCGAGACCAGTCCCAACAATTGAGCCTCTTTGGAGCTAGCCAGTTTAGCTAAGTAGTCAGCCTTCATGTTTGGCTCCTTGGGGATGTGAGTTATGGTGTAATGTTCGATATCGTTCAACAAATCTTGCACTTTAGATAGATATGGAGCAAGGTTCTCCCCTCGAGCTTGTATTCACCTTTTACTTGGAAGACGACTAGTTGAGAGTCACTGTAAATGTGAACGGATTTTATTCTGAGCTCCTTCACGACTTTTAGTCGTGCTACCAATGCTTCATATTCCGCTTCATTATTTATCGTAGGGAATTCCAAGCATAGGGCCTAGAAAATGGCCCATCCTTCAGGGGTTTCAAGCACTACTCCCGCCCTCGAGCAGAGATTATTAAACGTGCCATCAACGAAGAGTTTCCATCACTCTTTCACTTCTGGAGGTATCTCTTCTTAGTCTTTTCGTATGGTAAATTCGGCAATGAAATCTGTCAATGCTTGACCGTTGATTGCCCTTCGAGGGTAGTAGGTGATTTCATATTGGCTCAATTTGATATTCCATTTGATGAGCCGCCTATAAGTCTTGGGTCAGTATAATACGTGCTTTAAAGGTTAATCGGTCAATACTTTGATTGGGTGAGTCTGGAAATACGGTCATAACTTCTTAGACACGATCAAGAGGCAATATGCTAGATTTTCCAATTTCAGATAATTTTTTCCGACTCCAGTGAATCACTTGCTAATGTAGTGTATGAGTTGCTAAATTCAAGCTTCTTCATGCACAAGAGCAGCACTCAGTGCATAAGGTCAGACTGCTAAGTAGATGAACAAGTCCTCTCCATCTACTGGCTTTGATAGGATCGACGGGGTTTCCATATGTCACAACAACTCTTCAAATGTGGTTTGACAAGCCTCATTCCATTTGAAGTTCTTCTTTCCTTTCTTTAATGCATCAAAGAATGGTATACATTTGTCGGTGGCTTTTGAGATGAACCGGCTTAGCACTGCAACTTTCCCATTAAAGCTTTATAACCCCTTCTTGTTCTTTAGGGCTTGGACTTCTCATAGGGCAGTTATTTGCTCTAGGTCTTCTTCAATGCCTCTAGCGCTCACTATGAATCCCAAGAACTTTCCGGAGGCCACCCCGAAGTGACATTTGAGTGAATTGAGTTTCATTCCATATTTTCGGAGTATTTCAAACATTTTGGCGAGATTATCTAAGTGATTGGCAGCTATTCGTGATTTAATCAACATATTATCTACATAGACCTCTATGGTTTTTTCGATCTAACGCTTGAATATGACATTTACAAATCTTTGGTAGGTTTCCCTAACATTCTTTAAACCGAATGGATTTGCCATGTAGCAGTATAATCCTAGATCGGTGATGAAGCTGGCGTTTTCCTGATCGGGTTCGTGCATCGGGACCTGGTTGTATCCCGAGTACACATACATATATGATAGCATTTCATGTCCAGCCATCCCGTCCATAAGTTGGTCAATTCTAGGCAATGGAAAGCTATCTTTTGGGCAGGCCTTGTTTAATTCTGATTATGAAATGTGTGATTAATGTAACATTTGATTATGACATGTGCGTGTTGATTTTAACTATGTTGATACATAAATTGGGATGGATGTATATTGAAATGGAATCTGTGTAAAGGATATGCATAAATCCTGAACGATAGCATTTTCAAAGTGCTATGTAAACTATCAATAGGTTTCTAAAACTGCTATGATATTTTTCAACAGCATTTCAGTAATGTCGTAAAAGAGTTTAAATAGTGTTTCATCAAAGCCATAAAAGAACATTCCTGCCAACACATGAAAATGCTATAAATAATTATCGTAGCAAGAGGTTACCGCTGTGAAATAACTTTGATGCATTAACCGAACGCTAAGAAGGTTTTAGCCCATCAGCATAATGTTGTATACTGTATTAATAACATCCATAAAACGCTATTAAAAAACCATTTTATGGAATTTGATGTAATGCTATGGTATGTTTCTAACCTATAATGACATGTCGTTACACAACGTAGTTAAAACGCTGTTAAAACCTTTTATAGAGTTTTTGAAACACTTTAAATGCCCAGTTTGTTGTAGTGCCCCTGGGTGCCTCTAGTAGTAACCAGTAATACAATGCCCAACATTCGAAAAGCGTTACGTACTCTAGTCTCAACGAATAAATCGATATCCAGTTTCGATGCGCCTTGACTAGAAACATTTAAAATAGTATATTTATATTCATGTGATAAATTATTCATGGCTATAACACTTTAAAACTACTGTCACAAAATATGATATTTATAGATTTTCTACTAAATATACTTTTTATTAAATAGATGAATTAGTATTACACATTATATCAAGTATATTATAGAAAGGAAATAACTTTTATTTTGAATAAGATTGGTTAACGAGTTAGATATATGTAACAACTTACATAATTTCTCCTAGGGCATAATCCTAACTCTATTAATCTCCCACTTGCACTTGGGTCAATTATGGAATCTTATTTGAACTTCTTTAATCAGTTTCTTGTAAACTGATCGGGTCAGTCCCTTAGTGAATGGGTATGCTATTATGTTTTAATTATTTACTTTGTCAATCAACACTTTCCCGTTGCTGATAAACTTACTTTATCATGTGGAATGACTCGGAGTATGTCTCTCGACTTCCAATGAGCAATATATTCTATTACAAACTATATAGTGACATTGTTATCATATAACAATGTTGTGAGATTCTCAACATTTGGAATCCTCTCCAGCTCAGTTACAAGTCCATGCATTTATATTTACATACATCATTTTTATTTTGGTGTTATTCAAGTTGATGTGCTTAGCCTTCTCGTTGAATCAGCCATACTCTTTCATTTGGAACATTTCAAATTTGAAGATTCTTAACTTGAATTTATCACTGACATATTATACTCAATACCACTTATGAAGTTTGAGTCCGCTCACTCCTTCACAGGGAGTTCATTATTTCTATAAACAATTCTATGATATTTTATAAATACAAGAGAAAACTCCAACTATCATTCACTGATATTAGTTTGGATTTAACATATGCATCATGTATCAAATATATCGTAGACAATATAATATGTATGGTAATTCCTATTACCAGTGCATAAGTAATTCATCTTACATGTTCCATATTAAATAATTTGATAAGACGTCTGTGCATAACGATTTAGGGCATTCCCATATCTATTATACTGACTATGAAAGATATCCTTTACAATCCGATGTTGAGTATTAAAACAACCGAGATTGGTTTCACCATAAGTACATCGTTAAAATCAACGTGTTGTTTATTTATAGTTTAGAAATATCAATATACCTTTTGACATTCTTTCTTATAAGCATACTCTTCCTCTACATTTTGAGTGACAATCAAACTATTTGATATTTCTATCAAAACACTTGTTCAATTTTGACGCTTATCGAATGATACTTTCGTATATGTTCTTTGATCATATCCAAACACTCACAGACCCAAATATAGCTCCTACAGTTTAATTGTTGTGTGCAAACAATCTCTTCTAAATAATTATTTATAAATTTTTCCATTTTAGCACAAATGTAGCAAATCACAAAGTTTTACAAGGTGATAATTTATGAGTAAATCTAAAATAACTTGATCATGTTAAATGCTGATTTCAACATTTGAAATTTACTAGATTATTCTTATCAACATTGCTCATTTGATTTCTACTGCATTTATCTTACTCATAAAGTTATAATTGCGGCTGATAGATCACATCCCTTCATTTATGACTACCAAAATCATACTTTTTATAACATACTTGGAATTCATTTTTGGAAATTTACATCATATCATTTTATAAAGTCAAAACTCTTAATGGACTAAACAACTTATGATTGTATATTTTCGACGTATACTCATAGTTTCCCTTCAATGTGCAAGAACACATATTAGATATTCTAATGTGATGTGTTCATTTAGGTTAATTAATTTCATTTCACCTTATAGTAATCAGTTTTATCCTTGGATCTTATCTCGTTCTATTTTAATACCAATAATTTCTCAATGAAATTCCTTCACTATGAAGTTTGTACTTCTTGAGACAACAATTGTTTCTCGATGCAATAGAATAGATATTTATAAAAAAATTATGGCACTCCTTTTATATAAAACTTATTTAGCTTTAGTTTTCAAAACTTATGTTCAAAAACATAAATATGTCATCCGATGACAACCTTTTTCAAAATTATTTTGGGGAGATTCATAAAGATCCCTCACGTACAATAATTAAGTGCGGACTTTCAATTTGCACAACCTACCAACTCCTTGGTCTAGAATATGTTAGAGTTTCTTACAAACCTATATCCCGTATGATTTTGTAAACTATTATTTAAATGAAATAACATTAACCTAGTGTACTACTCCAAAATACACAGCCTTATACAAAGAAGTTAACTCAACTTCACTCACAATTAATCGTACTTTGTCCAACCAAGTTCGATTACTCCTTTTCGATATATCATTATGTACTACAAGAAGGAGTGAGTTTTGAGATTGAATCTTTATTCATTTTAGGTACATTCGAAACACTTTTCAATCTGTACTCACCTATTAGATCAAATTGAATCATTTTATTTTATTGTATGTTATTTTTATTTACTTTCCGTTTGTACTCTATGATCTTATCATAAACATACTACATGGGTACCTAATACATGTCTATGTTTGTGATAATCATCGATGATGTAAAGACCCATACTTTCTATAATTAAAAATATTAAATTTAATAAGATTTTTAGAATTTAATACTGGGAGAAATTAAAATTTAGGATTTATAAATGAAAAAGATTATTAGAATATAATTTAACAATGTTGATTAGATGTAATTGACAACTATTAATGTAATTTCAATTAGTGGTGATAATAAAGGTTAATAATGAACGGTACTCCTAGTTGAAAGGTAATTATAGAGGTTAATTGGGATATAATGATAGGTTAAAAAGAAATAGATTAAATGTTGCATTTAAATAGAAATAATATGTATATAATTGAAATTGCTTATTATAGAATATGAAATCAGTTTTGGGTAAGTAATTTATAACCCTTGAGTGTAAACAATGTGTTCGGCGAATTCTCACCCAGAAGATCTCGAGACTGAGAAGTCACAGTTTCACCCGGGCTCGCAACCTCCACTTCGTTCGACAGCTAAGGAGCTCAAAACTAACCTAGAAGTCCATCCAACATTCTCAGTGTAGAAGCTCATTCGGCCCCAAGCTCATTCGGCCCCAAGCTTCATTCGGCCCAAGCCCTCCAATACCGAACCAACACTACTACCGAGTCCCAAGACACCGGTCCAGGAGCCAGGCCGAATCAACCTTCTCCCCAACATGCCACCGAACCAAGCCTCTCCTCCATAGCCGGTCCAAACAAGCACCGAACGACACTCACTGCAGGACCAACCCTACTACCGAACCACATACATAACGCCTTCACAACCGGTCCAAACAACCACCGGTCCACTCTCATTGCCGGTCCACACCTACCACCGGACCAAACTCCATGCCGAATGTAGCATCGCTGAACCAGATGATTGCCAGTCCAGATTGCTTCAGTCCGGGCCCACCAGCAGCTATATACATCCAAGACCCCTGCCCCCTACCTCACTCTATAAATAGAGGGGCAGGGGTACAACAATGGCAGACAAGTTTGAGAGCTCAAGCAAGGAAGGAACCTTCAAACTACTTTCATATACTTATATACGAAGCATTGTACTTGTAATCTGAAAGAAAGAAGATAATAACATATAAAGTGGACGTAGGCACATTCTGGCCGAATCACTATAAATCCGCGTGTCTTTTACATTTCAGCCCCTACTCCTTTTATATTTACATACTCATCTAAAATCATTGAAAATCACATATAATCAACTAAATAATACGACTTGGAGGTGTTTGTCCATTTTTTGTGCAAACATTTTTGGTGCTTTCACTGAGAATTTAACTCAGGGCTTCATCTTCTCCCACTCAACCTTCTCCCTAACAACATCGCTCGTTGCTTAGAAATCATGCCTTCCAAACAGAGAAGGGATGTTAACAAAGGAAAGAACATCGCAACTAGCAGCCTTCCAGATCCAGCAATCGCAGATCAGCCCACTTCAACAGCAGTACCAGATGAAAATCAGGAAAATCCAACCGGTCCCGCAACGGAACAACCAATCACTAGGGCAGATCTGGATAGGGTTGTGGCTGAAGTAACTAACCGCTTCACATCCCAACAGGAAGCTTTGGTGGACCAACTCATGTCACGCTTAAGGGATGCTGAAGAGTCCAACCACAACACTGAATCATGGGGTGAGTCCCAATCCGGAGGATCTCGGAGGCAACAAAGGTCTCTCCTCTTCGAAGAAGCTATCAACAGGAACAACAATGATAGGGGCCGCGCCCGGACTCAGCCCGAATTCCGACTCGAGGAAGCCCTTGGAACCGAACCCAGCGGGGGAGGCACCAGGCGAGGGTCGGATGTAGCTGAGCCATCATGCCACCGAATCATAGAAACCCCGCTGAACGGAGCCGAGCTAGAACCCAGCCCGAAGTTGACCCCATGGATGTGCTCGAAACAGAACCCCACAGGGGAAGATCAAGGCAGGGGGCAACTGTAGCTGGTCCTATCGTGCATCCGAGCAGCCAAAGACAACCACTGGATAATGCTAGAAGTGATAGACTATACCATCCCTACAGGTCATTTGGACGAGATAGATCCCGCAGGGAAGAACCAAGCTCATTTTTGTCCGCTCCAAGTTCTGACGAACGAATGGCACGATTATTCAGAGAATGTGTCCAACGGGAGCAAAGGGACCGGGGAATAGGCGCTAGGGTCACCAGTCCCTTTACCCGAAATATCGAAACCGCCATCACTCCCCGGGAATGGAAAATGCCAACCATGGAACCTTACAAAGGAACTTCCGACCCCATCGTACACTTGCAGAGATACACCCAGCATATGCTCATGAGTGGAGCAACAGAAGGAGTGTTATGTAAATGCTTTCCGCTATTCCTAGCTGATCTAGCTACCTCCTGGTTCTGCCATCTACCCCAAGGATCCATCAGCTCATGGGAGATGTTGAAAGAAAGGTTTATTAGCCAGTTCCGCATCCATGTGGAACAACCCAAGGATGCTTATTCTCTATCCAATGTCAAACAGAAAACCGGAGAGACGCTGCAACAATATCTAACGCGGTTCAACGCCGCAGCGGCAGCAGTTCAAGATGCCGATGAAAAACTCACTCTAATGGCCCTCTGTAGTGGTGTACATCCAGACACCAAGTTTGCCAGAAGATTAACTAAGGAAAAACCAGCTACCTTGCCTGATTTCTTCCATGAAGCTGGAAAGTATATGAGACTTGAAGACGCTGCTACAGAGAGGCAATCAGGACAACAAGGCCAGACAGTTCAGGACAAGGTTCCCACTGCAGCTAAGGACGCTCGAAGAAATGAATCTAGAGACAATGCTGGGGCAGAAAGGTCGAAAAGCGCCAATATCGACCAGGGCCGAGATTTGACTCCTATACTCCTTTGAACGACACAATCGAAAATATCTTCCTAGCCACTCAGGGCGAACTAGGATACAAGCGCCCCCCGCACAAGAAAGAGTCAGATAACGCACTCAAGTCCGGAAAGTTCTGTCGCTTCCACGAATCCCACGGACATGACACCAATGAATGCCACCATCTTCGGGACTTGATCGAAGAACACATTAGAAGAAGAAGACTGGAACGCTATGTGAAGGGTCAGAACAGGACTCCAACTCCAGCCAATGAGAACTCGAAGCAACCCCTCGCAGAGGTAGGCGGAGGGAATCGCAACAATCACAACACCAGTGGCTCTAGTCAAGAGAAGATAGTGGTCCTTACCATCTCAGGAGGACCACACATCGCCGACAGAAGTTGGGCAGAGATGGAAAGGTACGGCAAGTCGCTTAGAAATGCAGAAGGCTATGTTAACTCCATCACGGAAGAACGCCACCCGAAACGAAAAGAGAACGACGACATCATATTCAGTAGGCGTGATTTGGAAGGAAGACAGTATCCACATATGGATCCTATGGTCATCTCTGCCTGGTTCGGTCCAGCTAAAGTTTTTCGGATTCTAATAGACACAGGAAGCTCCGTAAATATCCTATTCAAACATGCTTTCGACAAAATGAAGTTATCAATGAAGGATGTATCCCCCTGTGACAAACCACTGCACGGTTTCACTGGAGATGCAAAAATGCCCCTCGGGCAACTTGACCTCTTCGTCGAAATAGGAAGTCATCCCCGCTCCGTTGTGCGAAAACAAACGTTCGTACTAATAGAAAACCACTCGGCTTACAACGCATTCTTGGGAAGACCAGCCTTGTCTGACTTCCAGATTGTATTAGCCCCCTGGTGCCTGAAAATGAAATTTCCAACAGACAACGGAGTAGGAGAAGTAGAAGGAGATCAAGATGCTGCCCGAGACTGCTACGTAACTGAACTTCGCAATAACCGCAGAAAGAATAAAGGAAAAGGTGCAGAGACTACTCTCTGCATGAAAAGCTTGGAGGCATAGCAACTAAAGAAAGCCCCTCCTCTTCGATACACAAGTGATCCCTTCAATGAACTAGACCCCAGGGATAAAGAGGAGGAGGCTACCGCCGAGCCTGCAGAGGCTATGGAATTCGTATCTGTAGATAAGCACGATTCAAGTAAACTATTAAAAATCGGATCTCAGCTAAAAACGGAGTTGAAAGATCAACTCATTGACTTTCTCCGCCACAACTTAGATGTATTTGTGTGGACCCATGCCGATATGACAGGAATCTCCCCCGACATAGCATGCCACATGCTGAACATCGATCCCACCAAGGTGCCAGTAAAACAGAAAAAGAGGAGCATGGGGGCAGAGCGATCAGCAGCCCTTGATGAGGAAGTAAAGAATCTACTTGCTAATGGCTTCATACGGGAAGCCATCTACCCAGAATGGATCGCTAACCCAGTGCTAGTAAAAAAGGCCAATGGAAAGTGGCGAACATGT
The DNA here is from genome assembly GCA_030765085.1 of Allium cepa. Lineage (NCBI taxonomy): Eukaryota > Viridiplantae > Streptophyta > Magnoliopsida > Asparagales > Amaryllidaceae > Allium > Allium cepa. Next base: position 841,794,076 of record CM060928.1, read on the forward strand.
ATTGACTTCTCCAATCTGAATGACGCTTGCCCAAAAGATTGCTTCCCACTTCCCCGAATTGACCAACTTGTGGACAGCACAGCCGGACACGAACTCCTATCTTTTATGGATGCATACTCCGGATATAACCAAATTCCCATGCACACTCCTGATCAAGACCACACTAGCTTCATCACCGACCGCGGACTATATTGTTACAAAGTCATGCCTTTTGGACTCAAAAATGCTGGAGCTACCTATCAGCGCCTCGTCAACAAGATGTTCGCGGAACTAATAGGACGAACTATGGAAGTGTATGTGGATGACATGTTGGTAAAGTCCAGGAAAGCCGACGACCATGTAAGCCACCTGGGCGAGATGTTTCAAGTACTTCGCCGATATGGAATGAAGCTGAATCCTCTAAAGTGCTCCTTCGGAGTATCTTCGGGAAAATTCTTAGGATTTATCGTCCACGCCAGAGGAATCGAAGCAAACCCTGAACAAATCCGGGCTCTAAAAGAAATAAGGATACCCTCCACTCGAAAAGAAATGCAGAGCCTAAACGGAAAGGTGGCCGCCCTAAGCAGATTCATTTCCAAGGCAACTGACAAGTGTGTCCCTTTCTTCGAAGCTCTCAAGAAAGACAAAGGGGGATTCGAGTAGACCGATGAATGCTTAAAAACCTTCCTCAACCTAATCGAACACCTTCAGAGACCACCAGTACTCTCAACTCCAAATGAAGGTGAAGTGTTATACCTATACCTCGCTGTATCATCTCATGCTCTAAGCCCCGCCTTGGTAAGAGAAGAAGACCGCACACAACGCCCGGTTTACTTTGTAAGTAAGAGATTTACAGGGGCAGAGGCCAGATATCCTAAACTAGAGAAATTAGCATATTGTTTATTGATCGCGTCACGAAAACTGCGACACTACTTCCAGTCTCACTCCATCAGGGTTCTAACCGATCAACCGCTAAGACAAGTGCTCCATCGTCCGGACACTTCTGGGTGACTCCTCAAATGGTGCATCGAACTAAGTCAGTATGATATCACCTACCATCCTCGCACCGCTATCAAAGGACAAGCCATGGCCGATTTCGTTGCCGAATTCACTACCAACGAAGGCAAGGAACAATCCGAAGTAGCAAAAAACATCAAGTGGAACCTCTTTGTAGATGGAGCAGCGAACGAACAAGGCTCGGGGGCAGGAATTGTGATCATCACCCCCAGGGGAAGAAAGTTGTACTATGCATTAAGGTTGGAGTTCACGGCCACTAACAACGATGCTGAATATGAAGCAGTAATAGCGGGATTGGAGCTTGACCTGGAAATTGGAATCAATTCCTTATGTCTTCATAGTGATTCTCAGCTTATCGTAAACCAGGTACTAGGAGAATTCCAGACTCGAGGAGAACGACTCACAGCATACCTAAAGAAAACCAAACTGCTGCTCGATCAATTGGACCACTATCTAATCAAACATATTCCTCGAGAAGAGAACCAAGAGGCAGATGAACTTGCAAAGCAAGCTAGTATGAAGAATAGCACCATTTTCGGAACACTAGCCATCTCAAGGCAGCTAGCCCCAAGTTTCAAACCAGTAAATCTGGTAACTGCAATCGAAGAAGGAACCTGGATGACTCCCATCCGAAAATATTTGCAAGATGGCACACTGCCCGACAGGCGTGACGAAGCCAAGAGGATCTTGAGGAAAGTTCCCCACTACACGATACAAGAAGGCATCCTCTATCGGCGTGGCTTCTCTGGCCCCTTATTGAGATGCGTCGCTGGAAGGGAAGCCAAGGAGATCTTATCAAACATCCATCAGGGAGGATACGGAGATCACACTGGGGGGCAGACTTTGGCAAGAAAGATACTCCGATATGGATATTACTGGCCCACGCTAAACAAAGACGCTCTAGACTTCGTCAAGAAATGCGACAGATGTCAGAAATTTGCCAAGATTCCTCGACTGCCCACAAATGAAATTACTCAAATGACCAGCCCTTGGCCCTTTGCTGTATGGGGAATTGACTTAATTGGCGAACTGCCAACGGGCCGAGGCGGAGCCAAATATGCTGTAGTGGCAGTCGATTATTTCACCAAATGGGTGGAAGCAGAACCTCTAAATAAAATATCTTCAACAAAAGTTATAAACTTCTTGATCAAAAATATTCTGTGCAGGTACGGAGTCCCACTCAAGATCATATCAGACAACGGACTCCAGTTTGACAGCGAAGAATTTGCCGACTGGTGCCAAGAGCATGAAATTCATAAAAGCTTCTCATCATTGGCTTATCCTCAGGCAAACGGACAAGTTGAAGCTGTCAACAAAATTCTCAAAACCCTAATCAAGAAGAAACTTGAAAAGTCAAAAGGCGCTTGGGTGGACGAACTTCCTACGTCACTATGGGCATACCGCACGTCTTTCAGAACATCAACGGGACATACTCCTTTCTCCTTGGCATATGGATCGGAGGCAATGCTCCCAGTTGAGACTATTGTGCCTTCCCACCGTAGGATCCACTACAACCCAGAAGAAAACGAAGAACTCCTCCTCATGTCTTTGGATCTGATTGAGGAAAGGAGAAACGATGCAGCACTTAAAGCAGCAGCTCACAAACAAAAGGTGGCAGCGCTATACAATTCCAAAGTCAAGCATCGCAGCTTACAAGAAGGAGATCTTGTCCTCAGGCGAATCTTTCCGCGCCCCGGGGCACTAGACCCCATCTGGGACGGACCGTATGTAATTCATAGAGATCTCCACAACGGAGCTTATATTTTGTCAACAGTGGACGGAGAGGTGTTCCAGAGGGCATGGAACATCCGACACCTCCGTCGATACTTTTCTTAACTTGTACTGCCCATATGAAGTGAATTAACAAAGAGAATCAGTGGACGTAGGCATTTTCGTGCCAAACCACTTTAAAAAATCTTGTCTCTTTTTAACTTGTTCCTTTATGTCTAGGCTACTTGTTAAGTTTTATCCCTTTCTGTTGAACAAAATCCTATGGCATCTCCACTCAAGAAGCACCGCGGCCTCATCTGGACTAGGCCTAACAGGTACGCTACGATTCTATGCACTCGCCAATGAGACACTTTTGCTCCAGCATCCCTCTACTGCGGGTTAACTCATTGCGCGCCTGCCCTCAAAGCCAACTGTAATGAGCCGATCATAAGTCATCATAAAGGCCGACTATAGCCGATGGCAGCTCATTACGGCGTTCGGCTCGCCGGCAACTGTGAACCTACTTTAAGCCCCAACATAAGGTGTGGCCAGCCAGGGGTAGTTCACGGCCAACGGCACCCACGCTAGCCGGCCACGGTAAATCAAATAATACCCACGATTACGGACCATAATGGTTCGGGTAGTTACCGTGCGCGATCTCGGCTCCGATGTGTCTTAAGTGCGGCTGTGGTAAAAAAGAAAACTCCCCGCGAAGGCGTAAGATGGGTGACAAATGTCTCCAAGACCCACAGCTAGGGAAAGTGACTACAAAACCCGTTTGCCACGAACTTAAGCACATCGACGGCCTTCCGTGACTGGAAGTTTTACTTTTACTATATTTCCATTTCATTTAAATACTTTTCTCCTATCCTGTATAACAAACTCTAAAGTACAGGAAACCAAATAGGAAGCATTCGCTCATGAGAAACTAAGTCTGCATACTGGGTGGCAGGGTACTCAGCTATATCCGTGAACAGTTACATAAGACACTCTAAGCTACCGCCTGCGAATGAAACATAAAGGGCGGTACTCTCTTTTCTTGTACATAAATACGTAACTATAGCTTGTTCGTACAATAACATTGCAACACATGAAATTATATTTCTAGCAAAAAACTTAGCATCAAACACAACTAGAATCACAGGCATATACATAGTTATATTTCTCACGCAGCACATCAAGATGACAACAACATTTAAACATAACAACATCAGCTTATATTATAAAATCACACGAAGTTATTCTTTGCAAATAATATTATTATAGTTACATGTCAATGACTAACGTAAACAGTGATAAAAAGAAATAAAAAGGTGGCAGCCGCGTCCACACTCCATCGCCAACTTCCCCAGTCTACTTAGCCGCAGGATCAGAGCCCCCAGCATGTGGATCAGGAGTCCCACCTGTCCAATTCAGAAGAGGAATTCATTAAACGAACAATCAAGTTATGAAAACACGGAAAGGAAAGAAAGGGAAAAGAATAACTCACCAGCATCCGCCGCTCGATCCTCATCATCCAACTGCACGCCCACTTCCTCTGCAGCAAGCAGCCGCATCCCCTCCTTCACCGCCGCTTGCTCCTCCTTCGAGAACTGGGCAGTAACCGCATCCAAATTGAAAGCCTCTCCGCCTTCCTTACCCGCGTTCACCCTGGCCTCCTCTAAAGCCTGGAGATACACCTTGGCCATCACCCGAGGGTAATCGTCCATTCAAGACAAGCCGCCCTCCTTCCAAGTGTGGAAGTACATGTCCTGCAGCATCTCATCCATCATCCCCTCATTCTCCTCAAACTCCCTCACCCGGGCCTCGGAAGCTTGCAACTTGGCGACGGCAATGTCCCTCTCTGATTGGTATCTCAAGCAGTCCGCCTGAAGAGACCTCCTCATTTCCTCCTCCTTTAACTTGAGGGACCTCCTCATCTCCTCCATCTCCTCCTTCAACTCGGCCTGAGCCATCTCCGCAGCCTCGAGCCTCCAAGACAACTCCTCTACCCGCTCAAGATCCGCATTTCGAACCTCGTCCACCGTCGTAATGGCCATGTTAATCCGTTCCCTGCAGGCGACCTCCATCTTCCATAATTCCGCCCTACTGGCCTTCTCCATCGTCTCTTTCAGCCGCTTGGAGGCTTCCTCATGCTGAGAAATCTGGTTGGCTTGATCGGCGAGCTGCTTGGCCTGATCGGCAACTTTTAACCTCAACCGAATATTAGCACTCCCGATCTCTTCCCCGGCCTTGGCCAATCTAGCATGATGCTCCATTAACTTCTTAGTCTCTGCGGCCACCCGATCGATGTTAGCCTTGGCTTCGTCCCCCATGGTGACTACCCGTGTAGTAAGTAAATCAAGATCTAAAGACTTGGCCTCGTCCAGCACTCTTACCATGGGGTTGCGGGGAAGGAGGTGCTCGCCCGTGGCCTCATCAAATGAGATATCCTGAAAGCTCGGATCTAAATCAGGATGACCGGCAAAAGGGTCACGAGGCACGGGGCGAGGCACATTAGGACGCCTTATACGAATAACAGTTGGGCTCTTGAAAGGAGGATGAGGGGGGCCGGGTTCCGTGCTCTCCTCCGTAGTATCACGAGGAGGCTGAGTAGGAAGCTGCGAACCAGGGGAAGACTCAAATAAGGAACGGCTCCGCTTCTTTTTCCGAATGCCCTCTTCAATGACCCCAAGAAGAGGGCGATAACTGACTACATCCCCAGTGCGACCAGTAGAGGGTTTCGCAGAAGCTCTCCTCGACTTAAACTGCTCAAGGCGGTGTCGAACGTCCGACGTTTTAACCACCTGGCCTGCCCCTGGAATAAAGAACAAGTGTTACGAACATACAATAATCCACAGTTCGAAAAATGTGTTAAGTTAAAAGGAAAGAAAAGTGAGAAGACACATCTATTATACAAACCCGGCGGAGGAGTGGGATACTGCAATAAGTCCTGGATCTCATTCCAGGACGGAAGTGAACCGTAAAAAATTTCTAAGTCCCTATCGAAAATGGAATCGGCAGAGGACAAAAGTTCACCTTGCATCGCCGGAGTCGCCTTAGCTGAGGAACCCTTAGAGGATGGGTCAGTGCCAGCCACAGCTTTGCCGGTTTCCTTTGCCTTCTCCGTTTCCGACTCTCCCTCCGACTCCCTGAAGGCCCGACGGAGAGCCTCATCCAGTTCAAGGTCTTGCTCAGAGGTTAGGGCACCGACGCCACTACCACCTTGACCGTCGCCATCTCCTCCACCCTCCGACCCTTCTCCAACCTCGCCTCCTTCCTCCTCTTCTACGCCTTCCTCCTCCGGGACAGTCGGAAAAGTACTTGGAGAAGGGCCATCAGACTTCTTCAGTTTCTTCCCCCCGACAACGGGACGCTCTGTAAAAGGCTCCCTCTTACCGCTCTTCACCATAGCTCCCTCCTTAGCTTTGGCAGCCTTCTCCTCAGCCGTGTCTCTTTGCTTAACCACGGACTGGTGCGGTAAGATCAAATTATACTCCAAGAGGGTTGCATTCCTGATCAAGAAGGAGGCCGACCGGTCCCGTGCCGGAATAGCCTTTAGTTCAGCAGCCATTCGCACCAAGGAATCATCCTCCACGACTGCAATACCACCTGTCGCTAGCCAGAAATAGAAGCATGTCAGAAAAAACACTACAGTCAAAACATGGAAAATATAAATGAAATCCATCTTACAGCCGGAAGTGAAAAGGCGGAAAGAAACAACATCGTCCTTGATGAAGAACCACTCTTTCTTGAACATGGTAAACTTGGAATATAAGTCCAGGACTGGTTTGAAGGGCACGGCCGCTTCCAGACTGATATACGGAGACCCCTTCTTATAGCCTCTCAGGTTGTACAAGTATCGAATTTCCCGGTTAGAAGGAGGACGCCCGTACCTCCTCTGGAAGATAACAAAGAGGCTCACCAGGATGGCATAAGAGTTAGGCTGAAGTTGGAAAGGAGCCACCTTCAAATATGTGGTGAAACTTACTATTCAAGCGTTGATAGGAGGGATAGCACCGCACATACAATGGTATCTGCTATAAGCAAAATAGCCTTCGGGAGGATTATATGGCATCACTCCATCTCCCGGCAGCAGCATAAGAGCCCTGTCTATCCCGAAGGAATGGGATATGACGTCAAGTTGCTCCTCCTTTAGGGAGCTAGGAAAGCAATCAGGAGGGGAGACTAGAAGTTCCTGTGGACCATATCCGTCCACTAACGACCTCGGAACAGGTCTATGTTGCCCGGATCCTGGTTGGGCTGGGGGCACAGAAGAAGACTCTCCTGTACCTTTAGACTTCTTTCTATCCGATCGTGTTTCCGCTTTGCGAGACATTTTCTACAGCACAAGAAAAACTTGGTATTAGAATAAGAAGTATAGAAACATAAACAAGCAAGTATATAAGGCAAGCGTGTAAAAAAGTCTAAGATTCCGCTCAAGGTTCAAGTATGAAGTCTCATTCGGCGGTGCAAGACAAGTTCATTCGGCATCGAAAGCATATGGCCATTCGGCACTCATTCGGCATACATATCATTCGGCCCTAAGGCCTGAGTCTCATTCGGCAATCCAATACACTTCGTATACATTCGGCAAACAGGTCCATCCGGTGATAAGAGATCATTCGGCAAAAAATATATATATACCTGATTCGGTATAAACTGGTTCGGCAGAAGGATGGTTCGGTCAAGAATTGGTTCGGCTCTCTGGTTCGGTAAGAAGAAACCAAGGGGGTGTAGCCTCTATATATAGGCGAACTCAGGACTGCCGAACCAACTGGTTCGGCCCACCGGACCAACATATACTGGACCAACCGTATGCCGAATGAAAACATCCATCCGGACCAACCAAAGAACCGAATGAAGCTATCTCCACCAGCAAAAACCAGGAACAGGGGGCATGCAGAGCGCCTCACCCAGATAAGTACCGAACTCTAGAACCTACTAATAAAGTAAGGAATATGATAACAACGAATGAGTCGTAAAACTCTCACTAACATGGATTAATCGTTTACACGTGTACGCGACCACGAATGGTCCATAGGCACGCTCTGAATGGTTATTAACCCTATCGTCGTGGGAATTTACACTTTGACACGCCTTTTTAAACTCATAGGTGAAACGGATATTTGATTCTGATAATTATGAAATGGCTAAGCTACTTACACATGTACGGGGTCGCGAACAATCCCTAGGCATGCTCTGAGCTGGCGATAAACCGTCTTGACAAACGATCCAAGGATCCACTCTGACATGAACCTGGCATCGATGATGCTAAGCCCCCTCGGGGCTCACTCTCTCGTCCCGAACGACACAGTTCATCTCTAATATTTCGATCACGAACGGTCGTTATTTGAAATCACACTAAAACTGTAAATTTCTCTGCAGGACATCAACAGGATATAAACATCAAGCCCGTGGCATTACAAAACAAGCCTTCTTACCACAAAGAAACAAAGCGCGACACATGCAAGCATGTGCCCCACTTTGGGGGGCAAATGTTGGGCGAATTCTCACCCAGAAGATCTCGAGACTGAGAAGTCACAGTTTCACCCGGGCTCGCAACCTCCACTTCGTTCGACAGCCAAGGAGCTCAAAACTAACCTAGAAGTCCATCCAACATTCTCAGTGTAGAAGCTCATTCGGCCCCAAGCTCATTCGGCCCCAAGCTTCATTCGGCCCAAGCCCTCCAATACCGAACCAACACTACTACCGAGTCCCAAGACACCGGTCCAGGAGCCAGGCCGAATCAACCTTCTCCCCAACATGCCACCGAACCAAGCCTCTCCTCCATAGCCGGTCCAAACAAGCACCGAACGACACTCACTGCAGGACCAACCCTACTACCGAACCACATACATAACGCCTTCACAACCGGTCCAAACAACCACCGGTCCACTCTCATTGCCGGTCCACACCTACCACCGGACCAAACTCCATGCCGAATGTAGCATCGTCGAACCAGATGATTGCCAGTCCAGATTGCTTCAGCCCGGGCCCACCAGCAGCTATATACATCCAAGACCCCTGCCCCCTACCTCACTCTATAAATAGAGGGGCAGGGGTACAACAATGGCAGACAAGTTTGAGAGCTCAAGCAAGGAAGGAACCTTCAAACTACTTTCATATACTTATATACGAAGCATTGTACTTGTAATCTGAAAGAAAGAAGATAATAACATATAAAGTGGACGTAGGCACATTCTGGCCGAACCCCTATAAATCCACGTGTCTTTTACATTTCAGCCCCTACTCCTTTTATATTTACATACTCATCTAAAATCATTGAAAATCACATATAATCAACTAAATAATACGACTTGGAGGTGTTTGTCCATTTTTTGTGCAAACACAATGAATTAATAGACATGAACTATTAAGTTGTAACAATTGATTGTTCATCATCACATTAATTAAACAGTTTAAATTAATTTGGAAATTGATAAAAATTAATGTAATTGAAATATTGCAGTTAATAAAAGAAAAGATGTGGACAGTAGAGTTTGAGTGAAATAAAATGAAACTTATGTTAATAATTAAATTATATAAGAAATTGGTGATTTTATATAAAAGAATTTTAAATCGAAATAGAAGAATTTGACTAAAATTAAAATATAATTAACTGAGATTTTATTACAATTGTTATTCAACGTTGAAATTAATGTAATATTTAAATCTTAACATTTAACATAGAGAACTGAATTTCAAATGGTCACTAAATTTTTGTGTAATCAAGAACGATTAAATGGTTAACTTTCAAATTTGAATTTAAAGGTAATTAAATTAATTTTTAGATAAGAATTCATTAATTAACATGTAGAATTTGTTTTTTGGGCATTGTCTTGGATTTCGACGAGATTAGTTTCATCGAATCCGTAATAGTGAATTATTATAGGATTTCAAGTTTCGTAGCGATCGGACTTATCATTTGATCGTGCGAGCTCAAAACATGTAGAAATCAATTAAAGGAATCTAAATGAATATAATTTGTTTTAAAAGCTAAATTCTACATATAATGGAATTAGGGTTTGAAACTAGTTCCATTGAGTTTAAAAATATCGAAAACCTATATTTCGATATATTGGATGACCTACTTTCATTTCGGAAACGAAACGGGTTTTGGGGCCTTTTTGACCCAATCGATTTTTATATTCAAATGATAAAATGTTATTTTTGAAATGTAATTATTCAAATTGATTCAAATATATGGAATAATAATAAAATCAAATTATTAATGAACGTCATAGTTTGTAATAATGTATTTGTAAATTAGAAATATTGTATTTGTCCATGTTTATGAATTGGTAAATTATTTGAATATAATTTAACTTAAATTTATAGAAAAATAAAATGTTAACTTTTGTATACGATGAAATTAGGTCTCAAAGCTAGTTCCATTGCATTCAGAAGGCCTTTTTATATTAGGATTGTCTGTAAGCAGCCTCGATTGGAGTTTGGCCTGTTTTGGACCTTACGCTATAAATAGGCACGCAAATCGAGACGAAAATATTATAAAAATATTTAAAAACCCTAATTATTCCATTGCAGCCGCTGCCACACTTCAACGGCTGAAAATCCTCCATTTCTTTCCCATAGATCTCTCTCATCTCGTCGGTTCGCAACGACTCCAAAAGAAAAGTTGGAGTGCTCGACGAGATCTACAAGATGTGTGGTTGGATCAAGCTAATTACATCAGGATTCGCTAGATCTATAGAGGAATGTCGTGTGGTTTTTCTCGTTTTGTGCGACAACGGCAGCGTCGGAGGTGACGAAAATTTTGGTGAAGGTGGAGCTTGGTTACACAGATATAGTGGTGGTCTCCGATCGATGTACAACCTTTAGGGGCCTGGTAGAATCCTACCTTTGGCATTGCCTCACGTTCCTTGTCATACTTTTATCCTTATACGCGTCCACTACATTTTGTTTTAGTATGGTACCTATATAGGACTCACTTGCTACTAACATTATTGGTTGTGTTTCAAGACCTGTATGGACTACCTGCTTAAAAATATGTTAAGGGGGATCAATGTAAAGCCTTAACTCTATTTTAATATTTTACATTACTGATAGACAATACATATATAGTGTATTCTACTACATATAGATAATTTGATGGATCCTTAGGAGATGCAAAATCTCGTAACATCTCTTAAGTTATTGCACGCACGTTATACACGGGTAAGAGATGTAAAATCCCGTAAACATCTCTGATGCTATTGCACCCATATTTATTTGTTGTTGATTTAAGTTACATAATACCTCTTAGTTCTGACTCGAGTGTTTTGTTTTTTCATTACTCTTGGGTCGGCCTGAGCATTTCTATTTTTGAAGACATTGTTTTTGGAGGACAAAGGCAAAGTTTGGCATATTATATTATTAGTATTGTTCCACTGCATCATTATTGGCATGTTGCTGTTTGTACTCTGATTATGTTGTAAAAAAGTTATGTAATTAACTGTATATTGTAAAAAAGCTTCATGAACTGTTTATTTGATCATTATATTTTGTTATTCCATTACGAGATTCTGTATTTTGTTTTCCTACTTTTCTCTTATTTTCTTTTTAAATCACATTGATAATCCTCCCTTTTGAATGATTTAAGTTAGACGTGTGTGCTTTATCGTCGATTTAAACTGTCCAAAAAGGTGGGTCATCACAGTTGGTATCAGAGCTTTGGTTTAGAGATACCTTAGCCTATTGGGGCTAATTCATTAGAGATAGGGTTATTATTACCCTAAAATGAGTCTGAGTGTGTGTGTATATATAAGAGAGTGTATTTGTTAGTGTTATAAAAATGTTTTCTATTGTGTTGATTTGTCGTGTTAAGTATTTATGAATTTCAGTCGGTATATTGGACGCTATGTCATCGGTAGGGGTTTCTAAACACTTGAATAGGGTAGGCGGACAAAATATTGTTTTGAAATAGGTAAATGAAATAATTTTACCTAACAATTATATTTTGTGTATATATATTTATATATATGCTTTTTCATAAATTTATTTTGTTACTTTGGTGTGTTGGATGTTAGTAAGTGATAATATTTAATTAGTGTCATTTATTGTTTGGTTAGTTAAGGCTCTTAAGCTATTGACTAATATATGTTATAAGAAAATGTAAGTTTACAAATAAAATGAATTTAAATTGAAAATTTGGAACTTAAGTCCCGGTGGTTGAAATTTGTTTCAAAGATTTGGAAAAAATAATATTAGTATTGTTTGGAAATATTTGCAAATACAAATGTTTCAAATGTTTTCAAAGGGTACTTGAAAGGAATGTTTTTAAAAGAATTTTGAGGAAAATAAGTTTTGTACTCTCCTCTTCTATCGTTGGAAAATGATTTCGATGATGACCGTGACATCATCGACATTCATTTTCGAATTTCAAAGTGGGAAGGCCATTATAGTAGTTTTGCTACAATGTTGTTGTTGAAACAAATTTTTATTTAATTTCCTAAGTATGAATTGACATAAATATACATATATATTATTTCAAAGTGATTAGAAATGAACCCGGTATTTGAATTTTTAAGTATGCTAATTAATGACTTTCAATTGTAGAAAATAAAGTGAAATTTTAATTGTTGGAAACTTCTAAAATGACAAATAAGAAATTAGAAGCTAAGTGTTTAATGAACTGTGAAGAAATTGGAGATTTGTCACTTGTAAATTAGAAGATAATGAAAATTAAGAAGATGTAAACTATTGAACATTTTTATTAACTAAAATGAATAAGATAAATTTGTATAACATTCAGTTACACTCTAGAAACATATATAAAACTTACCAGAGATGTTATGTAACAGCCCGTTTTTTCGTACCCTTTGAATCGACAATAAACCGCACATGTCTAACTCAAATTGCATGAAAAGACAGATCAATAAGAGTAGAAGAAAATAATGACAGAACAGAATCTCACGTGAATGGCATAACATATATTATTTCAGTAATAATCTTTATAGCGGAAAATTTTAAAATAAAATATCAGAGCCTAACCAAGATTTAGCCTGGACAGTTGTAAACTTCCTTCCTTACAAATGCTGAAAACAACAAAACAAATGCAATAGATGTAGTGGATAATAGAATACATCCATACGATGATGAAGATCTCCAACTGTCCTCTAGAAACTCCAACCGTCTTCAACTCAACCCAAAACTTCTCGGATCTAACCCGAGTGTTAAAATACCCGGATTAGGCTTGTAAACCAGCATGAGATACTCGAAATTTAAAATGACTATATTATCAAAACCTTTGAAAAGAAGGGTATCTCATAAGACCACGCCCACACATAAACATGAATACGTTTTTACCTTATGATAACCGAAACACTTTTATACCAAAATATACTTGATATTATTTTTAATGACATTCGTTTGAAAACACTTTTCGAATAAACTTATTCAAATAAGGTATCGACACCCGGACTAAGTCTAAGGTAATATATCCGGACTAGGTCAACGGAATATACCAAAGAAATATATGATACTAAAAGGGGTAGCTGAAATGTTTGCAAATCATTGCAGCTATTTTAGGATTACAATCAAAACTGTAAATCTCATATTGGGATGGGATTTACAACGTGATATAGAACTAGTGGCCTTTCCTCCGATCCACGCATAACAAACATAGTTCCCACAGTGCCTTAATCACTTTTCTCAAACTAGTCACTTGAAACTGTACTTGCTATACTACCACTGATAACTAGTAGTTCCCTGCTTTTCTCAAGCTAACCACTTTATCCAAATGGGGCAATAAACGCCTTGAGGGATGCATCCCTCAAAGGGCCCAACATATTGGACACCAGCTTACATACTCACTTATTCAGAATTTGTGTCTGTCAGACCACACAGTATCCCATATCAGCTTCTGGGTTATGAGGCTAATGAGGCTACCCTTAGTTTCTTGAAAGCCATGCTTTTCATACAAAACCATGCTTTGATCATAACAGGTTCCACTTTGAATCTCACATTGTCAGTCCACATCGCATGACTGATTTCTAGAAAAGTATAACTTCCTGATCTCGTATGTCTTAGGAAAGGGTATTAAGCTAAGAGAAGTTGCCTTCTCCACCAGCAATTGATATACATTTATAGAATCCACTCAATGTGATTTAGAATATAATGTCAGACAAACATCCATGCAAGTTCGTTCTACGACTGAAGAAAACCGAAGGCACTTTCCTCGACTATTACTAGGCGAGAAGCCATTGCAATCCGAAAAAATCTCCATAACTAGGAGACCACTGCTATAAATAACCCTATAATGGAAGCGTCCCAGAGCATGTTAACAAGCAGTCCCCATGCTATGAAGACCCTCGATCTTCAATAATCATCATCTTCAATGTGTCTTCACTTTCGAATGTATACATTGGTTCGAAGTGATTTTCGGATATGAATCACCCAAATCCGACCCTGGTTCCTTCGAAGCCAATCATCAATAAAAGATGTTTAGTTCATATGTGGATATCAATCATCAATCAATTACTTCATCTTTTATTTAAATCAAATATCTTTCTTAGATATATTCTTTTCAAGTTATTCCATTTTAAATCAAATATCTTTCTTAGATATATTCTTTTCAAGTTATTCGATTTTCTTTTCAAGAGTATATGGAAACATTAAGCCTCATTTATTAAATCATTTGATTTATTAAAACCTTTCTTAAATCCTAAAATAATTCCAAATCATTTTCTCTTTTACTTAGAAAAACTTTTCCAAATCATTCATTAAATCTTAATCAAAGATTTCCTTCTTAACTTCAAATCATATTTTTGCAAATCGAAGATTTTCATAACAAAGTACTACTGCCACCTTAGATATGGTAAATTTCACCTCGATGGACTGATGGAAAGTAATCCTACATCATGAAGATCTTTTTCTTTAATATGTTTTATTTCGTAAATTAGTTTGAAGGGGTTTTCGAATAGGAATCACCCAAATCCGATCCTGTTTTTTGGGATAGGAATCACCCAGATCTGATCCCTATTCTTTCGTACCAATCATTGAATAAATGGTGTCAAGTGGTTAATTAACATTCAAAGAATTTATTTCTTTTTTTTTCTTGGACAAAACTTAATATGATCTTTTAGAGCATTCGGGCTTTTCTTTCGATCTGTTCCACCCCTCGCCTAAAAAGAGAAAACATAGGTCAGGTAAGTTCAGGGCACTGGTTGCTACATTCCTAACCTTAGTTAAACACCTTATTTTATCTTTCCAGATCTCATAGGCGGGACAAATGTACTAGTCATTTCCGCATACCCAGTTTGTTAATGCATTCAATATTCTTTACTTTTTGTTTAAGTGGTATATACAATTCCTCTTAACCGTTTATTCAAACTCTTATTAAAACATCTAAATCATATATAAATTGCTTAATTATTCTTTTAAAATCATTCAAAAAATATTCAGGAAAGAATTGTTAAGTTAAAACTACATTTCAAAAGTTATTTAAAACTGCCGCTAGCAGCATTGTGAAAAGTGTTGCAAAAATATTTAAAAATATATATTCTTCAAAACGACTTTTATATCATTTAGAAATCCATATTTTCAACTTAAATCTCTTTTTTAAACATTTCAAAAGATTTTTAGAATTTATTTCATATTTTTAAAACATTTTAAAAATATCATTTTAAAAGAAATCCCTTCTTCGATTCCGAACTGCATAAACACGATGTTTTTAAAAAATTGTTTTGGACAAATTTTAAAATGTACAAGATGAAATATTGATTTTCTTTCTTTATTTCTTTAAACATATTTAATTTTTTATAAATAAATTTCTAGCTCATTTTAAAACTATTTCCAGAAGGGTTTAAGCATTCCATATACCATTTCATTTTCAAAAGGAAAGTGATTTCATTAGTGCTTATCGACGTGTATTAACATGACTTGGTAAAACAATTTAACAATCATATAAAACAACCAAAATTTGATGACCAAAGCATATATAAGAATCCATAGCAATCATAACACATCATCAAACATGTATATATAGAAATAGAGATGTTAAATAGTGTTTTACACCATAAACCAAAGCGATAAACTTCCTACCAACATCCTAATCAGCCAACACTTCACTAACTACTTCCTACTTCATTGAACACTATCAAAAAAGCACCCTCTCCCTTCCAATAGCTTGGTCGAGGCTTGAGATGGAGGTTGGCCGAAAGGGTAGAGAAGAAGCGGTAGAGCTTTGAACTTGAATTCCCAAGATTTAGATCCGAAAAATAGGTTATTTTGTATCTAATTTTAGGCCTTCTGAATCTCAAAATTTAGAAAAGTTTTTAACTAAAATTTGTTGAAAATTCTTTTCTCTTGAATTTTAAAAAAGGAATCATTTGAATTCAAGTAATTTTGAGGAAGATATGATAAAATGAAGAAGAGGTATTGTTAGATTGATAAACATGAAGATAAAAAATGCACTTTAAAGAATTGAGTTTCTGGTATAGCAAACCTCGTAAATGGAAAATATTATTAACATAAAAATTATAGCCACTGGAATTTTATATGATTTTAAAAATAATTTCTTAATTTGGGTCTGCTATGATTAAGTTATGATCAAAATAATATGGACTATTCTCTGTCTTAAAAACTAGGCTAGAGAATGCACTGGAAAGAAGTGGATTTTTGACATGGTTAGTTTTATAATAAGATAAAGCCGTCAACATGAAAGTTGTAACCACTGAAAAATACATGATTTGAATTTTTTTTTAATTTTGATTCAGTATTGAAGAAGTTATGGCCGAGAGAAAATAAGTAAAATATGGAGAAAAGATGAGTTTGATTTGTAGAGAATGAACATTGATTTCTTTCGAATATTTTGTAAATATTTTGACATTGTTTCTTTCCAGTTTTTTCCTATAGCTTGGAAGCCATTAAAGAGGAGAGGAATAAGGTGAAGAAGCTTGAGAATAAAGAAGAACAAATGAGAATGGAAGTGAAGAAGGAGGTGAGTATTTATAGAAGAAGAAAGAAGCGGTAATTTACCAAAATAATCTCTTACCAAATTACCAAACTAACCTTACTTCAACCTAAAATAAACTCCACTTTTTCAATATAACATCATCCTTTTACTTCTTACTTTATGTCTTAATTCCTTAAGAACTAAGCTAAGTAAAATAATAATTATGTTGGTTTGTGGTGTGATATTGATTTGATGTTTACTTTTTCTTACTTTTGTTAATTCTTACTTACTTTTACCAACGACTTCTAGAAGTTTTATAATTATATTTAGTAAAATTAAACATTTTTAGTTATTAAAACGTATAATATATATGTTAAAGCGTGTTAACAAATGTGTGACAACTTTGCGATAACTTTTAATCGACAAAACTTTGATTTTCGACAAAATGTTTTATGGTCACATTTTGACGTTTTAGTTAAAATATTTATTTATGTAAACCAAATTTATAAAAATATAAACACTTGTAAATAAATTAAAATAATTTATTTAACCATTGAAACAAACTTTTCTGAAACAGCATTTTGTCACTTTTATCGATATAGGCAAATGTTATAATTTTTGTGTATACTTCTCTTTTCAAATCCTATCTAATATTATTTGAATCATATAAACTTACCTATTTTATACTTAAAATCACTTTAAATAGTATATTTTAAAGTATGCAAATTCTGGGTCGTTACATTCTCCCCTAATTAAAACGAATTTCGTCCTCGAATTTACACCGAACCTAAAACTCACAACAGTTTGCCCAAACATTCTTTTACCAACTTATTTTCATAGATTACTTTTATGCAATATCTTATTCGATCTTCTATTCGAATACATAACTTTATTTTCGAACTAATATCGATCCCCCGATTCTCTAGTGCGGACTATGATCAGGCTTCTAGATCAGAACCTTTCTTTCCTTGCATATTTCTCAACTATGATAGAAAAATCAAGTGCCCAACCATAAACCCTAATCAACGTTCGCGGTCAAGAATCGAGTGATAAATCTTTTTTTGGACCAGTGTTTTTACACCTCAAAGTTCCGAACTTGAATTTTAGATCAAAATTGTGTGATGAATTGATCTACATATAATATAGGTATTTATTAACTTTCAAAAACTTTTCATAAAAAGTTTTATCTTAAGTTTAAATTTTTTATAAAGGTGCTTCTTTATATAATCCCTTTAATTATTTATTTCCAAATATTTTTATTAAAGGAAAATATTCTAAAGGAATCATTTTTCACTCAAAAGATAATTTATCTTTATTATAAAAAAATTTCCCACAATCCTTTAACTCGGTATATTTCTTTTAACACTAATATTATGTATGAGTCATTTCGTAAAAATATAACTTAAGTTTATTACATCTTATAAACACGACCATGTAAATTCATTACTTTTAAAAACTTAAATCCAAATCCTTAATTAATGTTGGAATTCATTGATAAAACATTTTTCAGGTTATAATTACCTTTTTAAGGAGTCATTATTTTACATAATTGTATAGATATTTCATGGCTTAAATCTATATTTGTATGATATACCTTTACATCCTAAGAGTATATACTAATCCCAAATTTCAAATTGGTTTTACCTAAATCCGTCCATCTAACAAATTTTAAAACCACTCATATTTAAATACTTAAACTCTTAACTCTTCTCTTTTTTTCTTTACAAATCAGATTTATAAATTATCCTTATCTTATTTCATTTACTCAAAGTATTTCACAAAATATTTTATCAATTTCTTAGCTCTGAGTTATGTATGATTCGAAAATTTTCGACTGTCCAAAATCGTCGGAAATTCCGTCTTTTTTTACCAATTAGCGATCCCAATTTATCTTTAGTCTAAACACTTTTATAAATTTACTAATCAATGATTCACATTATTTCTTTAACTTAAGAAAATTATATAGATCGAGTAACTCCAAAACAATCCAAGGAACTGGGTACTACCAATAGTATCATATATCCTCTTAACAAGTATAGTAATACTTAAGTGAAGTGCTTACCATCCGAACACATCTCTTGTCCATTTTTAGTTTATTTCGAGCCAAACGAATTAGTTATCATAAAATACCTCTTTTTATTTGAAATAATACTATTTTCAAAACCCTTTAGGGATTACTTTTTAAAAACTATTTTATAAATTCATTTTATCTTATATTAATTAACTTCATTTGAATTACCACAATTCTTTTACTCGAGTATAAATTCTCATTCCTTTTATATTATCTTTTAACACAATCATTTTCTATTACATTTTTATCTTATATGTCCATTCCTTGAACAAATCTTACTATCAAACACCTTGTAGTTAAATCGTGAAACTTAATTCATAAGGTATTAGTACTTAAACTTTTAAATCAAATAATTGACCAATTTATGATAGCAACTTAACATTATCATTTATTAATTTATTATTTGGGAATAAGTATTAAAGATCTTAATTACCTTATTAGATTTCTTACTTATCGATTATCTTTATGAAACATCTTATAGTCAAACAGTGAAATTCTAATCACAAGATGTTCATATTTAAATTTCACTAATCCTGATTTCTAACTATACAACTTTTCAAAACATATACTTTATATTAAAAAAATAATCCTAGGTAAAATTACTTCATTTACCAATTTTTTCAAAATCAGTGTATCGGTTCGTCTTGTTTAAATGTTTAGAAGCCCTCATCGATAATGGTGATCAGGCGCATTAACCAGAATCCATAAATCACTCAATAGATAAATACACACATAACATTTTTATATCCAATAACAAATACGCGCTCATATATAATACACTCAAACTCATTGTAGGATGTTACTAACCCTATCTCTAATGAGTTACTCATCCTAAGGTATCACTAAACCTATCTCTGATGAGCCTTTACCCCAACAAAGCTAAGGTTCTCACTTAACCTTCAGTTCTGATACCAAATGTAACGAACGGTTTTTTTCGGACCTGCCCTGATGGGCTTTTCAGCCATCCCGCTACCCTACTGCTTTTCAACGTGGGGGCACTCCTGCTTTTCAACATGGAGGTGACTACATGTGGTACCTCGGACCTGCTTTTACGGCAACTCTCTCGACTATCAGCCAACCTTTTCAAACTAGGGACATGTAAGGTTAATAGTCTAAGCTTCCTCACTGTTCATAAAGTGAGAACCCCCTATCATGCTAAATATAATCAAGCAAATCTGATTTTCGGTTTTTCGGATAGGAATCACCTAAATCCAATCCCGGTTCCCTCATACCAATCAATGAATAAATGGTGTTAAGTGGTAAATTAATACTCAAAGAATTTGTTTCTTTTTTTATCTTGGAAAAAACTTAATATGATCTTTTGTAACATCCGGGCTTTTCTTTCGATCTGTTCCACCCCTCACCTAAAAGAGAAAACATAGGCCAGGTAAGTTCAGGGCACTAGTTGCTCAATTTCTAAACTTAGTTAAACACCTTATTTACCTTTCCAGATCTCACAGGTGGGACAAATGTACTAGTCGTTTCCACATACCCAGTTTGTTAATACATTCAATATTCTTTACTTTTTTTAAGTGGTATATGCAATTCCTCTTAACCATTTATTCAAAATTTTATTAAAACTTCCAAATCATCTCTAATTTGCTTAATTATTCTTTTAAAATCATCCACAAAAGATTTATAAAAGATAAGTTAAAACTACATTTCAAATGTTATTTAAAACTGCTGCGAAAAGCATTGTGAAAAGTGTTGCAAAAATATTTTGAAAGCTATATTCTTCAAAACGACTTTTATATCATGTTTGCACCAAAAATAGTCATAAACACCCAATTGTTGGTGAAAGCACCCGTTTAAAATCACAGATCATAGATAACAAATATGTAGAGAAAATAAATGTTAAAAACACTCAAAAATTAGAAAGAATCACACAGAAACACACAGATTTAAAGTGGTTCGGCATTTGGCCTACGTCCACTATGAAATGGCTGATTTTTATTGATCTTTGTTTGCTGGTTACAATGAGTTACAATAATTGAATTGAAGTACAAGAGTAATCTCGGCAGAGTCTGGAGGTAGAAGAGCCAAAGATCCCTTTTCTGTAGACTCTGAGATGCTATTTGTAGGCGTAGGATGCTAATATCTCGCTCAGATCTCGAGAGACCTCTTTTGGCATGTGGGCGGGCCTACGCGATCGATCCCATGTGGTTTGCACTAGGTCTGTGATCGATACGAACGAGTTTCGTATCAATCCAGATTTGGCCCAATCGAGTCGAAATTGAGCATGAACATTCTTTAGGATGTGCATAAGCTCCTGTGAAAATTTCATAGCATTTAGACTTATGGATTGTGAGTTATGATCGATGCAAGATTGGGCTTTTCGATTGCTATTCTCTTCATATCGATGCAGTTCGTATTGATGCTGTTTACATCGATAAGTCTGCACGTGATGCCAGTTGATGTGGCGCTAACTTTTTGGATCAATCACTTTTAATGCCGAGTGACCGAGTCAGCCACTTTTACGTGTTCTCTTCGTCTCGATTGTTTGAGGCTCTGTTCGTATCGATAGCCCACAGGTCACTTCGTATCAATGCCGGCATGTTTCCTTCGTATCGATGGATGGATGATCTTTTCGTATCGATCACAAAGTAGTCGATTTCGTATCGATGGGAGGTGACTTCGTATCGACCTATGGCTGATCGATACGAAGTATATTTGAAACTAGATCGACAATTGACTTACTTACTACTGCCGATGGATACGAAGTAGACGGCCACTAATGGATACGAAGTTGGCTTTGGTTGATCGATACAAACTGGAGATGATGGATACGAAGAGAGGTTTGTGGACATGAAATGGATCGATTCGAAGGATGCCGAATAATGGATACGAATGAGCTTGTCTCCATGGCTTGCATCAATCATTTCTCAAGCATACGAACTCGGATCGACTTGAAATTTTAAATGTCGGCTTTCATGGCTTTGTTTGTTGTGCCATGTTAATTGTAGCTCGATCCAGACTTGGGCAAAATTTCACCATCATCCATGGCAAACCTATGTATAACCGTTTTCTGGGATGAACTTCTTTGATTTCCAGTTAACTTTTTGGTGTCACAGCCTTGCCAAAAGGCGGGATAACACCTGCCTTCCAAAACATGCATTGCAGTAGGAAGGTGTGTTTTGTAGTTTGATGAGCTGGATATTCGAATCCTGTTAATGACCTGTAAAGAGATTAATAATCTTACCTGATTGTGAATAGTGATCGTTCGCCATCGTATGCCGTTCGGGGCCGTATATGACCATTCATGGTCGGGGTGCCGTTTGAGGAGAATTATGATCGTTCACGACCGCGTGCCGTTCACGGCGAGTTGTGACTATTCGCAGTCGGGTGTCGTTCGAGGAGAATTGTGACCGTTCGCGGTCTTGTGTCGTTCACGGCGAGTTGTGTGTACCCGGAGGAGGGGGTCTCTGTGTCATTAACACCAGATTTCACGTTCGACTGAGTTTGTGATTTGTTTATTATGGCGGTTTATCGCCGTCTCAGAGCATGCTTGAGGACCATTCGTGATCCCGTACATGTGTAAGTGGCTTAGCCGTTATGGAATCACATATAGCAGACTTACATTCAAAATGAGTCTTTTCAACAGAAATGTCCAACAAAACCAAGTCCAAACATGAGAAATAGAAAACAAAAGTAAAACAAAAATGTCAAAGCGCAAACACCTACACTGATGCGATTGAAAGTCGTGTCAGAGCATGCCCGACGATCGTTTGCGGTCCTGTACATGTGTAGATGACTTAATCGTGTTGGTGTGGAGTTTGCCACTTATTCGTCATTTTTTCAATCAGTTGATGATAAAATGACTCCTCGATCCTGAGCCATTCCCAGTTGATGCAGATGGTGGTCATTCTTGCTCCACTATGGCGGTTCGCCTCCTCACGTACTGTAATAGCATGCCATTCCGAATATGCCCTTCTGTCTCATCCCTTAAGTGCTTGCAATCATTGGTATTATGGCCGCTTAGATCATGGAATAAGAAGTACATGTCTGATTTCCTTTTATTGTTGGTCGGATCCCTCCTCATTGGCTTTCAATAAGGAACCTGCCCCCTGGTTCCTGGTAGATCCATTCCAAAGTCTTGTTCAGATCCGTATAAGAGGTGAATCTCGGTTCCTTTCGCGGTCGTTTTGATTCATCGCTGGCATCCTCGGATTTTCATTTTCCTTTATCCTTGCCTGAATCTTTTCCAGGCGGGTTTCCTTTTTGACTGCGTAAACATCAACTACCTCTCCTTCTTCTCTCTCAGCATTTGCATCCTCTAATCGCAGAAATCCTTCGGCCTCATGATAAAACTCCCCTAGATCCATAGGTGGATCCCTTATCAGTGAATTTTTGAACTCTGTTCCATCAGCTATGCAAGATACAGCTGCCATTAAGACCATTGATGGATCTGGGCGATCAACCGATGTTGCTGCTGCATTAAATCGTGTTAAGAAGTTCCTCAAGGACTCTCCGGTCTTCTGCTTCAGTGCCGCAAAACTCATCACATTCTTGGGCCTCAAGATGTGAAATCTGAACCACCTCATGAACTTTTCACTCAGCTCGGTCCATGTTCTAACGGAGCCGCTTTCCAATTGCCTGAACCATAATGCTGCTATGTCTATCAGATATAATTGAAAACACCGAGACATGACTTCCTCTGATGCCCCCAGTACTTCCATATGTCTCATATGTCTTGTCGGATGAACAGCTGGATCTATCCTCCCATCATATGTCTCTAATGTCGGTAGTTTGAATTCTGATGGATTACTGGCCTACCTAATTATGGGAGTGAAGGGGCTCCTGTTTAAATCTTTCCTCTCTCTATTCACCAGTCTACCTCTCATGGTTCGTCTGACCATCTCCGCTAATCTATCACCACCAACAAGCTGTAGTCCTTGTTCGTTGCCTCTGATATGCCCCCCTGAATTCGCGAGGGATTCTTAGAATCTACTCTTCTGGACGGGTGTCTATCCCTCTATCAATTCCGTGTTGAACATCTTCACTTGGTATCCCGCCTAAGGTTGGATCAACATTCTCCTGGTAAGTGCCCCCTAGCTCTGGGGCCGCTCCTGATGGTCCTGCTCTGTTCTGGGTTCTGATTGCTCCATGCTCCTGACCTCTGTCTTTAGAATTTCCTGCCGTAGTGTTCCCTTGATTCTGCATTCTAGTTTGTCCAACTTATTGGAGTAGGTTCCACATCATCTCTTCTTGCCTTTTCAACATTCCCTCATGCATAGCTTCCATCATCATCTCCATCTCATCTCGGGTGATGAAGACTAAGGCTTGATTCACTCCTGAGGAAGCCTCCTAACTTCCTTCATGCTGGCTTCTTTCTGCTCTTGGTCTCCTTGCTGATTGCTTCACCATTGCTTTCCAGATCTAAGTCCTTAAGCCTTCAGATCCAAGATCTAAGATGTGGAATCCCTTATTGCTAGCCTTCTCAGTGAAAGCACCAAAATGTTTGCACCAAAAATGGTCACAAACACCCAATTGTCGATGAAAGCACCCATTTACGATCACAGATCACAGATAATAAATATGTAGAGAAAATAAATGTGAAAAACACTCAAAATTTAGAAAGAATCGCACAGAAACACACAGATTTAGAGTGGCTCAACGTTTGGCCTACGTTCACTATGAAATGGATGACTTCTATTGATCTTTATTCACTGATTACAATGAGTTACAGAATTAGAATTGAAGTACAAGAGTAATCTCGGCAGAGTCTGGATGTAGAAAAGCCAAAGGTTCCTTTTCTACAGACTCTGGGATGCTATTTATAAGCGTAGGATGCAAATATCTCGCTCAGATCTCGAAAGACCTCTTCTGGCATGTGGGTGGGTCCACGCGATCGACCCAACGTGATTTGCACTCGATCTGTAATCGTTACGAACAAATTTCGTATCGATCCAAATTTGGCCCAATCGAGTCGAAATTGAGCATGAACATTCTTTAGGTTGTTCGTAAGCTCTTGTGAAAATTTCATAGCATTTGGACTTACGGATTGTGAGTTATCGATGCAGGTTTGGGCTTTTCGATTTCTGTTCTCTTTGTATCGATGTTGTTCGTATCGATGTTGTTCGCATTGATAAATCTGCATGTGATGCCAGTTGATGTGGCGCTAACTTTTTGGATCGATCCATTTTTTATGCCGAGTGACTGAGTCAACCACTTTTACGTGTTCTCTTTGTATCGATTGTTTGAGGCTCTGTTCGTATTGATAGCCCACAGGTCACTTCGTATCGATGCTGGCGTGTGTCCTTCTTATCGATGGATGGATGATCGTTTCGTATCGATCACAAAGTAGTCGATTTCGTATCGATGGGAGGTGACTTCGTATCGACCTGTGGTCGATCGGTATGAAGTATGTTTGAAACTAGATCAATACGAAATTGACTTACGTGCTAGTGCTGATGGATACATAGAAGTCGGCCGCTAATGGATACGAAGTGGGATTTGGTTGATCGATATGAAAAAACTGGGGATGATGGATACAAAGAGAGGTTTGTGGAAACGACATTGATCGATTCGAAGGATACTGAATGATGGATACGAATGAGGTTTACTCAGTGGCATGCATCGATCATTTCTCGAGCATACAAACTCAGATCAACTTGAAATTTGAAACGTCGGCTTTTATGGATTTGTTTGTCATGCCATGTTAATTGTAGCTCGATCCGGACTTGGGCAAAAATTTGCCATCATCCATAGCGAACCTATGTATAACCGTTTTTCGAGATGAACCGTCTTTGATTTCCAATTAACTTCTTGATGTCACGACCTTGCCAAAAGACGGGATAACATATCATTTAGAAATCCATCTTTTTAACTTAAATCTCTTTTTTAAAACATTTTAAAAGATTTTTAGAATTTTTTATATATTTTTAAAATATATAAAAAATATCATTTTAAAAGACATCCTTTTTTGAATTCCAAAGTGCAAAACCGCGATGTTTTTAGAAAATTGTTTTGGACAAATTTTAAAATATACAAGACGAAATCTTGATTTTGTTTCTTTATTTCTTTAAAAATATTTGAATGTTTATAAAACATTTCTAACTCATTTTAAAATTATTTCCAAAAGATTTAAACATTCCATATAAACAATTTCATTTGCAAAAGGAAAGTGATTTCCTTTGTGCTTACCGACGTGTATTAACGTGACTTAGCAAAAAAAATTAACAATCATATCAAACAACCAATATTTAATGATCAAAGGATATATAAGAATCCATAGCAATCGTAACATATCATCAAACATGTGCATATATAAATAGAGATGTTAAATAGAGTTTCTCACCATAAACCAAAGCGATAAACTTCCTACCAACATTCTAATCAACCAACACTTCACTAACTACTTCTTACTTCGTTGAATGCTTGCAAAAAATACCCTCTCCCTTCCAATAGCTTGGCCGAGGCTTGAGATGGAGGTTGGCCGAACGGATAGAGAAGAAGCGGTAGAGCTTTGAACTTGAATTCCCAAGATTTAGATCCGAAAAATATGTTATCTTGTATCTAATTTTAGGCCCTCTAAATCTCAAAATTTATAAAAGTTTTTAACTAAAACGTTGTTGAAAATTCTTTTCTCTTTAATTTTAAAAAAGAATCATTAGAACCTAAGTTTTTTTGAGGGAGATAGGATAGAATAAATAAGAGGTATCGTCGGACTGACAAAAACGAAGCCTCAAAATGCACTTCAAAGAATTGAGTTTCAGTTATATCAAATCTCAAAACTGGGAAACATGATCAACATAAAAGTTGTATCCACTAGAATTTTGTATGATTTTAAAAAATTAATTTATTAATTTGGATCCTGTATGATCAAGTTATGATCAAAACAATATGGGCTATTCTCTGTCTTAAAAACTGGGCCAATGAATGCACTGGAAAGAAGTGGAATTTTGACATAGTAGTTTATAATAAGATAAAGTGGTCAACATGAAAATTGTAGCCATTGGAAAAATACATGATTTGAAAAAGATAATTTTATATTTTGGTTCTATTTTTAAGAAGTTATGGCCGAGAGAAAAGATGTAAAATATGGAGCAAAGATGAGTTTGATTTGAAGAGAATAAACATTGATTTCTTTTGAATATTTTGTAAATATTTTGACATTATTTCTTTTTAATTTTTTCCTATATCTTTGAAGCCGTTAAAAAGGAGAGGAAGAAGGTGGAGAAGCTTGAGAAAATAAGAAGAAGAAATGTGAATGTAAGTGAAGAAGGAGGTGGGTATTTATAGAAAAAGAAAGAAGCGGTAATTTACCAAAATAACCTCTTACCAAATTACCAAACTAACCTTACTTCAACCTAAAGCAAACTCTACTTTTTCAACACTTAATATCATCCTTTCACTTCTTGCTTTGTGTCTTAGTACCTTAAGAACTAAGCTATGTAAAATAACAATTATATTGGTTTGTGATGTGATATTGATTTGATGTTTACTTTTTCTTACTTTTGTTAATTCTTACTTACTTTTACTAATGACTTCTGAAAGTTTTCTAATTATATTTATTAAAACTAAAAAGTTATTAAAATTTGTAATATATGTTAAACCATGTTAAAAAATGTGCGACAACGTTGCGACAATTTTTAATTGACAAAACGTTGATTTTCGACAAAATGTTTTACGGTCACTTTTTGACCTTTTAGTTAAACTATTTATCTATGTAAACCAAATTTAAAAATAAATTTGTATAATTTTATTTGAAAATATAAACACTTATAAATAAATTAAAATAATTTATTTAACCATTTAAACAAACTTTTCTGAAATCAACATTTTGTCACCTTTGTCGATATAGGCAAATGTTACTATTTTTGTGTATACTTCTCTTTCAGAATCCTATCTAGTATTATTTGAATCATATAAACTTACCTATTTTATATTTAAAATCACTTTAAATAGTATATTTTAAAGTGATCAAATTTTAGGTTGTTACATTTTAAAAAGTTGTAATGTTAAATATGAATATGTAATGGAATATTATACAAGCAAAAGATTAATAACAAAAATGCTTCAAAATGAACATATGTTTATAAATGAATAATTAAGATGTACAAGAAATGTTATAAACTTAAGTTAATGTTTGAAATGGTAATTAAACTGAATAGTAAAAAGTGAATACTATTTAAGTAAATGATAGTAAACTAAAGAAAATGTTGAGATAATTCATAAATAATTTTATTATTAAACGATGACCTTGTATGAATGAAAATAAATAAAAGGTAAATAATGTGAAAAGATACCAATAGAATAAACTTAAATAAGATTTAAAATTCTTTGTTGTTGGCATATGCGGTGTTTGGGAAATGTTAATTTGTTTAAGGTTGTATGAATAATCTATTAAGTAGTTATCTAAGGCTGTTGAGTGTAAGATACACTTGTTAGTTTATTCATCACCCTTGTGCTATGAAAAGTGTTTTTTAACCTGAACAAACCATGAGTTTGTTTGCTATGTATGTTTGATAGTTTCCTTTGTTGCGTAGGATGGTTGTACTTCTTTTTGTTTGCTTATGATTGTTATATATTGTATGTTGCTTGTACTATTAATTGAAACAACTAATATATTATTCTTTTACATAGTTTAACTCCTTTGGATTATGTAAGTAATATGTAGGTTTATGGGAGCAATAGCTGTTGCTTTTGGTTTCATAAATGAAGTTTGTTTGTCCGACAAGTAGGTACGTTTTCAGATTACGGTTTTGAAAAGTTATTTTATTGTTTTTCCCATGGTTTGGGATGTTTTATTATTGAATATGATATATATTGTAAATATTGATATTATCATTTTTTTTATCTAACCGTGCAAAGGAGACCCTGCCGAAATTTTCTGTAAATTTATCACTTCGAAATTTTTGGGAAAGTTGAGTTATTTTCAAAAGTTTGTTAAACTTAAATATGTATGTTAATTGTTTATAAATTGATTATTTTAAACAAAATATATAAAACTTCATGATTCCCTCTTGTTCCTTTTCGGGGACGAAAAACTTTGAGTGGGGGAGATTGTAACGATCCGTACTTTTGATAATTAAAAATATTAAAATTAATAAGGTTTTTATAATTTAATATTGGGAGAAATTATAATTTATAATTTATAAATGGAAAAGATTATTAGAATATAATTTAATAATGTTGATTGGATGTAACTGAGAACTATTAATGTAATTTCAATTAATGGTAATAATAAAGGTTAATAATGAATGGTACTGCTAGTTGAAAGGTAATTATAGAGGTTAATTGGGATACAATGGTAAGTTAGTAAGAAATAGATTAAATGTTGTATGAAAGATAGAAATAATATGTATATAATTGAAATGGGTTATTATACAATTGGAAACCATTTTTGGGTAAGTAATTTATAACCCTTGAGTGTGAACAATGAATTAATAGACATGAATTACTAAATTGTAACAATTGATTATTTATCATCGCATTAATTAAATCAGTTGAAACTAATTTGGAAATCACAAAAATTATTGTAATTGAAATATTGTAGTTAATATAAGAAAAGATGTGGACTGTAGAGTTTGAGTGGAATAAAATGAAACTTATGTTAATAATTATACTATATAAAAATTGGTGATTTTATATAAAAGACTCTTTTAAATCGAAATAAAAGAATTTGATTGAAATTAAAATCTAATTAACTTGGATTTTATTACAGTTGTAATTTAACGTTGAAATTAATGTAATAATTAAATCTTGAGATTTAACATGGAAAACTGAATTTCAAATGATCATTAAATTTTTGTGTAATCAAGAATGATAAAAAGGTTAACTTTTAAATTTGAATATAAAGGTGTTTCATTAACTTGTAGAATTTGTCTTTTTGGGCACAGTCTCAGATTTTGACGAAACCAATTTCATCGAATCTGTAATAATGAATTATTATAGGATTTTAAGTTTCGTAACGATCAAACTTATCGTTTGATTGTGCGAGCTTGAAACACATAGAAATCAATTAAAGGAATTTAAATCAATATAATTTGATTTTAAAAGCTAACTTCTATATACAATGGAATTAGGGTTTGAAACTAATTCTATTGAGTTTAAAAATATCGAAAACTTATATTCCGATATATTAGATGACCTACTTCCGTTTCGGGAACGAAATGGGCTTTTCGAGCCTTTTTGACCCAATCGATTTAGATTCAAATAATAAATTTTTTATTTTTGAAATGCAATTATTCAAATTGATTCAAATATATGGAATAATAATAAATCAAATTATTAATGAATGTCATAGTTTGTAATAACGTATTTGTAAATAAGAAATATTTGTCCATACTTGTGAATTGGTAAATTATTTGAATATAGTATTTAATTTAAATTTATCGAACAATAAAATGTTAACTTTTGTATATAATGGAATTATGCCTCGAAACTAGTTCCATTGCTTTCAGAAGGCCTTTTTACATTAAAATTGTCTGGTAGCACACCTCGATTGGAGTTCGAGTTGTTTTGGACCTTACGATATATATAGGCACGCTAATCGATACGAAAATATTATTAAAATATTCAGAAAACCTAATTCTTCCATGGCAGCCGCCACCTTTCAATGGTTGAAAATCCTCCATTTATTTCCCTTAAATCTCTCTCATCTCTCATCAGATCGCAACGACCCAAATGGGAAGTTGTAGTGCTCGGCGAAATCTACAAGATGTGTGGTTAGATCGAGCTAATTACGTCAGGGTTCGCCAGAATCTGCAGAGGAAAGTCGTGCAGTTTTGCTCGTTTTGCACGACAACGGTCGCGACGAATGCGATGAAAATTTTGGTGAAGGTGGAGCTTGTGACGCGGAGATGGTGGTTGTCTCGATCGATGAACGGAGGCCTGTGGTGCGCACGGTAGGTGATGGAAGTTGGCGGCTGATGGGTTTGGAGAAGATAGGTTTAATTACCATTTTACCCTTAATTTATTTTATTTATTTCTAATTGAAACTTCTAACCTTCATAACTTTTGCATACGAACTCCGATTGATGCAAGGTTTCTTCCATATAGATCGCATCAAAATTCCAGAAAATATGAAACTAGTTTGGTTGAATTTAGGGACTGTTCAAATTTTAGGCTTTTATTGAATTTTAAATTGGCTATAAATCAAAGGGGAGTGATTTAACCCACTCACGCAATACTTAACCTTCTTATGTTAGTTGAATTAAATTTATGATGTGATAAGAATTTTATCGATTGTTATTTGGTGGTTTAATTTGATATTTAATTGAAATTGAATTTTATTGAATTGAATTGCCATTTAAATTAATATTGAAATTTAATTGCTTGTTAAATACCTGATATTGATAACCAGTAAATTGTTGTGAACTATTGGCTGTTTTGGATGTTGATTGTGATGGATGTCTATTTGTTGACATTTTGGATGATTGGATGTTTATTTATTTTTATATATCTCTGTTATCAACCAGTATATTAATTGAAAGAACTGTTATTTGAATTATTTCAAATAACTTAAGAAATAGGTTGAAATGATATATACCTATGACACTCTGATTTGGATTGAAATGATATATATCCATCCCCACAATTAAAATTGAAATAATTGATCACTTGCCATATGGTAGAAAATTATATACGGACACTGGATTGGTTAAATTAAATGGTTAAAATATTGAATTTGGATTTTGGTTAATGATATTTTTTTAAAGGAAATAAATTGTGGATTTTTATGAATTGAATTATTTATGAATTAAGCTTTGAAATGCTCAAATTGGTTAAAATAAATTGTTTTAAAGAACTGAATTAGCAGTGTGAAATTACAAATCGATATATGACTTTAATTTTGGAAATTGAATTATTTTAATGATTTAGATCTTAAAATTGAACAATGAGGTTTAATTTGACTTAAGTGTTTTAAATTAGTAAATTGAAATTGGACTTGAAATTGATATAAACTAAAATGGGTTAGAATAAAAATTGGATTGGAATTTAAATCATTGAATTGAATTGTTGAATAGAATTTGAAGTGAACAAAATGAATGTTTCGGAAATTGAAGTTATTTTGAATTGAAACTGAAATCAAGTTGATTTGAAACTAAATTGAAATTGAGTCAATTGAATTGAAATATTGGAAACTGAGTTTTGTTGATTTGAAAATTGGACATGGGTCCAAATTTGTTGATATGGAAGGAAACAGTTTGATTTGATACTATTTTCAAAAGTAAATTATTTTAATATGAACTGTTTAAAATCTGTTTTTATTAGTATTCAAATTATTTTGATTTCTCCAAACCATTTTTCTATATAAACCATTTTTATTACTCAAACCATTTTATATTAAACTATTCAAACTATTTATAACTATTCAAACTACTTTCTAAATTTTCAAACCGTGCAAAGTTGGAATGTTTATATCAAAATCATTGATTTAAATGCGAATGTGGTTAAATGATGTATAAACTAATTTGGAATTTGAAATGATATTTTCAAGTGAAAATGACATATTTTGAATAGATATGATGATTTTGAAATGAATGATATTTTGGAGTGAATATGATATTTTGATATCAAATATGAATCGGTTTTGAAATATAAAAGAACCAACCGCTTTGAAAAATGTCGTTTGGTTGCTAAAGAGACCTGTGTCTCTTATTTGCATACTCTCTATCAATATTGGAACCACTTTAACAACTGTGTATGTGGTGGATGATATCCAGAATGTAGAGGTTGAATTGGAGGCGTTTGCTAGATTTGAAGAAAGAAAACGATGATGGATGACCCCGACACTTGTGTCAATTGGAAATGACTAAAATACGAGCCTACATTTGGCCAAGAGGGCCGCAACCTTAGGGTCCATCACCCCTTCATTTTATATTGACTCTTGACTTGATCGGTGCACCTTGATTTGATTTTTAAGGGTGGTGGACTCGGTGGGCTGTTGTAGCTACGGTGTGTTACCACCAGCCAGAAACGATAAACTGATAGAGTCCTACCTTGGGCATTGCCTCACGTGCCTTATCATACTTTTATCCTTATACGCGCCCACTAAGATTTTGTTTTAGTATGGTACCCATAGGAGGCTCACCTAACTACCGACGTTATTGGTTGTGTTACAAGACCTGCATAGACTACCTACTTAAAAATGTGTTAATGGGGATCAATGTAAAGCCTTAATGCTTTTTTAATACTTTAAATTACTTATAAACACTACATATATAGCGTATTTTACTACATATAGATAGTTTAACGGATCCTTAAGAAATGAAAAATCCTGTAACATCTCTTAAATTATTGCACGCATGTTATACATTGGATAGGAGATGTAAAATCTTGTAAACATCTCTGAAGCTATTACACCCATATTTGTTTGTTTTTGATTTAACTTACGTAAGAACTCTTAGTTTTGACTCGAGTGTTTTGTTTTTTTATTACGCTCGGGTCAATCTGAGCTTTTCAGTGTTTGAAGACATTATTTCTCTAGGACGAAGACAAAGTTTGGTATATTATATTATTAGTATTATTCTGCTGCATCGTTATTGGTAAGTTGTTATTTTTACTTTTATTATGTTGCAAAAAAATTGTGTTATCAAATGTATATTGTAAAACAACTTCATGAACTATTTATTTGATTATTATATTTTTCCATTCCATTACGAAATTCTATATTTTGTTTTCCTTCTTTTCTCTTACTTTCTTTTTAAATTTCATTGATAATCCTCCCCTTTAAATGGTTTGAGTTAGACATTGTGGTTAATCATTGATTTAAACCGTCCAAAAAGGTAGATGAATACAACAAAATATGTGGAACTGTTTTGGTATTAATAGACTTGTGATTGCATGCATCAATGTGTATCAGTCCGAAGAGTTCGTCAACTCTAATGGTACTCCTATTACATAGGTGTAAAGCCCTTAATTGTTTAAGATACAATAAACTACTATCATATGATTCATAGTCATATAACAATATTATCTCTCAAAACTATGAGTTAGTCTATAATTCCAAAATAATTGTAAACAATATTATATGCTTTTGTTTTTTCCAATGCATCACTTTTATTATGAAAAACATTGTAGTTTTATTCTATAATAAATATTCAAAATATTCATATTGAAATATAGTCATGTCTATTTTGCCGTCGATATTGAAAAATAGCCATTATTTCACAAATAACGTGTGGTACGTTTTACAAAAACAATTTTGGTACTTTGATGCAACTAATAAGTGCTATTAGGCATGCTCCGACTATTCCGGTATTACTATAATAGCATACTAAATTTGGAGCTCCATTATTCACTTAATATAGATTATTTATTTAATAAACTACAACTAATTTACAGTGGAGACTTCTTTGATCAAATATGTGGAACTCAAAGAAATAAAGCTCATAGAAAAAAATTTCTATACCAAAATAAATTTCGGAATAGATATCATATTTCTTATTCTATGGTTAAGTATCAATCATGACCATTACAGTTCTTCTTTCCATTATTTCTTTATACAGCAGAAGTTACTATTCACTCTCTTCATCCCAACTGTGCGTTGAATTACGTTTACTCTTATACATTCCGTTTTCCTTTCAAATGGTCAACTATTAAAAGAAAATCCTTGCTACAATATCAGAATAAACTCTTTACAAAAATGCATTCAATAATACATAACATTTAAGGACATCCAATATCGTTGCACTTTGTGTAAACTAATAAAACTGGCATTTCAATGATCGAGTTCTTAGATTTATCTTATAGTTTTTGGTCTTGTGTTACATTTAACACAACATGCTCCTTTTTCAGTCAATCAAATTGAATACTTGATCTCAAAATACCGTTGTTGGCTCATTTTGAGTAAACCAACTTTATCGAAATATTGTACACTACAAACTATAACCGTTCACCATAAAACATTTATATATGATAGTATATGGATCAGATATCCATAGTCTTATATTGCATTTAAAGTTCAAAACTCATAGAGTGCAATAAACGGTCTCAACCAAATAAACATGTAAGTGACCAAATTATGAACATATTAAGTAGTTATAAATTAGGCGCTAGCACAGGTATAGAAACATCAACATGCAATAAGCATTTATTAGTAAGTATATTTTATATTTCCATTTATCAATTTTCAATTCAATTCATTTGTATATCTTAATCGATAAATATTTTATTAATCATATTAAATGCACAAATTTATCAATGTAGATTATTATAATATTATATAGCATATATTCTTACAATATTAGAAAGGTTAAACGTTATCATTTCATTTTTATAATAAGTCCACTAGTCTTTTATGTTTCACCAAACCCTAAGTGAAACATAGAAATCTTTTGACTTCATTAGTGGGTGTTAGGTCTCGTTTGTCTTGGGATTCTGACCTTGAGCTTGGTCAACAAATCACATCCCCACAAATAATGGATAACCCTTTATTGATTGTATCGCATACAACTCCTATCCCATAGTTCCTTGTCCTAATTTCATTTTAATCTTGAGTTTTTTCAACAAATCAAAACGAAACAATTCACTCATACCTACCATATTATGACGGCCTAAGTATAGTATATGTACCTCGAGTTCGCTTAAAAAAATACATATAGCTATCTTACATCGTCTATTCATTATATTAATAATACTACACATAACATCCTTACCTTGAGTTTGCTCAACAACTAAGGAGTATGCAAGTATTTTATTAATATATGGTAAAGGAAAACTTTGTAGTAAAAATTCACAACCTTTAATATTTAATATTGAGTGATAACGACTTATGAAATAATGTAATTCTTATGAATTACCCTCATGATTCAAGCATCGGACATATCGAAAATCACAATATACATACAATTATGAATGCATTTATTCCTTAAGTCTAATTAGGGTTTCTTCGATGTTCCACTTTTAGTTTTATATAAGTTCTATTTTTATATAACTTTTATGTTTCATATTACTTATATAATAGTCTTATGTATAAAATTATATTAATTAAATCTTATTTAAATAATTTCAATTATTTAACATTTTAATTAATTTTATGTTATTTTAATATAACATTTACATTAAATATTTATTACATACTGTAACTTTTATAGTATTACACATATATCATATATACATTTGTGTGTGTGTGTTATTTAATTAATTAATTTTTAATTAATTAATTTGATTGATTGACCTTTAATTTATTTATTTAATAAATTAACTTTTAATTATTTTATTCAATTAATTAACTTTAATTAATTTATTTATAAAACTGGCGACCTATGTTCTGATCTAAAAATGGCGACTTATGTTCTGGCGATTTTCGTGTCGTTCCTATCGTAACTTTCTCGTGTCTGGTTTTCCTCTGTTGGCCCTTCATCTTCGCATTTCCCTTCCTTCCTTTCGCCCTCCTTTCCCCTTGCCCATGTTGAAGAATTCGTTTTCAGATCTGGTTAGTGATTCTTGCGATCTCTTGGCTTCAGCGAGCGTTAATGCATCTGTGCCTTCGTGTAATTCTTTCGAGCTCCCTGTTGCCGCTTTTTCGCTCTACGATTGTGCCTTGCTTCGGAGGCTCTTGTTTGCCCAATGTCTGGTATTTTGTTAGACTTAATATCCCCGGCTTCAACTGCTCCAGCTGCTCTTGGCAACAATCTAAAATCTGGTATGTCCCCTCTGTCATCGTTCTTAGCTTCATCTTCTGTTAATGCTTGGTCGATATTGGAGGTGGGTCTTCCTATATTCTCTAATTTGGAAGATGTTGGTTCTGAGTTAGCTGATAATATTATTGGGGGTAAGGCTGACATGTTGATTGCTTCGGCCAATGATAATATGAATGCTATTCGTACTAGTGTAGTGCCAAATGGTCAAACTTTGGTTGGGTTGAACATTCGATCTGGAGTTGGTGAATCCGTGGCAGAGGTACCTGGTCATGGTGCTTGTTGTATTGCCAAAGACAATATTCCCCTGTCTGTTGGTTCTCATGCTTATCCGTTGGTCCCTCGTTTGCCGTGGCCTGCTTCTAAGTGGTCATCTTTGTTTACCAAGCTGCCTAATAATGCCGGTTTGCATTCGCCTCGGCACTTTGATAATGTTGAGAACGAGGGTGTGATGATTCCACCCATGGAAGTTATTGAGGTCAGCATGGATTTTTGGAAAGAGCATCTGGTTGGTTTCTTTCTTGACTCCAATCATCCCTATCATTTAGTTAAGTCAAGGTGCAACATGGTGTGGAAGCCTATGGGTGATTTGAGTGTTTACTTTGATAATGAAATGTTCTTTTTTAAGTTCACGCGTAGTGATGAAAGGCAACGTATTCTGGAGGCCAACCCAATTCTTATTGATGGAAAACCATTCATTATCACAACGTGGAGTCCTTCTGTGGATCGTGCGAAAGAACAAGTTTTATCTATTCCTGTCTGGGCCCATTTTTCTCATATTCCATCTGTACTTCAGCCACTTATCCGGATCGACTGGGCTAGCTGGTCTGGTAGGTAAGGTGATATGTTATGATGCAAATACTGTGGCCAGAAAGAAGCTGGTTTATGCCAAAGCTCTAATTGAGATCACTCCTGACAAGCCTTTGCCTATGGTTTTAAAGGTCAGATTAGATGAGAGCCATGTAGCTGAGGTCAGAGTTCGCTATAGTTGGAAACCTAGGATTTGCTCATCTTGTCAGTCCTTTGGCCATTGTGCTGATGCATGTTCTAGGCCAGTGGTCCCCCTTGGTGACCGGATTCCTCTTCCTCGTCTGCCTGTCCGGAAGTGGGTGAGGAAGGTTTCTCCTCTAGTTCCATTAGTTGATGCTTCGGTCACTCCCATTGTTGTACCCCCCATTGTGGATCCTCCTGTTCATGCTCTGGTTTGCGTAGATCCTACTATTTCAGTGCCTTTTATAGCCCCATCTTCTGTTTCTCCTCCTTCGACCCTGGAGGTGGATCACTCTGCTTCCACATCTGATATCATTTTTTGGAAATCTGACGAACGTGCTTAGGTTCATGCTCCTTCTGAAAATTAGCCCAAGGCCTAATTCGAAATAGACCTCTTCTATTAGGTGTAACCTTTTGGGCTCACATATTTGTTCGGGCCAGGTTGATAGCTAGATAAGGCAACGTATTAAATTATCCAAACCTACTCCTAGACACTACTTTTCTAGACACCATACTAACTAGGCTGTGAGCTTAATTAGTTAACCCTAACATGACTAATTAGATTGCATAGGCTATTAGACTCTGATACCATTGTTGGAACTAGGCAAGTCCATAGTGGAAGTTATTGGTGAATTTTGATTTTTTTACCCTATTGGATTTTATTGGGCCTATGAAGTCTAATTTATTTAGAACATTTCTAAATTTAATTCAGATAAAATCATACATATATTATTTAAACTCATAAATTATTATTTGAAATTTATTTGATTTAATTTTACAGTATATACAAGTACACATGTGTATCATATACTTAAGTATATGTATGTGCATGTGTAACATAATATTCCGTGTAAGGTATAACGTGCCCGCATATAGATTGTAACGATCTAGAATTTCAGTCATTTGAAATTCATATATTTAACTGATTTTAAATATTCACAAGTTAATTTTATAAGCTGGATAACGTATATTTCGAATATAGTGATTTAATTGGATAATTAAATTATTAATTTAATATTTGAAATTGTGTAAATAATTGGAAATTGGATATAATATGAATGAAAATGAATTCTAAAGTTTAATTAAGTTCTATTTGAATTAGAATGATGTTAGAGAACTTTTAAAATTGAATTAAAAGTTAAATTCTAGAATTGAATATTTTAGTATTTAATTAATGTGTAAAAATAGTCATTTTTCAAACAGTCTCGGATTTCGACGAAACTAGTTTCATTAGATCTGTAATGTTATATTATTATAAGATTCCAAATTTCATGTCAATCGAGTTTACGGGTTGTCCATGGCAAGCTAAAACGCGTAGAAATTGTTTAAGTGAATTTTAAATTTAAATAATTCAATTCGAAAACCTATCTTCCATATATGATCGAAATGACTCTCGTTATATATTCCATTGTGTTGGAATAGGGGTAAAACATTATAAACGCCAGGCAACATGCTTCGTTTGGAGTTCGAAAATTTTTCGGGTGAATCATGTTTTGAAATTTTCTATAAAAGGACGTTATTTCGGGTGAAATGTGCAATAGTAATGAATTGGGTAAAGGGATTATATTCATGATTTTGGACAGTGAATTATCCTTTAATAAATATGTAGAAATAATGAATGTGGTAAATGAAGTATATTCACGATTTTGGACAGTGAATAATATTTTGAATAAGTAAATGTTTTGGAAAATAATATTTTAAATTGGATTTAAATGTTTTGAAGATGTTTTAAAATGTGTTAAGTATCGAAACCATAGATGTCAACATTCATTGTTGAAGTAGACGTTTTCGAGAAGTGAGAAAATTATGGACTATAACACTATTGTTATAGTAAATGATTTTCGAAAGAAAATGTTTTTGTATAGTATATGAGATTTGTATATCTATTTAATTTTCGAATCCCTATACTTGTGATTTTGGGTTGTCGTAACGATGTTTTATGCAGTATTCGTTTTGAATCGAATAAATATGTTAAGAGAGTGTTTTCCTTAAAGAATGAAATATATACCTAATCCTGATTTAAGTACATGTAATATTTTCTAAGTGTTGAAAATAAATTGATTTTTGAATTACTTATTATTAAATAAGTATATGGAAATGTTTTCCAACATAGAAGTTAAAATGGTTTTGAGAATACATCTTTTTAGAGATAATTTGAAATGAATATTTGGCAAATTATTTAATTAATAAAAGATTACTTAAAAGGGCCTAGTGATTGTATATGGTGCTAAATATTTGTTTGTTTGCTTTGATAGTTAAATAACCGACTATCAAATTGGCCATTTTAGTTCCTCGACTTGATGTAGGAACTATTTAGTCGTACATTTAGTATGTAGCCTTCCGTGTAGGCTTGATTCTCATTTGTGTTGAGGATGTTGATTCGTATAGTGCGGAGTATTACTCCAATCTATAGAGCTTCCTTCTTGGCCCGAATGATAGCAAGTTGAAAGTTGGAGACGTGATAAGTCTATGAGACTTAGTTTCTGTGTGAGGTTGAGAATTTTGCGTTGTTGGTGCGAAGAGACGGGGACCAGATTTATCTAAAAACCACTTCGAACCAATGTATATGCGACGATTGTGCAGTTTCTTGTGATGATATTGATATTTCGGATTTTCATAATGAAAGACTGCTTGTTGATCGTTTGGGGTTAAAATACCAATATACATATAGTAGCAGTGGTCTCTTCATTATGAGATATCCAATGCAAGGAATATTCGCTACTAATCCTATGGATTTTCCGATAGGATGTGGTAGGAAAGTACCTTCGGTTTGTCCTGTTCCTAGACAACTTGTATGGATGTTTGTCTGACATTGCATTTCTAAAGATTACATACATTGTTTTTTACAAACGTACATCAGTGGTGGTGGAGAAGGCAACTTCTCTTAGCTTAACACCCTCCTTGAGACGTATGAGCTTAAGGGTTGTATTTTTGTGGAAAGCAATTAGTAGTCGACAGAAATGACCGTGTGGCATTCAAAGTGATGTGATATATGATAAATGAAAGGTAATCATTGCCTTAGGCCTCATCAATCGGAAATGACCAAAACAGGATTAGATGCGGCAATGCTAAATGGGTCATTCTAAGTAGGATATGTTCATCCTCTTCTAGATATACCTTTACACGCTATGACGTAATGTATCTGATTATTGTGGTTTATATGCTAGAAGTCCCTCAGTAAAGGTCGGTAACGACCAAAGGATGATATATTCGGTACCATTTAGTTATTGAGGTGGGCCAGTCTTGTGTTGGTAGAGGATCCTTTGTGATGGTCCTCGGTACATTCTTCTAGAGATGTACTGCCGGAAGGTAGTCGTCCCTTTACATGGTCATTTGTATGTAAATCCAAACTCCACTACGTACCTGCCATTTTGATTGTATTACCCATTTTGGGTTATACGCTGGAATTTAATCATGTAACAATTTCGGCTATGATTAATATTATTTATGCAATAGACACTATTATAATATAAGAGGATTTGATATGAAATGTTTTAGTTATCATAAGGTAAAAACATGTCCGTATTTATGGTGGACTTGTCTTACGAGATACTTTTGTTTTGATAAAGGAAAAGTTTGGTGATTTAATAAATACAGTTGAGTGTATTTCTCACGCTGGTTTACTAGACTGATCCAGGCATTCTTCCCTTTCAATGCTCGGGTCAGACCGAGTATATTTACAGGTTTAGATTTGGTGCTTTTGGAGCTTCAGCAGGAGA
Source organism: Allium cepa (assembly GCA_030765085.1). Lineage (NCBI taxonomy): Eukaryota > Viridiplantae > Streptophyta > Magnoliopsida > Asparagales > Amaryllidaceae > Allium > Allium cepa. The sequence continues at coordinate 841,835,026 of CM060928.1, forward strand.
GCTGGAGATCTTCATTTTTGTATACACGTATCTGTTTTGATTATTGATTATCCGCTGCTTAGTTGTTGTTTATATTATCAGAAATTGGGAGGACATGTTATTATAACTGTCTAGGCTGATAAATTGTGACTGATTGTTGAACTCTAATTGATGTATGTATATATACAGTTTCTGTTTTGAAAAGATCATTAATATGATATTATATGTTTTCCGCTGCGATGTGAGATTCTATATTGTTCTGTTTGGTTCTATCTTCTCTCTTTCTTCTCTTCTCTTCTCTTCTTCTCTCTTCTTTTCTTTCTCTTGACTTTCCGTCGTTCTGTGCTTTTTGGGTCGGACATGTGTGGTTTATTGTCGATTCAAAGGGTACGGATTTGTAGGTCATCACATAGATATTGGAATTTACATCGTAACAGACACATCATCACATTCTATATGTATTGTATGTTATCCAAATATGTGCATATACTTATAGTTATTAATTGTTTTTGAAATTATAGTTATAAATATATAAGCATATATATATATATGTATGTATGTATGTACCTCCATGTGTGTATTTATATGTATATAAGTATATTAATTAAATAAAATATTGTAGATACATTATATATGTATGTATATTATATTATAAATAACAATTGAACATATTAATTCACATATGAAATCTTACATATTCATGCAAAATAAATTATTTTACTTATATGTATACACATTCGAACTAAAATAAAATAAATATATAAATAGGTATATATATAAATATAATAATAAATGTAAATTTGTATAATAATAAAGTATATATATATATAATTATGTGTATATATATGTAAAAAATAAATTTTAATTTTTTTAGTTCAAATTATTTATAGATATGAGTTTGTTATAATATACTTAATATACATATATATATATATGTGTGTGTGTGTGTGTGTGTGTGTGTGTGTGTATGTATTATGTATTCATTAGTCAGTTTGTTATTTATTAAATGAAATAATTATATGATAAAATTTACAAATCTAAATTTTTTGAAAATATAGAATGATATTTTAAGGGTTGCGAAAATTTCGTATATTTTTTGAATAAAAATTATATTTTTAATTAATTAATTACTAAACGGTCGATTTTTAATTTAATTTTAAAAATAAGAAAACAAACCGAAAAAAATCTAAATTTTTTGTCGAGATTAACTGATATGATAAACTTATTTTAAAAAATATTGGATTTTTAATATGTTATTCATTTTATATGAATTTATTAAATCTTATAGTAACTAAATAATAATAAAAATATATAATAATAATAATAGAAAAAATTATTTTCTAATGTTAAAATTCATAATAGATGTAAATATATGTTAGAAAATTATTGGATCGATTTTATATAATACACACACATTCTCTTTGATATAAAATGGATGTATTGATTTATATATTAATGTATATATGTATTAATTAATATGATATTAAGATAAAATACTTTTAATTAGCATGGATCGTTATACTATTAATGAAATATGAGTATGTACGAATACATTAAATTTATATACATAGTCAATCATTATTGTGACAACAACATTTCACATGAAAATCTCGTCTAACTAACTAAACAATAATAACATACACACAAATACACACACACATAAGGATACATGAGCAATAAATTATTTTACCATGATTATTTGTAGATTTTATAAGTAAATGTTACCTATCATTGATGCCTTCAAGTCTGCATTGAAAGGTTGAATCTTCTTCCTTTGAAATTCCTTGATTTATTAGATTGCTAGTCTTGAATCATGGACCTTTTACTATCAAATAGCCTTAGATTTAAAATGAATTTGATTTGAGAATTTTTAGGGCTTTTAGAGGAAAAGACCGGCTATAAAAATGATCATGGGGATGGCTAAAAAGTCAAATCCAAGTCAGATTTAGAGACGATTTTATATTGGTTGAATAAGAGAGAAACTAGTATATTATCTCATACTCTTTCTCACTTAATCTTAACCATTCATTTGAAAACCACCTTTCCTCTTTTTAGTCGCCCCTATGCCCTATTATTGCTCCCAAACCAAGCCTCTAACAACATGGGCTAATATCCCATTTAACCCAAATTAAATATGTTTAAATCCAATTTAATTTCTAATCGATATCTTATATTGGTCGTTATATTTATAACTATTATATATATAACAATATTTATTTCTCAAATCATATTCAAACCTTATAATTATTATTTTATAAATATTAATTAATTTATGACAATTATAAACTAATTAAATTGCTTGGTCTAAAGAGAATTCATTAGTTCAATTGTGTAACTCTTGAGTGTAAATTCGGTCAATGATTAACATCAAACTATTTGAATGTTAATATTCACATATCACTTAATAGGCGGCGTGACATTATGGTCAAATTTACTACTTACTCATTTTGGTAAAATCCAATTTTAGTTTAATAAGCATTTCCTGGTTCTGACACTTATTCTCTCTTCATCAAAACTATATCACTTTGGGACTTGTGGGTTTTGGTAATGGTGAAAATTCCAACATCATCCGTATTCAACACTATAGTCCAAACACATAGTCCTTTATTTGACTTGAAGTTGATTTGAGTTGTCCGTGATACTAACCCCATATAACCGAGGAGAAAAATCCTCACTTGAATATTGCATCACTTCCAATACTTCTAATCTATCCAACTATAATCATTCGATGGATGCCAGGTCATGATTTGATTATAATCAAAGCAAAGCTTTCATATTGAAGATCGACGGTATTCTTAAGTCGAAAGAACTGTGTAAATCATTGACATTTATATTTCCGATTTGACCTTAGTTATATTAACCAACAGAAAACTATTGAGTGGGTCATTCTATAGTTATTCAATAGCTATCAATATGTAACCTCTAGTGCCCTCAGTAGTCATGAGTAATACACTGCTCAACATTTAGAGAGTGTTACATACTTTAGTCTCAATGGATGCATCAATATCCAATCTTGATGCATCTTGACTGGGAACATTTAAAATGGTATATTCATTATGATAAATTACTCATGGTTACAACATTTTGTAACTACTATCACAAAATATACCATTTATAATTTTTCTATCAAATAAACTTTTAATTAAATTGATTAATTAATATAACATATTATATCAGGTATATTATAGAAAGAAAATATTTTTTATTTGAACAAGATTGGTCAATGAGTTAGATATAACAAATTGCATAATTTCCCCTAAGGCATATCCCTAACTCTATCAAGCCTCTGGTTCAACCCTTAGGTAAACAGTCAGTCGGTAAGTGATATAGTGGACAAAGGATATGTCTCAATTATGGGTGGACACAATAGAAAAGTATCTTCTGCCATCTCCAATGGATAGTGGATAGAAGTTATCTCTTACTTGCCTTCTAATGATAATCAAATCAGTAAGAATCCCCTAATTCTTGATAGGTACAAGGATAATGTTTTGGAAACCACAAAAAATGGGGGGGGGGGGGGGGTCCTCTTTTAGGTCAGCTTGGAATTAGGTCAAGGAAACCAACAATGAAATTTCATGGTGCAAACATATCTAGAACATTGCATACGCTCCTAAAATGTCCCTATGCACATTACTAGCAAAACTAGATAAATTACAGACCAAGGATATAATTTCCAAATGGGATAATTCAATAAAGGTACTGTTTATGCTATGTAAAAGGAAGCTGGAATCAAGTGCCCGTTCTTTTTTTAATTGTTTGTTCTCAAAATAGCTGTTGGAAATTTTTAGAAATAGACTACAAATATTGGCATAATGGATGTCTTTGATGAAGTATTTGATAAGGGTACTAGTAACAAATCACTTAACAAGCTCAGAGATGTAGTAATCACAACACGCATTTGGCTTATATTGTTAGAACACAACATGAGATCATCTCAATCCATTGAATCTCTGATTTACGTCAGATCAGCAAAAATAGCACCAGATTGCAATAATTGCTCAAGGTAACAAGCATTAAAGATGATGAAATAAAGGGTTATGAACTTATCTTTTTGGAGTTTGGGATCAACTCCCATGCAACACTCAGGAACGATGATCGGAATAGGAGTATCTAGCGGCAAAGGGATCGTGCTCTACTAACTACTAATGAACAAACATACGCAATCGGTGGATCTATCAATAACACAAGACAACCTATAATTTTAGAGTATATGATTTCATGTTTGAGGATGAGGAGTTATGAAATTTTATTATCTTCTCTAACATGGATCTGGTGGAGGTCAAAAGGCTTATTAAATGAAGCTTATTTAATGAAGCTAGTACGTGCTTGGATGAAATCATATTATTTTTCGAAGTGATAGCTAGTTGCTTGTTGCATCATCTTAGTTTTTTATTTTATTTGTATCTGTTTTGGTCTTATCTTGGACATTGGTATCTAGGGATCGTATAGTGGCTTCTGAGTTTAGTTATTTAGCAATACTCCTACTATGTTTCGTTCCCCAGGTGTTTACGTATCTGTAATCTCTTTATCTTTCAAAAAATGAAGTACCTATTTCTAAAAAAATAGGAAGATTTAATTTTCGTACCGTAATTCTTCTTGGCAAAAAAGTGGATGCGAAAGTGCTAAAGGAATTTAGGTCTATATCATTAATCAATTATTTTTAAAAAGTAATTTCAAAGGTCTTAGCGACATGTTAAGCGCTAAAATGAACAATTTAATCGATATTATGCAAGTCGCTTTTACTAAGGGTAGAAATACCATGAATGTGGTCATTGTGGTCAAGAACTTATAAACCATCGTTGTAAAACTAATACCACTTGTACCCTTTTAAAACTTAATTTGTAAAAGCTTTTGAATCCATTGATTGAATTTTTCTAAAAGATTTACTATTGGCTAAGGGATCTAGATCTAGATGGGTAGGTTAGATTATAGCCTTGATTAAAATTGAAAACTCAACTATAATGGTCGTAACGACCCGGAATTTTTGACCCTGAAATTCGACCATAATATGTTCACTGTAAAAGTGCCGAGCAATCGAACACCAGAAATTCCAGATTGTTAGGGTAAAGAAAAAAAAGAGGTAGAAGAAGAAACAGAAAACAACAGAATAAAATCTCACAATCGCAGCGGGACAAAATATAATATCAAATAACAACATTTATACAAAGAAAAGTTGTATCTGTCAATTTACATACAGTACATCAGAGTACAACCATTCACACATAAAACGAACAGTTATAATTAACTTGTCCCAGAAAACAATCAATACAGCTCCAATACACAGCGGAATATACTTCATACGTCCCTATCATCCAGCTCGTCTCCTGAACTCCAAAACGTCCTAACCTAAAAATCTGTAATACTCGGTCTAACCCGAGCATTACAATAAAGTAACACCCGAGCCAGGCTAGAAACCAGCGTGAGTAAACCCATATAACTTGAAATACTAAGTTAAAAAAAACTTATTTGTATACCAGGGTAACTCATAGCTTACTACGAGTTCTAAAAGTAATTAAAATAATAATAATTAATTATTTGGTTTAAGTTTAAACAATACAATTTATATTTAGAATAGCATATTTACACAGCAATTCATCACAGATAGATAACTCACATTATCACAGTTCAACCAAGCATTTCATATCACAGAGCATCACAAATTATCAGACTAGGGATTATAACCAATCCAGGCATTCAATACAATTTAATCATCCATAAGCAAGATTGATTAGTTATACCATTCCTAATTAATTTAATTTGATCTCCAAATACATTAAATTAATTACCTTAAAATCTTGCTTAATTAACCATTTATTATTTTAATTAATTAATGAAATTAATTAATCATTCTTTAATTATTCACATTAATTAATTATACTTTAATTAATTACATTAAGTAATTATCCTTTAATTACATAAGACATTAATTAATTAAAGCTAAATCATTTACCTTAATTTATTAATTTATTATCAATTATGATCACTTAAGACCTTAATTAATTAAAAGTTAAATCATTTAGCTTAATCACATACTTAATTGCATCATTAAATTACAGTTGAAAACATTTAGAGATTTAATTAAATAATTGACCTAATATAAAAAAATTCATATCAAAACAAATTATTTCGAAAACATTTGACTTATAATTTATATTGAAACTTGTTTTGAAAACTTGATCACACTTTTATTTGAAAAACTTGTTTCTACTAGCTTTGAAAACTTGTCATAATTTTACTTTTTCTATTAAAAACTTGTTCATGCTTTTCTTTTTATTTTTAAAACCTGGTTAATTATTTATTTGAAAACTTAGTTATTACTTTACTTTTATTTTTAAGCTTTGAAAACTTTGTTCATAAATTTACCTTTGCTTTACAAACTTGTTATTTCCTTTGCTTTCTAAAACCTGTTTAAGAATTTGCTTTTTCTTTAAACCTGATCATGTTTTCTTTTTAGTTTATAAAACCTGGTATTTAAATAAAACAACCCGAGCCCACAACAGAACTTCCCGAACAATCACTCGAGCCAAACCCCTCATCTACTCGTGCACTCCCCCCAAGCCAACACTTTCCTCCCGAGCTCAAAACAACACAGAAAAAGCCTGACACAGATGGACACTCATGCACATGCATACGCCAACGCCGTTGCTCCGACCATTGCCTCTACCACCCATAAGTCGCCGACGACCTTGCCGACAAACCCGACCACCCAGATTGTCGATCGACTCGGCCAATCGAAATCGAAGTATTCGAGCACTCATGGTACCAACCTGATCGATAAAAACCCTCTCGCACCGCCGCCTTCGACCACCTATGATCTCACCAGCCAACCCAAAGCCTCGTCATGAACCCACGCTTCTATCCCCCTCACTCCGATTAAGTCCGATGCAACCACGTCGTCGCTCGAGCTTTTGGAACAACGTCGACAAAAGTTGATCGACAAACCCTAAATCGATGTGGACTAGCCACTCGAATGAACTATAAAATCCCCGACCATTTTTCCATGAATCCTCATCACTCAAGCTTCCACCAGCACAAGGCCCGACATCCAACCCTTCGCCAATCATCGAGAATCGATGAAATAAGCAAATCCATTCAAATTAAAAATTCACAACGATCCCAAACATAAAAATCATGATAACTATATTAAAATTCATCATTTTCTAGTATGAATCTAATTATCAAATCAAAACATGAAATTTAATCAATTAATTTTCTAACTATGAATGATTTTCATTGTCATTTCTTATTTCTAATAATCCTACTTATTAAATATACTTAATAATATTTTTAAAAATCAAATCTGGTTATTACTAACAATTTTTCCTTAAGGATCCTAACATAAAAGAGATCGAAGAAGGAACAATGGATTTTTGAGCTAGGTTAGTTTGTTAACATCAAACAGAGGCTTGAATAAATATATACACAGACATGCACAGACATTTCTTTTATAATTCTATATATTTAACAATTTAATTCATACATGCAATCATTTCACAACATTACTTCAAGCATGCTTCAAGATGTAACACTGATTAATTTTTTGGAAAAACAAGTTTACTCACATATTTTGTTTAACAGAGAAACATAGCTTTTCTTCTTGGATCTGGAACTTGATGTTTGATTTGAATCTTGAAGCTGAATTGCTTTAAACATTGCTCAGGTGAAATTTGACAGAAGTTTTAATTGTTTGTTTCAGGTTCCTTTTTAGTTTTAGTTTTGGAAGAAAAAAAAGGATTGAGAAAAATAAGTGCACAACCTGGTTTCTCAAATAATTATTTATATTTTTCTCAATTAAAAGAAATAAATGCCACTTGTATTTTGCATGTTATACTAAGCTTACCCTTGTCTTTTGCATGCATTAATTTTTTTTATATGTTTTTATTTTTTCATATGTTTTATTTTTGTGTTTTAAATTTTTATATATACAACCTATATTTATTCATGTATAATTCTAAAAGAAGTATATTAACCCTTTTATTAAATACTATTTTAAGCTTAAGATATTATATCTTAAATTAATAAATATTTATCTATAGTGTTTTAAAATATAGAATTTTAACTTTAAGTAGCTTTTGAAAATTATTACATTGAATTCAAATCAATGCTTTCAAATCACAATATACACACACATACACACACACACATATATATATTATAATTGGAATATCTTATGTGAATTATATATATATATATATATATATATATATATATATCCACATTTTTACAAACTTCCATATATTCTACTTCTCATGGCATATTATACATATACACACACACATACTTATATACTTGTATATGTATACACTTATAATTTTCAACATCATAAAATTTGCATATATCTATATGTATATATATATATATATATTTAATTTACTATAAGATTTATCATTTTCAGAGATCTATAATTCAACATTTATTATAGTTTCAAATCCATTTATATATATATTCAGATATTTTTAATTATCAGAATTTTATTTGTTTAACTAATTAAAATCAGTATCTCAATAGTAAAAATCAATTAATTATCCAATTATCAGGTGTCCACAAATCCGAATTATCACATTCCTCCACCCTTTGAATCTTTTTGTCCCTAAAAAGGAATGAAGTCAGAATTTTAAATTATACTGTTAATTATTAGGTTAATTATTCCTTAGACATTCTTAACTCTTTACTCTTTTTATTAAATTTTTATAACACTTTAAAATCTACATAATATTACCAAAATATTTTTTATAAAAAAACTTTTTATAACTCAATGTCTCAACAAGTCCATCCTTGTTCTTATAGAAATTCGGTCATGCGTTAATCAGGCGTAGGCTAAAAATTTATAAGTACTTGGTAAACACGTGTTCAACACCTAGTGAAAATACTTGAAAAATATTTTGGTGAAAATATAGAAATATTTCTGAAAAAAATATAGAAAACATTTTTAAAAATATAGAAAACATATTTGGTGAGAATGCTTTGGAAATCATCACCCCCTCCATGGTCGCAGTTAGCCTGACGATTACATCACCATCATGGCAAAAGCATAGAAAACTGTAAGCCTCCGCGCCCTTCGATTACACTACAGAACCACTACAGATCGCAGCTACACTCGGGGTTACGTCACCATCATGGCAAAAACCCATGTAACTGTAGGCATCAGCGCCCTCGAATTTCACTGTCAAATGAAACTCCTCCACTCAGACCACACAGATCGCAAACTATATCAGTCGAGTCCCAATGAGCCTGTAGGCACTCACTACCACACGACTTTCGCTATGTCTTCATAGATCATCGTCCGCCGATGTTACATCGCTCTCTTAGCAAAATCAAACATAGACCTTAGGCAATCGCTGCCCCTCGACTTCCGCAATGGTGCGCAGTAGATCGCAGTGACATCGAGTTACACTATCGTCAGAACATAACCTAAATGTCTCTGTAGGTATTAGTGCCCTCGACTTTTGCTACCCAACCACAATCCTCAGGAACTTCAGTTCGTCTGGACTTCCTTCCAGGATTAAATTTAGAACCCCCCTCAGGGCTCAAGGCAGAACCACCCCGTGGAAGTTCATTTCAATGGGAGTGCCTTTTTCCCCACAGCCATTCTCAAAACATTTTATACGATACACATATAGTATCATTCGATTGATACTCTTTATATGAATCACAATAAATATCCTTTACACAAAATCAATGTCTCAAAAACGATAATTCTCAAACTTGGCTTTCCAAATTTTAAAATTGATTTTTCCTAAAAATCAAAAGCCTTTCAAAATCCATGGGTTCAAAAAACCTTATTCCCAAAATAATTCTCATAAAATCATTTGTGTGTATATATATATAAACTTATTCTTTCAACCTCGAAAATCTTTAGATCACTTCATACTTGTATAAATTCCCTTTTATACTTCACATATTTTTCAAAGAGTTTTCCTCCGGTTATAGATTTAACAAGGGTAGTTATCATATAAAACATTTATATATATATATATATATGTATGTATGTATAACTTTACTTATGCCAAATCAACATTCAGGTTCGATTTTTTTTATAAAGTTACTTGCCACATTTCGTACTTTTTATAAAATGAATTTCAGTTATAGTGATATCCGATTTCCACTCTTATTCATCATATATTTCAAAGTATATTTTTCTATTTCAAAAATTATTTTTACACTTCTCTACAAAATTTTCAATATCTATTTCATTCAAGCGCATACGATGTACATGTATCATCTGTACGCAATATCAAATTTGATCGATTATTCGATCACACAATTTCACTTTCGAACTAGTATCATCCACCGACTTCCCAGTGCAGACTCAGATCTGGTTTCTTGATCAGAAACCGTCATTCTCCTTGCATAGCCATAATTATGATAGAGAATTTCCAGAATCAATCAAAAATCCATATCCATGGTTTGCTGTCAAAAATCGAGTGAAAAACCCCAACTCGGATCGATATACTACCTCGAAATTCTGTGCTCGAATCTGGATCAAATCATTATGCGAATAGAATAATATACGTACATCCAACATATTTACCTTCATTGATTATCAGCTAAATCGGTTTTCTTTTTATTCACCTTCATTTCGATTTTCTATTCCTTTATTCACAATTGCTTCAATTTCCGTTTATGGTTATCACTTCAATCCTTATCTCAGTTGGTATTTAATTATAAACAGTTTGCACTCTAGCCTGCTTGAATTTTGAAAATAGCTTGAAAAGTTTAAAATAGTTAAGTGGTTGTAAAATAATAATTAGTTGTAAAATAGCTGTAGCATAGTTAAGTAGTTACAAAATAGTTTTACAATGGTCAAATAGTTGAAGAATAGTTAGGTAATTGCAAAATAGTAGTAAAATAGTAATTAGTTATAAAGTAGTTGTAAAATAGTAATTAGTTTATAAAGAAGTTGAAAAATTGTTGTAAGATAGTCAAATAATTCCAAAAATAGTTGTAAAATAAGTATAAGATAGTTTGGGTTTTAAAAAGAAAGATTGTATAGTAAATAGCTAGGAAAAATAGATACAAGAAAGTTTATGTTAAAACAATTTATTTGAAAAATAATTCAGAGCCAAACTGTTTAATTTCCCAATCTCCCATTCCAATCAATTTTCAATTTCAATCCCATTAAATTGATTCAATTTCAATTCAATTTAAATTAACTTCAATTCCCATTTTAAACTTATTCAACTCCGATTTACAATTCCAATTTAAATTTCAATTTGAATTAATTTCAAATTCCATTATCAAATAAATAGAAAGTGATTTATATTAGATCGTACAACAACAAAATATTCCATATATTGATAGACTATACACTAGTAGTTCAAACATCACATCTATTTATCCATAATAAAAGCCTTACAAAGTCATAAATCTATATGCTTTCACCACCACCTAGGTGTTTAGGAAAGAACAAAGCCCTAGCATTTCTACAAGAATCCTTCCTATGGACTTCCTCCTAATGGGAAAAGCCCAAACATGCACTTTTCAACAGGATGTCCCACTTAAAACATTTACCACAAAAGGTTTCTACCCTCCCATCAATCTGGATAACTTTCATGCCTCATGCAGGACGTTCTACAACCTTATTCTTCTTCTGTCTCTTGGGACAATTCCTAGCAATGTGTCCCGTCCTCTTACAATGATAGTAAATAGTTGACTCATTGACTGGCTCTATAGGTTTATGCTTCACCTTCCTCACTTCAGGGCAATGGTTAAGGAAATGTCCTTTCTTATGACACTTAAAGCATAAGATCTCAGAGCAAAACCATTAGAATGCATCCGTCGATTCCTCCCTTGTTTTACTGCACTTGGCTGCATAATGACCTTTATTGTAACATCTGTAGTAGGTGACATTATCATAAGGTCTTGGTCCAGCCCTTTCCTTAACCCAATTCTCATACTCATGTATCGCTTCTTCTTGTTTCTTACGCGCAGCTGCCCTTCGCTCCCTGCGTCTTGCCTTTCATTCTTCACTCTTAGCCATCTCTCCCTAAGACTGGATATAGTGGGACTTCCTAATCTATATTAGACTTAATTAGTAGAATTTCAACTTTTATTCTTATTTTTTCAATATAAAATTCGAAGTCCGTTATATTTCCAAATCAATTTTTTTTGCATCATACATATTTATTTTATTTGCTCACCAAGTCACACTTTAAATTTTAAACCATTCCTGGTTTTTAAGTCCAAACAAATTCCTTAAAATTTCCAAAACAACTCTTGTTTAAAGCAAGACTCCTTCATTTAAAAATATTATGAATAATATTATTTATTATTTCTTTTAACACTTTGAAACAAATTTCAAATTTTCTGGACTTAGATTTTTAAAACTTCACAATGTAAATCCATTTCAATTTATAAGTCATACTTATCTAAATTGTTACTTCCTTAAAACATTTTATTTTGCTTTATCATTAGAAAACAAACATCCATTATTAGACATAACAACCATTTTATGATAATGACCAAGATTATCATATCTAGAAATCAATTCATTACATATTATCTTAGAATTGTTGGAAAATAATATCAAGGTAACTTTTATCAACATTTTGAAAGCACTTCTACAAATTTCAAGATTTATTTTCTAATTTGAATCCATTTCTAGCTTATCTTATTTGTATAGTTCATATTATCCAATTCCTATTTGGTTATTATATATATTATCACTTAATTCTTATTTAATTTCAATAATCATCAACCAATTATCTTAATATGTATAATAATTATAAAAATTATTTTCTTTATATATCAAAATATAAGCTTGTATAAAACTAATTTTAAAACGTTTTAAAATCTTTATATAAGAAAATAACAAATATGCCCTCATATATAATACACTCAACTCATTCTAGGGTACCACTGACCCTATCCTTAATGAGTAACTCAACCAGAGCCAAGGTTCTCGCTTAACATTAAGCTCCGATACCGAATGTAACGACCTGGAAATTTCGACCCTGAAAATTGACACTAATACGTTCACCGTAGAAGTGCCGAGCAATCGAACGCCGGAAATTCCAGATTGTTAGGGTAAAGAAGAAAAAGAGGTAGAAGAAGAAACAGAAAACCACATCACAGAATCTCACAATTGCAGTGGAACAAAATATAATATCAAATAGCAGCATTTATACAAAGAAAAGCCGTGTCTGTCAATTTACATACAATACATCAGGGCACAACCATTCACACATAAACTAAACAGTTATAATTAACTTGTCCCAGAAAACAATCAATACAACTCCAATACACTACGTAATATACTCCATACGTCCTTGTCATCCAGCTCGTCTCCTAAACTCCAAAACGTCCTAACCTGAAAATCTATGATACTCGGTTTGACCCGAGCATTGCAATAAAGTAACACCTGAGTCAGGCTGGAAACCAGCATGAGTAAACACATACAACTTGAAATACTAAGTTAAAAAAAAATTATTTGTAAACTAAGGTAACTCGTACCTTACTACGAGTTCTAAAAGTAATTAAAATAATAATAATTAATTATTTGGTTTAATGTTAAACAATAAAATTTATATTTACAATAACATATTTACACAGTAATTCATCACAGATAGATAACTCACATTATTACAGTTCAACCAAGCATTTTATATCACAGAGCATCACAAATTATCAAACTAGGGATTATAACCAATCTAGGCATTCAATACAATTTAATCATCCATAAGCAAGATTGATTCGTTATACCATTCCTATTTAATTTAATTTAATCTCCAAATAAATTAAATTAATTACCTTTAAATCTTTCTTAATTAACCATTTGTTATTTTAATTAATTAATGAAATTAATTAATCATCCTTTAATTATTCACATTAATTAATTATCCTTTAATTAATTACATTAAGTAATTATCCTTTAATTAATTAAGACCTTAATTAATTAAAGATAAATCGTTTACCTTAATTTATTACTTTATTATCATTTATGATTACCTAAGACCTTAATTAATTAAAAGTTAAACCATTTATCTTAATCACATACTTAATTACATCATTAAATTACATTTGAAAACACTTAGAGATTTAATTAAATAATTGACCTAATATAAAAAAATTCAAATCAAAAAAATTTAAATTTCAAAAACTTTTGACTTATAATTTATATTGAAACTTGTTTTGAAAACTTGATCACACTTTTCTTTGAAAAACTTGTTTCTACTAGCTTTGAAAAACTTGTCACAATTTTAGTTTTTCTATTAAAAACTTTTTTATGCTTTTCTTTTTATTTTTAAAACCTGGTTAATTATTTACTTGAAAACTTAGTTAGTACTTTACTTTTATTTTTAAGCTTTGAAAACTTTGTTCATAAATTTACCTTTGCTTTATAAACCTATTATTTCCTTTGCTTTCTAAAACCTGTTTAAGAATTTGCTTTTTCTTTAAACCTGGTCATGTTTTCTTTTTAGTTTTTAAAACCTGGTTTCTAAATAAAACAACCCGAGCCCACAACAGAACTTCCCGAACAATCACTCGAGCCAAACCCCTCATTTACTCGTGCACACCCCCAAGCCAATACTTTCTTCCCGAGCTCAAAACAAAACAGAAAACACCTGACAGATGGACACTCGTGCATAGGCACAAGCCAACGCCGTCGCTCTGACCATCGCCTCTGCCACCCAAAGTCGCCAACGACCTCGCCGACGAACCCGACCACCCAGATCGTTGATCGACTCGGCCAATCGAAATCGAACTATTCGAGCACCCATTGGAACCGACCTGATCAGAAAAAACCCTCTCGCGCCGCCGTCTACGACCACCGGTGATCTTGTCGACTAAGCCAAAGCCTTGTCACAAACCCACGATTTGATCCCCCTCACTTTGGTCAAGTCCGATGCATCTACGTCATCACACGAGCTTGGGGAACAACGTCGACCGAACTTGATCGACAAACCCTAAATCGTCATCGGCTAGCCACTCCGTTGAACTATCAAATCCTCGACCATCTTTCCATGAATCCCCATCACTCAAGCTCCCACCAGCACCAGGCCCGACGTCCAACCCTTCGCTGATCGTCGAGAATCGATGAAATAAGCTAATCCGTTCAACTCAAAAATTCACAACAATCCCAAACTTAAAAATCATGATATCTATATCAAAATTCACCGTTTTCTAGTATGAATCTAATTATCAAGTCAAGACATGAAATTTAATCGATTGATTTTCTGACTATGAGTAATTTTCACTGTCATTTCTTATTTCCAGTAATCCTATTTATTAAATATACTTAACAATATTTTTAAGAATCAAATTTGGTTGTTACTAAAAAAATTTCTTCAAGGATCCTAACATAAAAGAGATCGGAGAAGGAGCAATGGATTTTTGAACTGGGTTATTCTGTTAACATCAAACAGAGGTTTGAATAAATATATACACAGACATGCACATAAAGTTTACTCATAGATTTTGTTTAACAGATAAACAGAGCTTTTCTTCTTGGATCTGGAACTTGATGTTTGATTTAAATCTTGAAACTGAATTGCTTTAAACTTTGCTCAGGTGAAATTTGAAAGAAGTTGTAATTTTTTGATTTAGGTTCCTTTTTAGTTTTAGTTTTGGAAGAAAGAAAGAAAAAGGATTGAGAAAAATAAGTATACAGCCTGGTTTCTCAAAAATTTATTTATACTTTTCTCAATTAAAAGAAACAAATGCCACTTGAATTTTGCATGTTATACTAAGCTTACACTTCTCTTTTGCGTGCATCAATATTTTTATATGTTTTTATATTTTCATATGTTTTATTTTTATGTTTCAAAATTTTACATATACAACATATATTTATTCATGTATAATTAAAAAAAAGTATATTAACCCTTTTATTAAATCCTATTTTAAGCTTAAGCTATTGTATCTTAAATTAATAAATATTTATCTATAGTGTTTTAAAATATAGAATTTTAACTTTAAATATCTTTTGAAAATTATTATACTGAATTCAAATCGATGCTTTCAAATCACAATATATATACATACATACATATATATATATATATTATAATTAGAAATATCTTATGTGAATTTTTGATATATATATATACATCCACACTTTTATAAACTTCCATATATTCTACTTCTCAAGGCATATATATAATATATATACTCACACTTATTTACTTATATATATATACTTACAATTTCAACATCATAAAATTTGCATATATCTATTTATAATTTTTTTTAATTTACTATAAGATTTATCATTTCTAGAGATCTATAATTCAACATTTATTATAGTTTCAAATCCATTTATTGATATATCAAGATATTTTTAATTATCATAATTTTATTTTTTCAACTAAATAAAATCAGTGTCTCAATAGTAAAAATCAATTAAATATCCAATTATCAGGTATCCAAAAATCTAGGTTATCACAATGGTTAATGATATTTTAAGAAATAAAATCAATCTAAATGTGGTCAGAGACAAGGTGAACCTCTATTACCCTTATTGTTTAACCTAGTGGTAGCTGTTTTCACTAGGGTCATAAGGTTATCTATTACGAGTGACACTCTTGCCAGTGTTGATAATGAAATCACTAGGATTGTCTTTTAATTCTTCAATTTGCCAATGAAAGAATGTTTTTCACTTCTTATTTACCTCATCACATTATGGCCCTTTAATTTGTTTTATATAATATTAAAATGCTTTCCGAACTTAAGATGGATTTTGACAAGAGTTCGGTGCTAGTCTTAAACATGTTGATAATGTTTAACGTCTAGTTGCTAGTGCCCTTTACTATAAAACCATGAAATTTCCTATTCATTACTTAACTTACTTGGTTAGACCAACTATGCAAAAAAAAGATTGGAAAATAATAATTGATAAAACTAGAAGAAAATTATCTAATTATAACAACAGATTTCTATCTAGAGCTAGTGCAATCAATCTAATATCAGCTCTTCCAACTTATTAGACGTCTTTTTATATTTTTTCTAGATAGGTAATTGGTAAAATAGATAAAATTAGAAGAAATTTCCTTTGAGGTGAGGATATCTATAGTAGTATTAGTTGTCCCGTTAATTGGGAAATAGTTTGTAAATATAAAGAAGATGAGAGCTTAGGAATTATAACTTTGCATAATAATGTGTCATATTAGGAAATGACTTTGGAAATTCGATAATAATAACGAAAACCTTATTTGAAAAGAAATTAGATCGAACCAATTTTATGGCAGTTTATGTTACCTCCACCATAGCACTTCTCATCCGAACAACAAGTCTTAATTATGAAAACCCATCCTAGAAAACTTTAAGACTTTTTAACCTAGGGATTAATAACATACATCATTCAAGCAATAATATGCTGTTTTGCCATGATTGCTGATTTCCACTATGCCACTTAGAATTGAGTTCAAAGTGCTTTATGATATTTATAACTTAAAAAATGCCTTAATTTTAGAGGTTTATGGTTTTCATAATGAATATCCATGAAACTTTAATTTCAATCGTGCACCTTAAGGAATTACCTTACCTAATTTGTTTTACTTTGTACCAAGCTTGAATATTACAACTTTTGGTGTTTGGATAGATGCAAAGCATACTCTTCAAACTTGGTATATGAGTTTTCAAGTTTCTTAAGGGTTAAACCATATATCTTCAAATGTGTTGGATGAAAAAGAATTTGGTTTCAGATAAAACACGTGTCTTTTGCAACTTAAACCTAGAAAACACAACTAATTTATAAGTGTCCCTTAACTAATTCATCCTTGTAAACACTCTTAATAACTTTGACTTTGACATGATAAACAATGATTTTGGCTGTGGCTTTTAGTTGACAATTGTAGAACTTAACATGCTAAAGTTACTTGATACTATCCTCACCATTACTTCTTGGTGTTTATGCTTTGAAATTAACCAACATATTTCTAATAATATTAATGTCCCATATGATAAATTTATTATACTATTGTGGTTTTTAGTAATAACTAGGTTTCAAATCTAGCTATAATTTAGCCAAAAATATATCCATTAAGGAATTTATTCAAAAGGTAAAAACATGCACCGATATTTTAAAGTTTTAAATTAATTATAATAATAGGAAACATAACAAACCTTGAGCAGCAATTCAATAAATACTTTTAATGAAGACAACTCTTCAAACTCTTTGTACCAATTGATTGTTAGTCCCTGAGAAGATGGTTTTGATGACAACAACCTTAGAATAAGATTATAAAATATAAATACTAACATTATAATCTAGATATATATGTATATGTAGGATTTAACGAATGAGTATCTAAGTAAAGAAGATCTCTCGAAAGATGTAGATCAAAAATTATATAGAGGAATGATTGGATCACTACTCTATATCACTGCTAGTAGACCTGATATCATGCATGGTGTTTTTCTCTGTGCAAGATATCAATCCCAACCTAAAGAGACCCACTAAAAGCTATAAAACATATCATAAGATATGTTAAACACACCTTTGATTACGGCTTATTTTATCCTAAAAATGATTCTTTTGAATTAATATCTTACTGTGATGCTGATTATGCTGGTTGTAAATCAGACCGAAAAAGTACAAGTGGAACTTGTCACTTTTTAGGGCATTCTCTGATTTCCTGGTTCAGTAAAAAGCAGAACACAGTTTCTTTATCAACAACTGAAGCAGAGTATATTTCTGCTGCTTTGGCTTGTTCTCAAGTAATAAATATGCAACAAACTTTAAAAGATTTTGGTTTAAATATCTCAAAATCACCAATTTATTGTGATAATACTAGTGCAATAAATTTATCCAAAAATACTACTCATCATTCTCGAACTAAACATATTGGTATCAGACATCATTTTCTCAAAGATAATATAAGTAAAGAAGTAATTACTCTCGATTATATCAATTCTGAGAACCAAATTGCTGATATCTTAGCAAAACCCTTAAATGAATCTATATTTACTAAATTAAGAAGAGAATTAGGTATTCGTTCAATAACTGAAATATAGAATATAAATAACAAAGTATAATTAAAAAATAAATTAAAATAAATCAAATAGCAAAAATATCAAGTATCATGTCGACAACCCTCCCATACCCATGTAACATTTTTTTTCTATTGAAATTTTCCCACCAAAATTCAAATAAGTGTTTATATATTCTTCTTATTTCGAAAATTTTTTCATTCTTTCTGCCCTTTCTCTGATGTATCTTCTGAAAACAATTAAACAATAGCCTCCTCTTTCAAATCAAACAAAAATTCAACCTTTTCGTTCCCTTCTCCTTCTACTGGACCATTTCAACTAACTACGCTTGCACGAGTGATGAAAATGGAGGATTCCTTGAAGGATGCACTGCAACTAATGATTGAAATTCAAGTAGTGCAACTCGTAATGGCCAAAGAACAAGAACGGAAAGGTAAAATCCTTAGAAATTTGCAAAAGTTTCTAATGGACAATCACGCTAATCCGATCTTGATTGATGAAGAATCTTCAGGAGATCAAGTGCAAGAGGACGACGAGGAAGAAAAAGAAGAAGCCTTCATGGAAGAAGAGCACGCTAAAGATGACGACAAAGTTATTTGCGTTGCCGAAATGTGCTTTGACAAGGATGGAAATCTAGTCGAACAACGTGGAAATTTCTGTTTCCACTACCCAAATTGTTCGGTTCATAGATCTCTCCATTTTCAAGGACACACATTAGTTTCTTTTCGCTCTTTCCGATTGTTGTATAATCTTACTTTCATCTTCTACACAAATATGAATACAGTGATATATAATTAATAAATGATTTGTGTTCTTATATTTGATTTCTCACATTATCGCTATTATAAGTATTATCATATATGGATTCTTAGTTACGATAGTTAGTAATTAAGTACTAAGTTTTATTTTTAGAATTAAGTGATGATTATTTATGATAACACTATCATTATAATCACATGTCATATAGTATTAGTTTGAGGGGGAGTTATATAGTTTGAAGTTAATTTTTGTTGATGACAAAGGGGGAGAAGTATAAAATAAGATAGTTAGGCATAGATTAAGGGGGAGTTATTAGTTGTAGGGGGAGTTATTAGGACAGAAGTAATATTTTATAAACAAAGGTTGTCATCATCAAAAAGGGGGAGATTGTTAGTCCCTGAGAAGATGGTTTTGATGACAATAACCTTAGAATAAGATTATAAAATATAAATACTAACATTATAGTTTAGATATATATGTATGCAGGATTTAACCACGCAAGTACCAAGAATGAAGACTGTACAATATAGAGATTCAAGACTGAATATATCAAGATTAATGACTCATGAGTATCAAGATTATCAAGAGTTCAAGATTTCAACAATAAGTAATTTAATTAGGAATTTTGTTAAAACTCCTAGAAAAGCACTGGCATCTTAAAATCCAATTTATTCGTGGAATGGAATCCACTTCGAGCCTGTTAAAGGGATGGAACCCTAAGTAGGATGTAACCTACGAAAAATCTAGTGAAACATTGTTTTGTATCCACTAACTTTATTCAAATGATTTTACAAAATTATATCTTGTTTTCAAAATGATTCCAAAACCTTCCTTTTAAAAGAATCAAAAACATCTATCTTGGTTTTAAAATACTTTTAGCCTCAAAATAATCTTTATCTTCAAATTATCTTTGGTTTTAAACTATCTTTTAATAATAATATATTTAACTTTTATACTTAGATTTAAATATAAAATTATATGTATATTATTCTCCCTACTTATGTATTTTAACTATAGTTAAGTATATTTATAAAGTTTAAAAATAGTTTTAATACAAGATGAAAGTCATTTTTAAAGAAAAAAATTATCAAAAATTACAAAGGCCTGTCGACAACCCCAATCTACCCTTGTCGACAAGGTGGCGGTTGATTTCAAAATTTTGAATTTCAAAGGAAGTGTCAATTCGTCATATACTTTAACGAATGGACATGGTGGTTGTTCTACTATAAATAGGGGCATTTTTAAATGAATTTATATACATATTTTCTCTGATTTCACTCCTCTTCTTCTTCCACATTTCTTTATATATATTTTTACCATTACTCTGCCAAAATCACCATTGAATCTAACTAGATCATCTCTGGTTTGATTCTCTATCACTATCTCAACAAGATCTTAGTGCTGTTCAGAGTTATAGGATTCTTTGTAATAAATCAAGCGAGAAAAGATGTGACTGTAGCCTGTGAAATCAATTGGGTGAACTTGTTGTCCGTAAAATCAAGTATCTCTACCCAAAGGATTGTGAATCTAGAGTGGTGTACCTCGTGGCCTTGAAATCGAGGCTGTAATTGTAAAAATTAAGTTTGAAAGGAAATCCGTACTTGTGTGCGAGACTGGATGTAGGGTAACTCCGAACCAGTATAAAATCCGGTGCATTCTTTCCTTTATTGCTTTTACTTTATTTCTGCATTTGTGTTTGATTCTGTGATCATATTTGTGTCTGAAATATTGCATACATTTGTGCTTAAATTAACATAAACTCAAAAATATTTTGTAATTCTTAAAACTCTATTCACCCTCCTCTAGTGTTAATTCTAGTCTTAAGACCCGTAATCTGCATTTCTCATATTGATAACTAATTCCTAAGTGCTTTTTAGTCTTCGTTTGCTATTAATCAGGCTTTTTGGCAGCTCCACCTTTTAAATGTAGAATAAAAATATATGAGTGCTCTCCTTTACCAGAGGATCACTCAATTTTCTAAAAAAGAAATATGATAAACCTTAATTCCAATGTGATTAATATTGATCCATAGTCACAATAGTATAACAGATGTACTATAATAATTAAATAAGCAATACAATTGCGTAACAGTGGGGAGCCAACCATTCGATTATATAATCTCGGAAACAAATATTTAATGTTGTTTTCCATTTCAAAAAAATTATATAATGCAGTTTTCATTAACTTTAGATAAATATCAAATGATAATATGTTTGAAAAAATTAAGAACATAAGAGATTTAATGAGACATTTACAGAGATAACAAAGTAAATAACATTAGAAAATTTTAAGGATACATGTTAACATGTGTTCATTGTTTTTTGACCTTAAATTTTTTTTGCATGTATATAGTAGACAAACCTCACTAATGATCATTTTAATTATAATAATAATTACAACGGTCACTGGATCTTTTGGGCAATTAATATGCATGCATGTAATAAAAAACATTGATATGAGAATAGTCAACTCAACAAACATCACAATCACAATCAACACCACTATAATAATACATTGAAATTTATGGAGTAGAAATGGTAAAGAGAAATCAATAAAACATTTTTGTACCGTTGAAGAGCCCTTGCCTTGAAAACCAGATTAAGCACAACTACGTTGTAATCAATAATGTATTCCATTCTTTAGGATTAACACAATGATCCTTTAAACTTGTTCACTCAAGGTTGAATGATTTGGAGATTTGTAAAATCTGTTGCCCAAAAAGTTAAGATGTATTTAAAAGATAATTTATGAGAAATATCAAAAAGATAATTTATGAGAAATATCATAAAGATAATTTCATTAGATGAAGATTTCATTAGATAAAGATAATTTTATGGAAAGACGATTTAGTGAAATGTATTTAGAAAGTTCCAATTCCTTATATCTCTCAAAAATATAAGATCAATATATAACTTCTCAAAAGTACTAATGGCTATCACTAAAAAAGAATGCAAATAATTTAGCAAATAGAAGACATAAGTTTTAAGTAATAAGAGGTTTTATTATAGATACCCAACAAACTCTCCTAACTTTATTAAAAACTGAAAGAAGATGAATAAATACCAACTTAGACAAATGAAAATTTTCATCCAATGTTTTTCGATTGAATTGATATATAAAGTAGGGTTATAATTTGGTTTAAGAAGTGGATTTCTCTTGAACTACAAATATTTGAGTTGAGACCTCACAAAACGTACTATGTTTTTTACTTTTGCAAATTCCATGATATATAAAAATGCATTTCAATGATCATGTTCACATCTTGGGAGCTCATGAGTGCTTGAAAGATTTCTCAAAATTCCCATTAAAGGCGGCCAACCCTTACACCTAAGTAGATGAGTCCATCAAGTGCATTTCCTTACACCGCTACATATGGCTATGGACTCACTAAGAGTAAAATGCACATCCTTGAATCAACCATAAGGATCCATCAAGTTCTTTTCAAAAGCACCAACAATACATGTTACAAATTCAATAAGTGTAATAAAGCATAACCATTAAATAGTAGAATCTATTAAGTGCATCATAAAAGCACTACCAAACCTGGTTATGGGTTATTTAAAAACAAAAGAGCTCAAACTTAAAAATTAGTAAAAATCCATCTAGTGCATCTCCAAATCACACCAAACAAGTTATGGATTACTTAAAAGTAAGTAAGCTCAAACTTAAACAAATTAATAAAATCCTTCGAATGCATCACTATCGAACTACCAAGACTTTTTATGGATTCTTAAGAGAACATTGCTCAATGACACAAATAATAGAGGAGGTAAGAGTAAAAGTATAATTTTGTTTGACCTCAAGTGTGTATCCATCATATTTTCCTCTATCACAGGCTTCTATCCCATTCCCATTAAAGTTTAAGAAATACTTTTTTGTCACCCATTCATAAGAGGATCCATCAAATTCCTCTTTAACCTTAGAATATTTAAGAAGAATGTTCATTCTTTCAACAATTTATTTTAAAACCCCATTGTTTCTAACACAAATGTGCCTCCTTTTCATAGTGTGCACATTACTATTAGCAATTACAGTGGCAGCCTACAAATCATAATTTAATGAAATAGAATCAGTCTGTTTTTCCCCGATCTTATTTCATCTAATCAGTATCTTAACCACTCAGCTTCTTGATCTACTAATTCAAAAGCAACAAACAACTTTGAAGGCATATAAGACTTCTACGATATAGCACTACCACCCAAAATAAAAGCAAACTCACTAGTTGAGCTAACTTCTTCATTGTTAGCAACCTAGTTTTCATCACGAAATATTCCTTCTTGGATATCGGAGAAAATTTTGAAATGTAGACATTAGCCAATTGTACCATTAAAGTATCAAAAACAACTAAGAGTATTTCAATGTCAATCACTAGGTTATGCGTGTATCTACTTAATCGACTAGCGTTATAAACTATGTCATTCATAACATAACTCACAAGAAAGATGATGCTTCTAATAATTTTAACATATTCACATGGTCCCTTGATCTTCTTAAGATGTATATTAGGATAATAGAGAGATAGCATAGACGTCATGTCAAAGCAATCAAGCCATTTTAGAGTTTTCTTTCCGGTGCAGTGAATATGATTTAGGGAAACCATTGCCAATTTATATCATTTTTATGCCTAATATCACATTTTCCTTTCCTAAATCTTTAATCTTAAATTAAGATGATAAGAAAGTTTTTGTACTCTTTTACCACATCTATGTTTGCATTAAAAATTTGCTTGTAATTGATACGAAGACCTGAATTTATACGAAGAACTATTAGAAGAATAACTAAATGATGCACATTCAAAGTTCTTAGGTACAAGATTTGTTGGTTCTTTTTTTATTAAAGATACAAGGGACGTTTTTTCTAAACACCACCGCAATTTTGGAAATTTCAAATTCAGGGAGAAACTCTTGCGTAGTTTATAAAGAGTCTAATTTAGCTTTTTATCAGGCACCATGTAATAATCTATATTTTAACGCTTAGTAATAAAGATAACAAATTTTTTGATTTGAACTAAACAACTTAATTGAATGAACGAATTAAAAAGTGAATTTTCAAAGGTGAATGAATTAGGACTCAATACCTATTTCTTTGCATTCATAATATTGTTACATATTAAAAACAAATAAAGTTTATCAAATTTGGATATAGTTAAATGCGATGAAAAATGGGCGAAAGAGTAACTTGTTAGAAAATTCCTTATTTGACGAAGTTTCTTCTACTTCATTATTTCATTTTTCATCTTCGTTCCCAAAGCTAAGAAATTATATTTTTTAATCTTACTTCATCAAATTTTGACAAAAGATTCTTATTAAACTTTAAATTTAATTTGGAGGATTCTTTACAAATCCAGCTATTTAAGTTTGCATTTTAGAGAGGATTAGAGAAAAAATTTAAAAACCAAGAGAACTTTAAGATTGGCTTGATATGAAACTTTGGTTTCTTCATATTGGTGAGTAAGATTTGTTCTTTATACTACATGATCATCATCTATGCTGCGTGTTAGTATAAAATATCAAATTTTAGGTCATGGCTTGACGAATGAAGTTGAATTAGGATTCTAGAGATTAAAATGTTGACTTAATAGATATCTATAGGTGCTTAATCATAAAATGAATGTGTAGAAAGATTAAGAAATGATATCGTTAAATATGATGTATCAGTACATTGATTATCGATTGTTTAGGTTGTTGTTTGATTTGGAAATGGTAAGAGTAGAGAATGAGCGAATGACATTATTGGATGAATTTAGACATTGAGATAAAAGTCGAATAGTTAAACTCGAGCGACTGGCTAAAATGGTTCACCTCCTCAAAATCTTCATCGTATTGTAACACCTATATTTTAGAGGTCATAATATGGAATTAAATTAATAGTAAGAATTTTATTAAATTGTAATTAAAATTTTTAATTAAAAGAATTACTCAAAGGGTTAATCTAGTGTAGGACACTAAAATGATTAATTGAGTGAACCAAGGATAGTTATTACAACTAAATCAACGACAAAATATTAAAGGAGTTAAAGGCATGTAATAAGGGGATTAGGAATTAATAAGATTATGAAAAGAGGGATTTTAGTCCAAGCCTGAATTATTAATCCATATATTCCTAAACATATGACATTATGTTTGTTCTCTTTCATTTTACAAAGTCAAAATACAAAAACCAAGGATATGACACCATTAATAAGAGGAAGAAAAAGAGAAAACAAATCCAAGGTAACCAAATTCATTATTCTAAAGGAATAATGGATCTTTAATCAAGTCGTTTTCATTTGTCAAATGCCAATCCTACTTTGTTTCCAAATATACTTAGATTTGGACCTAATATATTTTTGCTATTCAAAATGATAAAGCTTTTATGATGATAGATTAATCATATATAAGTTTGGTTGTTAAATGGCATTTTCTATGAAAGAAACCAAGGTTAATCACTTTTAAATAATTGAAATTTGGATACGATGTTTATAATAATAAGTCATAGGTTAGTTTAATTTTCATAATTTTTGGGCAAAAAAAATAAATTACTATGATTTTTCCAAGGTGAAAAAGGTGAGTTCAACTGTTAAATTATGTTTAAAAATATGAAGATTTAGTCTTTTGGTCTAAATGTTTTAGAGGAGGTATAAGATAGAATTTTTTTTATAATTTTCTAGAATTTTCTCTTGATTTTCAAATTGTTATAAATTAAATTACAGTGTAGAGATATTCTTAAATAATGAAACAATTAAAGAAAGAGACTAATTAAAAATTAATTAAATTGTTAGGTGTTGAGATTTCTACTACAATTCTAAAAGTCACAAATGAAGAAATGACACACGTAAAGGTTAAGCCAAAAATAGTTTCTTTATTAAGAAATATATCGGTTTCCATTTAAATAAGGGTCTGCCATTATATAAAATCAATAGCCTTAACTTATGCATATAATCGCAACTAAGAGTTATAGCTTGATAGAATACAAAGGTTAAAAATCCAATAGCAATTAATAGGCTCGATAACCACTAATTTGACAGCATTAAATCTATAATCTCGATAGAAATTTATAGGCTCAATAACTGTTGATTCAATAGAATTAAATCCATGAACTCGACAAAAATTTATAGCACATGGAACTTATGGACTCAATAACTTATGAAAGCTATTGATCTGTTAGCATTAGTTTACACATATAAGAGCACTTTATTATATAAACTCGATAGACATACTATATAGGTTCGATAACACCGAGTTGTGTAGACTTAACAGTTATAGGTTCAATAGCTTTTCCAATTAAGGGTTAAAGAGACGATAGCCAATTATGGATATTAATGGATGCATTTTGGAAGCTAGTTAACATGATGTTTAACTTGAAATATTATATCCTTGAAGTTATATAATAAATGGTGATAAGTTAAAATATAATAACTTATATGAAGGTGGGAATGACTAAAGCTTTGGGTAAGCTGTAAAATGATAAGTCGCGTCTTTTAAATCATGTGAGAAATTAAAATGTATTTTATAAAAAATTAAAAAGTTATGACCTAAATAAGAAAGATTATGGAATGTGTAATGTACAGAATTAATAAAATAAAGGGATGGATAGAACTCAAGATCTTAAATTGCATCCTCTCATGGAGATATTGAATGCTAAGGTGCTAAGGCTTTGATGAAATTTAGATTCAGTAAGCATATGGCAAGGTGCCAAGACTTGGGAAGTCTAATGGGTTTCAG
This sequence comes from Allium cepa, assembly GCA_030765085.1. Classification (NCBI taxonomy): domain Eukaryota; kingdom Viridiplantae; phylum Streptophyta; class Magnoliopsida; order Asparagales; family Amaryllidaceae; genus Allium; species Allium cepa. The sequence goes on from CM060928.1 coordinate 841,862,397, forward strand.
TTGATAAAATTTAGCTCTAGTGGGAGTAAATAATATCAAAATAGATGTGATGAATGAATGAATCAATAACATGAAGCGAAAATATTTCAGGGATTGTGAGGGGCTATTGACACTTAATAAAGATGCTTGCTAGAATATATTCAGGGTGGTTACATTCATCCTTCTAGGAGAATCAGGATTGCTCCCATGGTGGATGAATGGTAATTTCACAGGTGACGTCTTTCAAGAAAGATGAATTAGTGAAAATAAACACAATTTGGAAACCACAAGTTAATTTAAGGTTAGCTTGTAAAATGGACTAAATAAAGGTATAGGTGATGCATATGCATATAAATGATAACTATATTACATGGGTCATAAATTATTGATCGGTATAGGTTATACTTATGTTGAAATTGATGAATTTATGACATGGTTTATAACATGATATTAAGTACATGGTATACTTATGTTTGAAATGATGCTTATATGTTTGTGCTTAAGATATTATAAAAACACGTACTTTAATAGGCCTAATTTTCGACTAAATTGAAAATCCAAGTCCATCAGGGTATGATTCGTTAGTGTTGGTAGTGTGTAACAAACATAAGTATATCAGAGAGCTATCCATACAAACACAGAAGTAGTAAAATATAATATATATATATATATATATATACCGATTAAGACTATTACCTTGAAACTAATATTATTCCTTGGATATCTAGTTGTCCTATCAGTGTCGAGCATAAATGAGAACACTTGTCCACCTATTGTTCCCTTCTTGTATTAGAATCATGTCTCTCTAAATCTATCATGTAGGTTCTAATGAGGTAGGGGTCAGAACAATGTTGTGATTGGTAAATTACATACTTTATCCATAACACTAGCTTATACTGATTAATTTCTATTTAAGTGTTATGTCTAATATTCACATATTAGTCATTTAATTCCATTTGCGTGTATGATATGTCCAACCTACTCTGAGATATAAGTATCTATATGCGTAACCTACTCTGAGGATAAGTATCTATATACGTAACCTACTTCCAGGTATAAGTATATATATATATGTATTTACATATAGATGTATCACCCTGCTTCCTAAAAGAAAACTCCGGCCATTTAGTGCTTCTTAAATAGAAAAGAGGCAGACTCAATGACCATTTAATACCTCAATACCGAAGGGATAACCCCCGTAACCATGGAACATATTGGGTTCAACAACCTATCTCCTGCCTAATAATATCCTAACGATGCGAGAGAAAGTACCTGGGCTACTTAATACCCTTAAAATGGGAAATAGAAAAACCCTCCTATCATTTAATACCTAATCCCAGGTGAACCCTCCCTAGTACTTCCTAGTTTTCATCGTATAAAATCTCTTCTAGGCCACTTAATACTTCTTAGATATGAAAGAAGCAGACCCTTCAGCCATTTAATACCTCAACCCTGAAGTGGACATTCCCCAAGTGATTTTTACTAATGCACATAAAAGATAATTCCGACCATTTAATATTTCTTAAATAGGAAAGAGGCAGACCAATCAGCCATTTAATATCTTAACCCTATATGCGAACATATATCCCCATAGGTCCTATAGTTGGAGATTTCCCACGTTAGCAATATATATATATATATATACAACTGCCGATAGCCTCTTGCGAAGGGCAGACTTCCATTGTGTAACTCTACTGACATAGCATACCAACCACATTAAACCTACTCATCTATAATTAATCTAAATATTAGATTAAGCCCACTAATTCATACGCATTGCAACACATTATTACTGCCATAAAATTTCAATTCATACGCATTGCAACACATTATTACTGCCATAAAATTTCAACGATGTAAATTATTACGCCTCTTGAGTTGTTATTTGTTCATATTCATTTATTTTTTTCTTAAACATTCTTTATATTTTATACGCTTACTCTCTTTAACCCCTTATTTCATTAATTTTATTAAATGTCATTTATTGTTTTTTTACCTCCAATTAATGCCCTTTATAATTTTTTTTTTATAACTTGGCAAACCTTAACGACGTTTATTTGTGTGTTTCAGAATTAATTCGCCATACATGTTTAATTTCCTTCATTAATGTCATACTTGGTTTCTGTAATTAAATTCATTAAATAGGTTTATACCTATATTGGCTTGATTACTGTAACTTCCTATTAACCCTTAATTTATTATATTGTTCGTATTTTAGCATTTTATTTTTAATTAATATAATAACATATAATTAATTCCATGTTACTATACATATGTATCTATATTATAAAGGTCGTTTATTTATTTTTTCTTAAACTTATACTATATATATAATTGGTAAACAAGATTATTTATATTCCAATTTATAACATTTTTGTTTCTACATTAGATCATGAAATATATAATTGGCAAATCTTAACGATAGCTCTTTTATTTGATCGTTCTCTTCATTAGATCATCATAGTGCATTTGACTTCTACTTTAGCCATTGGTCTTTTCTTCATTAACATGAAATAATTTTCTTTTTGTGCATAAAAGTATTTAAGTTATGTTTTCTCCATATTTTCCTTACATTGGAATTTTTTTCTATCTTCATTATTTGGCATTCTTACCCTTCCATTTTCTTTACGCCATTTAAATCAAGTATCATTTTATTTATCCATCCCTTAAAAAGAGTTTTAAAACTTTAAGATTTATAGAATAAGGAAAATCATTAAGCCAAATGTATGCTCTATTTTTCATTTATTTCAACAAGGAAAGACTCCTTTATCAAAAAACCTTTAATTGGAATTTTAGTCTAGTCAGTTTAAGTTTAATCTAGAAATTTCTAAATAGCTCATTTACCTAAAATTTCCTAAATTTTATAGTTTTCCAAGACTCTGTTTTTAAAGATATTTTATATGATGTAAATTTTAGTATTTACTTAATTTTCAAAAATAGTAAGTTTTTAGTGATAGAGACCTTTTATTTTTAAATCAATTTTTTAAAAACCTTTTCAAGAAATTTTAGATTTTTATTAAATTATTTCATATAGGGTCGGACTTGGAAATGGATTTTATTTGCCCTTTCTTTTGGACTTTTCTTCTTTTCAAATTATTCTAACTTTTCTTCAATAAAAACATACTAAAATCCAGTTATCATTTTACGATGGTTAATGCACACCTTCTTATAGGAACTCGCTTATTCCTATTATACTTTACCTCGAGATATTTGCAGAATATAGGTTTTTACTTCCCATCTATCGAGATGAAACATACATTTTCGATTAGAAATCCAACGAAATCCATAATCATAGGGTAGTCTAGGCCCAATAAAGGAGTCAAGTACCATCTAACTTCAGGGATTCTTTTATATGTCGTTCTCATGATCTTTTTAAGCCAATTCCTTATGGTACGGCCTACATCCCATAGGGTAAACGGGGTAGGTATATAAATTTAACTCTATTTATTGTTCCCACTCATAGTTGGATTATCCATCTTTTTATAATATGACTGCAACTACTTCTATAGTTGGAATTTATAAAGTTTGGCATGTAGTATACACATACATATATAGTTATAAGAATACACAAATACCTTCACTCAGCATACCCTTATTCGTGTTATCGACTAACATAAACTCTGCTACAAAACGTAATAACTTGCACCTTAATATGCCCAATTTACGACTAAATTTAAAACAAATCATTGTTGTTCGTAACCTGTAATAAAAACAAGTATATCAGAGAGCTATCTATAAGAACTCACAGCAGAAAAGTAAAATATAGTAAAACATATATACTAACTAAACTTGCTAACCTTGGAACTAATATTATTTCTTGGGTATCTAGTTGCATTGTCAGTGTCGAGCATGAATGAGAAGATCTATCCATCTACTGTTTCCATCTTGTACTAGAATCATTTCCCCTAAATCTATCCTATGTATTGTGATGAGAAAGGGGCCAGAACAATATTTTGGTGATTGGTAAATTACATAATTTATCCACAATACTAGTTTATGCTGATTGATTTCTATTTAAATATTATGTCTACTATGCATGGATTAGTCATTTAATTCCATATGCGCATACGATATGTCCAACCTACTCCAAGATATAAGTATTTATATCTATAACATACTCTAAGATATTGTTAACCCAAAAAATGGATCAATACCCTAGATCAAGTGTGAAAGCACCAGTGAATATAATTAGCATCACAAATCTCAGATAACAACAAATAAAAAGAAGATGTAAGAAAAGAGACACAGAATTTTTATAGTGGTTCGGTGACTCTGTCCTACATCTACTTTATTCAATCTTCATTATGATTATACTAGTCGAGTCTCTTTGAATATCAACTGTTTAGTCCTTAGATCTAAGTTACAATGAGTTAGAATAAGTCATAAGTACAAGAGTTGATTGGAGAATCACAGTAACCCATTTGATGACTATTGTAAGGGAGAAGAAAGTTGAAAAAGTGAAGAAATTTCAATAGAGTAATAGTGGTTCTCTCTTCGAAAAAGATCCATCTCATATGCAGTAGGTGAGTATTATAGGAAAATTCACTAGGTATTGGGCCAGAAGTCTAGGTGTAGAAGAGTCCTGTTGTTATGCCAAGTCATCACTAAAAATCTCAAATCTATCTGAGTCATTTCTATGGATTGCTAGCTATCCATAAGCGATGGATCGCTAGCTATCCATAGGGGATGGATCACTAGATATCCATCAAATTAGCATATTTTTCTACCAGAAGCCTTTACGTAGTGCGACGAAGGAGCTCGAAAAGTTTGAGGGCGATCCGACCTATCTTGATGGATCGCTAACTATCCGTAGGGGATGGATCGCTAACTATCCATCCACTTAGCATATTTTTGAGTGTTCTGTGTTTGGTTATCTTTCTATCTTCTATTTAAGTGTCTTGTCTAGATATCAAGTCGTTTTGAGTTAGTATGATCATCCATCTTCATGGGTCATCTGGTCTAAAAGAATCATCCATAACTTGCTTAAATCTTAACGAAATCAAATGAAACTTGGTAAGAACACTCTAGAGGGTATCAGGGACCCATATAAAAATTTGAGGTGGTTAGGCCCACTTTAGATGGGTCGCTAGCGATCCATCTAGATGGATCATAGGGACCCATCAAATCAACTCCAAATTCTCTCATTTTTATGAACCTTCTTTTATGTCTTCTAAATGTTCTTTCAAACTTTCAAGTCAATCCGACTTCGTATGACTTTGGTAGGTCCAATCTAAGTTAGCTGCTTTTGGTCAAACAACTTGCATCCAGTGAGTCTTCACTTCTTGAGCTAGATTGTTTGGCATGCCATGAAACTTGGCAAGCATCTCTAGGGAACATATTAGATAATGAAGCAAGAGGACTGGAGGATCCATGAGCAAGCTTCATGGATCGTTAGCGATCCATCGGCGATGGATCACTTTAGCTTGTTTTGGCATTTTTCTTCTTTGGTCTTCCTCTTCTTTTCCTTCTGGTATTCTTGGTCGATCCTTGAGATATTTGAATTGTTGTAGATGTTCTAGTTCCCTTTGAATTCTATTGGATTAAAAACCTAGTTAACAGATATAAGTATCTATATGTGCAATCTAGTACGAGGTAAAGCGTCCATACATGTATATACATATTGTGCGTCATTGTACTTCCCAAAAGAAAACCATGGCCACTTAATACTTCTTAAATAAGAAGGAGGCAAACTCAATAACCATTAAATACCTCAATGCTATAGCGATCCCCCCGTAATTATAGAGTATATTGGGGTCAACAACCCATGTCCATCTAATCATATCCTAGCAATGCAAGATAAAGTCGTGGGCTACTTAATACCCTTAAAATGGGAAATAGATCGACCCTCTTGTCATTTAATACCCACCTGAGTGAACCCTTCCCTCTACTTCCTAGCTACCATCGTATGAAATCCCTTCTAGGCCACTTGATACTTATTAGATAGGGAAAAGTAGGTCCTTTGATCATTTAATACCTCAACTCCAAAGCAGACCTTCCTCAAAAGACTTTTACTAATGCACCTAAAAGAAAATGGCGACCAAGTAATATTTCTTTAACAGGGAAGAGGTAGACCAATCATCCATTTAATACCTCATCCCTACATATGAGCGTATATCCTAACGATTCCTATAGTTGGAGATGCCGCATATCTGTAATGTGTATACACAACTGTTGGTAGCCTCTTGCAGATTATGTAACTCTAATGACTTCGCATTCAAATCTATAAACCAAGCCATTTATAGTTAATCTAAATAATAGGTTAGGCTCACTAATACACACCCATGGAAAACGTATTATTGAGGCCATATAATTTCAACTGTGGAAATTATTACGCCTTTCGAATTTTTTATTTATTCACATTCATTTATTCATTTGCTATGACTTCTTCATGTTTTATATGCCTACTATCTTTAGCTTCTTATTTCATTAATATTATTTTATTGCTTCTTTTACCTCTAATTAATGTCAGTTTAAAAATGGCTCTTTTTATTCAAATTGGGCAAATGTTAATGATATTCAGAATTAATTTACCCAGTCTATTTAATTTCCTACATCAATGTCATATTTGGTTTCTGTAGTTAAATTCATTAAATTAGTTTATATCCATATTGGCTTAATTACTGTAACTTCCTATTATCTCCTTAATTTATTTCATTATTTTGTATTTTAGAGTTTTATTTGTATTTTATATGATAACGTACAATTAGTTGCATGTTACCATATATGTATTTATATTACAACGGACGTTTATTATTTATTTCTTAAAATTATACTTAAGTTTACACATACACACACATCTATATATATATATATAATTGGTAAATGGGATTATTTTGTTCCTATTTATAACTTTTTAGTTTCAACATTTAGGATTTCTAGATATACACTTATCAGTAAATCCCACATTTATTTCTACATTTTAATCTATCGAAACCATGTCTTTTCAAAAAGGAAATGGTACTATTGCAAATCTTTCATAAACTGCCAAAAGTGGGACTGTGCTGCGTTGATAATTAGATTTTTTATATCTCTTTTACTTTTTATTGAAAAAGAAGGTGCAAACTATGAAGAAATTCATATTCTGCACATCTCTTTCATTTGGGCATATTCTTTTGTTATTTCAAACTACTCACTTTTCATATATAATTGTGAGTTTGGATAATTTTTGAAAATTCACACAAAGATTCTATAATTCCAATGAATTAAAATACAGAAATTTAAATCCCAGATCAAATTAAAGCATCTACAATTTATGATTATCAAATTTAATAACTTAGAACCCAAATAACAAAAATTTGGATAAATTCACAATTATATCAATATTATATATACCAAATTTTAAGGACTATTCTCCCTATATTCCAGATCTAGGGCATATATACCATTTTTATCAAAGTTAAATAATTTACCGAATATGTATGCAAGGATTTCATGTTAGATTCATTTATTTAAGCCTACAATTCATTGGTTTTCACTTAGGCCTAATACGAAGAATAGAATTCTAATGATATAAATTTAGTATTATGTAAATTATATAATTTTCCACTCACCTTATGACTTTCAAATCTTCAAATCCAAACTCTTTCTTCTTATTTGACACCATTTTCTTTTCAACCAAAAACGCGTATATGTATATACACCATTGGAATTATGGATCTGGGAGCAGATTTGATTTTGAGTTAAGTGGAGTTTAAATTTTAAATTTCTAAACCTACCTCTTTCGCAAAACTGATTCACTCCTTCCCTTCTTCTCTATTATTTTCCACCCTTCTCTGACACACACACATACATACACATATATAGTATTTTTACAATTTCTAAAGAAAGTGAAGAAAGGGAAATGGCAGAGCTTCACTGCTCATTTCAAAGAATATAAGAAGAAACATGAGGGGCTAAGCCTGTATTTATAGACATTCAAACCTATTCTGTAAATTAGATTATTGTTTATTGTGGTCATTAGGCCGAGGTTCATATTTTCGTCGGCCCTAACCAACCGGTTGACCACTTGTAGCAGTCTATCGACTGCAAGCAATCGACAACTATATTGAGCAGTCAACTGATAGGTTCCAATGATTAATTCCTCGGAATTACTAATGTTAACTTATTATTAAATTTTATTACCTTATTTCCCTTTAAATTATTTTTTATCTGAAATCTTCAAATGATGTTAACTTCTTCATTTGAACATCGATCGAGAAGTTTTACATATGAAAGTTGCTCAGAATATTGCACGAACACAATGTTGCAAGTTTCATAGCCAAATTCCGATGTTTTCTCAAAATATATTTTTGAGCTTTATCAATTATTTATTAATTCTTTTTAATTAATTATCATTTATTTCACAAGGTATTACAGGTATGTTTTATGGAAGATACATGATATGTTGTAATTATTATTGGTGATTTAGAGAGGGGAAAACTAGTTTCACTAGGCAGTGTACTCTTACTATATTTTTGGTTAGAGAGATATGTTACTCACACTAGGCTTTATCTTTGACACGTGTTTTTATTATTTTTTTCCCAATAAATTCAAAGATGCCCACTTGAGTAGCTAAGTTTATGGAATTAGAAGGGTCATCTTGGAGATGAAAAAAGCTCTGAAGGCAAAGCATAAGGCTTAGTAGTTATTCGTATTTTATTATATATTTCATTATTGTCAAACTAGGTTATATAATTAGTTCAGTGTAAGTGCTGTTATTTTCATATGTCGAACATGGCACCATTACATAACTGGTTCAATACAACCAGTTAATCGAAAAAAGAGCAAACAATAGGTTGAATCTGAGATCTCTGGACCCAGCAAGGTTTATCCTCCAAGCAAATCTGCTGCAAAAATGAAATGTAAATCTAGTAACAAAGGAAGATTTGGTATAAGGTCTGGGAATGGAAACATCTTTAATGTTGTACTTGAGGTAAAGAAGGTCCCCTATTCAGATGCGGTCAAAAAATTATCTACAAATACCATCTAAAACAATCTGTGCTATATTCAACCAAAGATAGTCGATGTTGCTAAGAGAAGACGTATTTTATCCTAAAAAATAATTGATGAAATAGAAAAAGGATGGAAGTATTACATTATTTTCTTTGTAGTAGGACCTAGGCCTTGGTATAAAAACCTTGAAGCTTATGCAAAAAGACTTTGGAAACCAGAAGATGAACAGATGTTGCAATTAAGAGAGAATTGCTCCCTAGTTAGATTCAAAAATAATAAGAATTACAAGAAGAAATTGGCTAAAGGACCTGTTAGAAATGATGAGGTATATTGGAAAATGTGAAGGCACTAGTTGCCTTGAAAGTTGAATAGTCCAACATTTTAGAATATAATAAACTATTTGTGTTTATATACTAAGATGTGGACACTATGACAATTCATATAGGCAAAGAGAGACATAAGCCATGATGGGTGGTGCAACGCACCACCCCGCACATGCGCGCGCGCTTTCGCGACTGCATCCCCACCCACGGCATGGACGAATGGGCGTTTGAAGCATATTAGAGGTACTTAGCACTTTACAGTTGGAAGTTGGCTTGGCATGGCTGTTCAAGCTGAACTGTTTTTATTTCTATCTGTATAAATTCAAATGGTCGCACTATCTGGTAAAGGGACGCAATCTTTCCAACAGTTGCAACCATTCAAACAAGTCCCTTTTACCGAATAGGCACTTCCTTGTGCCTATATACAGGTAGAACGAAATTAGAAACAAATTACTGAATTTTTCTGCATTCTTTTATCCTCCAAACTCTGTTCTTCAAATAATCTTTTGAGTTCGACGTTGCCCTGTAACTACCAAGGTAGCATTGAAGAGATCAGTCCATCTAAACTTGGGAAACAGTTGCACGTCATCCCTTCAGCGCCATTGAGGGAGCAATTCTGTTCCAAGAAAACATTTTACATTGGACTAGGACAAATCTAATCGTTATGCTTTTTACTGTTTATCGTTAACCGCATAAGTACTACTCGTAACAATTTCGCGACGTACCTATGACGGTTTGCTGTTGTTGCAATTTACAACATAATTGTAACAGTTTCGTAATGCTTTGAAACACTACTGTTACCAATTTGTGTATACAGTTTAGTAACGCTTTTCTAACAATACTAAAAAATAATTTCGTAAAACCTTTTTGACGTTACGTCCAACAATCTTGAAACAGAATTTTTTATTTTGTTTGTCACTGATTGGAGTCACTGTATTTCAGACAATGGCTCAAGACAGTAATACATCGACAGTTAATCCAACCGTGGCCACCATTGAGAACGGAACAATGGTTCAAAAACCACCGTCGCTTTTTCATATGGTGAGAGGCCAGAAAAATTTGAAGAGGTAGATTTCAAACGCTGGCAATAGGAAATGTAATTTTACTTGACTACTCTTAACCTAGCGCGATTTCGCGATGAGGATTCTTCGAAAGTGGATGAACTAGAGATTGATGCAACCAAATTTGAAGCACTCAATATATGGAACAGTTCGAACTTCATATGCAAAAATTTCATATTAAATGGACTGGATAACAGTCTGTATAATGTGTATTGCACAATGAAGACTTTGAAACAACTTTGGCTTCTCTAGATAAAAAGTATCGAAAAGTTCATTATCGAAAAGTTCCTCGATTTCAAAATGATAGATGCCAAAACCGTTATCAGTCAAATCCAGGAGTTACAGGTAATTTTACATGAAATTCATGATGAAGGGATGACTTTGAGCGAATCATTTCTAGTGGCTGCTGCCATCGAAAAGCTACCCCAGTCATGGGAATATTTCAAGAATTATCTAAAACATAAGCATAGGGAAATGACTGAAAATTTTATTATTCGACTTAGAATCGGAGAGGACAACAGGAAATCGAAAAAGAAAACGATCAGTGCAATAATGTCAATAGAAAATGTCGTCGAGACTGAGAAAAACAACAAGCAAAAATGGGAATACAATCCGAACACAAAGAAACCGAAGAAGTTCAACGGGAACTGTCACAACTGCGGGAAGAAAGGACATAAGGTCAATGATTGCAGATGTCCAAAGAAAAAGAAAGAACAAGCAAATATCACCGAATGCGAGAAACTTTGTGATGACATTTATGAAATGAACTTGTTTGCGATGATTTCTAAATGCAACTTAATTGACACCTCCAAAGACTAGTTTGTGGACACTGGTGCGATAAAACATATCTGTGCCAATAAGTGGATGTTGTCCAACCATAAACCCGTGACACAAGAAGAATAACTTTTTATGGGAAATTCCTGCACATCAAAAGTTGAAGGAAAAGGCAGAATTGTCCTAAAGATGACATTTGGAAAATAACTTATGCTGAATGATGTTTTGAACATCCCAGAGATTCGAAAGAATTTGATTTCTGGTTCACTAGTCAGCGAAAATGGCTACAAGTTAGTTTTTTTATCCAATAACTTTGTTTTATCAAAGAACGAAGTTTATATTAGAAAAGGATATGTGAGTGATGGCTTGTTTAAAATGAATGTAATGACTGTTGTACCAAAGGATTGTGATAATAAAGTTAATTCTTCGGTTTATATCGCCGAATCCTTTAATATATAGCATGCCAGATTGGGCCATATTCATTTCGATACATTACGAAAAATGATTAACTTAGACTTTATACCTACGTTTTTAATAGATCCAAGTTATAAATGTAAAACTTGTGCTGAAGCAAAATTGACTAGAAGCTCATTTCATCATGTTCAAAGAGAAATGAACCTCTAAAATTAATACACACAGATGTACGTGACTTAAAAATGTGTCAAACTAGAGTAGGAAAAAGGTATTTCATTAATTTCATTGATGATTGTACAAGGTACTGCTATGTGTATCTTCTTAGAAGGAAGGACGAGGCATTCGATTTATATAAGCAGTATAAAGAAAAAGTTGAAAATCAACTCAACAAAAAAATAAAAGCTTTAAGAAGTTATAGAGGAGGAGAATATGAATTTCCCTTCGAGGAGTTCTGCGTTGAAAATGGTATTATACACAAAAACAACGACACTGTATTCCCCTCAATCGAACGGTATAACAGAACGTAAAAATCGTATCCTTAAAGAAATGATGAATGCTTTGCTCATAAGCTCTGGTCTACCAGATAACTTCTAGGGAAAAGCTATACTTTATGTTAATCATATTCAAAATAAAGTGCCTCGAAAGAAGACTTCGAAATCTCCACATGAAATGTGAAAAGGCAGACCACCATCCTACAAATACTTAAGAGTGTAGGGGTTCTTGCCAAAGTAGACGTACCAAAACCGAAAAAGGTCAAAATTGGACCAAAGACTATAGATTGCATATTCATTGGGTATGCTCATAATAGTAGTGCATATCGATTTTTGGTGTATAAGTATGAAATTGATGATATTTATGAAAACACCATTATCGAATCTTGAAATGCTGGATTGTTTGAACACGTTTATCCTCTAAAAACGTCTATTGAAACTATTGTTCAAAAGAGAGAAAGAGATCCAGAAACTCCTGAGGATAACGCTGATCAAAACACGCATGAAAGTAATGTTGAACCAGAGTTAGAGGAACCAAGAAGGAGCAAACGACAAAGGACCTCTAAACCCTTTGGACCCGATTTCTATGCATATATGATAGAAAATAAACCTCTAACATACCAATAAGCAATGTCATCTCCCAGTGCTCCTTATTGGAAGGAAGATGTCAATAGTGAAATTGAATCCATTTTGCAAAACCATACATAGTGCAACGACCCGTAATTTCGCTACTTCAAAAATGAGAGAGTTTTAAATTTAAAAAGGAATTTAAATCTTAAATAAATATGTTATATATAATATTATAGTTCATAAATTAAAAAGTATAAGTTTGGATTTTAGAACAAATCAACAAAAGTTAAGTTTTGTTAATAATAAATAAGGCTTAAATAAATGTATTTCAATATTTACTTAAAAAGGTAAATCTTATTTAAAAAAACTAATAAAGATAATAAAAGTATATTAAAATATTTAAAAGAGTATTGACAATCGTTTTACAAAAATAACCAAAATTTATCGCATTTTGTCAGTTTTACATACGTTGTAAATTTAGAGATTTTGATATTAATTAAAGATAGTTTTAAAATATAAAGAAATTTGTTTTAATTAATTTAAAGAAGTAAATATTTCATTTTAAAGTTTAGTTTACTTCAATATATAGCTTAATAAAAAGATCAAATTTTGACAGTATAATTTGTCGGTAAAAACACCGTTTTCAACCAAAATAAGTTGTCGGCTAGTTGTTGCAAATTGATACATTTTCTAACTTATAAATACAAGTTTACAAACTATATAAACATTCTACATTTAGCATTAAAAACAAAAAGAGTTTACTTTTGAAAATATTTACATAAATGATAAAAATAATGTTAATACATGATTTGACAAAAGAGTGTAAAAGTAAACAAATAAAACAACATCATTACATAACTTTCTTTTCTCTTACACATGATATAACTTATACACCTAGAATTCAAACAAATGAAAAGTGAAAAGATAACTAACTAAATGAATTAATGACACATATGCTCACCATTAATGCATACTTACAAATCCATTTAACGCAAGTCAAATCAAACAAAAGTCTTCTTTTTAAAATTCAAGAAAATAAGGCAAACATCATTTCGTAAGTACAAATTCAAATCAAACCATTTTTTCTCCATTAAGAAAATGTCAAATCAAGGGTTAAATAGTAAACGAAAGTCAAAAAAGTAGAGAAGGGTATTTTAGTCATTTTCCATCTAAAGCACAAATATATGTATATGCATCCATACCTTTCAATTTTCACACTTCATTCTCTACCTTCTTCTTCACCTCCATTTCCATGGCTTCCCACCTCTATATTTCTCTTCTACCTTCAAGCTACCACCTCCACGTCACCACACCATTACCTTACACCATCAAAACCGAGCCTAGCTTCCACCTACACACCTCCTACACCCACATACCCCTTCCAAACCCCAAGGCCGTACCCCCCTAAGCCCAAGCCGCTCCCTACACCCCTAGGCCGAGCACCACCTCACCAAAACCCAAGCCTACACACCTCAAACCCTCCTACACGCCATACCCAAGGCCACACCCTCCTCCATAAAAAATCCGTACACCCCCTCCTCCATATAAAAAAACAAAAGAAAAAAAGAGAGAAGAAAAGAAAAAGAAAAAAAAAGGAAATCTTACGTTGGAAATAGCACGTTAGCGAGAGACGTTGGAAATAGAACGTTAGCGAGAGACGGAAATCTTACGTTAATGTTTGACGGAGTGGATATAAAGGTGAGAAATTCTCGCCGCTTTTTAAATTATATTGATTATCATGCTTAATTGTTATGTTAGATAATCACTATTTGATGATATGGATGTTTGATTGATTGTTTGAATATGTTGGATAATCCGTTGTAATGTTATGACATTTACCGTATTGAATATATTAGTATTATATGATTGTTGTATGGTTGTGATGATAATTTAGATATCAAATTTCTATTAATTAAGTGATCCCTTTGTTTAATAAGACCATATTTTAGTAATATGAGATATTGTGGAAAAATAAGTCTCTTTTCATTTGAAAGTGAAATTAAAGTTAAAATGAAAGAGAATTTGAAATTTGAAGTGAAACGGATTTGAAAAGGATAATTAATTAGAAGTTGAAATTGAGATGAATAGTGAAATTAAAATTGAAATCGATTTTGAGAAAATGAAGTTTAGTTTGAGATTGAATTGAAGTTTAAATTGAAATAAGATTTGAAATCTATGTTTTAAATGTGTTTACTTTGAGATTAGAGTTGAAATTAATTGAAATTGGAATTTAAATTTAATATAAAAATAATAGGAATATAATAATCATATTGATTTAAAGTGGATTCTAATGATTTTATAAGTGTTGAAATCCAATTTGAATAGATTATTTCAAGTATTGAAAAATAAGTTAAAACTAGACGCGTCGCGCAACGATAATTCGCGATTTCGCGCCGAAAAGTTTAAATGAGTGCATAGAGTGGAATATAGCTCGGAATTCTTCGAGATAAGAAAATTCCGGACTATTATATCCATTTCTTCTAAACGAAGAAAGAAAATCAAAGTTGCGTGGAGTAGGTTTTGAATGAAGTCCAAATCAGTTTTCCAGAAAAATCACGCATGTACAGTTAAGTGACCATAACATGAAATCTGTTTAAGTAAATGTTTTTAGTTATGGAAAAATATGAAATAAATTTGATAAATCTATTTAAATAATTTGAAAGAGATTTGGATTGGAAAATATAAATTTTAAATGTTTAATAGTTGATTTAAATCAAATAATCTTATATGGCACTTTCCGCAGCACTTTTATGCTGCGAATTCTATAACTTTTGGAATATGAGTTTAAATGTAATGACGTTTCCCAAAATCAAATTGTGAATATTTTAAAAAGGATAATTAAGCGTTTTGAAAGAAAATTTGGAATATTTATAAGCAATTCCAAAATAAAGTTGAAAATCTGAGTATGCGGAAACGACTAGTACATTTGTCCCACCTGTGAAATATGGGAAGATAAAACAAGGTATTTAACTAAGGTTAGGGATGGAGCAACCAGTGCCCTGGACTACCTGACCTATGTTTTCTTTTCTTAGACGAGGGGTGGAACAGATCGAAAGGAAAGCCTGAATTCTCTTAAATAAAAAGATTCTATTGAGTTTTCCAAAATAAAAGAAGATTGGTACTATCCAAAAGTTAAGCAATCTCCTAAATGAATGATTTCTATGATCCTGTTTACTCAAAAATGTTGTTAAGATTGATTTACGGTTTATTGTAAATGATGTCTTAGATAACATTGTTTTTGACCCGCCTAAAAGTTAAGGAATTTGGATCAAGAATTAAGTAAGGAAATCTGAGATATTTTCCAAAGCAAAAGAATGAATTTCTTAGAAATTACTCTAAGTAAAAAGGAAGAGAATTCGAAATCATCCGAAAAGAATTAAAGTGAAAAGAGGCTTAATAAATCATGTATACTCATATTCACTTTTTATCGATACTGGATTTCGAAGGAACCAGAGTCGAATTTGGATAATTCCTATCCGAAAACTACTTCGAACCAATGTATACATTCGAACGTGAAGACATGTTGAAGATGATGATTACTGAAGACCGTGGATCTTCATAGCATGAAGACTGCTTGTTGAACATGCTCTTGGTAGCTCCCAATTATAGAGTTATTTATAGCAGTGGTCTCCTCGTGATGGAGATTTTTCAGATTGCAAGGACTACTCACTACTAGTGGTAGTACGGGAGTGCCTTCGGTTTCTCCTGTTTCTGTACAACTTGTATGGACGTTTGTCTGACATTGCATTTCTAAAGATTACGTACATTGGTTTTTACAAACGTACATCAGTGGTGGCGGAGAAGGCAACTTCTCTTAGCTTAACACCCTCCTTGAGACATACGAGCTGAAGGGCTGTATTTTTGTGGTAGGCAATTAGTAGTTAAACAGAAATGGCAATGCGGCATTCAAAGATGTGATATGTGCTATGTGAAAAGGTAATCGTTTGCCTCAAGCCTCATCAAATCGGAAATGACCGAAACAGGATTAGATGCAACAAAGCTAAGTGGGTCATTCCCAATTAAGGTATGATCATCCCCTGCTAGATATATTTCTTCCCGCTATGACGTTCGGGATGTTAATTAATGTGGTGTATGGAAAGAGAGCTCTCGGATAAAGGTCGGTAATGACCGAGGAATGACATATTCGGTACTATCTAGTTACAGAGGTAGGCCGGTCTTGTGTTGGTAGAGGGCAGATGTTCTGTGCCTTGGGACATCCATCTAGAGGTGTACCCATTTCGGAAGGTAGATCCTTCACCTGGTCATTTGTATGGAAATCCATTCTCCAATAAAAACCTACGGTTTTGTTTGTATAAGCGTAATGAATAGCCTCGAAATGCTATATGGATAACCATTTCGGATAAGATTAATAAGTATTTGCAAATGTTTTCAAAGAGATGTCATTAGAAATAATATCAAAGGTTTTGTTATAAAAATGTTTTAGTTATCATAAGGTAAAAACCCGTCCGTGTTTATGTGTGGGCGTGGTCTTATGAGATACTCTTTATTTCAAAGGATTTTATCTAAAGGCTAATGTATGATACTGTCATCTATTATTGAGTTTTTCTCACACTGGTTTATCAAGCCTAATCCGGGTATTTTCAATACTCGGGTCAGATCCGAGTAGTTTCAGGTTTAGTCGAAGATGGTTAGAGTTTCCAGAGGAGAACAGGAGATATTCATCGACGTATGAGCATATTCTATTATCCGCTGTACTTAGTGAGGTTCGTACATGATAGGGGGTTCTCGCTTCTTGTTAGGTACATTGGTTTTGCTTGATTATGTTCAGCCTGATAGGGGTTCTCGCTTCTTGTTAGGTAGCGAATGGATGACTCTTCCCCTACATGTCCCTAGAGTGAAAGGGTTGGTTGTAGTCGAGAGGCTGACCGTAAAAGAAAAGCGTGAGGTATCAGTGTGAGCTCCGGTGGGTAGTACCCACTGGTTGCGTCCCGTTACATTTGGTATCAGAGCCGAAGGTTAAGCGAGAACCTTGGCTCTGTTATGGGTAAAGTCTCATCAGAGATAGGATTAGTAATATCCTAGGATGAGTAACTCATTAGAGATAGAGTTAGTAACATCCTAGAATGAGTTATGAGAGTGTTATATATATATGAGCACGTATTTGTTAATTTTATAAAAATGATTTTGTTTTAAAGTTGGTAAATGAAATAATTTTACCTTGGGTTTATATTTCAAATATACAAAAGGGGATATTATTATTTTTGGTTAGAAATTAATGATTGTTTGTAATTTTGCTTAGTAAAACTAAAAAAGGAATATCTTGTGATTAGAATTGCACAATTTGCCAATAAGATATTCCATATAGAATAAATTAGGTGAAAGCTAGAATTTAAAACTTTAATCATATACCTTTAGGTATTTAGTATTAAGAAATAATAATGATTAAGTGATTATCATAATGAATGGATTTAAAAGCTAAGTACGAATATCTTGTGAAGTAAAATTCATAATTTGATTATAAGATATTTGATGATAATACTGAAGCTAGAAGTCGTAATTAGAGAAGGTCAAAAGAAAATGAATATTTAGAAAAATTCTTATCAATAAGAGAGGAAAAGATAAACCTAATTTGAGACTTTTTGTAAATATATTATAAAAGGATAAGTTGTATAACTTATAAGGAGATAAGGTAATTTGAAATTTAGACACTTTGACTAGGTTAAAATCAAAGTGAAATTTAGGAATAAGAGATATAAGAAATATCATCCTAATATAAAATTGGAATTAGTTATACATTTAGGGTAACATTAGTAATTCAAAATGAAGTAAGAATAGAAGTGGGTATTTATGAATAATATGGTTAGTAGTTTGATTGTTGGATGAAAAAGTTTAATACTAAATACAATGTGAATTAAGTTTCACAATTTGACTATAAGGTATTTGATGGATTTAAGATTAGAATTTTTATTTAAGAAATGGATAGGTAAATAAGTTAAGAAAAATGATGTACACTTAGTAAAGTTGTCTTATTAATATATAGATAAGATAAATAATATTAGCTAAATTGAAACCTTAGGTAAAGAAAACTAAGGATTGAGTTTTATAACTTATTAATTTGAGATAATAGTAGAGTTCCATATTTGTTAAACACCTTAGTTGAAGTAATGATGGTTTGAAAATTAGGGATATGTATATATACTCTTAGGAAGCAAAGGTATATTATACAAGTTTAAGACATATTTGTATGCTTAAGTAATAATGGGTTTAGTAAGAAAGTAAATGGTTGTGAAATAAACTTGGATTAATAGAAATTTTGAAGAAATGTATTAGGTAAAGATGAATGTGAATAAGTACATAAGTTAAGCGTAAATCATTTTGATACATAAATTTTGATCTAAGATTTGAGTACAGAACTTTGAGGTGTTTACACCAATCCGAGAAAGGATTTATCACTCGATTTTGATGGCGAACATTGATGAGAGTTTATGATTATGTACACAAGTTTTCTATCATAGTTGAGAGCTATGCAAGGAAAGTAAGGGTTTTTGATTAAGAAGTCTGATCAAAGTCCGCACTAGAAAATCGGGGGGATCGATACTAGTTCGGAAGAAAAGTTGTGGATTCAAATAATAGATCGAATCAAATATCACATATAGTATGATGTTTTAGGTCTGTCTACATAGTAGTTAGACAAGTAGGCACTAAGATATAATGGTCAGACTGATGTTTTGGTATGTATATATGTAGACCTTAGGTATAGTACATGCTCAGGTCAGATAATGAGTTATGTGAATGTATTCATTTATTTTGATATAGTATCAGTGTGGTTGTTTTTGGTTGTACAGTATTGTTGGGTTTTTGTATATATTATCTAAAATCTTCCATATGCACTACGATGGGTAGGATAGAAGTTTGACTTGATGTATGTACATATAACCGCAAGTACGTGATAGATACTCGGGTTAATGTGGGGAATCTTTGTATATATGTTTGGCATTATTTTTAGTGCTGTTATGATATGGACCTTCTTCTTTTCTATCATCAATTTAAACAAGTCAAATTATTTGAGGATATGAGTATGAGATGATTCCTTTATCTAACTTTCATTTCGAGGACGAAATGATTTTAAGTAGGGGAGAATGTAACGACCCGTAATTTCGCTACTTCGAAAATGAGAGATTTCGTTCGTTTTAAATTTAAAAAGGAATTTAAATCTTAAATAAATATGTTATATATAATAAATAATTATCTATTCTTATAGTTAATAAATTAAAAGGTACAAGTTTGGATTTTAGAACAAATCAACAAAAGTTAAGTTTTGTTAATAATAAATAAAGGCTTAAATTAATGTATTTAAATATTTATTTAAAAACGTAAATCTAATTTAAAACATCTAATAAATATAAAAAAGGTATATTAAAAGATTTAAAAGAGTATTGATAATCGTTTTACAAAAATAACCAAAATTTGTCGCATTTTGTCAGTTTTACATACGTTGTAAAATTAGAGATTTTGATATTAATTATAGATAATTTTAAAATATAAAGAGACATGTTTTAATTTATTTAAAGAAGTAAAAATTTCATTTTAAAGTTTGGTTTACTTCAATATATAGCTTAATAAAAAGGTCAAATTTTGACGGTATAATTTGTCGTCAAAAACACCGTTTTCAACCAAAACAAGTTGTCGGCAAGTTGTAACAACTTGATACATTTTCTAACTTATAAATATAAGTTTACAAACTATATAAATAATCTACATTTAGCACTAAAAACAAAAAGTTTACTTTTGAAAATATTTACATAAATGATAAAAATAATGTTAATACATGATTTGATAAAAGAGTGTAAAAGTAAAGAAATAAAACAACATCATTACATAACTTTCTTTTCTCTTACACATGATATAACTTATACACCTAGAATTCAAACAAATGGAAAGTGAAAAGATAACTAACTAAATGAATTAATGACACATATGCTCACCATTAATGCATACTTATAAATCCATTTAATGCAAGTCAAATCAAGCAAAAGTCTTCTTTTTAAAATTCAAGAAAATAAGGCAAACATCATTTCATAAGTACAAATTCATATCAAACCATTTCTTCTCCATTAAATAAAGGTCAAATCAAGGGTAAAAAAGTAAATGAAAAGTCAAAAAAGTAGAGAATGGTATTTTAGTCATTTGTCATCCAAAGCTCAAATATAAATATGCATCCATACCTTTCATTTTTCACACTTCATTCTCTACCTTCTTCTTCACTTTCTCCTTCTTCTTCACCTCCATTTCCATGGCTTCCTACCTTTACATTTCTCTTCTATCTTCAAGCTACCACCTCCGCATCACCACACCATCACCTTACACCATCAAAACCGAGCCTAGCACCCACCTACACATCTCATACACCCACCTACCCCTTCCAAACCCCAAGGCCGTAACCCCTAAGCCCAAGCGATCCCCTACACCCTTAGGCCGAGCACCACCTCACCAAAACCCAAGCCTACACACCCCAAACCCTCCTACACGCCATACCCAAGGCCACACCCTCCTCCACAACAAAGCCGTACGCCCCCTCCTTCATATAAAAAAACAAAAGAAAAAAATAAGAGAAGAAAAGAAAAAGAAAAAGAAAAGGAAAACAAAACCGTTCGGAAAGGAAATGGCAAAAGGCGAGACGTTGGAAATAGCACGTTAGCGAGAGACGGAAATCTTACGTTAAAGTTTGACGGAGTGGATATAAAGGTGAAAAATTCTCACCGCTTTTTAAATTATATTGATTATCATGCTTAATTGTTATGTTAGATAATCACTATTTGATGATGTGGATGTTTGATTGATTGTTTGAATATGTTGGATAATCCGTAGTAATGTTATGACATCTATCGTATTGAATATGTTAGTGTTATATGATTGTTGTATGGTTGTGATGATAAATAACTTGGACATCAAATTTCTATTAATTAAGTAATCCCTTTGTTTAATAAGACCATATTTTAGTAATATGAGATACTGTGGAAAAATAAGTCTCTTTTCATTTAGAAGTGAAATTAAAGTTAAAATGAAAGAGAATTTGAAATTTGAAGTGAAACGGATTTGAAAAGGATAGTTAATTAGAAGCTGAAATTGAGATGAATAGTGAAATTGAAATTGAAAACGATTTTGAGAAAATAAAGTTTAGTTTGAGATTGAATTGAAGTTTAAATTGAAATTAGATTTGAAATCTAAGTTTTAAATGTGTTTAATTTGATATTAGAATTGAAATTGAATTGAAATTGGAATTTAAAATTTAATATTAAAATAATAGAAATATAATAATATTATAATATGGTAATGGTGAAAATATATTTTTAAATACTTTAAAAAGAGAAAATATTGATTCAAAGTGGATTCTAATGATTTTATAAGTGTTGAAATCCAATTTGAATAGATTATTTCAAGTATTGAAAACTAAGTTAAAACTAGATGCGTCGCGCAACGGTAGTTCGCGATTTCGCGTTGAAAAGTTCAAATGAGTGTATAGAGTGGAATATAGCTCGGAATCTTCGAGATAAGAAAATTTTGGACTATTATATCCATATCTTCTAAACGAAGAAAGAAAAACAAAGTTGCGTTGAGTATTTTTTGACTTAAGTCCAAATCAATTTTCCAGAAAAATCGCGCTAGTGTAGTTAAGTAACTATAACAGAAAATCTGTTCAAATAAATGTTTTTAACTATGGAAAAATATGAAATAAATTTGATAAATCTATTTAAATGATTTGAAAGAGATTTGGATTGGAAATTATATATAAATTTTAAATTTTTAAAAGTTGATTTAAATCAAATAAGCTTATATGGCACTTTCCGCAGCACTTTTATGCTGTGAATTCTATAACTTTTGGAATATGAGTTTAAATGTAACGACATTTTCCAGAATCAAATTGTGAATATTTTAAAAAGGATAATTAAGCGTTTTGAAAGATAATTTGGAATATTTATAAGCAATTCCAAAATAAAGTTGAAAACCTGAGTATGCGGAAATGACAAGTACATTTGTCCCGCCTGTGAGATTTAGGAGGATAAAACAAGGTGTTTTACTAAGGTTAGGGATGGGGCAACCAATGCCCTGAACTTACCTAGCCTATGTTTTCTTTTCTTAGACGAGGGGCGGAACAGATCGAAAAGAAAGGCCGGATGCTCTTAAATCAAAAGATTCTGTTGAGTTTTTCAAAATAAAAGAAGATTGGTATTACCCAAAAGTTAAGCAATCTCCTAAATGAATGATTTCTATGGTCCTGTTTACTCAAAAATATTGTTAAGATTGATTTAGGGTTTATTGTAAACGATGTTTTAAATAACATTGTTTTTGACCCGCCTAAAGGTTAAGGAATTTGGATCAAGAATTAAGTAAGGAAATCTGAGATATTTTCCAAAGCAAAAGAATGAATTTCTTAGAAATTGCTCTAAGTAAAAAGGAAGAGAATTTGAAATCATCCGAAAAAATTAAAGTGAAAAGAGACTTAATAAATCCTGTATACTTATATTCACTTTTTATCGATATGGATTTCAAAGGAACCGGAGTCGGATTTGGATAATTCCTATTCGAAAACCACTTCGAACCAATGTATATGTTCGAATGTGAAGACATGTTGAAGATGATGATTACTGAAGACTGTGGATCTTCATAGCGTGAAGACTGCTTGTTAAACATGCTCTGGGTAGTTCCCAATTATAGAGTTATTTATAGCAGTGGTATCCTCGTGATAGAGATTTTTGGATTACAAGGACTGCTCGCTACTAGTTGTAGTAGGAGAGTGCCTTTGGTTTGTCCTATTCCTGGACAACTTGTATGGACGTTTGTCTAACATTGCATTTCTAAAGATTACGTACATTGGTTTTTACAAACGTACATCAGTTGTGGCGGAGAAGGCAACTTCTCTTAGCTTAACACCTTCCTTGAGACATACGAGCTCAATGGTTGTATTTTTGTGGAAGGCAATTAGTAGTTAATGGAAATGGCAATGTGGCATTCAAAGATCTGATATGTGCTATGTGAAAAGGTAGCCGTTTGCCTCAAGCCTCATCAAACCGGAAATTACCAAAACGAGATTAGATGCAGCAAGGCTAAATGTGTCATTCCCAATTAGGGTATGATCATATCCTTCTAGATATATTTCTTCCCGCTATGACGTTTGGGATGTTAATTAATGTGGTGTATGGAAAGAGAGCTCTCGAATAAAGGTCGGCAACTACCGGGGGATGACATATTCGGTACTATCTAGTTACAGAGGTAGGCCGGTCTTGTGTTGGTAGAGGACAGATATTATGTGCCATGGGACATCCATCTGGAGGTGTACCCATTTCGGAAGGTAGATCCTTCACCTGGTCATTTGTATGGAAATCCATTCTCCAATAAGAACCTACGGTTTTGTTTGTATTGGCGTAATGAATAGCCTCAAAATGCTATATGGGTAACCATTTCGGATAAGATTAATAAGTTTATTAGCAAATGTTTTCAAAGAGATGTCATTATAAATAATATAAAAGGTTTTGATATAAAAGTGTTTTAGTTATCATAAGGTAAAAACCCGTCCGTGTTTATGCGTGGGCGTGGTCTTATGAGATACTCTTTATTTCAAAGGATTTTATCCAAAGGCTGATATATGACACTGTCATCTGTTCTTGAGTTTTTTTCACGCTGGTTTATCAAGCCTAATATGTGACGCCCCACCTCTATACCCACTCTAGCCAAGGACATTATGGGGTAATGCCGTCAACTAGCGTGGAGAATAAGGCTGTTGAGGAGCGACCATCTGCGTAATTGCTTTGTGCGAGCACTGATATGTCAGATAGTACAACATGCATCTGGTTTTAGGAGGAAATCCGACTTACCGATACAAACTCAAAGCTACTACCTGGTGGCTATATATATTCTTCGGAAACAAGTGTAGGAATAAACATAACACAAATCAGTCACAGACATCCATATCACAAAGGAGGAAATAGATATGAATATATAACACATGAAAGTGTACATCAGAGTTGTGGCCAAACAAGATCCACAATATCAAAAAAAAAGCTACAAGTGCTAGACAAAAGAATATGGATACATCAATGAGTCTATATCTCAAATGTATACAACAAAAACTACTAACCTAAGTAGTTTGCCAAAAGTCAGGGTGATAACCCCAGATGAGGAGTCAAGCAGAAGCACATGTAACATCTCGGTCTGACCTGAGTATTATTTAATAAGAAACTAATAAATGGATCAGTCTAGCTATAAGTATCAGATAAAATGATATAGAATAAGAGATATGACATAAACATATGATAACCATAAAGCCATACTGTGATAAGTATGCAATTGAAAATCAACTAGGGATTAATCAATATCACAAGAATCTTCTCAAAGATCAAAAGGAATGTCATAATCTTTATTTATATTCACCAAACCACAAATATGGACAATAATATCAATGCCAATCACAAAAGTTAATGACACAAAAATTCACCAATACACAAATATTGATAAGTCATATCAATGCAAATCATAAAAATTGGTGAAACACAAATTCTAGAAATCATCAATGGAAATCTAGAAATCACAAAAAAGGGGAGGCCTATCACAAAACGGGAGCATGAAAACTCACCAACACGTGTATCACAAAATAGAACGCTATTCCATGGTTGCTAACCATTAATTTTGAGTCGAAGCTCCACAAAACGGCCCGAAGACCATGGGTCGCTACCCCATCAAATTGAGCAGAAGCTCCACAGACGGGGTTTAGTCTCCTTCGTAGACAAAGAGACATCGCACAATTGCTAGTCTAAATCACAAAAATGATCATCAACGATCATCAAGAAGTGTCAATTACAGTAAGCTAGTAAATATATAAGCTTAGCTTCATGTCCCATAACCACTAGCTTAACTTAAATATTTACGAACAAATTGTAGATCTCCACTCGAAAATTGTCACAAGAGATTCAATCCAACAAGCCCAAGAATTAACCGGCGAAGTAAACGCAAGCGTTTCATACCACATGTTTTACTAAGCCGTTTAATTAGATTTCTCGTACGAATGAGGTAAAGGTTTGTATATACTAATAGATTGGAAAACGGTTTAAGATACGAGCTTTGTAATAAAATAGTGTTGAAATCATTCTAATGGAAGAATTTTGATATTTACTACTAGTATAGAAAACCTTTATATTTTTAAAGTGACAAATGATAAAAATGATTGTAGAAACAATAAGTCACAAAAATTCACATTCGAAGACGTGAATAAAATCCAAAGAATTCGATTCCAAATCCATCAAAGTGGAAATACCCTTGCGACTTAATAGCCACGACTTACGACTTAACATAAGTCAACACAAGAAATCAACGGCTCAACACATGCGACTCCACGGCATACGACCTAAGAGATCAGCGACTTAAGAAATAGCATGCGGGCTAACGATGCGACTTAACATGGCGCGACCCAGCATGGCGCGACCTATAGCATGGAGCGACCTAAGTTGGTGCGAGATGTAGCAGCAGGCCGTGCGACCTAACACATGTCACGACCTAAGCATGGCGCGACCTAAGTTTGTGCGACTTAAAGCCGGCCGAGCGGCCTAAGTGGTTGTGAGCTAGCCGAGGGACTTACGTAATGCTGCCTAAGTGACGCGACCTAGCCGAGCGACCTAAAGTTATGGAGCATCCAAAGCAGGGCGCGACCTAAGTTGGTGCGACCTAATGGGTGAGAGAAGGCCGGGTGACTTAAGGTGGAACGACCTAAGCACGGCGTGACCTAAGCACGCGCGACCTAAGGTGTAAGAGAAGGCCGAGCGACTTAAGAGGGAACGACCTAACTTGTCGCGACCTACGTATGGTGCGACCTAACATGACCGAGCGACTTAAGGGGTTGCGACCTTAGGCAGGCCGACCTAACTGCAAGGCAAACGACCTATGGGTTGCGACCTAAGGCAGGCCGACCTAACTGTAGGCCGAGAGCCATGTGTGCAGGCGAACGACCTAAGCAACAGAAATGCAAAAACTCTCTCAATTTGCAACCTATCGAGCACGGACGCTAGGGGATTACGCCCATCGGCTACCCGGTCCTAATGGCTCCTCAATGCATCACCAAAAACGTGTTCAATCATCAAAGTTAGGATTTTTTTAAAGATTTGAACCCAAAACACTAAAAAATGGGATTTTCACCAATTCAATCCAAACCAAGAGCAAATGCATATGAAAAAGTGTTAGGAATTCACACCCGGTAATTAAAGATAGTTATAGACAAAGATGTGAGATAAAAATCTCACCTTTACACAAAATCAATGAAGAAGAAGCTTGAAATCAAAGGAAGAATCAATGGCTTCTCTTTGAATTTGGAATTAGATGTTGGATTTGCAAATGAACTAGGGCTTGGAGTTTTAATTTCCCATTCCTCCCTCCATTTTTGATGAAGCTTGAGTGTTAGGAAATGAAAGTAAAGTTATGAAGGGAATGGGGTTGAGCTAGAGTTAATAGTTTAGGCTAATGGGCTAAACCAAACCCAAAGCCCAAAGTGAAAAAGTGGCAAAATTCCACTAACTCCAAACATATCAAAGTTTATACTCAAAAAGATCGCAAACGGTGTTTTGAACTCAATGGAAGTGGTCCCCAGTCCTAATTCAACCGTATGCAAAAAGTAACTTTTCGGACTAAAATCCGACTATCGATAAAATATTAAAATAAAATATTTAAATATTCAGTCGTAAAATATGCGGGTTGTTACAGACTCTCCTCCTTAAAGAAATTGGGTCCTCGCAATATTTAAGAAGAAAATACAAGGTAACAACCATGAAAGCATATCAACACAAAAGAAATTTGAAACAAGAAATTCACCTCAAAGAGCACGGGAAAGTAAGTCCGGATGTGTTCGCTTGATGAACTCTGTAGATTCCCAAGAGCAATTTTTAGGATTTGAGGACCATTGAACTTTAACAAGCGAAACATCTTTATTTCAAAGGTGCTTGACCTCCGAAGCAATA
Source organism: Allium cepa (assembly GCA_030765085.1). NCBI lineage: Eukaryota > Viridiplantae > Streptophyta > Magnoliopsida > Asparagales > Amaryllidaceae > Allium > Allium cepa. The sequence goes on from CM060928.1 coordinate 841,889,900, forward strand.
ATACGAATAGGATGTTGCTCATAAGTTAAATTAGGCGAAACTTCAATTTCTTCCACAACACCGGGCCCAAGAATAGAATCGGAATCTCGAAGGCATTTCCGTAATTAAGAAACGTGAAACATGTCATGAATAGCAGAAAACTGAGCCAGTAATAAAAGGCGATAAGGCACGGAACCAATACGTTCGGTGATGGGAAACAGACCAATATATCGAGGCGCTAATTTTCCCGATCGAATGAAACGTACAACACCCTTCATAAGTGAAACACAAATAAATACAAGATCTCCCACAGAAAATTCTAATTTCCTTCTCCGGTTATTGGCATAGGATTTTTGTCTACTCTGGGCCTCTTTCATCCTATGACAAATAAGGTCAATCTTCTCTGTGGAGTCACGAATAAAATCTGGGCCTAAAACTAGCTTCCCACCGGCCTCAAGCCAACAAGAAAGAGATCGGCATGGCCTTCCACAGAGTGCCTCGAAAGGTGCCATACCAATACTAGATTGGAAGCTATTATCATAGGAAAACTCAACAAGAGAAATATGATCTTCCCAACTTCCACCAAAATCAAGAACACATGCACGAAGAAGATCTTCAATAGTTTGATTCACACGCTCAGTCTGTCCATCGGATTGTGGATGATAAGCGGTGCTAAAATTAAGCTTCGTTCCCAAAGCTTTTTGAAGACTCTTCCAAAATCCACTAGTAAACAATGGATCACGATCACTAACAATAGAAGTAGGAACTCCATGCAATTTAACAATTTCTTTAATAAAGAGTTTGGCCAAAAGAGGAACGGTTCGATTGGACCGAACGAGATTAAAATGGACGGAATTAGTAAGTCTATCGACTATCACCCATAAGCTATCATGACCCGCACGAGAACGGGGAAGGCCGTCTATAAAATCCATGGAAATTTGGTCGCACTTCCAAATTGGAATTTCTAAAGGTTGCAATAACCCACCGGGCCTTTGGTGTTCGGCCTTAATGAGTTGGCAAGTCATGCAACACTTAACAAAGTTAGCAATATCAGATTTCATTCCCTCCCAATAATAAAGTCGCTTCATGTCCGCGTACATTTTACTACCACCGAGATGAATGGTAAATTTAGAACGATGAGAATCTTCTAAAATGTCTTTACGAAGATTACTAATATTTGGTACAATAAGTCTACCAAATTATCGAATACCGTCACGAGAATCAATATCAAAGTCTTCCAAACCTTCAATATTAATTTTATCCCTAAAATTTTGGCCAAGAAGAGCCAATTCGGGATCTAGCTTTTGAGCTTCAAGAATGCGGTCTAAAAGAGAAGGATGAGCCTCAAGGCTACATAAAACAAGAGATGAACACAAATTGGATACATGATCTTGAATCTCACAAGTGGATAAAACTCTGAGATCATTCCATTTGGATATCATCATAGAAACAACCGCTTGTTGCTTACGATAGGTGCATCAGCAACACGATTTCCCTTTCCGGGAGTATAAAGAATATCAAGATCATAAGATGCAAGGAATTCGTGCCAACGTTGTTGACGCAAATTAAGTTTCTTTTGAGAAAATAGATACTTCAAAGATTTATGATCGGTGTAAAGAATAAATTTTTCTCCCAAAAGCTAATGACGTCAAATTCGAAGGGCGAAAACAATAGTCGCGAGTTCTAAATCATGAGTGACATATCTAGTCTCGGCTGGCTTCAATTTCCTAGAAGCATAAGCAATAACACGTTCTCTTTGCATAAGAATGGCACCCAAACCAACGCGACTAGCATCGGTATAAACAATAAAATCTTGGTTTCCCTCGGGAATCACAAGAATAGGAGCATTGGAAAGGAGTTCTTTTAATTTCTGGAAAGAAGCTTCACATTTGTCCGACCAAAAGTATTTAACACCCTTCTTTGTCAAATTAGTAAGAGGCACGGAAATTTTTGAAAAGTCTTTTTATAAAAAGATGGTAGTAACCCGCCAATCCAAGAAAACTACAAATTTCCGTCACACTTTCCGGTCTCTTCCAATTTTAAATCGCTTAAATCTTTGAAGGATCCATGGAAATTCCGGATTCGGAAATAATATGACCGAGAAATTTCACACGAGATTGCCAAAAGTGGCATTTAGAAAATTTTTCTTTTAATTGATTACTCCTAAGAGTTTCCCACACAATCCGAAGATGCTTTTCATGCTCCTCCTCGGTTTTAGAATACACAAGAATATCATTAATAAAGATGAGAACAGACCGGCCGAGGAAGTCTTTGAAAACTCGATTCATAAGGTCAACGAAATAAGCCAGAGCATTCGTTAAACCAAATGGCATAACAAACCATTCATAAGATCCATAACGAGTACGGAACGATGTCAAAGGAATACTATCCTCTGCAATACGAAGCTGATGAAAACTGGTAGCTAAGTCTAATTGTGAAAAGACTCTAGCACCACTAAGTTGATCGAATAGATCATCAATCCGAGGTAAAGGATATTTATCCTTGATAGTAAGATCATTAAGCTTGCGGTAGTCAACGCAAAGCCTAAGTGTACCATCGGATTTCTTCATAAAAATAATCGAAGCTCCCCAAGGAAAGGAACTAGAGCGAATAAATTGCTTCGTCTCCAATTCGGATAATTGTTTGCGCATCTCCTCATTTTCTTTATTGGACATACGATAAGGAGGACGTGTGATTGGTTGAGCTCTAGGGATGAGATTAATTTTGAACTCAATTGCTCGCTTAGGTGGTAATCCTAAAACGGGCTCAAATATGTCGGAAAAATCAAGAACAACGTGAATAAGAGATATAATATCTACCTCATCATCATTATCGTCATCATGAGAATTTAAAGAGTATAAAGATGCAGCCAAGCTGGAATCCGAATCTTTAAGACCAATGGAAATCTGCTTAACAGATTGAGGATGTCGAAGATGAATAGTCCGCTCAGGACATAGGATTTGGGCTTCATAGCGGTTAAGCCAATCCATTCCCAAAATCATTCCAAAGCCTAAGTTGCACATAACATGCAAATCGGCTCGGAAAGAAAAATCACACAAAATAATCTCGACATCTTTACACAATAAACTGATTGTTGCGGATCCACCAACCGGATTCGCAATTCTCAAAGAAGTCATTAAAGCGACAACACTCAAAGAAAAAGTATCAACAAGTTCTTTTGATATAAAAGAATGGGACACACCCGTATCAAAAAGAACTCGAATAGGATGATCATGAAATAAAATAATGCCATCAAGGATAGAATGACAAATACCTTGACCACGAGATGTGTTGCTAGGGGCTTGAGCAACATTAAGCTTTCCCTCCTTCTTGCCCTGAAGTTTGGGACAAGAAGATAAATAATGATCCGGGCTTTTGCAATAGCGACAAGCATGAGGCTTTGAACACTTGTTCGCATAATGGTCCTTAGAACTACAGTTGTAGCATTGCCCGCCACTTGAGGTAGAAGTCTTGGTTGTCGGAGGGGCTTGCTTCCCTTTCTTATTGTTGGGATAAGTACCTTTGAACTTATTAGGCATTTTCTTGTTGTTGAATTTTGGTTTGGCACCCATAACTTCAACATCACTCTCCCTATCTGCCTCTTCAAGTCGAAGAGAGATATCAATGAGTTGATCAAAAGAAACTTCTAATTTTAGAAGTAATGGCTTCTTGAGATTTTTATTCAAGCCGTAGACAAATCTTTGGTTTTTCTTCAATGGGTTGTTTATGTACTCGACCCCGTATTTAAAAAGTGACTCGAATGATGCGACATAGTCTGCCACAGAGGATTCACCTTGAACAAGGTCTATGAAACGACGAGCCAAAGTCACCTTCTCAGCTTCTAGCACAAATTTTAATTCGAATCGTTCCCGGAATTTCTCCCAAGTAAGATCCGCTTCATTTATTTCAGAAATCAAAAACTCATACCAATCTAATGCTCTTTCTTCGAGCATACTAGAGGCCACCTGAACACGGTGAAAATCAATAAGATTCATGCGAGAAAAGATTTGATCGCACGTTCTCAGCCAAGCCTGGACTTCAATAATAGTTTCAGATCCTTTGAATGGCTTCCCACCCAAATTGGTATAATCGCTGCACAAACGTGCAAATGCAGACTTAGGGTGAGTAGACTCCGGATTAGATCCGCCTGCTTGAGCATTCTTTACTAGATCAAGAAGCTGCTGAGCAGACATAAATACTCCATCTTGGGGAGTAGCACTAGATTGACCGGCGTTGGGACGACCAGGTCTAACCATTTCTCTTCCTTTAGAAAGAAAGAAAGAAAGAAGAAGGATAAGGTTATTCACCAAATGAATATCAACCAATCGTGATAGATAAACAAGGAATCATAAAGTAAATAGGATGAAATGGTACAAAGACTCGAATTAAATCCTAAAGCATGACTCCTAAGAAGGACTTAGGACGATGATCCTTGCGAGATTATTCTACATTGTTCCGAAGATTGGCTCTGATACCAAGCTGTGACGCCCCACCTCTATACCCACTCTAGCAAGGACACTACGGGGTAATGCCGTCAACTAGCGCGGAGAATAAGGCTGTTGAGGAGCGACCATCCGCGTAATTGCTTTGTGCGAGCACCGATATGTCAGACAGTACAACATGCATCTGGTTTCAGGAGGAAATCCGACTTACCGATACAAACTCAAAGCTACTACCCGGTGGCTATATATATTCTTCAAAAACAAGTGTAGAAATAAACATAACACAAATCAGTCACAGACATCCATATCGCAAAGACAGAAATAGATATGAATATATAACACATGAAAGTGTACATCAGAGTAGTGGCCAAACAAGATCCACAATATCACCAAAAAAAAGATACAAGTGCTAGACAAAAGAATATGGATACATCAATGAGTCTATATCTCAAATGTATACAACAAAAAGTACTAATCTAAGTAGTTTGCCAAAAGTCAGGGTGATAACCCCAGATAAGGAGTCAAGCAGATGCACCTGTAACATCTCGGTCTGACCCGAGTATTATTTAATAAGAAAATAATAAATGGATCAGTCTAGCTATAAATATCAGATAAAATGATATAGAATAAGAGATATGACATAAACATATGATAACCATAAAGCCATACTGCGATAAGTATGCAATTGAAAATCAACTAGGGATTAATCAATATCACAAGAATCTTCTCAAAGATCAAAAGGAATGTCATACTCTTTATTTATATTCACCAAACCACAAATATGGACAATAATATCAATGCCAATCACAAAAGTTAATGACACACAAATTCACCAATACACAAATATAGATAAGACATATCAATGAAAATCACAAAAATTGGTGAAACACAAATTCTAGAAATCATCAATGGAAATCCAGAAATCACAAAAAAGGGGAGGCCTATCACAAAATGGGAGCATGAAAACTCACCAACACGTGTATCACAAAATGGAACGCTATTCCATGGTTGCTAAACATTAATTTTGAGCCGAAGCTCCACAAAATGGCCCGAAGACCATGCGTCGCTACCCCACCAAATTGAGCCGAAGCTCCACAGAAACGGGGTTTAGTCTCCCTCGTAGACAAAGAGACATCGCACAATTGCTGGTCTAAATCACAAAAATGATCATCAACGATCATCAAGAAGTGTCAATTATAGTAAGCTAGTAAATATATAAGCTAAGCTTCATGTCCCATAACCACTAGCTTAACATACATATTTACGAACAAATTGTAGATCTCCACTCGAGAATTGTCACAAGAGATTCAATCGAATAAGTCCAAGAATTAACCGACGAAGTAAACGCAAGCGTTTCATACCACTTGTTTTACTAAGCCGTCTAATTAGATTTCTCGTACGAATGAGATAAAGGTTTGTATATACTAGTAGATTGAAAAACAGTTTAAGAAACGAGCTTTGTAATAAAATAGTATGAAATCATTTTAATGGAAGAGTTTTGATATTTACTACTAGTATAGAAAACCTTTATATTTTTAAAGTGACAAATCATAAAAATGATTGTAGAAACAATAAGTCACAAAAATTCACATTCGAAGTCGTGAATAAAATCCAAAGAATTCGATTCCAAATCCATCAAAGTGGAAATACCCTTGCGACTTAACAACCATGACTTACGACTTAATATAAGTCAACACAAGAAATCAGCGACTCAACGCATGCGACTCCACGGCATACGACTTAAGAGATCAGCGACTTAAGAAATAGCATGTGGCCTAATGATGCGACTTAACATGGCGCGACCCAGCATGGCGCGACCTATAGCATGGAGCGACCTAAGTTGGTGCGAGATGTAGCAGCAGGCCGTGCGACCTAACATATGTCACGACCTAAGCATGGCGCGACCTAAGTTTGTGCGACTTAAAGCGGGCCGAGCGACAAAAGTGGTTGCGAGCTAGCCGAGCGACTTACGTAATGCGACCTAAGTGACGCGACCTAGCCGAGCGACCTAAAGTTATGGAGCGTCCAAAGCAGGGCGCGACCTAAGTTGGTGCGACCTAAGGGGTGAGAGAAGGCCGAGCGACTTAAGGTGGAATGACCTAAGCACGGCGCGACCTAAGGCGTAAGAGAAGGCCGAGCGACTTAAGAGGGAACGACCTAACTTGTCGCGACCTAGGTATGGCGCGACCTAACATGGCCGAGCGACTTAAGGGGTTGCGACCTAAGGCAGGCCGACCTAACTGCAAGGCAAGCGACCTATGGGTTGCGACCTAAGGCAGGCCGACCTAACTGCAGGCTGAGAGCCATGTGTGCAGGCCGAACGACCTAAGCAACAGAAATGCAAAAACTCTCTCAATTTGCAACCGATCGAGCACGGATGCTAGGAGATTATGCCCATCGGCTACCCGGTCCTATTGGCTCCTCGATGCATCACCAAAAACGTGTTCAATCATCAAAGTTAGGATTTTTTTAAAGATTTGAACCAAAAACACTAAAAATTGGGATTTTCACCAATTCAATCCAAACCAAGAGCAAATGCATATGAAAAAGTGTTAGGAATTCATACCCAATAATTAAAGATAGTTATAGACAAAGATGTGAGATAAAATTCTCACCTTTACATAAAATTAATGAAGAAGAAGTTTGAAAGCAAAGGAAGAATCAATGGCTTCTCTTTGAATTTGGAGTTAGATGTTGGATTTGCAAATGAACTAGGGCTTGGAGTTTTAATTTCCCATTCCTCCCTCCATTTTTGATGAAGCTTGAGTGTCAGGAAATGAAAGTAAAGTTATGAAGGGAAGGGGGTTGAGCTAGAGTTAATAGTTTAGGCTAATGAACTAAACCAAACCCAAAGCCCAAAGTGAAAAAGTGGCAAAATTCCACTAAAACCAAACATATCAAAGTTTATACTCAAAAAGATCGCAAATGGTGTTTTGAACTCAATGGAAGTGGTCCCCAGTCCTAATTCGACCGTATGCAAAAAGTAACTTTTCGGAATAAAATCCGACTAGCGATAAAATATTAAAATAAAATATATAAATATTCAATCGTAAAATATGCGGGTTGTTACATGATCTGAGTATTTTCAATACTCGGGTCAGATCCGAGTAGTTTCAGGTTTAGTCGAAGATGGTTAGAGTTTCCAGAGGAGAGCAGGAGATATTCATCGACGTATGAGAATATTCTATTATCCGCAATACTTTGTGTATTTTGTTTGATGTTTTGTCAGCATTTGTAAGGGCGGGTTTTATAACTGTCCAAGCTGAATCTAGGTTGGACTCTGATACTGTATTTTAAAATTTTCCGCTATAAAAATATTTGTTCAATAATATATGTTATTCCATTCGAGTGAGATTATGTTCTGTCTACTTTTCTTTATCACCCTTAAAGATCCGTCTTTTCATGCAATTTGAGTTGGACATGTGTGGTTTATTGTTGATTCAAAGGGTACGGAAAGATGGGTCTTTACACATGGAAACTGGTAGATCTACCCAAAGGATCAAAAACATCAGGATACAAATGGATCTTTAAGAAAAACTAAAAGCTGATAACTCAATAGACAAGTATAAAGCAAGACTCATAGTCAAAGAATTCAGACAGAAGGAATATCTAGGTTACTCTGATACATACTCACCAGTAACTAGAATAACATCAATTAGGATGCTTATTGCAGTCATATCCATACTAAATTTTGAAATACACCAAATGGATGTGAAAACTGCATTTTTGAACGGTGAACTAGAAGAAGAAATACATATGAAACAACCTGAAGGGTTTCTAATCCTAGGAAATGAGAAAAAGGTATGCAAGCTAGTAAAATCACTTTATGGCCTTAAACAAGCGCCAAAATAATGACATAATAAATTTGATGAAACTATGTTATCAAATGGATTCAAATAAATGATTCAGATAAATGCGTATATATGAAACATATACATATTGAATATGTCATTGTTTGCCTTTATGTTGATGATTTGTTGATCCTAGGAAATAATAAGGCCATAATAAAATCTACGAAGGATATGCTGTCCTCTAGATTCGATTTGAAAGACCTAGGTGTGGCTGATGTAATCAGGAGTAAAAATTATGAAGACATCACAAGGATATGTTTTGTCTCAATCACATTACATTGCCAAAATACTTGAAAGGTTCAAGCAGAATAATATAACTAATGTAAAACCACTAGTGGACGTGAACCAAAATTGGGTAAAGAACACTGGTGATGGTATATATCAGCTTGAGTACTCTCGAATACTAGGAAGTATTATGCATGTCATGAGCTGCACTAGGCCTGATATTGCACACGCTGTAAGCAAATTGAGTAGATATACCAACAATCCTGGTAAAAATCATTGGAAAGAAATAATCAAAGTTCTAGGATATCTGAAGTATACACAGAACCATTTTTTGCAATATGAAAATTATCCTTCAGTTGTAGAAGGATACAGTGATGAAAATTGGATAACTGTTTCTAATGACACAAAATCCACAAGTGGGTATGTGTTTACGTTAGGAAATGGAGTAATTACATGGAAATCATCCAAACAGACTTGCATAGCAATGTCAACAATGGAATCGAAGTTTATTGCTCTAGATAAGGTCATGGAAGAAGCAGACTGGCTTCGAAGCTTTTTAGAAGACATTCCAAATTGGAAAAAATCGGTGCCTCCAATATGTATACATTGTGACTGTCAATCAGCTATTGGAAGAGCTAATGGTAGACTATACAACGGTAAATCTAGACATATTCTTCGCAGAAATAAAATGGTAAGACAACTTCTCTCTAATGGAGTTATCACTATAGACTATGTAAAGTCAAAGGATAACATTGCGGATCCACTAACTAAAGGCTTGCCTGGAGAGAAAGTTCAAACCTTATCGATGGAAATGGGCTTAAGACCTATAAACTAAAAGGTTTCCTCAATGGAAACCCAACCTAGCTGACTGGAGATCCCAAAGTCTAGGTTCAAAGGGACAACCAAGTTGAGAATAGATATTAGTAGCATTAAAAGAAATATTTCAACCATTCCTACATAAGTCAGTGTACAACCCGTCGAAGAGTAGGATAACCTTAGCTTTTAATGATATCTATACTATTGAATTATATAGAACCAAGTGGAGTATTGTGGGATACTCTTTGTAGAATCACCTACGTGAATGCGAAGGTGTTGCTTCAAGGAGAATTGTGAGGCTAAATTCTCTAAAGCACTTATGAGACCAAGCCAGTGCTTATGGCAGAAACAAACACAAACGGAAAACCAAGGGAGATAAGAAACACTTATTGTATGTTGTCTATTTTGGTTTTACACAAAAAAGACTTACAGTTCAAAGACAACATAGTCTATTGATTCGCCAGTAAGTCAAAATGATAAACACTAGAAAAATTCAAGGCCAATGTGCTACTTTAACCAATGTGATAAATGTTTTGCAAAAATTTCAAGAACAGATTAAGCAACTACTCATTCATGTGGGGGATTGTTAGAAATGAATGAGGTGTATTGGGGAATGTGAAGGCATTAATTGTCATGAAAGTTGAATAGTCTCACATCTTAAAACATAATAAACTATTTATGTTTATGTATTAAGATGTGGACACTATGACAATTCATATAGATAGAGAGAGACACAAGTCATGACTGGTGGTGCAGCGCACCAACCCGCACATGCGCGCGCGCTTCCGTGCCCGCACCCGCGGCGTGTGTGACTGAGCGTTTGAGGCGTATTAGAGACACTTAACACTTTGCAGTTGGCAGTTGGCTTGGCGTGGCTGTTCAGACCGAACAGTTTTTATTTCTGTCTATTCGGATTTAAAAGGTCGCACCGTCTGTTAAAGGGTCGCAACCTTTTCAATAGTCGCAACCGTTCAAACAAGTGCCTTTTCCCGAATAGGCACGTACCCGTGCCTATATATAGACATAACGAAATCAGAAACAAATCCCTGAATTTTTCTGCATTCTTTTCTCCTCCAAACTCTGTTATTCAAGTAAGCTCTTGAGTGCTTAATCTGTCTATGCATTTAGACAAGGATACGTTCTCAACCATGCTTGTTTGGATAAGAATGACTGGTCTTACTTTTCAGATGTGGGATAGAAGAGTAATTAGTTCCAAGGTGTGCATGTTAATGTTGACAAGGTTTCTAACAACCTCGAGATTATGATGGGTGGTAGATGTTAGCAAAGGTAATTCATTAATCTCATAGTAAAAATGCAAAACGAGGGGTTATGGGGAAGAGTGATATCTAATGCTAGGAAGGTAAATAGACAAGATATAAAATTGTTCAATCTTGAGAAAGATCTGCGTTCATTATCGCTGTTAATTTTTTTGCTTGATGTTGCAGTTACAAAAGAATTAATACAAGATATTTGAGATAAGTTATATTGCATGTAAGATTGGAAAATTCCATCCTTGTACAAATACATGCAAACCTCTATTTATAGCTATTGAAATTATGCATCGATGGGCTCAGTTTGAAGCTCTTGATCCTACGTTCCCCCATCACCAATGACGATGACATACAATATGCTTTCTAGCTAGGATGCCAGGTGGAGAGAGCGGCTCCGATGAAGGCCGATTGGATGTTCATACCAAGACATGTCTGTGTCAAAAAGACGACATATGACAGAGAGCTATTGATGAACAGTGACACCGCTGCCACTTGGACTGCAAAGTATGGAAGGTTGTTGTACCACACTGACACTTTTATTAGATGAATAATATCTTGATCTTATCAGGAGAAAGTACGGGATTGGATGACAAAGTAAGATCGATGGGGAGGTTGGACGGCTAGGGGAATGACAAACAAAGAAAGATGAAGGGCGTGGATGGGGATGTGAAAGATGAGGCTTTCTTGCTGTCAGCCCCAGCCTAGGAGTAAGCCCACCAAATCCGTGGGCCGGGGCAACCCCCGGTCAAGGGGCAAAGTCAAAACATTATTATGTATATATATCGTGTATATAAAAAATACTTCTACAAATAACCAATTGTTGTTGCATCCTAGTAGCTAGTTCATTTACCTTTCTGTTCGAAGGGGAGTGTTCAAATCTGGCTAAAGGGGCAACATTTTGATTTTATTTTTTAGCAGTTGCATGCAAATAAAAATGGGCTAGGGCATCATTTTGCATGGGCCGGCTCTGCTTCCTGCGACCCGATCATCTAACACTGGGGGGATGAGGATTTGTTTGTAAGGCTCTGGACTCTTTGTTGATAGTGATGATTTGTCGGGCTGATGTCTGAACCCAAGAGATAGCAGGGAGAATGTTTCCTTAAGGGCTGAACCATCAGAAGCATGCATGCAATTTGGCCCGGATCTGTCCCTGGTTAGGAAGCATGTTGTGGGCTCGTTTTGTCAGACACTTAGCTAACGGCTAACAGTCCCATTTAGTCTTTTTGTGAGAAATCTGAGCAACAACTTGGCACTCCAATAAAAGTTGATAATGATTAATTCTTGGATGCCACTAGATAGAGGAGTCAAAGACAATGAGAAAATGGAAATGATGTCAAAGCAGTGGGGAAAGACTCAAGTGGACAAAACCAAAGGAGCTCAAGTAATGAAGAAACGACAATAAAATAATGAAATAATAAATGACCAAAATGAAAGAACCTGTAGAGAAATAGACTTTGCTATTGAACTACTTAATGTTACCAGAAAAGCAGTAGTTGAGGAGCGTAAAAACAACAAGCAATCTAGAGTTATCCCAAAAGAAAACGATGTATTAAGACTTTCAGAGAAATATACATGATAACGATCCAAGGATTTGGAAAATTAGACATAACTAAGACAATCAATGGTAAAATTGGCCAGTCAGAATCCAGTCAAGAGTATGCAAATTCAGAAATGATAAGTGAATAATACACAATCACAGACGTTGATAAGGAGTTTTAGAAATCATCGGTGATTAACTTGTTTAACGATTATATCAAAGAGAAGGGAACGGATGTAACAAACACTCGGTGCAGTGATAAAACAAATGAAATATAGATACTTAAAAGAAGCAAACATGACCGTTAAACTACCAGAAAAATAGAGCAACAACAAGTCAAAAGTGAACAAATCATAGTAGGGCGTAGAACCATATGTGAAGAACGAATAATTACATCAAAGCATTCAGATATGTTCAGTGCCGAGTCCTTAGACATGGCAGTGAAGGGGGACATAATAGAAATGATGATAGCAGAGGAGACAACCGCTACAATTCCAAAAGCAAAAAAGCAAAAAAAGCTTCTGTAGAAGCAACCACCTCAATCAATGCACCAGAAATGAAACCAGCTACTTCATTATTTGTTAACACTGGCAGGTGGTCCTCATTGAATATGTTATCATGCAATCAAATCCATATAACTTCTTCCCTTATTTCTGAGCATTTCAAAAATAATGATACATTTCATAATAGCATAAAATGAAAAGAACTGAAAAATATTAAATACATGCAGGTGGCTGAAAACCTTTCTGCTAAACAACTTTTTGGCGGTGTTATGTGCAATCCTGGTAGCATGTATGATAGACCACCATCATCCCCTCCAAGCCCAAGACTCCACTCAACAACCTTAGCTGAACAATTCCTCTTCAAAGAGCCCTACCAAGTCTACAAGCAAGGCTGATAATGTCAAGAAAGAACTACTGGTGGCTAAAAATCAAGAATATCACGAAAAGAATAGAAGTATGAAACAGAAGAGAACATCTCTATATTAAAACACTGGAGAGAACTATGCAGCAGAAATAACTTGAATAAATGACAATCATATGCTGAAATGTAAGGAGTTTGCATAAACCCAATGTAATTGCAGATATCAAAAACTAAATTCAGAAGAGTAACATTTTGTATTTTGGGTTGTTGAAAAACAAGCTTGGAGCAAAGGAAATTGATAAAATTAAACTTCATTTTGATCATTGGTGGACAACCATCAGTGATATAGAATACTATTTCAAATGTAGAATAGTTGTACTACTAAATATCAATGTGTGGAGCACACAAACAGTTAGCATGAGTGATCAACACATCACTCTTGTACTTAAAAACATTGGGAGAGCTTTTGTGTGTAAATTCATTTCTGCCCAAAACTTTGACTACCTTAGAGAAATTTTTTGAAATTCTTTAAATTAAGATACTACCTTTATTTGACTTCGTTGGATGCTTGTATCAGACATGCTAGAGAAGAGTGGGGGAAGCAAGGCCTTTTCAGAAAATTTTAGAACTGGATAGATGCATGTGTAGTAATGTGTTTAAGCGAAATCCCAATTTTTGGCTTTCAATATTCATGGTAGTCTGGCCCTGAAAAAAACATTTTATCTAAGTTAGATATAAAGTTAGTTAACCTTGAGTGGTTAAAAACTTTCATAAGATGTAGTGCTAAAATTTTCCACCTTGCAGTAATGATCATAAATCATGGTCTTGTTTTTTAATAATCAATTGCAATAAACTAGGTCAAATCCATTCAAACACATGAACCATTGGCATTTATTTGAAGATTATTCAAATGAAATTAATAGAGGATTGGTCGCTATTAGTGAAGGCTACCCATTGTACAAACTAGTCAAGAATTAGAAAAAAAAAAAAAAAAATCTAAAGATTACATTCAAAGAGTGGGCCAGAAATAAAAATAGTACCAAAAGAGAAGTGAAGAAACGAGAAATTTGAGTGGAGAGTTGAAAAACAAACTTCAAAAACATAGGAACAATGAAAATGAAATCGAGATTCATAATGCAAAACTGAAACTATGAAGTGCAATTAACAGAGAATTTAAAAAATGTATTTTATTAGAAGTTTTGATAAATTGATAACATACAGACTGTACTGTGTTTGTATATAAAGAGAATGGATAATGGGCCAGGTCGCGTTAGTAATACATTATAACCGAACTCCATGCTACAGTAGAATTAACATATCAATCTTCAGTCCGTATACATTATTACCCACCCTCAAATTTATCTAGGTTTTTCGCCCTCTGTTTTCACTTGCGCTGCCATGGAATTTTTTTTTATGAGAGACATTGGCATCTTCAGATCTGAGATGCCGAATTGAGTTAGATCTTATAGATCTAACTTTCTTTGCCTACCCTAGCCTGGGTTTCTTTTGCTTCATCACCGTCGCTGCTGTCCACCACTTTTACGTCGATTTTGAGTCTTGAGAAATTCTTAGTCGAAAGCGCCTTTCTTAAAATGTCAGTGCATTGGTATTCAGCAGAAACATGACGAACATCAAGCTTTCCTTTACTGATTTGTTCACGAACAAAGTGCAGATCGATCTCGATGTGCTTTGTTCGTGAATGAAGAACTGGATTAGCAGAGAGAGAGAGCTACTGTACTCAGGTTATCACACCAAACTATTGACTTTTTTGTTGGCTTAATTCCGATTTCGCATAATAATTGTTCGATCCAAATTAATTCTGCAATTGTACTGGCGATTGATCTGTACTCGGCATCAGTGTTGGGGCGTGAGACCGTTGCTTGCTTCTTTGAGCACCATGAGATCGGAATGTCACCAAGATAAATGCAAAAACCAGAGGTGGATCTTCTGTCTTGTGGGTCGGTAACCCAGTCGGCGTCGGCGTAAGCTTGTATATTTAACTATTTGCATGTACGTAATGATATTCCAAGATTAATGTTCCTCTAAGGTAGCGCAATACTCTCTTTACTGCCTTCCAGTGCTCGTCTCTTAGTCATTGCATAAATCGACATATTCTATTGACACTGTAACATATTTCTGGTCTTGTAATTGTAACATACCGTAGAACGTCCACTATGTTTCTATATTGTCGATCATCAGAAATGAGTTCTCCTTTGTCTTTAAAAAGATGTAGATTACTGGTCATGGGAGTGGGCAGTGGTTTGGTTAGATCCATTTTTGCTCGGGCAAAAATCTCTGAAATATATATCTTTTGACTTAAAACAAGCTCCGTAGCACTCTTCTTTATGACTTCTATACCCAAGAAGTAGCTTAAGTCACCAAGTTCTTTGATAGAGAAAGTTTGATTTAAGTGCTAAATAGTTTTGCTGATTTCACTATTGTCACTACCTGTGATTAGTATGTTATCCACATATAATAGCAGATAGACAACTTGTCCATGACTTGTTTTCATATATGGTTGATTGTCTAACTTAGTTGACTTGTACCCTAAGTTGATCAAGGTTGATTGAAATTTTTCATGCCACACCCTTGGAGCGTACTTGAGTCCATTAATAGCCTTGTGAAGTTTACATACTAGATTTGCATTGTAGCCTTGAATGTAGCCTTTTGGTTATTGCATATAGACCTCCTCTTGTAGCTCACCATTCAGAAAAGCATTGTTTACATCTAGTTGCTTGATTTTCCACTGGTTGTGTAGTGCTATGGTTAGAATAATTCGTATGGTAGCTGGTTTTACTATAATAGAAGAAGTCTCATTAAAGTCAAACCCAAATTGCTGTGTATATCCCTTTATAACAAGTCTTGCTTTGTATTTTGCTATGCTGCCATTAGGATTTCTCTTTACTTTGTATGTCCATTTACTTCCAATAACATTTTTATGACTGAGTGGTTGTATTAAGCTCCATGTTTTATTCTTTGTGAGGGCATTGTGCTCTTCATCCGTGGCTAATTTCCAGTGATCACACTTGACTGCTTCTTCATAAGTAGTAGGTTCCTTTTGATATAGATGAGCTGCATATATTTTGGGTTTAAAGATTCCACTTTTTAGCCCTTGTAATCGTATGATGTTCTATTCTTACAGGAATGTTGGGTTGATTGTTTTCACTGACATTGTAATGTTCAGAACATGGTGAATTGCTTTCATTATGTTCTGTGCTTTCAGGATTGGAACAGTTATGTGGTGAGATGTTGAGATGATAACTCGACTCAATTGTACTATGACCCGGTCTAATGGAAGACAAAGTGTTTTGTGGTTCTAATATCTCATCAACTTTTTTCCTACTGCTCCAGTCAGTAACTTCAGGTATTGGTGGTATTGACACCTTTGTATTGTATATTTTCTGTGTAGTTTTAATTCATTTATCTGCAAAAGGAAAAATGTTTTCATTAAATACAATATGTCTTGAAATATAGATTCTACCATTATTGCTAAGACATTTATACCCTTTCTAATTACTAGCATGCCTTACAAATGTGCAAGGAGCAGATCTAAGACTTAACTTGTGAGTATTATATGGCCTGAGACATGGAAAAAACAGACAACCAAAGGTTCTTAAGTCTGAATAAACTGGTTTTATGTTAAATAATACTTCAATTGGGCTTTTGTACACCAAGAACCTTGGTTGGTAGTTTGTTAATTAGATAAACTAATGTAGTAAATGCACCAGGGCAGAATTTCATTGGTAAAGAGCCCTGAGCCAATAGTGCTAACCCAGTTTCAACTATATGCCTATGCTTCTTTCCACTAGGCCATTCTGTTCAAAGGAGTGTAAGCAAGTAACTCTATGTATAATTCCTCTATTTTAAAAATATTCTTTCAAAGGTTTAAATTCACTTCCTCCATCTGACTGAATAATCTTAACATCACCGTTACACTGTTTTTTAGCTTGACTAATGAATTGAATAACTACTTTGCATACCTCTGATTTAGCTTTGATAAAATATATCAAAGTATGTCTAGAATAAGCATCGACAAATAAAATGTGGTACCTGAATCCATAGTCTGAATTTACTGAAGAGGGTCCCCAGAGATCTGTAGCTATAAGCTCAAGTGGTTTGTTGCAAATAGTAACAGAGTCTGTAAAAGGTAATTTGTGGCTCTTGCGAAGTTGATAGCTTGTACATATATAAGGAACATAAATATTTTCAAAAGGAATATTATTACTTTTCATAACATGTTTTACAATTTTAACATTGGGATGTCTCAATTTACAGTAACATAAATCAAAGACACTCTTACTGCTAGTACCATTAGTTTCTAAATTGTTGCACCACAGCCTTTTATGAATAAATTTCATTGTATTCCCAAGATTGAATTTGTAAAGCCCCTTGGGCAACCCATTATGTTTGGAATACCATTTTTAGTCAAAAAGCATATATTACTTATTTGAATTTCGTTAAATGAGCGAAAAATTAGAAGAAGTCAAAGCCGATGACATTTTGTAGTATAAAGATTATGAAATTTCAACCCAATATTACCACTTTCAACCTATAAATGGATCCATAACTCTATTTCTTTTACTCTAAAAATATTGCCTTTACTTATTGATCCCTAATCCCTAAATCAAACACAAATTAAACAAATCAACTATAACTTCTCAAAATCAAATACAAATTAAGCAAATTAATATATGAAATTGGTCCCACGGAGTGAGTTACGCAAATAAATCAAAGCCACAGCAAGAATTGAAGTTTTGAAGGCAATGAATTTTTGGATAGTGAAGAATAAGATAGATTCACATCAGATCAGAGAGGATGCACCGCTAATCGGTGAGTGGGATTCAACCTATTTAGACATATATTAGTAAGATATAATAATTCATCCCCTACAGTCATAAATCACATTACAAATAATGTAATTAAATATTAAAAAATGATTTTTTAATATAAATATAACTAGGGTGTAGTATGTCATGGCTAAATGACCAAAATAATTTTATTTTTATTAACTATAATTGGTCAAAGTTAATCGCTCCTTAATTATAAATGTGAAATACAAAAATGCTCCAAATTAGACATATTATATATCAAAATTATAGTTCTCGATGTCATGAATCCACTGGTAGTATTTGTTCGCCAATTGGGTTAATAGATTAATCAAAAAATATGTCATAATATTCAATAAAAGTGGACAATCCAGTTGAATTTAAAGGCAAAATGACAACGATAGAACGATCAAGAGGCATGGTTGTGAAGAGAGGAGTGAGAGGAGCACCATGTCAAGGTTTGGTCGACTCTAGATGATCAGAGTTCGCCAGAACGGCAAAGCCTACGACAGAAATTGTTGGTGGTGCGTGATAGAGTAAGGGGTATGTCTTAGGAATAATTATGTAATTGTTACATACATCTAACTCGATAACTAATCTTGCTCGAAATAAAAGAAATTTAATTCTATTTTATACTTGATTTAATGTGTTATATTAATTAACTAATTTAATTAAAATTATATTTAATAAAAAATTCCATATATGGTATGTTTTGTGATAGTGTAACAAAGTGTCGTAACCATAAGTAATTTATCACAATAAGTAATTTTTCACAATGAAAATAAATATACCATTTTAAATAATCATTGTCAATATGTATCGAGACTGAATATCGATACATCCTTTGAGACTAGAATACGTAAAGCTTTCCAAATGTTGGACAATGTATTACTCATGGCTGCTGGAGGCACCAAGGAGTTACGTACTGATAGTTATTGGATAACTATGTAATAGCTCATTCGATAGTATTCAATTGGTTAATATAACTAAGGTCAAATAGAAGATATCAATTTGACAAAATTACATAGTTTTCTTGCCTTGAGAATACTATTGATCTTCAATATGAAAGCATCGCTTTGATTATAGTTAAATCATGGCACCACATCCATAGTACGACTATAGTTGAGTCAAGTGGAAGCATTGAAAGAGAAACACTATTCAAGAGAGGATTTGTCTTCTTAGTTGTATGAGGTTAGTATCACGGTCAACTAAAGTCAACTCAAAGTCAAAGTTTTTGGTTAGAGCATTTCGGTTAATTACAATTGTTATTATTGAACTAAGGACTTTGTGTTTGGGCTACAGAGTTGAATATGGAAGATATTGAAATTTTGATTATTACCAATTTCCATAAGTCCAAAGTGATATAGTTTTGGCGAAGAGGATTTGTGTAAATAATAGTCACAAATCGAGTAACGCTTAACATAGTAAAGTTGGATTTTACCATGCCCAAGTAAGTGATAAATTTTTCCAAAATGTCACACTACCTGATAAGTGACATGTGAACATTAATATTCAAATACTTCGATATTAATTGCTAACCGAATTTACACCTAATGAGTCATACAACTGAAAAGATGATACTCCTTTGACCAAAATGATTTAATTAATTTATAACTGTTATAAAATAATTAAATTAATTAATATTTATGAAATATTAATTATATAATTTAAATTTGATTTAATGAACAAATATTATTAAATGTATTTATAATAGTTATAAATATATTAATCGATATATGACATCGGTAAGCGTTAAATTGAATTTAATTGCAAAATATTTGTTCAAGCTTTAAATGGGTTTAAACCCCACATGTGGGGTCGACTAATTCGACTCTAAAAGGGGTAATAGGTGGCTAGAAGATGGGCTAAAGAGGCTAGAGTTGGATGGCTAAGATAAAAGAGAATTTGTAAGAAATAATGTAGAATCTTGATCCTAAAATATCTCTAAATTATCCTCTATATAAGCATGTCTACCCTCAATTTTTAGAGGACTTTAAGAGCCTCCATTCCCATTCATTTTTGGTCAAACTCTATACCATCCATCCTTCATCTATTCAAGTGCAAATTAAATCAAATCAAGTGTTATTCGATAGTTGGTGGTCAATGGTTCAGGGACTAGCAATTTGCTGAATTGGAATTAATTCGAGAATCAGATTTCATCGCTTTAAGGTATTGCTTATGGGCTTTGGCAGTAAGATATATTCCTGACATGTTAATAGATAATCTACATTTGTAATGTTTATTTTATATATTACATTGTTAGTTGGGTGATGATTCCAATATGCAAATAAATATCACAATTTTGATTGGTTGTCTGTAGATATGTTTTTAAAACAATTTTTCATGATAGAACATTTATGTGATGTACGACTCAATATTTGAAAAAGCATTTTTTTATTATTTAAATAATTTACTATATAGTGTATAAAATTATATTTATATATTTGTATATTATTTTAAATAATATTAAATCAATTAATAATATCAATAATTACATAAATTTAATATGTATTATTAATATGTTTTATATTGTATAAAATTATATTAATATATATCATCCTCTCAGTTGAAAATAAAAAACATTTTTTTATAATATAAACCGAAAATTAGAAAACAGATTTTAAATTATAAAATTACATGATAAATTTAAAATTATAAAATTTTCATCTTAAGTGTTACTAAAATTTAGTATTCTAATTTAATTTTGAAAAATAATTTTTATTATTTTTAATAATTTCATATGGTTTTATTAGTATATATACTTAAAATAAAAATAAAAAATATCAGAGCTATGCACGCACATGACAAGGCTGTTATTTATTTAAAATAAATTATTTTATGATTTTTATATGTATCAATATATATTTAATATCATATATTTATAATAAATTACTATATATATATATTAAAAAAATATTTATACATGTATTGTTTTTAGCTTTATAGTGAAAAATTATATTTATTACATTTTATAAATGGTTTATACTTATAAATATATTTGTAAATATATACATATTGTAAACATTTTATACTTATGTTTATATATATGTAATTATATATTTATACAAAATTATATAAACAAAATTTTAGTTTATAATATATATATATGTATATATTGTATATAAAACTATATGTGTATATATATATATAAACATACATTTGACAATATATTTGCATATTGGATGAGCTAACTTGTCCATTTATATGTATATCGTAACATCTACACACAAGCATGTTATACCTTTGCATGGATTGATTGTTACACATGCACACACGTATACATGTGTATATGATACACACTTTTATACATGTTATAACATAAATTAAATGATACTATATCATCATCAAAATTTAAATAAAATAAAGATTTTAATTAAAAGAAATTTAGAAATGTTCTAAATAGATTAGACTTCATAGACCCTATAAAAATCCAATGTAATAATTTTTTTTGAAATTCGCCCCTAACTTTCGCTGTGGGCCAGTCCAATTCCGATAATGGTATCAGAGCTCAATAGCCTATATGGTCGAAATTAGTCGTGTTATGATTAACTAATTAAGCTCATAGCTCAATTAGTAGGATGTCTAGAAAGGTAGTATCTAGGATTGGGTTTGGATAATCTAGTACTCTGCCCTACCTAGCTATCGGCTTAGCCTAAATAGATATGTGAGCCAAATTAGAAATATAAGATTTTAAGTTTAAAATAAGATATACATATATTATAAATGTTGTAATATAATAAAAAGTTTCAAAATGTTTGGAAGATAATATAAATTAATTTCAAAATTTTAATTTATTAATAAGATTAGTAAAATAAATTAATTAAATATGTTAATTAATGAAAAAAATTTATGAATGTATTACATATGTTTGATATATGTTATGATATTTAAAATGTTTAAGATATCAAAAGTACACATGTAAGTATATAATATGATTTTTTGAAATTAATATAATTTAATTAAAATTGTTTAATTAAATAAATTAATGAAAGGTTGATTAGTTAAATAAAAATACTTATACATGAGATATATTTTTCATACTATACAAGTTGTAGTATATAATAAATATTTAATATAAAAGTTATAAGTTAATATAAATTAATTAAAATGTTAATTCATTGAAATTATCTAATTATTTAATTAATATAATATTATACATAAGACTATTATATAAGTAGTATAAAATATACAAGTTATATAATAAGATACCTTATATAATATGAATGTATAAATTAAAGGTGGAACATTAAGAAACCCAAACAGACTTAAGGAAAAAATACATATGAATGTACGTATACCATGATTTCTGATGTGTCCAACACTTGAATCATAAGGGTATTTCTTAAGAAATACATTATTCCATTAGTCGAGATCACTTAATATAATATATTAAAGATTATGAATTTTCAATATAATATTGTCCTCTATATATATATATTAGTTACTTGCATACTTTATTAAGCAAACTCAAGCTAGGGACGTTATGTGTAGTATTATTAATATATTGAATAGATGGGGTAAGATAACTATACGAATTTGTTGAGAAAACTCAAGATACATATATTATACTTAAGCTATCATGATAGGGTAGTACGAGTGAATAATTTCATTTCAATTTGTTGAAAAAACTCAAGGTTGAAATGAAATTAGGATAAGGTGCCAAGGATTAGGAGTCGCATATGATACAACCGATAGGCAGTTATCCATCGTCCGTGGAGCTTTGACTTGTTGAGCGAACTCAAGGTCAGAATTTCAAGATTGACGAGTCCTAACACCCACTGGTGAAGTCAAAAGACTTATATGCTTCAACTTAGAGTTTGGTGAAATATAAAAGATTAGTGGGAGCCTTAGTAGAAAAATGAAATAATAACGTTTAATCTTTCTTATATTGTGAGAACATGTGCTATATAATGTTATAATAATCTACATTAATAAGTTTGTGCACTTAATATGATTGATAAAATGTTTATCAATTAAGATACACAAATGAACTAAATTGAAGATTGATAAATAGAAATATAACATATATGTACTAATAAATGAATATTGCATGTTAACGTTTCAACACCCATGCATGCACCCGATTCTACAACTACTAAATTCATTCGTAATTTGGTCGCTTATGTGTCTATTTGGTCAAGAGGGTGCATTGCATTTAATGAGTTCCGAACTCAAAAGCAATATAAGAGTATGGATATTTACTATCACATATAAGTATTATATAGTGAACAATCATACTTCGTAATGTATGATACGTCGATGAAATTAGTTCATTTGAAGCAAATAAATAAACTGTACTGTAAGATCGCTTTTATTGATTACAATAAAGATCGTATTGTGTTAAATGTAATACTATACCAAAAATATAAGATAGATCTAAGAACTCGATCGTTGAAATGTTAGTTTGATAGGTTTACACAGAGTGCAACATATTCGATGACCTTAAATGTTAAGGATGATTGAGTGCACTTTTATAAAGAGTTTGTTCAATGTTGTAGTATGGGTATTCTTTTGAATGGTTCGACTATTTAGAAAGGATAACGAGTGTATAAGAGTAAATTTATTCTAAAATGTATTTTCACATAAAATCGTTTTTTCTATGTGTTTTATTTCTTTGAGTTCAGGATATTTGATCAAAGAGCTCTACGTTGTAAACCAGATGTAGTGTATGAAATAAATAATCTATATTAAGTGAATGATGGACCTTTGAGTTTAGTACGCTTTTATAATATTGGAGGAAATAGTGGGAGAATTACATATAACACTTATTGATTGCATCAAATTACAAATTTTTTTTCTTCTAAAACATACTAAACATTATTTATGAAATAATAACTAATTTTCAATGTCGACTGAAAAATAGACATAGTTATATTTACTACGAACATTATGAATATCCATTATGAAATAAAACTGTAATGTGGTATTTGTTTTCACAACAAAAGCGATGCATTGGAAAACACTGAAGTATCTAATATTATCTATAATTATTTTTGGAATTACAAACTAAGTCGTAGTTTCGAGAAATCAGTTTTTATTTTATGATTATGAATCATATGACACTAGTTAATTATATCTTGAATAATTAAGGGCCATATACCCATTTAGTGGGAGCATCATAAAAGTTGGCGAACTCTTCAGATTTATACATGTTGATGTATACAATCGTTAGTCTATTAATACGAAAATATTTCCATATACTTCGTCATATTCACTGACGAGTTATCACAGATTTGGATATGTTTATTTGATACATGTGTACTAGTCTATGATAAGCTCAAAGAATATTAAACAAAAGTAAATAAATAACATGCGATAGAAATAATTCGATTTGATCGAATATGTGAGTAAATTGGAAAGAGTTCAGTATGTACCTAGTATAAATAAAGATTAAGTCTCTCCTCCTTATTATAAATAATGATGTATTGTTAAGGAGTAATCGAACTTTGTTGGACAAAGCACGATTAATAATGAGTAAAGTTGAGTTAAACTCTTTATAAAAGATGTGTACTAAATAGTGATACACAAGGTTAAAATTATTATCATCCAAAGAATAGTTTACAAAACCATATGAGATATGAGTTTATAAGAAACCCTTACATATCCTTGGCCAAGGAGTTAGCAGGTTGCGCGAGTCAAAAGACTGCATGTAATAATTGTACGTGAGGGATCTTGTATGAATCGTCCTAAGAAAATTTTAGGAACGATAGTCATTAAATGACAATTTTATGTTGTGAACTTATGAACTAATGCAAAATTTGTTTTATGTAAGGCATTCGTAAAATGCTTATGAATGGTTGTTCCATTGCACCGAGAAACAGGTGTAGTTTTAAGAAATACTAATTTCATATAGAAGGAATTTCTTTAAGAAATTATTGGTATAAAATGAACTTAGATACGATCCAAGTATAAAACCGATTACAAGGAATGAAATGAAATGAAATTGAGCGAATCTAAATGAACACGATACATTAGAATATCGAATGAGTATTCTTGTACAATAAAGAGAAACTGTGAGTTCCTTGTCAATATTAAGAATAATAATCCTTGGTTATTTAATTAAACCACTAAGGGTGTTGAATATATAATATGGTACGATGCGCATATCCAAAATAAATTCCAAGTACATTATCAAAATATGATTTTGATAATCGTACCCAAAGAGATATGACCTATTGGCTACAAATGTGTCTAGAAGAGAAAGATAAATGTAGTTGGAGTATAGTAAGCCACATTGATAAAAACAATATTATGAATTTCAATTGTTGAAATTAGCATAATATATTCACCATTCAATATGCTCAAGTTGGTTTGGATTTTGCTCATAAAATTATCGCCTATGCAGAAAGTTCTTAATATTGATTTAAAATAGATTGTTTGCCCATAACAACCAAAGTATCCTAAAGTTAGTAGGGGAAATATTAAGTTTGTGGGTTTTTAGATATGATTCGAGAATATTTACGAAAGTATCATATAGAAAATCATCAAAATTGAACAAGTGTTTTGATAGAAATATTAAATAGTTTGTTTATCAGTCAAATACAGAGGAAGTGTGTGTTTATAAGAAAGAACGTTTAAAGGTACATAGATATTTCTAGACCATAAGTAAACAACACACCACTGATTATTATGACATACTTGTGTTAAAATCAGTTTTAGTTGTTTTAATACTTGACGTTGAATTTGTAAATGATGTCTTTGTATAGTAAGTACAAAAGATATTGGAAATGCCACAAACAATATGTAAGGATACCTTAATAAAATGTTTAATATAGAATATATAAGATGGATTCCATATGCATTGACAATAGGAATTATTATACATGTTATGTTTTCTATGTCGTCGTGATTTGTTTATGTATTTGATACATGAAGCAAATATTAGATCTAAACAGATATAACTAAACGGTTGTTTGAGGTGCCTCGTGTATTTATGAAATACTTGAGAACTTTTTACAAAAACAATTGACTCCTTATGAAAGGATATCCAGGCTCAAATTTCATAAGTGATATTGGGTATAATATATCAATAATAAATTCAAGTTAAGAATCTCTATGTTGGAAATGTTTCAAAATGAAAGACTATGGTCGATTCAATGAAAAAGGCCAACTACATTACCTTGAATAGCGCCATTATAAAACAATGTATATAAATATAAATGCATCAATTTATAACTGAGAAAAGGGTGTTCCAAATATTGAGAATCCTATAACACTATTATATGACAACAATGTCACGATATATTTCATAACAGAAGTTGAGACATATTCTGAATTGTTCCATATGATAGAGGTAGTTTATCAATGTCAAAAAGAGTCGACTAAAAGAGTGGATAATTGAAACAAAATAGCATACCCGTTATTTATGGGTCTAAACCAATTGGTTTTGAGAAAACCTTTTGGAGAAGTTTGAATAAGATTCCATAAATGACCCTAAGTGCAAGTGGGAGATTGATAAAGTTAGGGATATGCCTTAGGGCAATTATGTAATTCGTTACATACATCTAACCCGATAACCAACTTTTTTTGAAATAAAAGGTGTTTTCTTTCTATATATACTTGATATAATGTATTATATCAATTAATTTAATTAAAAATATATTTAATAGAAAATCCACAAATGATATGTTTTGTGATAGTGGTCATAAAGTGTTGTAACCATGAGTAATTTATCACAGTGAACATAAATATACCATTTTAAATATTCCTAGCCAAGATGTATCGAGACTGAGTATTGAAGTACCTTTGAGACTAGAGTATGTAACGCTTTCCAAATGTTGGACAGTGTATTACTCATAACTGGAAGAGAAACCAAAGAGTTATGTACCGATAGTTATTGAATAACCATGGAATGACTCACTCAATAATTCATTGTTGGTTAATACAACTAAGGTCAAAAAGAAAATATCAATTAACAAAATTACATAGTTCTCTTAACTTGGGAATATTGTTGATCTTCAATGTGGAAGCTCTCCTTTGATTATGGTTAAATCGTGGCACGATGTTCATTGAATGACTATAGTTGGGATAAGCGAAAGAATTGAAAGTGAAATACTATTCAAGAAAAATTTTTCTCCTCCTTTATACGTGACTAGTATCATAGTCACCTGAAGTCAACTCAAAATCAAGTCTCTAGCCAGAGCATTTCGACCAATAATAACTGTTATTATTGAACCGAGGATTTTGTGTTTGGACTATAGAGTATAATATGGATGATATTGGAATTTTGATCATTACCAAATTCCATAATGGATCACATTTTGGCCAAAGTGATATAGATTTGATAAAATAATTGGAGTAATTGATAGTCAAAAATCAAGTAATGCTTAACAAAGTAAAATTGGATTCTACTGAAATCAAGTAAGTGATAAATTTGAACAAAATGTTATACCACCTACTAAGTGACATCTGAACGTTAATATTTGAGTAGTTCGATATTAATTGATGATCAAATTTACACCTAACGAGTCACACAACTAAAAAGATGAATACTCCTTTGACCAAAATGATTTAATTAGTTTTAATTTTTATCAATTGATAAAGTTTGTTAATATTTATGAAATTTTGATTATAAAATTTGATTTTAATTTGATGAAAAAATTATTATTAAATGTATTTATAAAAATATAAATATATTAATCGATATTCGACGTCGACAAGCGTTAAATTGAATTTCATTGCAAAATATTTGTTTAAGGTTAAAATTGGAATTAATGCCCATATAGGTGCTCGCTAATTCGACTCTAGTAGGGGTAATAGGTGGCTAGATGATAGGCTAAAGAGGCTAGAGTTGGATGGCTAAAATAGAAGAGAATTGGTAAGCGATGGTGTAGGATCTTGATCCTAAATACCTCTAAATTCTCCTCTATATAAGGATCTTTATCCTTAACCTTTAGAGAAATTTTGGAGCCTCCATTCTCGTTTATTTTTGGTCGAACTATATGCCATCCATCCTCTATCAATTCAAGTGCAAATCAAATTAAATCAAGTGTTATTGAATAGCTGGTGGTCAATGGTTCGAGGACCAGCAATCTGTTGAATTAGAATTAGTTCAAGGATCAAATTTCATCATTTCAAGGTATGTTTATGGGCTTTGGCTGTAATTTATATTCCTAATACAGGTAAATAGGCACAAGGAAAAAGTTGCAAAAAAATTTAGTCTCAGGGACAACAAGTTTGCTTTTTAGTCTGAAGGACACTTTTTAGTGTAAACTGAAAATGATAGTTACAACTATCATTCTGTGATTTACATAAAAAAGTGTCCTTCAGCCTAAAAAACAAACTTCTTGTCCCTGAAACGAAATTTTTCTCTAACTTTTTCCTTCAGCCTAAAATCCCCTTCCTAATATGTAAATGAATATTAATCTACACTTATAACGTTTATTTTATATATTATATTATTAGTTAGGTGATGATTCCAACATGTAAATATATTTTCACAATTTTGATTGGTTGTATGTATTTGTACATATGTTTAGCAAGTAAATTTTTTATGATAAAATATCTATGTGTAGCATGGTTCACATTTTTTTATTATTTAAATAATTTAACATATATTGTATATACATGTTTATATAGTTTATAATTTTAATACTACATTATATTTATGTAAAATATAAAAATATAATTTTATACATAATGTTTAATAAGCATAATGTTTTTTGCAGGAAGAAAATAATATTATATATTTATGTATTATTTGTATTTAAAGCAATTAATTATATAAATTCATATATGTATTATAACATAAGTTTATATTTTATAAAATTATATTGATACATATCATACTCTCGATTGAAAATAATAAAAAACATTTTTTTTTATATTTTTAAATATAAACCGAAATTAGAAAATAGATTTTAAATTATTTTTCAATTATAATATTATATAATAAATTTCATATAAAATTTTACTAGAAATTTAAAATTCAAGATTAATATCAAAAATAATTTTTTATTTATTTTTTAATAATTTTGTACGGTTTTATTAATATATATAATTTAAGTTAAAAATAAAAAATATATCAAAGGCATGCATGCCATGACCAGTTGATTATTTATTTAAAACAAATTATTTTAAGATTTTTATATGTGTTATTATATATTTAATACTATACATATATGCATATAAGTAATTAATATATATGCATATATATATATATTAAAAAAAATCATATTTATACTTGTATTGCTTTCGACCTTACAACAAAAAATAATATTATATTTAGAATATTTAATAAATGATTTAAACAAATTAATATATTTGTTAATATATTCATATTGTAAATATGTTATACTTTATATATGTGTATATATATATATATGTATATAATTATATATTTATACAAAATTATAATAATAAAATTTTAGTTTATGGATATCCACATACATATACAGATATATTTTTTGTAATGTTTTGTATATAAAAGTGTGTATGTATAAACATACATTTGGATAATATTTTTGCATATTGGATAAGCTAATGTGTCTGTTGCAATGTGAATTCTGATATCTATACATGGATATGTTATATCTTTGCACGGATTGATATGTTACAAATTCATACACATATATGTGTATATGATACATATGTATATATAAAATAACATAAATTAAATAACACTATATCATTATATAAATTTAAATAAAATAGATATTTTAGTTAAAAGAAACTTAGAAACGTTCTATATAAATTAGACTTCATAGGCCCCATAAAGAACTAATATGGTAAAAAATTGAAATTCACCCATAACTGTCGTTGCGGGCCGGCCTAGTTCTAACAATGCAGAGCTTCAGTGGTCATCGAAGTAGCGATGTCAGGTGCAACTTGTGATGATCTTTGTTGTGGTAGTGTGTGATCAAGCACGGTTGCCCTTAGATGGCACGACGGTGAAGTGGATCTAAAAGTTAAGTATATTGAATAGGGTTTGAGGAATTTGAGTGTAGCAATGAATTTTAGTAGTACCCCTAATTTTTATTTAATATTATCCAAAAATAATAATTAGATAAATTAAATAGAATAATGTGATGTGAGGTGGTTAGGAGAATGAGATTTGTTAACTAAATTGATTTAGGCCTTAATTAATCAACTAATAAGATTGTTTTAAAATAGAACAAAAGGAGTTAGTGAGACGGGCATATTGGGAATGATTGCTCTTATTCATTCCCTAAACCCTTCCTCTCTCATTAATTCTCGTTTCACTTTTAAAACAAAAATAAAACTTAAGAAAGAGGCCGGCCATTACTTTGAAGAAAAAGAAGAACAAATTTAAGGACAGGGAAAAGCTTAAAGGGATTAATCAACATCAAATCTCAATTTCTCTTATCCAACATAAGGTGAATAATTGTATCCATCTAATTTATTTACGTTTATTTTTGGATCTATAGATGATTTTCAACTTAGTTATGATAATATGTCATGCTTGATTGGTTATATCATTATTTGATTGAATGATGATTTATTAAAAAAATTAAGTAATTATTCTTAAGGGTTTTAAATGTAAAAACATAGTTTTTGATCATCAATTGACTTGAGATTCGAATATATTGTGTAAAACATTATTTTGAAGATGTGTTTTTAATTTCATAATTTTCCAAGTTCATATGAATATTTTATGAATTTCCTAAGATGGGAAATGTATTTATTTTGGGTTTTAATTAATAAAAACAATAAAATTATTATTGTTATCTTGAAATTTTTATATATGAAGGATGAATGGAAAATCAGATTTTTGAGGATTTTCCCCATGTATTTATGATTTTCTATGAATTTTTTATGATGTAAATGTTCTTAATTAATATTAATTAATGATATTAATTAAAATGGTTTGCAAATTGTTTTAGGGAAGTAAAATGTGAATTTATAACAAATTCTCAAAAGAATATGGAAAGAGAATTTGTTATTTGATAAAAATTTGATAAAAGGCAATAGTGGGTGGGAAGTATTGTCTTTGAAAAGAAATAATTCAGTTTTCAAGCTATTTACAGAAATGCCATCCTTTGGCTGATGACTTATGACATCCTTTGGTGGTAAAATACGATATCCCTTTGGCTGATGAAATTCTGTATCTTTTGGCTGATGACTTACGATATATTTTAGCTGGTGATTTATGATATTCCTTTAGCTAATGAAACTCTATATCCTTTGGCTGATGACTTAGGATATCCTTTAGCTGATGACTTACAAGATCCTTTAGCTCATGACTTACGATATTCCTTTAGATGATGAAACTCTATAATTTTTAGCAGATGATTTACGGCATCCTTTGGCTGATAACTTATGTTATCCCTTTGGCTGACGAAACTATATATCCTTTGGCTGAAGACTTATGACATCATGTTTGATGCCATCGTTTTAGACCTACAACATCTTGATTAATGCCATCTTTTTAAACCTACAACATCATGTTTGCTACCATCTTTTTAGGCATATGACAACTTGGTAGATGCCATCAGTTTAGACTTATGACAACCTATTTGATGCCATCGGTTTGGACACGTGACAACCTGTTTGATGTCATCAGTTTAGACTTATGACAACCTGTTCGATGCCATCTGTTTTAGACTTACGACATCCTATGCTGTTGAAACTCTTTGTCCCGCCCTATTTGATGCCATCAGTTTAGACTTACAACAAACCACCCATCTGTTGTATGTCTAAACTGATGGCATCATACAGGTTGTCATATGCATAAAAAATGGCATCAAACACGACGTCGTAGGCCTAAAAAGATGGCATCAACCATGATGTTATAAGTCTAAAAAATGGCAACAAACATGATGTCGTGGGTCTAAAAAGATGGCATCAGACATGATGCCCTAAGTCTTCAACCAAAGGATATAGAGTTTCATCAGCCATATGGATATCACAAGTTATCAGCCAAAGGATGTCATAAGTCATCAACCAAAGGATATAGACTTCCATCAGCCAAAGGGATATCATAAGTCATCGGTGAAAGGATATTGTAAGTCATCAGCCAAAGGATATAGAGTTTCATTAACCAAAGGGATATTGTAAGTCATCAGCTAAAAGAGTGGAGCTGCCAAGAAAAAGAAGGATGATATTGTCTGTTATAGCTGTAGTAAGAAAGGGCACTTTGCAAATGAGTGTTGCTCTGGTAATGGAAAGAAAGTTGCAGGAAAGAACAATGTAAAGTGTTATAACCGCAACCAGATATGGCATTGCTAGAATAAATGTCCAGTACCAGCCGAAGCCAAAAAAGGTAAGTTTTTGCTCTGGAACCGTCAGCTTCTGGACCGACTGCAGAGGAGAAAGGAAAGTCTGTAATGAGAGGTATGCTTTTTATTCATGGCATTCCTATTGAATTATTATCTGATACAGGCGCATCACATTCTTTTATCTCACAATGTTTGGTAGATAAGTTAAAGCTAGAACCATCATACCTTATTACTTCCTTAAGGGTTGCAAATCCGATAGGAGATTATGCAACTCCTTGGATGAGATGTGACCATTTCGAATTTGAACTTTTAGCTCATGCATTTACCTCGAATTCGTATGTGTTTGATTTTGTGGGTTTTGGGATTATTCTGAGTATGGATGTGTTAAGCAAATATGATGCTAGGATATTTTACCAGGATAGGAAGATATCACTAGGAGACCCTGATAGCCATGATCGAATTATATACTCGGTAGAAAATTCGAGTTTAGATGTTTATGCTTAATTGGGTGCAAGGAATTGGAGGATGAAGTGAATTGGATTTTTGTTGTGAGAGAGTATGTAGATGTTTTTTTTGAACTAGTTACATGACTGCCACCGAAATGAGCTATTGAGTTTTGAATAGATCTTGTACCTGGAGCTGAATCCGTGAGTAGACCGCCAAGCAGAATGACACATACTGAGATGAAAGAGTTAAAAGTGCAATTTGTGGACTTAGAAAGAAAGGATTTTATTTGACCAAGCAGTTCGACTTGGGAAGCGACTAGGATGTTCGTAAAAAACCGGATGGGACGTTAAGGATGTGTATTGATTATCGTAATTTGAATGAGAAGGCGATAAGGAATCGGTGTCTTTTACCGAGAATAGATGATTTGCTTGATCAATCAAGTGGAGCCAAGGTATTTTCCCAATTAGATCTAGCAATAGGGTTCCATCAATTAAGAGTGGCGGAAGACAGCATTCCATTAACGATGTCTCGAACAAGATATGGCTTGTAAGAATGGTTAGTTATGCCCTTTGGACTGGCCAATGCGCCTGCTTACTTTGCGGATTTGATGAACCAGATCTTCCATGAGCATTTGGACAGATTCGTGTTAGTGTTTATAGATGACACTCTAATATATTCTAAGAATTAACGAGATCATGAGAGTCATCTTAGAATAATGCTAGAAACATTGAGGCAACGTCAAATAAAGGCAAAGTTGTCAAAATATCATTTTTTGAAGAAAGAAGTGAAGTTTCTTTATCATGTAGTGTAATAAAATGGGCTATCAGTAGATTTAAATAAGACTGAAGCTGTTACTAATTGGAAAAGACCTGAGACTATGACCGAGATAAGAAGTTTTCTTGGTTTGCTGGCTATTATCGAAGATCCATCATAAGTTTTCTCGTATAGCGGCACATATAACTAAGCTAACAAGGAAGGCTGTAAAGTATGTTTGGATTGATAAATGTGAAGAATCATTCTAAAAGCTAAAAAATTATTGACCAATGCATCAGTACTAGTTGTTCCAGATGGGAATCAAGATTTATTGGTGTATACTGATGCATGTAGGGCAGGGGTAGGAGCTGTGTTAATGCAAAGTGGTAAAGTGATTGCCTACGCTTCTCGACTGATTTGACCATATGAAGTTAGATATCCAACTCGTAATCTAGAGTTGGTAGCTGCGATCTTTACTTTGAAAGTTTGGATACACTATATTTTAGGAGAACTATTTGATTTATTTATGGATTGTAAGTCTTTAAAGTATTCATTCTCTTAGAGGGAGTTGAATATGAGACATCAAAGGTGGCCAAAGATTTTTTGCATCTTGTAATTTCGATACTAAGTATACGCCGAAGAAATGAAATAAAGTTGCAGATGCACATAGCAGAAAACATCAGAGTGTGGTGTTATCTATGTTAGTAGAATGGAGAGATTCGGAGGCATTGATTACTTTTTGTGTAAGGTTAAGGTCGACGACTAGTTCTAGTTGGAATACTGCAATGTTATCATGTTTGAAAGTTCGACCGGCAATGATCGAAAGGATTACTTCCAAGCAAATGGATAATCCATCGCCGGTTGAATGGATTGGAAGGTTTAAAGAGAGAACTCGGATTGATGATTTAAAAGATTTTAGTCTTGACTGTAATGGATGGTTGAGGAAGAATGGACTGTTGTGTGTTTTAAATATTGGTAACTTAATGAAAGAAGATCTTAGGGAGCGTTGTCGATTGAATTTTACCGTTCATCCTAGACAAACTGAAATATTTAAAGATATGAAGACAAGTTTCTTCTTGAAATGAATGAAAATAGATATAGGCTTATAGGTGAAAACATGTTTGAATTACTAGAAAGTAAAAGCCGAGCATCAAAAACCAAGTGGATTGCTTCAACCTTTAGAGGTTCCATTTTGAAAATCGTATTCTATATCCATGGATTTATCGATGGTTTTCCAAGGTTGAATAGGGGAAATTAAAGCATATGGGTCGTGGTAGATAGAATGATCAAGTGTGCACTTTATTCCCGTTAATTCGACAATGACAGCACCCACTTCGGCGAAGTTGTTTATGAAGAATATTGTAAGACTGCATGGGACTTCTAATAGTATAGTCAGTGATAGGCATACTTTGTTCGCCGGTGAATTCTGGAAGAGTCTATAAGAAGTTTTAGGTACCAAGCTGAAGATGAATACCGCCAGTGAATTCTGGAAGAGTCTATAAGAGTTAACAAAGCTCTCGAAGATTTGCTAAGCGCTTGTATACTAGATTATGGAGGGTCATAGGAAGATCATTTGCACCTAGTTAAGTTTTCCTATAATGATAGTCATCAAACTCATATAAGAATGGCGCCTTCCAAAGCTCTTTATGGAAGGCCATACAAATCATCCGCATGTTGGTTAGAAACTAAGGACAAATTGGTTCTTGGTCCTGATATGTAAGAGAAGCCACATAACAAATTGAGTTGATATAATCTAGGATGAAGGAAGCTCGGTCTAGGAAGAAAAGTTACAAGGATAAGAGGCGCAAGGATTTAGAGTTCTCAATTTGAGACCATGTTTTGTTAAGGTTTCACCGATGAAGGGTGTGGTAAGATTTTAAAAATCAGGAAAACTGACACCAAGATATGTTGGACTATTTCCTATCATTGAGAGGATCAGAAAACTCATTTATTGGATAGAGTTGCCAGATAGTTTGGTATGAGTATATAGTGTTTTTCATGTTCCTCACCTTAGAAAGTGTGTGGATGACCTAGAGACTACTATTGCTCTGACTCCATTGGAAGATATTTATTAGGGAACCTGGTATGACTTTCATCAGACAACCAGTTCATGTTAT
This sequence comes from Allium cepa, assembly GCA_030765085.1. Classification (NCBI taxonomy): domain Eukaryota; kingdom Viridiplantae; phylum Streptophyta; class Magnoliopsida; order Asparagales; family Amaryllidaceae; genus Allium; species Allium cepa. Next base: position 841,925,205 of record CM060928.1, read on the forward strand.
GGTAAGATATGAGAAAAGATTAAAAACAAGATAATCAAGTTAGTGAAAGTTCAATGGAGCGACAATGAGAAAGACTGTACGTGGGAGACAAAAAACAGGACTAGAGATACTTATTTTGAGTTGTTTTGATGGTATGTGCTACATTTGACGTATAGATTTTTATCTAGCATGATAGGCTAGTATTTTTATTATGTGTTTGTCACACAAGTTTGCATGATTGTTATGCATTATCCTTATGAATTTCGAGGACGAAATTCTTTATGGGGAGAGCCTATAACACCCTTAATTTTTGTTTAACATTATTCAGAAAATTTAATTAGATAAATAAAACAAAATAATGTGATGTAATGTGTGGTGATAAGGAGAATGAGATTATGAACTAAATTGGGTTAGAGAATGAGATTTGTTAATAAATTGGGTTAGGCCATGATTAATCAACTAATAAGATTGTTTTAAACGTATAATAGTAAGAGTTAATAAAAGGGGCATATCAGGAATAGTTCCTCTTATTCATTCCCTAAAACCTTCCTCTCTCATTCATTCTCATTTCACTTTCAAAACAATAAAAACTTAAGAAAGCGCTTGGCCATTACTTTAAAGAAAAAGAAGAAGAAATTTAAGGGAATCAAGGGAAAAGCATAAAGGGATTAATCAACATCAAAACTCAATCTCTCTTATCCAATATAAGGTAAATAATAATATCCATCTCATTTATTTATGTTTATTTTCAGATCTATGGATGATTTCTGAATTGGTTATGATAATATGTCACGCTTGATTGATTATATCATTATTTGATTAAATGATGATTTATTGAACTTTTCATGGAATTATTTTTAAGGGTTTTAATGGTAAAAACCTAGTTTTTGATCTCTAATTGATTTGAAATTTGAATATGTTGTATAAAACAATATTTTAAAGATGAGATTTTAATTTCATAAGTTTCTAAGTTCATATGAATATTTTATGAATTTCCTAAGACATAAAAATTGTTTTTTTGGGTTTTAGTTATTAAAAATAATTAAATTAACATTTTGGTCCGAAATTTTTATATATGAAGGAAGATGGAAAATTAGACTTTTTGTGATTTTTGAGGATTTTCCTGAGCATTTATGATTTCTTTTTTGATGATAGAAAAGCTCTTAATTAATATTAATTAATGATATTAATTATACAGGTTTGCGCTGGGAAAGTTAAATGCGATCTTCCAACAAATTTTGAAAAGAATATGAAAAGAGAATTTGTTATCCAATAAAAATTTGACAAGAGGCAAGAGTGGGTGAAAAATATTATCAATTTTCAAGAAATTTATAGAAATGCCATCCTTTGACTAATGACTTACAACATCCTATGGCTGATAACCTATGATATCTCTTTGGCTAATGAGATTCTATATTTTTTAGCTGATGTCTTACGATATCTTTTAGCTGATGACTTACAATATCCCTTTGGTTGATGAAACTCTATATCCTTTGGCTGATGACTTACAATATCCTTTAACCGATGAATTACGATATCCCTTTGGCTGATGAAAGTCTATATCTTTTGGTTGATGACTTACGACATCCTTTGGCTGATAACTTGTGACATCCCTATGGCTGATGAAACTCTATATCCTTTGGTTGAAGACTTAGGTCATCATGTCTGATGCCATCTTTTTAGACCCACGACATCATGTTTGTTGCCATTTTTTAGACTTATAATATCATGGTTAATGCCATCTTTTTAGGCCTACGACATCGTGTTTGATGCCATTTTTTATGCATACGACAACCTGTTTGATGCCATCAGTTTAGACTTACAACAAACTATTTGATGCCATCAGTTTAGACATACGACAACCAGTTTGATTCCATTAGTTTAGGCATACGATAACCTGTTTGATGCCATCAGATTAGACTTACGACAACCTATTTGATACCATCTGTTTTTGACTTACGACATCCTATGTTGTTAAAACTCTTTATCCTATTTTAGAGTTACAAAACCCTTGTAACATTAGAAAATCGACATCCCATGTTTTATAGAGGTGGCATCTTACGTTTTAAATGCTATGTAAAGTTGTTAGTGCTTTGGCTCAAGATTTTAGCTAAGTAATGGGCAATGGATTCCTTGTTTTAAGGAATGATTTTAAGTGGTTTATTAATGTTAAAGATACATGGTTTCAAGGAAATAAATGGTAATTTAATCCAATTTTGTGTGCGGTTTGCCAATGGAAAATATTACTTAATTATAAGTAATTTTATTGTGTTTTGACTATTGATTGAACATATTTTACTAAATGATGTTATATGTTCTTGTTACCTATTTGATGCAGCGGATTAACAAACTTGACGTGCTATTAATGTTTGATACAAATGGATGTAAATTTCTTCCTCACGAAATGATTCGTGTCAAGTAAACAAAGATAAACTGATGAATTGATGATACCCAGGATAAATGCCCAAATCCGTTGATCTCACGAGATACCGGATTCTAGCTATCTTCAATACATTGATCGCGCACGATTCCGTGTTAAAAGATCTACGATTCTTCGACGTTGATCTCACGCACGAGATTCCGTGAATCGGCTTCAAATCCGTTGATTCGAGCACACTCGAATAACCGAAGATGGAAAAAGGAGCTCACACTCAACTTTCAACTTTAAAAGAGGCACAAAGCACTCAAAAGTTTATTCAAAAATCAACCCCTTTACAAGTGACACCACACACGTATTTATAGAAGATTACAACTCAACAGACCGACCTAACAACTTGCGACCTACGACCTACTCACATGCGACACTTGAGCTAACACAATACACGACATAAGCACAAACGACCTAAGCAATTACAACATATAAGCGACATAACACGTTACAACATATATGCGACATAACAATATACATATCATGCGACTTAACATCATAAACGACCTAAGCTTCAGTGACCTAAGGACAGCGATCTAAAGAAGATAGCATGTGGCATAACTGAAAGCGATATAAAAGGATGAGCGACCTAACCATGGAGCGACTTAAGGAATCTCAACGGCATATGCGACCAAACTATTTAGGCCGTAGCTCGTTAGGTCGTGGCTCGCTGGAGACCTAAGGAAATGTGGTAGTAGTGGTTTGGCGTGACTCGTTAGGTCGCTTACCCAGTTGGCTGAGTGACTTAACTCGCTAGGTCGCCGCCGACCTATGGCATGCGACTTACGTACATGGTGCGCTGCATCATCCTTCCCTGGTTGAAAAGAATTCGACCCTGAATTCACACTCTTCTCTTCTTCGACACACTTATCCCCATGATATGGAATCAAGTGTTTGACGTTGAAAACATCTGCAGTATGGATATGAACCGGTAATCTCAACTGGTAAGCGTTCTCATTGATTTTCTTCCAGATTTCTACTGGACCAATCTTTCGAGCTTTCAATTTGTTGTAAGTTCCAACTGGAAAACGATCTTTCGTCAATAATGCGTAAACAAAATCACCCTCTTTGAAGTACACACTCCTTCGCTTCTTATCTGCCAGTTGCTTATACTTCTCATTTGACTTAAGCAATCGTTCATGAACAATCCTGTGACACTCCTGCAACTCATTTACGAAATCACAAGCTCGTTTAACAACCCTTTTTGACGTGGAACTGTCGACAAATCCAACGGTCCCTTCGGAATGTCTGAATTTTCTACTTGAAATGGACTGAATCCAGTACTTCGATTAACGGTATGATTATGTGCGAATTCTGCCTGACACAATTTCACATCCTAGCTCTTCAAATTGTCCTTCACAAGACATCTCAACAAGTTTCCCAAAGATCTGTTCACCACTTCCGTTTGCCCATCCGTTTGTGGATGATAGGCGCTACTAAAATTCAGCTTAGTCCCAACCATCTTCCACAGACTCAACCAAAAATGACTTAGAAATCGAGTATCCCGTTCAGAGACAATGGTCTCAGGTAGCCCATGTAGTCGATAAACCTCTTTAAAGAACAATTGAGCAACACGGACTGCATCAGCGGTCTTTTTACAAGATACGAAATGTGCCATTTTCGAAAATCTATCCACCACAACATATATAGAATCATTCCCTCGTTGAGTTCTTGGCAAACCCAAAACAAAATCCATGCTTACATCAACCCACAGTCTAGTAGGCACGGGAAATGGCATATACAATCCTGCATTCGTAGCCGTCCCTTTGGAAACTTGACATATGTGACATCTCTGCACAAATCTTTCAACTTCTTTCCTCATGGAAGGCCAAAAATATGATTTAGAAATCAATTGCAAGGTACGATCTCTTCCCACATGTCCTTCTTCATGCAATTCCTTCACAATCTTCATCCGCAAACTGCACTCTGGTATACATAATCGATTTCCTTTGAAGAGAAAACCTTCCACCAACAGATACTCATCCGTCTTCCCTTTCTCGACTTCATTTATAATCTTAGCAAAGTAAGGATCTTCAACAAACAATTCTGGGAATACCTCAAACCCCGTCACTTCAACTCTCATCGTAGTCAACATATGATTTCTTCTACTCAATGCATCTGCCACCAGATTTGTAACTCCCGACTTATGCTTTACAACAAATGTAAACTATTGCAAGTATGCGATCCATGAAGCATGCCTGGCTCCAATCTTATCCTGTCCCTGCAAATGCTTCAACGCTTTGTGGTCTGTATATAACACAAACTCTTTATGAAACAAATAGTGTCTCTAATGCTTTATGGCTTGGACAATAGCATAGAACTCCAAGTCATAGGTAATGTATCTTGTCTTGGCTCCAGAAAGTTTCTCGCTAAAATAAGCAATTGGACGGCCCTTCTGACTTAATACTCCACCAATTCCAACCTTAGACGCATCAGTATCTAGCTCAAAGAGCAACTGAAAATCCGGGTATCTAACAATCGGTGTTGTAGTCAAGATGTCTTGATCTATTGGAAAGAAGAATCAGCCTCTTCAGTCCACATAAATTGCTTTCCTTTCATACAATCTGTCACCGGTGCCATCACGCTACTGAAATGTGGAATAAACCTTCGGTAGAGTGATGCTAACCCATGGAAACTTCTCACTTCTGTTACAGTCCTAGGTTGTGGCCAGTCCTTGATTGCTTCAACTTTACCTTGATCCACATGGATTCCTTCCTTGGACAACACATGCCCCAAAAACAAAACACCGTGTGTCATGAACATGCATTTCTTTGTTGCCGCGTAAAATTGCGCCTAACGAAGTATCATCAACACTTCCCGCAAGTGTTGTAGATGTTCTTCTGTGCTTCCACTGTATATCAATATATCATCAAAGTATACCACCACGAACTTTCCAATAAACGGTCGAAAGATCTGATTCATCATCCGCATAAAAGTACTGGGTGCATTCGAAAGACCAAATGGCATGACCAGCCATTCATACAACCCTTCCCGCGTCTTGAATGCGGTCCTCCATTCATCTCCTGGTCGAATTCGAATTTGATGATACCCACTTTTCAGATCAATCTTTGAAAAGATAGCGGCTCCGCTCAACTGATCTAACAAGTCGTCCAATCTTGGCATCGGAAATCTGTACCTCACTGTAATCTTGTTTAGAGCTCGACTATCTGTACACTTTCTCCAAGTTCCATCTTTCTTTGGCACTAACAAGGCTGGTACTGCACAAGGACTTAAACTTTCTTGTACGCGCCCTTGTTCAAGTAACTCCTCCACTTGCCTTCTCAACTCTTCGTGCTCCTTTGGACTCATCTATAGTGTGGTCTATGTGGTAACACAGCTCCCGGAACAAGATCAATCTGATGCTGTATATCTCTCAACGATGGTAACTCTTTTGGTAATTCTTTAGGAAATACATCTTCAAATTCCTTCAACACTGGCTTAACTTCCTTAGGAATTTCAACCGTTTCACTACTTTCACGTCTAATCAACAGAAATACTTCAGGCTCATCCTCTACTTCTTTGACAAACTTCTTCAAAGATAACAGAGTCTTTACTTCCACGATTTCCTCCAACTTGCTTTCACTTTGTTGTCGCTTTTTAGGAACTAAAGTGATTCTAGTGCCGTTGAACATGAAACTATAGCAGTTAGTCCTACCATCGTGTTGCACGGCTCTATCGAATTGCCACGGTCTTCCCAACAACAAATGACATATATCCATATCTACCACGTCACATGTAACGACCCGTCTTTCATTCCACAGAAAAACGTATCATCAATAAGAAAGAAAGAGATAGAAATAGAAAGATAGAAAGAAAAGAAACAACAAACATCAAAATCTCACAGCGGAAACGAACAAAATATTATATTACATATATCCCTTACATAATTTACATATCAGAGTTCACAAAATAATACTACTCCATTACATCAGCCATTCATAATAGTTCTTACAACCCAAACAACTTAAAACACACAACACCCAAAATGCCACTACAGCGAATATAAATAGATAGTACGTCTTGACTCCAGCTCCAGCCTCCAAAATATATGCTAATCCAAACCTAATCACTTGGCTACTCATAAAAATTTGAGTACCCAAGAGTTTATGAAAACAAAATAAACTCCGGGTCAGACATGGGTCTGGTGTGAGTAAATCAGTTAAAGTTGCTTAACTTTAAAAATCATTTGAAACAAAAAGTATCACGTAAGACTTCCCACAAATAAACATGGGTAAGTTTTTACCTTACGCTCACCAAAACATTTGATAGGAAATTCAGTGATATTATAATAGGGTCTAGGGTTTTAAAATAAAATACAGAAATAGCTGAAATGCTTACATCTCACATTCCAACATAGTTGGGCGCAATCAAATCGTACGGCGCTTATTGGAGATTGGATTCCATACAATGGCAGGGCTACTAGGGTACCGCCCGTCACAGTACGGGGCCTAGATCACCGTACCGAGGATCACTCCCGATCCCCTGCAACTCAAGGCCGGACCCATCCCTTACTGGATAGTTCCGAATAAGACAACCCCGCAGTTGTGGCCAACAACTGCCCACACAGCCGAATAAATAATAAGGGACTTCTAGACAGCGGTAAATCTCACTCTCAAGTGGGGGCTACCCACGAAGCCTTGCTGCACCTCCCATGTTTTAGCCATTCCCGGTTGATGAGGCTTGAGGTTACGATTACCTTTAAAGGACATATTCCTTAGAATGCTCATCGTCCACCTGATGATGTGATGAAAGCATTCAATCCATACAAGTTCGTTCCGGGTTCGAACGAAACCGAAGGCATTATCTCGTTACACTCATTTTGGAATCACCCTCAGAGTTAACGATAATAACCCTTGCACTCTAAAACTCCATCTCGATCTTCACTTGAGATGTCACGACCTAACGTTTAACTTGGATCGATGTGCTATTCGGAAAATCAAATCTGATTCCCGATCCCTGTCTCATCGAAATCCAAACGTGTCTTAAAGGCCAAGTAGTTTAAAGTTTAAACAGTTCAATTCAGATTTAAGTATTGCATCTCATAGCATTATTAACAGATAATAACCAATATTTATCACCGATATACATCATCTCATCACAGAATATAACTCAACTACCATTCAATAGATATCAACCATATTCAGATATCAATTCAAACAATCATCTATAAGCAATCACTACTTAAATTCATGCTATAATTAATTTAATAAATTTAAATTAATTTAATTACTTAAGAATTTATCACTTAATCTTGCTTAACCAAACATTAATTAATTAATCACAACCTTTAATTAATTAATCACCTCTTAATTACCTCATTATTAATTAATTACTACTTAATTAATTAATGATATTTATTTAATTATCAATTAATTACTATAATTATTTATTAATTAACTTGATTAAAAATTAATCATTCCTTAATTGGTTATTAATTAACCCTTAATTTATAATTAATTAACCTTAATTAACTCTTAATTACCTTAATTAATTCTTAATTAATTACAAATTAATTTCTTAATTACATAATTAATTATTCATTAATTAACCTTAATTATTTAATTAATTAAATCTTAACCCTTAATTTATAATTAATTAACCTTAATTACTCAATTAATCACAAATTAATTTATCTTAATTACTTAATTAATTATCTTAATTACTAAATTAATTATAATTAATTAACCTTAATCATTTAATTAATTAAATCTTAATCATTTAATTAATTAACTATTAATTATAATTTAATTAATGTTTAATTACTTAATTAATTAACCCAAATCATTTACTTAATTAATTTTTAATCACCAATTAATTAATTACTAATCATTTAATTAATTAGTTATTAATCACTTATTAATTAATCTTAATTATTTAATTATTAATTATTAATTATAATTTAATTTTATTCTTAATTATCCATTAAATAATCCATAAGTAATTTAATTAAATCTTAACCAATTAATTAACCTAAATTAATTAATTAATTCCAATCCTAATTACTAAATAATTAAAGTAAACTTTTATTTCAATATTTAATTAACTTCCAAAACAAAACAATTTCATTTGTCATTTAAAACTTTTACATATTTAAATATTTCAATTCATTAAAACTAATTACCCTTTTAAAAAAATTAGATTTAACATGTAAATCATTTCAAAACTTCAACAAATAAATATAATTTCCTTTGGAAATAAAATATTTTTATAAAGTAGTGAAGATATAAAAATTTTAAATTTAAACTTAAAACAAAATTGAAATTTTAAAACGAGTTTTGAACTTGTCTTCATTCATGTTGATATAAGCTCGACCAAACCCAACTAACAAATACTATCTATATACTCATCTCCCCATCCTTCTCATTCTTACCTGAACCATCAAACCCACGCAAACCTAGCTACTCACACCCGAGCACAATCACCAGCTTCTCGACCAAATACTCGAGCGTTACTTCGAGTAAAACCCACGCACACGCGAACCTATCTCCACTGATACAAACCCCTACCTCGTGCACATGCACGGTGCTCCGGCGTCGCCGCCGCCACCCACGACACCACACGCAAGTTCCATCTCGACCAACGACCCAACTTCGGCCCTCCATCCTCACTCATACGAATGCAATCGAAATCGAGGCAGCTCAATCCCAAAACCCAAAACTGCATCACCAGGAAATCCCCTCGTCCACGGCGAGCCGACCACCGAAAGTTGCCAAACCTCGGCCACATCTCCACATGACCCTAACGCATCTCCACTCCAAGCCGTTCGCAACTCGATCACCTCCATGCTCCACACTCTCGAATTCTTCAAACTCAAAACTCAGAGTCTAAAAACCCTAAAAATCGAAATTCCAAATTCTCTGTTGAAATTTAATTTCAACCAATATTTTTTTAGTGTTAAGCAACATGAAACACAACTACCACCCAAATTTCAAAGCTTAAAATCAACTCATTCACACGAATTTGACAAAAGTCCCAAATTTAGCATTTCTCAAATTTCATCTTCCTCTTAAAGTTAAAAATTATGATTTCTGTCCTAAAATTCATATTATGCATTGTAGATTTAGGATAAAATCTTGTTTCATTAAAATTCGAACAAAATTTACATGATATAATTACTTGGTTTTTACTGCATATTTTGTTTTCTGCAGTTTTTAACAGTTTCATAAGCAAATTTACTCTTAATACTTAATTCAGGTTAAATCCAACCTCTACATTGAATATTTCAACTTAACAATGATCTATTTCATATAAATTTGGAGTTTTTGTTTTAAACTTCCTCAGAACTTGAAAATACAGAGTACAACAATTACTTTTAAACATGCACAGCTAAATTTAAAACTTGTAAACAAATATTCTACCACATAGTAAACATGCAAGCATTTTCAGAACAAACATTCACATGCAACATATTTTTATACTTAAAGCTTTGATTTAAAATTTACTCACCTGATATTGTTGCTAAGCCTTAAACTGCTGGAAAAAGAAATATGAACTGCAGGCCTTTAAAAACCGAAATCACTTGATGTTGATGCTTTTAATCTTGAATAAGTTGATGCTAAAACTTTGTGATTGTTGCAGAAATTTTGTTGAAGATGTAGGAGTTAAGATTTGCAAGTTTTAGCTTTGAAAAGATGCTTACATGTTTGTTTCAATTTGGTTGAAGAAGTATAGATTTGATTTTCAGAAATTTGTTGAAGATGTAGGGCTTGGTGAAGTTCTGATTTTTGAAAATGGAGGATGTAAAATTTCTTTTTACTAAAGTGAGAAAGTATGCATATATAATTTGTTTTATAAAATTTAAAGAAAAGAAAAACTATATTATGACACTTGTCAAATTAATGGTTAAATTCCTAACACATGTTTATTAATATGCTTAGATGTTAACATGTGTTTTATTTCATGCAAAAATGAAATTTAAATATTTACTCAATTGATTCTCTTATATGTGTTAATATTTAAGTCCTTAGAAAAATCAATTTTCCTTTAATAATGAATGTAAAACCAATATTATAACATAATTAAAATTATGAGAATATAACTTAGTACTCCAAGTATAAATTTAGAATAAAAATTAACATAGTTAAATCTTTTTAATATATCAATTCAAACAAAATTTGAATTCTAAAAATCCAATTCAAAATCAAATTTGGTATGAATAAAATCTTAACACATTTAATTCCTTATATATGAACTAGTTTTTAATTGAAATAATTTTATATTTACAATTCATTTATTTGTTGTTGAATAAAATAACAAATTTATCAATTTAAATTAATTTATCATATTTAAATTCGGTGCGAAATTCAGGGATATTACAATCCTTCCCCCTTAAAAGAATTTCGTCCCCGAAATTTAAACAAAAGATAATCCAAAATTTTTCATTTTATTCAACACTTCAAACATACATAAGAAACTATCAAACAAAACATCCAAACAACCATACATCCAATACAAACACCACTAGCTATCCGGACACATATCCGGGTAAGCCTTCCTAAAACTATCTAGAGTCTCCCAGATACAATCTCTGGGATCCTCACTCCACTGGACTTTAACGAGCTTCACAATCTTGCTTCTAAGTTGCCTTTCGTCTTGATCGATAATTCGAACAGGATGTCTGACAACTGATAAGTCCGGCTCAACCTCTAAGTCTTCCTGCACAACTGGCTCTACAATAAGAGATGGATCGTGCACATATTTCCGTAGATGAGATACGTGGAAAACATTGTGAATTCCAGCCATCCGGACTGGCAATTCAACCCTGTATGCCGCAACACCAATCTTCTCAAGCACTCGAAACGGACCAATGTATCTCGGAGCGAGTTTCCCTGTCTTCCCAAATCTTACAGCTCCTTTAATAGGGGAAACTTTGACAAAGACCAAATCACCAATCTCGAAATCCAATTGTCTTCGTCTTTTATCCGCATACTTCTTTTGACGATCCTGAGCAGCCCTTATTCTTTTCTTGATCAGCTCGACCTTAGCAGATGCTTCTCGGATCAAATCTGGTCCAAGCACAATACGATCCTTTGACTCTATCCAACAAGCTGGAGATCTACACGGTCTTCCATACAATGCTTCATAAGGAGCCATCTTGATACTTGCTTGATAACTATTATTATATGAAAACTCCACTAGATGTAGATGATCCTCCCACGATCCTCCAAAATCTAATACACAGGCTCTCAGCATATCTTCTAGAATTCGGTTAAGCCTTTCTGTTTGTCCATCTGTTTGTGGATGATATGCTGTTCTCAATCTCAAATTAGTTCCCAAAGCTGTTTGCAATGCCTCCCAGAATTTGCTAGTGAAAATCGGATCTCGATCACTTATAATGCTGACTGGAACGCCATGCAATCTCACAATCTCCTTCAAGAAAATTTTAGCCAAAGAAACTGCAGTTCGGGTTGCTTTAACTAGAATAAAATGGGCGCTCTTGGTAAGACGATCCACAATTGCCCATATTCCTTCATTCCCTTTCTTAGTTCTAGGCAGTCCATCGATGAAGTCCATCGCAATCATTTCCCATTTCCATGTCGGGACCTCCAAAGGTTGTAACAAACCGGCTTGCTTTTGCTGATCTCCCTTCACTTGCTGGCAGGTTGCACAATTATTAACAAATCTGATTACATCCTTCTTCATGCCCGGCCACCAGAAAACTCTCTTCATATCCTTGTACATCTTTGAGATTCGTGGATGAGTATTTAATCTGGAGCGATGACTTTCAGATAATACTTCGTCTCCCAATCCATCTATGTCCGGTACACAAAATCGACCATTAATTCTTAATGCTCCTTGATTGTCTATCTTGAAATCCGAATATTGACCATCCTGGGTTCCAAGAATCAATTCTTCAAAAGACCTATCCTCCATTTGCTTGCTTATTATTCTTTCCTGGAGAGACGGAACAGCTTCCAAAAGAGACAAAACTGCATTCCTGCTAAGAGCGTCTGCCACGACGTTCGCCTTCCCTGGAGTATACAGAATATCCAAATCGTATGACGCCAAGAATTCAACCCATCGCTGCTGTCTTAGATTAAGATCTTTCTGAGAGAAAAGATATTTCAACGGTTTGTGTTCCGTGAATAACTCAAACTTTTCTCCTAAAAGATAGTGCCTCCATATCTTAAGAGCAAAAACAATAGCCAACAGTTCCAGATCATGCGTAGCGTAGTTTTTCTCATGTGGCTTCAACTGCCGACTCGCATACGCAATAACCCTACCATTCTGCATAAGAACAGCTCCCAATCCAACAATACAGGCATCAGTATACACTTCAAACTTGCTCTTACCATCAGGAATTGCCAATACAGGAGCACTTGTCAATTTTGCCTTCAGATTCTGAAAAGCTTCTTCACATTCCGGTGTCCACTTGAATTTAGCTCCCTTCCTTGTCAGCTTCGTTAAATGAGAAGAGATCTTAGAATAATCCTTAATAAACTTCCTGTAGTAACCGGCCAATCCAAGAAAACTGCGAACTTCTATAGGAGTCCGAGGCTGCTTCCATTCCAGAATAGTCTCAACTTTAGCAGGATCTACAGAGAATCCCTCACCAGAAACAATGTGGCCCAAAATTTTTACTTCAGATTTCCAAAAATGACACTTAGAGAACTTTGCCTTCAGCACATGCCTTCTCAAAGTTTCCAAAACTATTCTCAAGTGTTGCTTGTGCTCTTCTTCTGATTTAGAACAAACCAAAATATCATCGATGAAGACCAAAACAAACTTATTCAGAACATCTCTAAAGACTCGGTTCATCAGATCAACAAAATAAGCAGGAGTGTTGGTTAACCCGAAAGGCATAACCAACCACTCATAGAAACAATTAGGTCCCCTAAATGCGGTTAAGGGAATACTGTCTTCAGCTACCCTTAACTGATGGAAACCTGATGCTAGATCTAACTGAGAAAAGACAGATGCACCATGAAGCTGGTCGAAGAGGGCATCAATGCGAGGAAGAGGATACTTATTCCGAATGGTCACCTTGTTCAATTCACGGTAGTCTACACAGAACCTTAGCGACCCATCCGATTTAGTGACAAAAACTGCAGCAGAACCCCAACAGGAAAAACTTGGTCTAATCAAACCCTTCTCCAACAAATCTTGAGTTTGCTTCACTAATTCCTCCCTCTCTCTTGGAGCCATCCTCCTACTTGGTTGAATTACAGGTACTGCACCAGGAACCAAATCAATACGGAACTCTATTTCCCGATGCGGAGGCAAACATTTAACTTCCTCAAATACATCGGAGAAATCCCGGACTACTTCAATATCTACAACCTCTTCTTGAGAAGTCTCCACTCCATGTAAAAGACTATTCAAGTGGATTCCAGAGTTATCACACATTACTCTGGCAATCCTACCCAGATCAGTTTCCAACGAAACTGTTCTTTCATCACAATTTAAGATAGCTTTATATTTGTCAAGCCAATCCATTCCCAATATAAGGTCGAAACCTTGAAAATCCAATACATAAGGATCACAGGAAAAACTATGGGATAGATAGGAGATTCTCAAATCTTTACAAATCCTATCCAATTTGGTTACCCCTCCTATAGGATTTGATACACAAATGGGATTGTCTACGATACTAGGAGTAAGTAAGAAATTCTCTACAGTTCCCAGGGAAATAAAACTTAAAGAAGAACCAGAATCAAATAAGACTTTAATATACTTTCCATTTAAAAGTAAAGTACCTTCTAAAACTCCCTTGCCCTTCGATGAGTTCGATGGTGCGCCTTCTAAAGCAAAGACTTTGTTCTGTTGAACCTTATGAAGGAGCGGACAGTCTCTAATCATGTGTCCCGGTTGGTGACAGTTAAATCAAAGCGACCTCTGAACTAAAGCCGACCTTGGTCCACTATACTGTTGCCGCTGCTGCTGAGATCCTTTGCTAGGACACTTGTTTGCCAGATGACCTTCTTGATGACAAATATAACACTTCCAAGGTTCATTATTGTTCCCAGACTTCTTCTTCTTTTGCTTCTTCCAGTTAGGATTGAATTTCCTCTTATTCTGGTTGGAAGAATTCCCTCCTGATGCAGCAATTTGTGCCACTGACCTCCTCTTCATCAAGTCTTCATACCTTAATGCCATATCAATAAGCTCCACAAAAGACCCTTTCAGATGTGCAGTCATTTTCTCATGATACTCAGGCCTCAACCCTTGGACAAACATCTCGTTCTTCTTAAGAGGTGTGTCTATAAGTCCTGGTCCGTAGCAAGATAACTTGTTGAACTTCGTCTTGTATTCAGCTATGGACATATTCCCTTGTTTCAAATTCAGAAAATCTTGATAAAGCCGAGTTCTTCCTGCAGCAGGCATATACTTTTCCTCAAACCTCTCCTTAAATTCTTCCCAAGACATACCATCCTCCGAGATATTAGCAATCACTGAATTCCACCATACTGCAGCACCACTCTGCAATTGCCGCGTAGCCATAGTTCTCTTCTGCTCATCAGATAACCTCATGCTCTTAAAAATCTTCTCACGGGAGCGAATCCATTCTTGAACTTCTATTATAGTTTCTGATCCTTGAAATGGTTTCCCTCCAAGATGTACAAAGTCCTTGCATAAGGCAGCAAAACTGGCTGAAGACGTAACTGGATTAACAGTCTCATCATCAGTCTGCTCTCTTCTGTTACCAGTTGATCCACTTCAAACAACTCTTCCCCTTCGGCCTCTTGAACTCATATTGGCTACCTGAACAGGTAATCCAATCAATTTAGATAGGGATATAGTTATATAAGAAAATTACAAATACGCACTCTCAAGATAGATACTACTTCAGAGCCTAGGTGTTTCTCAACCATTGCTCTGATACCAACTGTGACGACCCATCTTTCATTCCACAGAAAAATGTGTCATCAATAAGAAAGAAAGAGATAAAAACAGAAAGATAGAAAGAAAAGAAACAACAAACATCAGAATCTCACAGCGGAAACGAACAAAATATAATATTACATATATCCCTTACATAATTTACATATCAGAGTTCACAAAATAATACTACTCCATTACATCAGCCATTCATAATAGTTCTTACAACCCAAACAACTTAAAACACACAACACCCAAAATGCCACTATAGCGAATATAAATAGATAGTACGTCTTGACTCCAGCTCCAGCCTCCAAAATATATGCTAATCCAAACCTAATCACTTGGCTACTCATAAAAATTTGAGTACCCAAGAGTTTATGAAAACAAAATAAACTCCGGGTCAGACAT
Source organism: Allium cepa (assembly GCA_030765085.1). Classification (NCBI taxonomy): domain Eukaryota; kingdom Viridiplantae; phylum Streptophyta; class Magnoliopsida; order Asparagales; family Amaryllidaceae; genus Allium; species Allium cepa. The sequence goes on from CM060928.1 coordinate 841,940,842, forward strand.
GGGTCTGGTGTGAGTAAATCAGTTAAAGTTGCTTAACTTTAAAAATCATTTGAAACAAAAAGTATCACCTAAGACTTCCCACAAATAAACATGGGTAAGTTTTTATCTTACGCTAACCAAAACATTAGATAGGAAATTAAGTGATATTATAATAGGGTCTAGGGTTTTAAAATAAAATACAGAAATAGCTGAAATGCTTACATCTCACATTCCAACATAGTTGGGCGCAATCAAATCGTACGGCGCTTATTGGAGATTGGATTCCATACAATGGCAGGGCTACTAGGGTACCGTCCGTCACAGTACGGGGCCTAGATCACCGTACCGAGGATCACTCCCGATCCCCTGCAACTCAAGGCCGGACCCATCCCTTACTGGATAGTTCCGAATAAGACAACCCCGCAGTTGTGGCCAACAACTGCCCACACAGCCGAATAAATAATAAGGGACTTCTAGACAGCGGTAAATCTCACTCTCAAGTGGGGGCTACCCACGAAGCCTTGCTGCACCTCCCCTGTTTTAGCCATTCCCGGTTGATGAGGCTTGAGGTTACGATTACCTTTAAAGGACATATTCCTTAGAATGCTCATCGTCCACCTGACGATGTGATGAAAGCATTCAATCCATACAAGTTCGTTCCGGGTTCGAACGAAACCGAAGGCATTATCTCGTTACACTCATTTTGGAATCACCCTCAGAGTTAACGACAATAACCCTTGCACTCTAAAACTCCATCTCGATCTTCACTTGAGATGTCACGACCTAACGTTTAACTTGGATCGATGTGGTATTCGGAAAATCAAATCTGATTCCCGATCCCGGTCTCATCGAAATCCAAACGTGTCTTAAAGGCCAAGTTGTTTAAAGTTTAAACAATTCAATTCAGATTTAAGTATTGCATCTCATAGCATTATTAACAAATAATAACCAATATTTATCACCGATATACATCATCTCATCACAGAATATAACTCAACTACCATTCAACAGATATCAACCATATTCAGATATCAATTCAAACAATCATCTATAAGCAATCACTACTTAAATTCATGTTATAATTAATTTAATAAATTTAAATTAAATTAATTACTTAAGAATTTATCCCTTAATCTTGCTTAACCAAACATTAATTAATTAATCACAACCTTTAATTAATTAATCACCACTTAATTACCTCATTATTAATTAATTACTACTTAATTAATTAATAATCTTTATTTAATTATCAATTAATTACTATAATTATTTATTAATTAACTTGATTAAAAATTAATCATTCCTTAATTGGTTATTAATTAACCCTTAATTTATAATTAATTAACCTTAATTAACTCTTAATTACCTTAATTAATTCTTAATTAATTACAAATTAATTTCTTAATTACATAATTAATTATTCATTAATTAACCTTAATTATTTAATTAATTAAATCTTAACCCTTAATTTATAATTAATTAACCTTAATTACTCAATTAATCACAAATTAATTTATCTTAATTACTTAATTAATTATCTTAATTACTAAATTAATTATAATTAATTAACCTTAATCATTTAATTAATTAAATCTTAATCATTTAATTAATTAACTATTAATTATAATTTAATTAATGTTTAATTACTTAATTAATTAACCCAAATCATTTACTTAATTAATTTTTAATCACCAATTAATTAATTACTAATCATTTAATTAATTAGTTATTAATCACTTATTAATTAATCTTAATTATTTAATTATTAATTATAATTTAATTTTATTCTTAATTATCCATTAAATAATCCATAAGTAATTTAATTAAATCTTAACCAATTAATTAACCTAAATTAATTAATTAATTCCAATCCTAATTACTAAATAATTAAAGTAAACTTTTATTTCAATATTTAATTAACTTCCAAAACAAAACAATTTCATTTATCATTTAAAACTTTTACATATTTAAATATTTCAATTCATTAAAACTAATTACCCTTTTAAAAAAATTAGATTTAACATGTAAATCATTTCAAAACTTCAACAAATAAATATAATTTCCTTTGGAAATAAAATATTTGATACTTTATAAAGTAGTGAAGATATAAAAATTTTAAATTTAAACTTAAAACAAAATTGAAATTTTAAAACGAGTTTTGAACTTGTCTTCATTCATGTTGATATAAGCTCGACCAAACCCAACTAACAAATACTATCTATATACTCATCTCCCCATCCTTCTCATTCTTACCTGAACCATCAAACCCACGCAAACCTAGCTACTCACACCCGAGCACAATCACCAGCTTCTCGACCAAATACTCGAGCGTTACTTCGAGTAAAACCCACGCACACGCGAACCTATCTCCACTGATACAAACCCCTACCTCGTGCACATGCACGGTGCTCCAGCGTCGCCGCCGCCACCCACGACACCACACGCAAGTTCCATCTCGACCAACGACCCAACTTCGGCCCTCCATCCTCACTCATATGAATGCAATCGAAATCGAGGCAGCTCAATCCCAAAACCCAAAACTGCATCACCAGGAAATCCCCTCGTCCACGGCGAGCCGACCACCGAAAGTTGCCAAACCTCGGCCACATCTCCACATGACCCTAACGCATCTCCACTCCAAGCCGTTCGCAACTCGATCACCTCCATGCTCCACGCTCTCGAATTCTTCAAACTCAAAACTCAGAGTCTAAAAACCCTAAAAATCGAAATTCCAAATTCTCTGTTGAAATTTAATTTCAACCAATATTTTTTTAGTGTTAAGCAACATGAAACACAACTACCATCCAAATTTCAAAGCTTAAAATCAACTCATTCACACGAATTTGACAAAAGTCCCAAATTTAGCATTTCTCAAATTTCATCTTCCTCTTAAAGTTAAAAATTATGATTTCTGTCCTAAAATTCATATTATGCATTGTAGATTTAGGATAAAATCTTGTTTCATTAAAATTCGAACAAAATTTACATGATATAATTACTTGGTTTTTACTGCATATTTTGTTTTCTGCAGTTTATAACAGTTTCATAAGAAAATTTACTCTTAATACTTAATTCAGGTTAAATCCAACCTCAACATTGAATATTTCAACTTAACAATGATCTATTTCATATAAATTTGGAGTTTTTGTTTTAAACTTCCTCAGAACTTGAAAATACAGAGCACAACAATTACTTTTAAACATGCACAGCTAAATTTAAAACTTGTAAACAAATATTCTACCACATAGTAAACATGCAAGCATTTTCAGAACAAACATTCACATGCAACATATTTTTATACTTAAAGCTTTGATTTAAAATTTACTCACCTGATATTGTTGCTAAGCCTTAAACTGCTGGAAAAAGAAATATGAACTGCAGGCCTTTAAAAACTGAAATCACTTGATGTTGATGCTTTTAATCTTGAATAAGTTGATGCTAAAACTTTGTGATTGTTGCAGAAATTTTGTTGAAGATGCAGGAGTTAAGATTTGCAGGTTTTAGCTTTGAAAAGATGCTTACATGTTTGTTTCAATTTGGTTGAAGAAGTATAGATTTGATTTTCAGAAATTTGTTGAAGATGTAGGGCTTGGTGAAGTTCTGATTTTTGAAAATGGAGGATGTAAAATTTCTTTTTACTAAAGTGAGAAAGTATGCATATATAATTTGTTTTATAAAATTTAAAGAAAAGAAAAACTATATTATGACACTTGTCAAATTAATGGTTAAATTCCTAACACATGTTTATTAATATGCTTAGATGTTAACATGTGTTTTATTTCATGCAAAAATGAAATTTAAATATTTACTCAATTGATTCTCTTATATGTGTTAATATTTAAGTCCTTAGAAAAATCAATTTTCCTTTAATAATGAATGTAAAACCAATATTATAACATAATTAAAATTATGAGAATATAACTTAGTACTCCAAGTATAAATTTAGAATAAAAATTAACATAGTTAAATCTTTTTAATATATCAATTCAAACAAAATTTGAATTCTAAAAATTCAATTCAAAATCAAATTTGGTATGAATAAAATCTTAACACATTCAATTCCTTATATATGAACTAGTTTTTAATTGAAATAATTTTATATTTACAATTCATTTATTTGTTGTTGAATAAAATAACAAATTTATCAATTTAAATTAATTTATCATATTTAAATTCGGTGTGAAATTCCGGGATATTACATCACACCAAATTTCATCCTTATACTTCTTTCCAATGGAAAAAGTTACACAAGCTCTTTGACTAACCTTCACTTCCCCACCTTTCCTCAACCAAGCTAATTTGTAGGGTTTGGGATGCTTCTCTGTCTTTAACGCTGACTTCTTTACAGCTTCTGTAGAGATGATGTTATCACAACTTCCTGCATCGATAACAAACTTACAAACCCTTCCCAAAATAGTGCACGTCGACTGAAAAATATTACTCCTCAACCAACTAATCTCCTCTTCCTGCTTTGGCGTCAAGCAAGATCTCCTCATCATTAAAGAATTTCCCTCGTCTCCTGTCAGTAATTCTTCTTTCTCCTCAACTTGTGGTGAATTGGAACATTCTATTTTTGCATCCTCTTCCTCATCCTCAACCTCAGCAACCATCGCTCGCTTCTTAGGCCTCGGGCATTCATTGCTCTTATGACCAAACTCCTGACAGTTATAACACTTGAAATTGTTGTTGACCTTGGTCTTAGCAACTTCATTAACAACCAGTTTACTAACAGCCTTGAAAACATTAGTATTGCTACTAGCCCCTTTCACCTGATTGATCGAACTTGTAAGTGCACCACCTCCTCTTCTACCTTACTTCTCCCAAGCTAGAGCCTTCTGGTGTGCTTAAGCAACGGATCTTGGATCAAAAATATTTACCATATCCTGAATTTTCATTCTCAATCCTCCAACAAATCTAGCTGTCAACCGTTCCTCCGTCTCCATCATATCGTTTCTAGCAATCAGTTGATAGAACTCATCTGCATAATCATTTACCGACTTTGTCCCTTGTCTCAAATTCTATAAGCGCTGATACGTAAGAGACTGATAATTATAAGGCAAGAAAGTAGCCTTCATTAACTTCTTCATCTTTTCCCATGAAACAATCTTCGACTTTCCCATTCTTTCCCGTGTAAGTTTAGTTTGTTGCCACCATGCCATAGCTCTTTCCCTCAATCGTGTAGTAACCAACTTAACTCTACGATGCTCGGGTACTTTCTTGAAGTCAAAAATTTCTTCAACATTTGATAACCAATCCAGAAACTCTTCCGCTATCATTCCCCCTTTGAATTCTGGAATCTCTGTTTTCATCCCCGACTCCCATCGACGATCATCTTCAAAAACACTATTTCGACTTCGTCCTCGGCCATGGTTTCGACAAAAACTACTATCACCATCACTGGATTCCTCCAAATTGTCGATGTCGATTCGGTCCATCAACATTTCTGCTACTACGCACGGCTCTTTCTCTCGAAACTGAAGGTGAAACTCTGTTTCCACTATGGTGCGAAACTGGTGAAGTTATCCTTTGACTTTGATTCATGTCTCTCATCAACTTATCTAACTTTCCAATACCTTCATCGAACTTTTCATTGATACGTTGCTCCATCTGCTCAGCTTCTTGTCTTCGATACACATCTTCAACATTTTGAAATCGATTAGCACGTCTCGGAGGCATGATCTTCAAACAATCTCGGATCCAACAAAAATACTACTTTAACTCGGCTCGGCTTTGATCTTAGCTCGGCTCCGCTTTGAACTTAGCTTCAACTTAGCTCTTCAAGCTCCGATACCAAATTGACGCAGCAGATTAACAAACTTGACGTGCTATTAATGTTTGATACAAATGGATGTAAATTTCTTCCTCACGAAATGATTCGTGTCAGGTAAACAAAGATAAACTGATGAATTGATGATACCCAGGATAAATGCCCAAATCCGTTGATCTCATGAGATACCGGATTCTAGCTATCTTCAAGACGTTGATCGCGCATGATTACGTGTTAAAAGATCTACGACTTTTCGACGTTGATCTCGCGCACGAGATTCCGTGAATCGGCTTCAAATCCGTTGATTCGAGCACATTCGAATAACCGAAGATGGAGAAAGGAGCTCACACTCAACTTTCAGTTTTAAAAGAGGTATAAAGCATTTAAAAGTTTATTCGAAAATCAACCCCTTTACAAGTGACACCATACATATTTATAGAAGATTACAACTCAACAGACCGACCTAACAACTTGCGACCTATGACCTACTCATACGCGACACATGAGCTAACACAATACACGACATAAGCACAAACAACCTAAGAAATTACAACATATAAGCGACATAACACTTTCCAACATGTATGCGACATAACAATATACATATCACGCGACTTAACATCATAAATGACCTAAGCTTCAGCGACCTAAGGACAGCGATCTAAAGAAGATAGCATGCGGCATAATTGAAAGCGATATAAAAAGATGAGCGACCTAACCATGGAGCGACTTAAGAAATCTCAGCGGCATATGTGACCTAACTATTTAGGCTGTAGCTCGCTAGGTCGTGGCTCGTTAGGTCGTGGCTCGTGGTAGTAGTGGTTTGGCACGACTCGTTAGGTCGCTTATCCAGTTGGCTGAGCGACTTAACTCGCCAGGTCGCGGCCGACCTATGGCATGCGACTTACGTATGTGGTGCGCTGCATCACTATTGATCAGTTCAATTTACATATTTTATCATTGTCATGCTCACATCTCATTATCCAACACTACATTATGAGATTTAGGGATAGAATTACCAGTTAGGTCGTTCCAGTAGTGAGTATGGTCAGACTAAAATTTCTATATGAGTAGAATTGCATCCAGAAGATCTTATAAATCAACTGTGTTAGGATGTCTAGAACTGATCAAAAAGATATGACTCATGGATTTAAAATCAGATAAGATTTTATGTAGAACTGGTGTAGAGTCACGTCCTATGCTTCAACCGTTAGCTCCTGGTCGGTAAAGGTCCACGATTCTAGTGCGTAGGACTTTGTCGGTAGTAAGGCTAAAAGATATGTACGCATAGAAAGAAACTCGTAGCTCTATATTCTCTTTATTTTGTTTAATTGGATTCTCCTCCTAACTGTATTTGGAGATTTTGGGATATTTGTTTATGTTTTGGCCTGAGTCAGCCTAATCGGTTATTAATTGGCTTGTAAAAACACTAGGTTCATGGTGACCCTAGGGAAACTATGATTTGAGATAGATGGTCTATTTTTGGGAAGGTTAAACCTTGGGTGTGCATAACTCTAGGATGACAGACTGGTCTAACTTACCCATATTGCATGCATGCATATAATCATGTTATGTTTGTTCTAACCATTGTGGTTGCAGGTGCATGATTTATGATTAACATATTTGATAAGATAGTAGTGAAAGGAAGAACCGGTCCGCTCAACGGCGTGGTCTCACTAGATATCTACTTTGGTTTGGGATGGTTTGTTATTATTCACACCAAATTTTTGTCTGATACAAAGTTTTTGGTTTTTCCCCTAAACTCTCGAGTACTCATTTGAGTAGGTTAGAAGTAGGGATTTCTAGGTTAGATGTATAAGCTTCCGGAGACGTGCAGGAAGCAAGCAGGCTAATATTAGGAGTTTATTTTCTACTATGTTATTTAAATCTTCTACTTTGTTTGAGTGGATGTAATGGCAATATTTATAACTGTCCGGTATTTAGACTTTGATTATCTAAGAGGCATGTTCATATATCTCTTTTGGAATATATTTGTACTTATTATATTTTCTTTGAATATTTAATCGATGAGATTATGCAATGAATATGAAAACTACTTAATGAAATGTGATTTTGAAAATTTTCATATTCTTGTTCTTCTGACATCATTGACACAGTTAATCTTATTTTATCAATGGAAAATAATACAATTGATGATTGCAACATCAATAGCACTTATATTCGGGCCTTAAAATGGGATATTACAATTTTAAAAATTAATACAATACTTAATTTATTTATGTAATTATGAAAATGCCCCTAAACTTTGAACGCTTATAACTATTTAACACGATCTCTGTTTTACGTACGGTTCATTGTATCATTATAATGGCAAGACGAGGATCATTTTGGTACATTGTTTGCTATTTTTTTGACATATTTTAGAAAATTGTCTTACATGGATAAGTTCGTTATACGGTTTTGTGCTTTTCGGGTTGGGGCTTGATCCAATAGATCATAAACCTTGGGGTGATGGTGAGTTTTGTGTTTGATCCCAGTAGTTTCCCAAACCATTAGGCGAATGACTAGCATGAACTTGACCTCAATACCCGATTGTCCGAGGAATCGAGTCCTCAATATATGATAGTTTGAGGAGCTGAGTACTCAATATATGATAGTATGAAGAGCTGATTCCTCAACATGCGATAGTATAGGAAGATGAGTCCCCAATATACGATAGTCCAGGGAGTTGAGTCCTCAATCTTCAAGATGGTATCACGACATGAATTAAAGGAGCCGAGTCCTTAGTATATGATTTAGCAATAGCCATACTGAAACTTTTAGGCAATAGTGGGTATGTTATTAGGCATGAAATATATTTTAATGAGAACTTAACATACGATGTCACTATAATAGTATTATATTATATTTATTTGACTTGTTGGGTGCATGTGTCACATGTTAGGGTATGGTTTTCAAGCATAAGCATTGATTTACTAGCTTATGTATCATACACCTGTACAATGTGTTTCACCAATCAATCATATGTTTGACCTCCTCTATCCGACTATAAGAAAAATTATTATCAATAGCTTTGCAAAATAGTTTAATATAGAGTTCAAATGCATTATGCTATTTTAAATCTTTTTAGATCATCTCCAACAGCTTAAGGGGCGGCTCAATGGTAGGGTGTTGATTTTGTCAGCGCCTGCCCTAGACGGTGATTAAATCAGCGCCTGGTGCTAGGCACATATAAACCCCACGCCCAGCCCTATTTACCCTACGAATTCCGCCTTAAAACTTCTAATTTTACTTTTTTTTAAAACCGTCCAAATGTTGCCACGTCGCAAATAGAGGAGCTTGCAGGTCCACTGCGCATTTCTCCTGCCCCTGGGACGATAACTGATGACCTACGAGTTTTGCATGATCTACCCAAAGGATATACATATCGTATGTTGATAGCCTTGGGTATGATCGAGATACAATTTTAAAGATTAAATAACATTTAATACATGCTACTACGTTCACCATGAAATGTTGTTTATCATATAGATTTGTGATATTACAAAGTATATTAATTAGTTGTTATGTATTTAACTAGTACAATAATCCCAAACAACTATTTATTTTTCAATCCCAGTACATTAGCTATCAGGGTAGTTGGGAAAAGTGTATAACACATCAGTATTATAGATTTCCTTAGGGTATACTAAATAGGCTGTAGGCCAGTCCTTATCCTTTTTTCTTATAGATTCAACCAGTTCAGTCATTTGATCATCTACTCATATCTGCCTTAGTTGAGAGGTGGTGGTCTATGTCACACACTTTTCATTTTAAGATTTTAAGCTCGGCATTACCCCACGCTAATTTTCATATGCTGACTGGGATTGAGATAGGAGGCCTAGATAGAATACCATTTCCTTTTGATTATACGTATAAGAGCCCTGAGGTTACTATATATCTACCACAGTTGAGGAAGGGTCATATTTCTTCTGACATTACCCCTACATATCTACATGAGTATATTACAGCTCATACGTGTGATGACCCGGAATTTTGGGCAATACCAGTTTAATAATCTGTATTAAAAATTTAAATTGATTTGATAATTTTTGTTAATAAGATTTGAATTGATTTAGTAATCTTCTTTTAATAAATATTTAATTTGTGAATTTTATCTTTTAAAGCTAATAAATTGTTTTCTATTTATAATGTGTATATATTTGTATATATTGTAAATAGAAAAGCTTTGTTTTAAATTTAACTAATAAAATTATGCTTATAAATTCTAATATACATTTTAGTAATTTGGAAATTATAATTTATTTAAAATTAAGCTTTTCAAAGCTATTTAAATAAATAACTATATGGTTTCAAATACTTAAGGAAAATGTTTAATTGTTTAAATTCATTTTAGCTTAAGTTTAAATTTAAATTAATTTACAAAAAGGTTTGTTTTTTTTTTTTTAAATATAACTTGATGAATATGATTTGAAATATATATAAGTTTAAATTACAACTAATACATTAATACATATAAGAAAATAAGTAATTTGTAGTATAGAGATGATTTCTTCTATAAATTATTTAAGATTTGATAAATTGTTATTTTAACCAATATTAATAATGTGTTATATATATATAGTTTTTTATATAAATAGGATTGTTATTTCAAATTGAATTTGTGTAGTTATATATGTGTGTGTGTATATATATATATAACTTGATTTTAAAATTGGACTTTTGAATTTGATTTGAATTTGAATTTAAAGTTTTGAAATTCAAAAGATAAATATTTTAAATTATTTTGGATTTTAAATTATATGTGTAAGCTTTTGTTTATGAATATAATTGGTTTTATATATATTTCCTTAAAGAAATTCATATACATTTAAATAAGTGTTCAGAATTAGTAAATTAAGAAAAGTCTTTTTACTTTACATTTAAATAAATACTAATTACTTAAGAGGCAAGTGTTATTATCTTAAGGTCACATTTTACAAGTGTTAATTGATAAGTATATAAAAATGACAAATGTCAAGATTTAGTTTTTCTTTTAATTTTTAAATTTTCATTTTAACCATTTTAAATACATATGTTTCCTCCTCTTCATTTCTTTCTTCTCTAATTAAATCTGAAATCAAAACTTCAGCTGAAACAACTCCTCAAAAACAAGATCTGTAATTCATTTTTAAAGATCGAAATTAATCTGTAAATCACTTCCTCAAAACCAGAAATCAATTCAAAATCATGCAAACCATTTTCACATTTCAAATCACCAACCTGTAGTTCATTTTCAAATCAAGTTTGCAAAGCCTCTCCTTCAAACTGAGATTTTCAAATGCCAGCATCTTTCCAAAAACTAAAGAAAGCAAACCTATAAACTTATTTTCAAAACAAGAACAAGCCTGCATGCAAATCAGAGACAAGCAACTCATGTTTAAAACAAAGAAGCTAAGGCATTCCAGCAACTTAATCTTTAAAAGTTCAAAAGCTGCTTTCAAAACAAAAGGCTCTGTTCTTCATCTTGTCTGGCGAGTAACATTCTTTTTCAAAGCTTAAACATTTGAATAATTTGGTTGCATGCTAGTTTTCTGAAATAAATATGTATTGTGTATATATAAGTGAAATCTTCTGTGTATATACTGATGTTTGGGTATGCATGATTATTTTCATCAAAATCCTCTCTGTTTATAGTTTCCAGTTTCTCGTTTTGATTTAAATTCAATATCTTTGTATTTAGTCTCTGTTTAAACTTAAGTTTCAAATAAAACTTGTTTGTTTCGTTTCAAATTCTAGTTTAAAATTATACTTAAGTTAAAGTGATATTTAAATGCCTCTGGAAATAAAATGACTAAGCAAGTCTAAATATAAGTTAAAATTTAAAATCCCTAGTTCATGAATTCAGGCATATGATCTGAACCCTTGTACAAAATGATGATTTTAGAAGTAAGATCTAAATTTTTAGTGCTGGATTAAGGGTGCAGTTCTAGTTTGATCAGAAAATGGAAATTTGGTGTTTCTAGTGATCTTTGTGATCTGGGAGGTTGTAATCTTCAGTGTTGATGGAGGAATGATCAGAGATTAGAGGAAAAATATTCGGACAGTGTTCAAGGCACTGTGGCAGCGATGGAAGGTCGGAGATATTTGTAACCGTAGTTTTAACTTGGTTGGGTATTTTGATTTTCACGTCTTCGCTAGTTGTTCGAGTTCAACAGTATTCAGGGAGATGGTAGAGGAGATGTTGGCGATGGTGTAGCCGGAATTTTAGAAGCTCTGATGGTCGGAGATTGGAGAACGAGGTGGATTCCAGGTTTTGCATTTGGGTTTAGATTTGGGTTTGAAATCTCAAAATCAATTTCGAGTTTGGGATGACGATCTGATGATCGTGATAGGCTGTAAGGGTGATTTTCGATGTGTGAAGAACATCAGAGATGGCCGAAGTCGATCAGCGCCACCGTGCATGTGCACGGTTCACTTCCTGTTTCTGGTGAGTTTGGTTTGAGAGGAAGTAGCGTACTCGAGTTTTCTCGAGTAATTAGATGTTTTGCTCGAAGCATTTTGCTTTTGGCTCGAAGCTATTTGAGGGTGGCTCGGGTAAATGTGTGGTTACAGGTTTTAAAACCTGTCAGCCTTTCTAAAATTTAAAAATGAATTTTTATAATGTAGAGTAAAAATTTAAACAAAGTTTTAAATCAAAATTTTAATCTGGAATCAAATTTGATTTGTATCTTGGTTTGGAGATAAATAAATTTTTAAAATTTAAATTGTTTTAACAACTTTAAATATTAAAGTATAATTTAAATGGTTCAAATTTAAAAATGAATTTGGTTTAAACTCTTTTAAATTTCTTTTATAAGATATGTATTTCTTTAACATGAGATTGAAAAAGGTTTTTAAACTGTTTTTTAAACTTTGTTAAAGTTAAATTTTTATTCATTTTAAATCTTAAATTTAAAATGAAATTTAAAAGTAAAATTTAAAAGTAAATTGTTTTTAAATGATTTGTTAATGATAATTTAATCATTAATAAGAAAAATGTTTTTATCTTAAAGTAAATTAGGATTAATGATTTGTGATTCATTAAATTATTAAAGTAATTAAAGACTAATTTATTAAATTAATTAATTAATGATTTGGATTAACTAATTTAATAATTAAGGATTTAAATTAGTTAATTAAGGATTAAGATTAATTAATTAAGGAATAATTAATTTGTAATTAAGGATCATTAATTAGATAAGATTAGATTTTAATTAATGATTAGGAATTAATTAATCAAGTAATTAAGGATTAATTAAGTTACAATTAAGCACTTAATTAATTAAATAATTATAGATTAATTAATGGGTTATTAAAGATTAATTAATTTGTAATTAATAATGACTAATCTAAGTTTATTTACTTAAGAGAGTAATTAAAGAATTGTTAATAGTTAGTGAAGATCATTAACTTGAGATTATTAAATAATTAACTAATGTGATTAATTTTAATAATTAATTAATTATATTAATTAACTAAGGATAATCATTTATGAAATGGGGAAAATATAATTACTTAATCAAAGTAATTAAAGGAAATAATTACTCAATGTATTTAATTAAATTAATGTGATTAGTTTAAGTTAATTAATTAAGTTTAATTAATTTAATCACTGGATGATTGGTTAAGCATAATTACTTAATGTGATTAATGAAGAATAATTAATTAGTGAAGTAATTAAGATGGGTAATTACTAGATGTAATTAATTGAAGTATGGAAGAGATTTGGGATTAATTGCTTTGTGTAATTAATATGAAGAATAATTACTTAGTGAAAGTAATTAATGATTAATTACTTAGTGTAATTAATTAAACAATTGATTAATAAAGTTATTAGAAGATAATTAAGTGATGTAATTAATAAAGGGTAATTAATTACTCAATGAGATTATTAATTTTTAAATGTAATTAATTAATGAGTAATTAATTTATTTAAGGAAGTTATTAAGGGTAGCTAATTACTGAATGTGATTAATCATGATTGATTAATGAATAATTAGTTTAAGATTAATTATTAAATGTAATTAATTTAAATAGAGTAGTTAATTAAAGAAGTAATTAGGGATCATTAATTAATATAATTAATGATGTAATTAAGAATTGATTAGTAATGATAATTAATCAATGAAGTGATTTAAGAGTAACTAATTAATGTAACTAATTAAGGATTAATGTAATTAATTATAGTTAATTAATTAATAGAGTAATTAAAGGTTAATTACTATAAGTGATTAATGAAAATTAATTTGTGTAATTAATTAAAGGCTAATTACATAATGTAATTAGAGAATGATTAATCAAGGGTGATTAATCAAGATAAATACTTAAAAGATGATTAATTAATTGATTTGTAATTAATTAATGATTAAGTAAGCAAGATGTATAGTGATGAAAGTAGTTAACTTAATTTATTTTAGATTAATTAGAGATGAAGTAATTAATTTAATTCACTTTAAATTAAGTAGAGATGGTATAGATTATTGCTTATGTATGGATGGATGATATTGATTGCCTTGAATGGTTTGAAATCTCAGATATGAGATAAGTAATGTTGTGTGATATGGATGCTTTGGTTGAAGTGTGATGATAATGTGGATTATCTGTTTGTGATGATAATGTTAATTATCTGTTTGTGATGATAATGTGGATTATCTATTGTAAGATTGTGAATTATCTATCTGTGCGTGTATAGAAAATGGAATTGAATTATTTTAACTTTAAAACAACTTGGCCTTAAAAGATACGTTTTGGATTTCAATGAGACCGGGATCGGGTTTGCTACATTACAGCATGATATAGGGTTCTCGCTTTGCGTTCGATGGGAAACGAGAGACTCTTACCCCTACATGTCCTTCGAGGTAGTATAAGGCCTTGAGGGGTTGGTTGCGAATCGAGAGGCTAGCCATAAAAGAAAATTCGAGGTACCACTGTGAGCCACGGCGGAGAGTGGCCGCTGTCGATGGTTGCAAAGACTAGGTCGTCACAGTTGGTATCGGAGCACTAGGTTGAGTGAATACCTAGGCTTTGGAGTGATTTCTTCCTTGAGAGAGCGTACTTGTAATTTTGATATATATATATATATATATATATATATATATGTTTATTTCTATCTATTTATTGGGTTAGCTGTTTGGGTTTTCCAATATAAGTTAAGGGGTAGTGGTGTGTGTAACATGACTACCAATAGTAGGAAGCCTGAGTGTTGAGGTTGGAAGTGTATCTGTCGAGACTGTAGACCCAATACCGTCTCGAATAAGCTTTGCAGTGGTGTTATGATTTCATCGATCTCTGAAGGAAATCTTTTAAAGGTTCGGAGTCCATCTTTAAAGTGCAAGTTAGATGAGTAGAATTTGGATCTATCGGTTAGGAAGAAGAGAGTGATGGTATCTTGGTACCTCAGAAAATAGTAGCTGCGTGATGAGATGTAGTGACTATGGATTCTTTCCAAAGATATTTCTTTGGAACAAGTTTAAGGAAGTAGTCTGCTTCGGTGATGAGGCTGAATTCAGCAGAGTTTCTCGAAGAGCTTTGGATTGGGAAGTCTTTGGCTTCTGTGTCAGCAGTACAGCTCGGAGTATTCTGTGTGCTGGTAAGGAGGTCTTCTGACTGAGCAGTTTTCTATAGGTGGAGTTCAGAAGCTGCAGAGTGGATCCATTTCTTCGATGGATTGGTTAGATAAGTATAAACTGATTGGAGAAGAAAGAACAGTATCTTTGGATATTGGTCTGGACTGATCGCAAAAGTGACTTGCGATAGTTGAATGTTCTCTTGGGTTATCTTTTTCTTGAGGCATCTAGAGATTGAGTTTTATTATCGATTAGGATTCGAGGAGTGGTACCGATGGTTCAGCTAAGTAGAAGGATGTCTCCTAGAGAAAAGAGGTTTTGGTGAGGCAGCTCAGGATTTCTTGGTGCTTCTGTGTTTCCTCTTTGTGGATCTGAGAAACCTTATTTCTAGGATGTGTCGGATTAGTTTGTGCATATCATCAGCATTTTCATCTACTCCAGATCAGAGTTGTGCAGCGGAAGCGGTTTGGGAGTGCATCTATTTTGTCTTTTCCGGAAGGGAGAAGTAAGTTCAGTCTTCTGATGTTTGTGTAGTAGAGCTTGTGTTCTTGGTTTTGGATTGATCTTGAGGGAATCATTTTATTGGGTTGTTTTGGTCCAGTTTGTTTCTAGAGGCATCATCGAAGGTTGAGCTGACCAGGAAGGATGTAGGCAGCATATGTTCGTCAGAAGAGTTATGTGAATAAAAGTCGAAGATTTGATTTGGATAAGTTTTCTCCGATCAGAGGAGTTATAAATTTGGTAAGACTGGGAGGCTAGCTCTGTGACGCCCCACCTCTATACCCACGCTAGCCAAGAACACTACGGTGTAGTGCTGTCAACTAGCACGGAGAATAGGGCTGTTGAGGAGCGGCCATCAATAGTTGACCTTACACTAGTATTGGTTATCTCGATAGGAGTGATATGTATATATATATTCTTTCATTTTTCATCTCTGATTTATTTTCTTCCATCGAAATACCCCAATTCCAGTATAAAACGAACTACGATGGTTCATAATAGTTTAGAACAGCAAATATAAAATAATAACACAGATAAAAAAGAAATTCTCATATATACAATAACTGATGTCAGTTACAATACATTTGACATGGTACATATGATACAACTACAACAATCGACTAAGGAAGTTACATATACAAGTACATTAACGTATTTAATATACATGAACACCTATCTTCCTATACAATTTTTACAGACTACTACAAATGACGGCGACTACTCCAAAAGATATGAAAGAACTTCATAGCTCTAGCAGCAACCCAAAGCAGAATATCTACAACCTGAAATACTCGGTCTGACCCGAGTATTAAATTCAAAAGAAAATAATACTCGGGTCAGTCTAATTCAAACTCAGTTATTAGTGCACAGAAGCAATAATAATTAAATAACGAATAGACGACAGTAATTAAACCAAATCAGGATGCAATTCAGAATATAGAATTGAAATGAACAAAACAGTTCAAACCATTGAAATATCAATTAAAATATTAATTCAAGTAGGGCTGCAGTACACGCACGCGTGCACTGCCTCGCCACTACGGAATATGGAATACGCAAAAAGATCCATAAGTCAAAACAAAAAGATTATCATACACGCCATACCGTGTGGCTGCAGTTCACGCTTGCGTGCACTGCCTTGCCACTATAGTGATGATGTACCCAAAAGAATTCAAGTACTTAAAATTATCAATTCATAAAGTCGATACCGTGTGGCTGCAAGTACCAGATATCATGCAGCAGTGTATCTATGTATATAACAAGTATACTGCACAAATGAACAAGGCTCAACAATGCCAAGATTAGCAGTCAAAATGCAATAGTGGACAGTACAAGCTCGAGTCAATATGATTGCAGTGCAGACTTGAAGTTACAAAACAAATGCACACGAAAACGAGGCCAGGCAGTGTGCAGTTCATTGTCAAAGAAGTAGCAAATGTATGAAGGCAGCAAGGCCAAAATAACTTGATATAATATCATGCTTTGCCTAAAGATTATGACCCAGGTTTTAAAAGAAGTACGACTGAAATGCACATAATACTCAAAGTCAATAATACAGGTTACTGCATATTAAATATGCAAACAAAATGAAGGCAAGAAAACAACACAGCAATGAACACATTGGACATTCACACACACATATATAAGCAGTGCACATGTAACCATGTCAAAGCAGACTACAAGAATAACACATCAGGCATCACAACATACACATATACATGTGTAAACACACACATATATATGCAGTGGAAACCAAATTTCAATACAACATGAAATGATCATGTGATAGCAAGTATGCAAACCAAGTCCCAAAAATAACTGCAGTGCAATTTAACAACACATGCATACACACATACAAAGGTATGTATGAACACATATGAAGACAAGTAAAAAAAATAAGTAGGCAGTGAATTGCAAAATCAATACAGAGGGGATTCCAACCCATAGTTCAGAGCAATGCCCAAGACACAATCGAAACGAGTTCGAAAACTCATGGGCTGCTGTTTCAAATCTAGACAGTAATCCAAAGTGCACAATCAAAGGATGCAAGCATTCACATGAACACATGAAGTAATGCAACGAAGCCACAATACCCAGAGTTTCAGTGAAACAATAATTGCAGACTCAATGCATCGGTGGACATAAGCACAATGCAAATCATCACAATATCATATAATCAAATACCAGACACCACAATGCATCAACCACTGACTCCAGCAATAAGTAAACAGCAAGAGGGATGCCAGTATGATATGCAACAGACCTCAAGGAGGACGCAAAACAGGGAGTGAGCAATGCATATGAACAAGTGAAACAGGGTAACACCAAAGAATACCAGAACAAACAAAAATGTTTGTACTAAATAGTGTGGATTCCAAGCAAGAGAGTCTTGAAATCAAAGAATCAGCAATTTTCAAAATTCCAGTTCCATAAAAGTCAAACATTATCAAAACCGGAGTCGTAGAATAACATATACAAATTAGGGCAGGGAACCAGATTCAAAATAATACCGAAATCAAGGAGGAACCAACAATGATACACAATAATCGAACGGCCGAGCACAGAAGAACTTCACAAAACAACATCGAATCAACGTGAAATTGCCGAAACACTATATTAAGCATGAATTAGATGTGAGTGGTAGCACTCACCTTGTCGACAAATTTAAGCAGTCGAGCATCACAGAGACGAAGCCGGGGCGATCGAAGAATCGAGCAAGCCATCTTCGAATTCACGGAAGCGCAATTTGAAGAAGAAGAACGAGCCGCCATTATCTCGTTTGTTTAGGGTTTTTAAAGAAAATGGAAATGAGAAAAGGGGGGGGGGGGGTCGGGTTACTTTATTAATTTTCACGGCCCAAATAATCGTGGACCATTTATTTTTAAAAAAAAGTCAAAGCCCCTCTAACTTAATAACCATTTGTAAATTTAAATTTTAAAAACTTCAATTTGAAAATTGACGAAAATATCGGGTTGTTACAGACTACCCTCCTTAAAGAAATTGCGTCCTCGCAATCTTAAGGAACAAATGGACAAATGGTAACAACCATAAAGAACATCATCATACGATAAAGAAGTTAGAAATAGAAAGTTCACCATATAGAGCATGAAAGAGAAAGCCTGAACATGTTTGCTCGATGAATTCTTTGGATTCCTAAGAGAAATCCATAGAATTTGAGAACCATTGAGAATCTCAACAAGAGAAACATCTATATTTCGAAGGTGCTACACCCCCGAAGCAATGATGTGAATATAAGATTGCTCAAGAATAGAAATTGGAAATCCCTAAGGCATTTCCGTAATTGGAAGACGTGGAAAACATCATGAATAGCAGAAAATTGAGTCGGTACACCGACGTAGTACAATATAAACGCCAAAGAAATCTTTTAATTTCATAAAAGAAATTCACAAATTATCAACAAAATCTAATTATCAATAGATAATTCAGAAATCTCTAATCACAAATATTCGATTATCAAAAACGATAATCAAATCAATAAGTATTCGATTATCAAAATCGAAAATCAATCTTAAATCACAAATATTTAATTATCACAATTGATAATCAAATCTCAAATCGCAAATGTTTAATTATCACAAACGATAATTAAACCACAAATATCTAATTATCACAAACGATAATTAGAAACAATAAATATCTGATTATCAAAAACTATAATCAGAAATCATAAATATTTAATTATCACAATTGATAATCAAATCTCAAATCGCAAATGTTTAATTATCACAAACGATAATTAAACCACAAATATCTAATTATCACAAACGATAATTAGAAACAATAAATATCTGATTATCAAAAACTATAATCAGAAATCATAAATATTTAATTATCACAATTGATAATCAAATCTCAAATGTTTAATTATCACAAACGATAATTAAATCTCAATTATCTGATTATCACAAGCGATAATCAGAAATCTCAAATTTTCAATTAACGAGTCCGAAATTAACCGAAATAGAAAACGCACATGACCCATAACCACGAGTTTTACTAAATCGTTTAATTCACTTCATCGTTTCCTTGAAAGTGCAAAATTGTGTATTTTAAATAAATAACATTTTACGTTCTCAAACGGACAAGTCCGGAATTAAGCGAATCAGTAAAAGAAAGGGGTCATAGTCCTCGATTTTTCTGAAACGTTTAATTCGCTTCCTCATTCTTTTGAAAGCGCAAATCGTAAAAATTTTGAAAACAATTTTGATTTATATTTTGAAATATTTTGAAGAATAACAAATTTTTTAAAACACGTGATTAAAATAGCAATGTCAGTAGCAACTTCGACATACGTCAAAATTTCATCGAAATAATTGGCATCAAAATATAATACCAATGAATTTTCGTTCATCAAAAGTGTCACAAGAATCTTCTCAAAGATAGAAAGGGATATCATACCCTAAACTTGTATTCATAACAAGTCAATAACACACGAATTCACCAATGCACAAGAATTGATAAAACTTATCAATAGAAATCACGAAAGTTGGTGAAGCACAAATTCTAGAAATCTACACAAGAAATCCAGAAATCACAAGATAAGAGTATGAGAACTCGAATGGAGTATGAAAACTCGAACGGAGTATAAAAACTCGAACGGAGTATAAAAACTCGAACGGAGTATAAAAACTCGAACAGAGTATGACATAGAATAAAAGATATGGCATAACATAAAATATCCATAATGACATACTACTATAAGTATGTAAATAATGATCAACAGGAGATCAACCGATAAGAGGTATGGCATAAATATGAAATACCCATACTGACATACAACTATAAGTATGCAAATAATGATCAACAGGAGATCAACCGACATGAGGTATGGAATAAATATGAAATATCCATGCTGACATACTACTATAAGTATGTAAATAATGATCAACAGGAGATCAACCGATTAGAGATAATCAATATCACAAGAATCTTCTCAAAGATCCAAAGAGGTATCATACCCCAAATTTGTACTCAAGACAAATCAATAACATATGAATTCACCAATACACAAAAATAGGTGAAGCATAAAATTTCCAGAAATCAACATAAGGAATCTAGAAATCACAGAAAAAGGGAAAGAGGCCTATCACATGACGGTCCGAAGACCATGGGGAGCTACCCCGCATGTGTGAATGGAATCACACAGATTGAGGTCAAGACTAACCAAAAAGCAGAAAGGTATGTGTGAATGGAACCACACAAGTGGTGTCTAGTCTGACCATCAGAACGATCATCATGATCAACGAGGAGTGTCAATTACTCTAAGCATGTGTGAATGGAATCACACAGATTGAGGTCAAGACTAACCAAAAAGTAGAAAGGTATGTGTGAATGGAATCACACAAGTGGTGTCTAGTCTAACCTCGCAAATAAAAAGACATAGCACAATTGCTAGTCTAATTCATAAAGCGATCATCAAGATCAACGAGAAGTGTCAATTACACTAAGCTAGTAAATATAAAAGTTTAGCTTCATGTCCCATAACCACTAGCTTAACTTAAATATTTACGAACAAACTGTAGATCTTCACTAGAAAAATGTCACAAGTGGTTCAATCGAACAAGTCCAAAAATTAACCGACGAAGTAAACACAAGCGTTTCATACCACTTGTTTTGCTAAGCCGTTTAATTAGATTTCTCATACGAGTGAAATAAAGGTTTGTATATACTAATAGATTGGAAAACGGTTTAGGAAAAGATTTTAATATTGAAAATAGAGTTGAAAACATTTTGATAAAAGAGTTTTGATATTTACTACTAGTATTGAAACATTTATATTTTTAAAGTGACAAATCACAAAAATGATTGTAGAAACAATCAATCACAAGAATTCACATACGAAGACGTGAATAGAATCCAAAGAAATCGATACTGTATCCATCCAAAAGTATGTTCACGAAAATCCCGAAGAAAATGTTATCAAAGTTGCTAATAAATGATAGCAATAAATCGGGAAATTAACAAGAATCGATTAAATTTGGAAACCAAATCAATTCACTAAAATTCACCTTCGAAGACGTGAATAAAATCCAAAGAATTCGATTCTAAATCCATCAAAGTAGGAATATCCAAAAATTCCAGAAATAGAAGTTTTCAAAGTCGACAAAGATGACAACAACTAATCGGAAAAGAAGAATCGATTGACAAATGGAATAACGAAACAAAACGAGCATAAAGGCATAAATGACTTCAACAAAAATAAAAATCAAGTCAATGCCGAAGTCGACAATTAATGGCCATAATCGAGTACAAAACGATTCAACATCATCATAAAAGTACTCAACGGCAAACCAAATCAGAGTCTTGGAAATCACGAATTTAGAAATTTCTCAAAAACAAAGTGACCGAAGTCGAATGGAATTCAAGCAGAGGAAAACATAAAATATCAAGTTTAGAATCGCTGAGATTCGAACAAAATCAATCATCGGCTAAATCAAATCAAAGCCGAAAACACAAGAATCAAAATCAAATGCGTATGAATAAGCGTTAGGAATTCATACCTAACGATCAAAGATAATCATTTGCAAATATGAGAGATAAAACGTCGACAAATAGTTGTAACACATGTACTATCTAAGTTATGTTTTATATTTGTTCTAAACCCCAAGCTCTGATACCAAGCTGTGACGCCCCACCTCTATACCCACGCTAGCCAAGAACACTACAGTGTAGTGCTGTCAACTAGCACGGAGAATAAGGCTGTTGAGGAGCGGCCATCAATAGTTGACCTTACACTAGTATTGGTTATCTCGATAGGAGTGATATGTATATATATATTCTTTCATTTTTCATCTCTGATTTATTTTCTCCCATCGAAATACCCCAATTCCAGTATAAAACGAACTACGATGGTTCATAATAGTTTAGAACAGCAAATATAAAATAATAACACAGATAAAACAGAA